>NW_020769313.1:31289687-31343028 GCF_900518735.1 Pseudonaja textilis | reverse complement strand
CAAATATATATGTGTGTGTGTGTGTGTGTGTGTGTGTGTGTGTGTGTACAGTATGTATATGTCTGTCTGTCTGTCTGTCTATCGATCGATCAATCGATCGATCATCTATCTTCCAATGTCCATTAAATATGCATATTGTATGTTATATCTACTGTTGCTTAGGATTCTTTTCTACTTTTGAATGCTAAATTGTTATTTATTTGTTAGGTCTTTTGTTATTATTTTTGGTCTTTGCTTTCTGGCAAGTTTATTCCTTGTCAAAGCCCATTACTTTATGAACTAAGTATTACTTTTGTCCGTTCATTAAAAACACATCTAATACACACACACCTCCATAATGTTACTCTAAAGTATGTTTTAGTCTAGTCTCATTTCCTTTTTCTATTTCACAGAATGATACACCAAATAAATGTATGTGGTTAAAATCACAGCTAAATATCCAGAACTATAACCCAAAAGTATGTCTTTCACTCAGCTACTGCTGTGTTTAATAGTGAACTGACAGCTTGTACCAGTCAAAGCATAGCTATAAGGAAACAAGAGGGAAATAATGTTGTACTTAGGGAAAGATGGATGATTGAAGAAGTATAATTTTGTTTAAAATGAAGAACCAAGGAAGAAATATAATTCAGTACAAATTAAGGGCTTTCATAACCAAATTAGGTGGGGATCTGCTATATACTAAACTGAGCTCTTATGCCCTTTTTAGTTCTTTCCAGAAAAAAAAAGCCTATCCTGGAAAATATGGTGAATAGTTGATAGAAAACATGAACAGAAGTGCTCCATTTGGAATTGAAGGGAAAAAAGTCATTGTATATGTTGTTATGTTTAATATCCTCTGTGAATCAGTCTGTTTAGCAAAGTGCAGACTATTTCTGTAAAGGAAATCTCTCTTTGTCTTTGAGCAAAGCTATTCTCATATATTTAAATGAACACAAGTCCTTTTGATATCATTTTGTTCTGATTGTTTCATATTTCAAATAATGCTGAGGTGTTGGAAATGATCAAGGGTATTCATTTAAATCAGATATTTTTTCTACAAGAATTGGTTATCAGTCCAACAGAAAGGATTCATGGGTTTTACTTAGTTATTCATTTGAGGTAGCTCAGTGATGAATATTGGGTTTTATATTAATATTAGGGATACTTTTTTTCTTTTTCTATTTTTCTTCTGTTCATAGCAGAACTAATTTCTTTACAGACCAAGTGTTGGTTTTAACAATTTATTTAAATGTTTTTTAATAGCCTTGAGTCCAGTGTTGTTGCCTGTAGAAATAATTGGATGTCCTAGGCTGGTGGGCAGGCTTTCAAATAAATTCTTGAACTAAAATTCCTATTATTTTTCTTTCTTAAAATGAGATATGGGGTGTATGTGAAATCCATTAATATTATTGGAAATAAAGATTGTATTGGTCCCTAGCATTTTCCTTTGCAATGTAAGATGTCCCCACTAATAGAAATCTGTCCACCTGGCCCAAGGGTGGAGGCCTTTTGTATAGTTTGAGGTTGTGAAGTACACTCTTAAGAGATATATTTAACCGCCCCTGCTTTTCTAGTATATATTTTAAAAAATGACAAAAAGTCTTCTCTTCCACTGTTCTGGTTTTAGTGATATTGAATTTCATTGTGAATCTAGTTTAATTGTATTGCTTTTATATTTATGCTTCATTCTTTGTATTTTTCCTGCTGTTGTTATATATTGTATGGAAAGAAAAATGGGTTGCAAATTAATTCTGGAGATCAGGGCTGTGTGAAGTTTCTATTCCACAATGTTTTCAAACAAATGTCCATTTATATATAGTATGTATGTCAGATTACGTTTGTCACCTTGCCATCCCAAAATGTTATTAACTTGCCCAAAGTTATTAAATGAACCTTGATTTTCTACATAGTTTAAAAGCAGATTTCTCCCATCCAAGTCTGTGTACAATACTGCATTAAATCAAATATTTATTTTTAGTACTTTAAGACTATATTCTAAGGAGAAAGTAGTATCAATGTATGCAGTGCTGAAACACTACAATAACATTGCCATTCCATGTGCTCTCTCTCTCTCTGTGTGTATATGCATACACATATACACAGGCCACAAACACACACACACACACACCAAGATAACCTAAACCTATTCATGTTATTTTTGTCAAGGCAGCAGCCCCATTCTCTACAGTGATAAATTAGCCTGTAGAAACTTTTAAATGGGATTTTGGCAAGACAGTACAGGACAAGTTGCAGACTCATCTATCAAAACTAGTTCTGGCATTTGCCACATCACAGACAGTCCCTGTGCTATTCATAAAATTTCTTCAACCATGAAATTGTATGAATTAAGTAAGTGTGCTTCTAATTCATGAAATTGGCATATTCTTTACCTGATTCGTAAAACACACCTACTAGACTAATTACACTTTATGATATGAGCACCATATTCCTTGGTTCAGATAAAGGTACTATAATGATTTCATTATTTAAATGCAGGATATTTACTTTCATAAATTAAAGTATTTTTAAAGTAGTTGAATTTATTTAAAACTTAGTTCCTATGACTAGATTATTATATGTACTATGGTGATTTCCATCTTTGTTGCTGCTTTTCAAAGAAACTTCCCTTCTCTTATTCATTCAAAACCTCCTTCAAAGATTGAACAATAGTGAAATCTGAAAGCCAGAATCATAGCCAGCAGAAAAATCCACAGGTTTAGAACTTAAAAAAAAAGTTGGAGCGATGATCTCACAGTCAAAAGCCTGCCCTTTTGTATATGCATCATGTGTGCAGCACACATTTCTTAAAAAGGTGGGGACTTTAATCACACAGTCATTGATCTTTCTGTGGACTGAATTTCTATCTGATTTTTTGCAGAATAAACTTTCTAAAATAAAAAAGCTGTGCTCATTAGCAAAATAAGAAGGTAGTTTGAATACTGCTAAAACATTGGCAGCTGTTTCATAGCCACCTATTAGCATGGATCCAAACAAATTGGCAGTATTTGCATAACACACTTAATCTTAATGCCAAGGTCTTATTGCTACATTTGTTCAACATGTTAAACATGGTTAGTGTTAATTTTGGTTATTTTTGCTTCTTGTGTCTTAGCATAATGCATAAACACCCATTGCTTCTTAAATGCTTCAGTTAACTCCATCATTGTTATATTGCTTTCTAACATTATGTCAGTCTCTTTAGGTATCTGGGGTAGATTAGCATTCTGTAAATACTGCTTGACTTTTTCACCATTGATATTCTCTTGTGTGTATAATTTCCCATAATAATCTCACATGATTTTCCTCTTCTCTTTATTTTCATAACAAGCTTGGCCTTCATCATCCATTAATTGCAGTATTTTCCTTGATTCTCTCTCCTTTCTCAGTTTATATGCTAACCATCTACCTGGTTTATTTGCTTCTTCAAAACAGTTCTGTTTCACACCTCTGATTTTCTGTGCTAATTCTTCTTTTTCCATTAATCCCATTTTATATTTAATTATATACATTTTTAACTTAATGTCCTTTTTCTGTGGCATTTTCTGTAACTCTTTTTCAAGTCCTTTATACTCATCCTCTAATGTCTTAGAGGCTAGTCTTTTTGTGATGTTTCTTTTCCTTGTATAGTCTCTTATCAAGCCTCTGGCATATGCCTTCATTGTATCCCAAACATTCTGCTTTGATGTGTCTTCTTTTTTATTTTCTTTAAAGAAGAAAGCCAGTTCTTTCACCATTCCCTGTATGAAGTCTTTTTTTTTTAGTATAGTGTTGTTTAAGGTCCATTTAGATCTTCTTCTTTGTCCTCTCCATTTAATTGTCATTGGATTATGATCTGCCCAAGTACTTGTTTCAATATTTATTTCTTGAATATTAGCAAATAATTCTGTTGACATCCATATCATATCTATTCTGGACCACGATAAAATATTTCTTTGAATAGAAGGTATATTATTTAGTCTTAGCATTTCTTTCTCTCCATGCATCTTTTAAATTTATTTCATCTATCATTTTAAAAAAGGATTTAGGGAGTCTTTCTGCTTTGCTTTGTTGTTTTCTGAGTTATATAGTCCAATTTATTGTCTACAATTCCATTAAAATCTCCCATTATAACAATATTAGCATAGTCCAGTGCAATTATTTTCATATGTAATTTTCTATAAAATTCTTCTTGATTGTCATTCAGGGCATAGATTGCAATCAGGAGTGTTTTCATATTATTATCCTTTATTTCCACCATTAGTATTCTTCCATCATCATCCGTATGGATCAATTTCGCTGGTATAATATCTTTAATATATAAACCCACTCCTCTTTTCTTACATTGTGTCAAAGAAGAAAATATTTTTTTATTTCTCTAATTTATGAAAAGTTTTCTTTCTTTTAACAGCTGAGTTAAGTCCATTTATGTTAATTGTAATCAGTTTTTTCTCTTCCATGGTTATACTTTATAGGTAGATTTAGCAGCTCTCGTAGATCTTAGTTCACGTTGTTCCTTAGCTTTCACTTTTCTACCTACTGCACCTTCTTCTTTTTCAGTCGCTATTTGCCAGTCCTCTTGGAATTCAATTAGTGACATTTCTTTTTCTGTCTCCTCTTTCCCTCCAAAGTATTCTGTATAAAATAATTCAGCTCTCTCAATTGAATCAATTCTGTGTCTCTGTTCCTGCCATGTGAATATTAAACCTTCTGGAATCAACCATCTTTTTAAAGTAGAATTTTAGTCAGGAATCGGTATTCTCGTCTCATCTCTCTCACTCTTCTGGGTACTTGTTTCAGGACCACAATCTCCTTGTCTTTATATTTCAATATTTGCATTTTAATGGCTTTCTTTGTAAATCTGATGTGAACTTCTCTTGGTAGACTGTTTCTCATTGCATATCTTGTGAAGCCTCAAAAGACCTTGTCTATTCTATCCACCATCTTCTCTTTGGTTATTTCCAGAGCTTCAGCCAGAATTTCTATCATTATCTCAGCTAAGTTTTGTCCTTTTTCTTCCTCTATGTTTTGAAATCTGAGATAAAATTCTGATCTGTCCATCTCCCAGCTCAGCATCCCACTTTTATCTTGTTCAACCACAGTTAATCTGCCGTCAATATCTCCAATCTTCTTTTCTCTTTGTTTATTTTCTTCTTCAATTTTTTGGAATCTCTCATCATATTTCATCATCATTTGTTCAATATTCTCCACCTTTTCATCAGTTTTTTCTGTTCTCTTTTCAATATTCTCTGTTCTTGCTTGTATATTTCGAATTCCTTTCATTATCATCCACAGTATCACCTTTTCTTGTTCTTTTTCTTGTTGTAACATTGTCTGTATTGAGCGTTGTCCTCCAGATGGTGAAGAGGAAGAAGTAGGAACTGAGGAATCAGCCGCTGTTAGTTTCCTGCTCATTTCAGAAAAATTAAAATCTTCAGGTTCTTCTAGACCTTAATCCACTTGTGTAGTAACCAATTGTAATTCCAAGTAAAAATAGTAGAAAAAAAGAAGCAAGATAAAAAGAAAAGTTTCTTCAGGTTATTGTATAGCTTAATCCAATTGATTGATTAAATAGCAGTAAAAACTCAAAAAAGGAAGAAAAAACCCCATAAAAACTAAGAAAAAAAGAAATTCTTCAGGTTCTTCAACACCTTAATCCAATTAAAAAGTTTCAAGTATGAAAAGGTATACAATAAAAAGTAGCCACAAAAAAACAATGTGAAAAATAAATAAAAAATAAAAAATACAAGAGGGGGGAAAGGAAAAAACAAAACAGACTACTCCCTTTAAAAAAAAAGAGAGAGATTATTGATCCTGGTACTTGTCCTTTAAAATGGAATACAGAAGTATAAATTAAACTCCAAAAGCAAAAAAAAAAAAAAAAAAGACAAAGGCAAGTTCCAAAAGGCCAATGATCCAAATAGCTATTACAAAAAATAAGCTAATAAGGAGGGTTTTTGTAAAAGTAAGAAATAACCCAGCTTTAAAAAAGTAAAAAGAGCACACTGCACTTTATTTAGTTATCCAAGGCTTTTGTTAAGTTTTATAACTCTCTTCTCCAGAGTCTTATCATCTTTTTTTCTGTAAACTTCAACACCAGACTCCAGCTACTGATAGGAACCCAGAAGAGCACCTGCAATAATACTCACCCATGCTCTTTCCTCTATCTTATCAAACAGGCTCAAAGTCCTTGAAAAGAAGTCTCAATTCTTTCTCAGCTTTGACTGGTCAAGAGAAAGAAAAAGAGATACAATATTTCCAAGCCTCTAGTTGGCAGTGTTACAGTTTCCTCTGCTTTCACTTTCCCCCTCCTTTTCCAAACAAGATATAATAAAAATTAATTAAAAAGGAAAAAAGATATTTTTTAAAAAAGATTAAAAGGGAGTCTCTAGCCTAAAATATTATAAAGTCAAAAAGGAGAAAAGAGAAAAGAGAAAAAGTAAGTAGAAAAAAAACCCCAATCCAGTTTCAAAATAAAAGATCATATATAAAAAGTCCAGCAAAGGAAAAAAAATTAATTTGGCTTCCTATTTAGAATCACCGCTTAATCACCTCTGTCTAAGATTTTACAGATTCTTTCTTTTCCTTAGAGTGTCCTTTCAAATCTTAAAGTAAAGAAAAAATTCTCACCAAACTGGCACACTTTCTCTTTCTATTCTCTTCCATATCAGAACTGTCCCAACTTCAGCAGCTTTAATGGCTGCCTCTTTGCCGCTGGCAAAAAGAGCTTCTCCTGGATCTACCAGGGACTTTGCAGTATCCCTGGGATCGACAGGGTGCACTCTTTACATTCACCATCTCTTTGGGATGGTTTAGATCCGTTTGGACCATCTAGAAGCAAAGATATCAGCAGCGATCTCAGACCTCCAAGATCACATGTCGTATCGTTGCAATGCCAGCTCTGCTCTCCAATGAAGAGTTCTTGAAACAGTAAGTATCCTCTTTTATCAGCTCCTTCCTACATACCTGAATGTTCTAATCAAATGTTCTATTGCAGGGGTGTAAAACTCAAAGCCCACGGGCCAAATCCAGCCCAAGGGGTACTTAAATCTGGCCTGCGGGGCCAGCTTGATAATAGCAAAGGGGCATGCAAGCCCCCCCGTGCTCTATTTTGGCCAGCAGGGTGCTACAGGAGGTATATGTCCAGTCTCCTCCCCCCCGACCAGCCCGCAGAGAAGAACTACAATGCTGATCTGGCCCTCAAAGAAATCCAGTTTGACACCCCTGTTCTATTGGATGAAATATTCTCATTCTCTGTCAAAATGAGTTATATTTTTCATTTTATTTTCATTTTTTTGTTTTCTTCTGTTTTATTTAACATTTAAATTAATTTTCTTCCCCTGGGAGGAAAGCATTTGTCCCTACTGTCTTTTCCAGGGCCATGGCTTCTGCCACAACCTGTGTGAACTTTGTAGCTTTTTTATTTATTGATGTCTTCCTTTCATTTTACTGTTCATTTCTTCAAGCATTTATTTTCTTTCCAAATTTTATTTCCCTTTGAGCTCCCTTTATTTATTTTTTTATTTTATTTTTATTTGTCAATTGATTACAAGATTTCTCTTCTTTTTAGGTAGTCAGCCTGCATTGCTTAAGTTCCCCAATGAAATAGACATCAACGGTGCCACCCCCTCAACAAAATACATCGATTTTCTTTCCCCCTCCTGTTATTGAGCTAAGCTTTAGCAAAAGTCTATTCACGTGCATCACCTGGGATACTTTTATAAAAAAAAACTGCCTTGGAATCCCTCCTTCTTTTAAACATTCTCTGGTGATCTGCAGAAATGTTGAGATTTGCCTAAAGCTCATCTGTCAACCAAATGTAAACACCTTCAGGGAGTTACAAGGAAGGAGAAGCCCTTAGCTTTCCTTTGTTGTGCTTTCTGCCATTTCTGTGCCTTTAAAGAAAACTTGCTTCCTCCCTTGCTTTTTAAAATTGGCTTTTCTCTGGGAAGAAAAAAAAAAACCCCACTCTTCTCTAGCTACTTCTTTTTGTGGCTTCAGCATCTCTGCTCATATCCTCTCCCTTTCCACTGTTTACTGTTTCCACAAAGTACTGAAAAATGCAACTGATTTAGGTCTTTGCTTGATTTGCTGTCTTGGCTTAAAAAACAACAACAACAAAAAAGCAAAACCTTTCCATTTTGTTTGTGTATATTTTTTGGCTCATTTTTCCACTCCAGAAAATCCTCTGGAACAGAGAGGGGGATTTAATGATGATGAATGAATCTTTCTCCAAGCCACATGCCTTTCAACATTTCAGCACAATGAGAATTGGATCAAGGATAGAGTGTAGCAGCCTGATGCTGCAACTGGGAGAACAGTGGACTTGCAAAAACCTCATTCATATTACCGTATTTCTCCAACAATACGACCTCCCCCAATAGGAAGACCCAGCATGTTTTCTAGGCATAAAATGAAATTAAGCCCCTCCCCCCAAATTTAGGCCTATTTTAAAACATGCAAAATGGGGGGAAGGGTGGGGGGACTTGCTGTTAGGAGCGCCCCGTGAGCAGCAATTCCTCGCCACTAGCTGCTCCTAATGGGCAATCATGGCAGAGCGCAGAGAGCTCCCTACTCCTGCCAAGCACCTTTGTGGCAAACCCAAGACTTTCAGTGCCCACCGCTGTGGATTTCCCTTCTGGCCATGCCACCACCACATTTGGAGCTGCCACATCCATGTTTGGAGCACCACTGCTGTTTGGAGCACTGCTGCCATTTGGAGCTGCCACTTCTGCATTTGGAGCTGCCGCTGTGTTTGGAGCTGCTGCTTCCACGTTTGGAGCACTGCCGCTGTTTGGAGCACTGCTGCTGTTTGCAGCTGCCGCTTCCACATTTGGAGCTGCTGCCACGTTTGGAGCTGCCACTTCTGCGTTTGGAACCCCACCGCTGTTTGGAGCACTGCAGCTGTTTGGAGTTGCCATGTCCGCATTTGGAGCTGCCACTGTGTTTGGAGCTGCCGCTTCCACATTTGGAGCACTGCCACTGTTTGGAGCACCACCACCATTTGGAGCGCCACCGCCACTCCAAACATGGCGGCAGCTCCAAACGCAGAAGTGACAGCTCCAAACATGATGTCGGTGCTCCAAATGGTGGCAGCACTCCAAATGGCAGTGGCACTCCAAATGCTGCTCTAAATGCTGCGACAGCATGGGGGAAGGGAAAGCAATGGTGGTGGTAGGTTTCCCAATACAAAGTGCCCCACCAATGCCAAGGTCAACATCCAAGCCATTGCTGTCCGCCCTCCTGAGGATGCAAGGGGAGGAATTAAGTCACCCCCGAAAAGACGGCTTAGCCATCAAAAAAAAAAAAAAATAAGGTAAAAAAAAAAAAGGCCCAGCCTTATTTTGTGAGAAACACGGTAGAATAAAACTTTATACATTGTTATCAACATCAAGATATATTTTTCATCTCCTCACATTTTTCAATATATGTATTTACTTATTCCTTTACCATTACATCTTATTCTTTCGATAAATCAGTATCTTTTATCCTTACATATCAATCTTCTCCATGTTATATTTACATATTTTCATATTCCCTCATTCTTTTCCTAATTGCCGTTTTATTTTCTTTTTATTTCTAAACCACTCATATCAGGCATCCCAGTCCCTATAGTAAATTGAATCTTCTCTGTCTTTTATTTTCATCGTTAGCCTGTCCATCTCTATACAATATATTATTATTTTTATAACCGTGCCTTCTGGTGGAGCCCCTTTTTTCTTTCCAGAGTTGTGCATATGAAATCCTTGCAGCTGTTAATATGTGTAACATGATATTTCTATCTGTTTTATTGCATTTTTGTGTTATTATACCTAATAAAAAAGTTTCTGAATTAAATTCAATTTTCTGATTCGTGATTTCTTCTAGCTATTGTCTAATTGTATTCCAATATTTTTTCACTTCCTGGCATGTCCACCAGGTATGAAAATAAGTGCCTTTTTCTTTTCCACATTTCCAACAATGTGGGTCTGAGTTAAACATTTTTGCCAGTCTAGCGGGGGGAAGGTGCCATCTGTAGAACATTTTGTATTGATTTTCCCTGTATGCTGTGGGTGTAATTTGTTTGTAATTTAATCCCCACATTCTCTCCCAATTTTCCACATCTATATTATGGCCAACATTTTTCACCCATACCACCATCATCTCTTTGACCACCTCCTCTTCCATTTTAAAATCTAGTAGAAAGTTATACTGTATATTCTTGACATTTTCTTTTCCATTTCTTGTAGAATTTTATCTAATTGATGCTTTTCCATGCAGAAACCCAAATTGTTCTTTGTCCTTCTGGTATCTCACCTGAATTTGCATGTATGGCCACCAATCTATCTTTATATTTTGTTGCTGTATTTCTTGTCTCATTTTTAATCTTCCTTGTGTATCTAATAGGTCTTTATAATTCTTCTTTTTCCCCAGATCCATTGCGTTTGGGTAGATTTGTGCTTCCATTGTTGACAAACAGTTTGGTATTTTAGTATAATGATTCTTTTTAATCTTAGTCCATGTCCAAATTAATGTATCTCTAATCATGTGTCTCTGAAAATATGCATGCTGTGTACATTTCCCATCCCATAGGAAACTATGCCACCCTCTCTGCAAGTCATGACCCTCTATTGACAATACTCTTCTATTTTCCAGGTTGATCCAATCTTTAATCCATACCATAGCCACAGCCTGGTATTACATTTCCCAGTCAGGGAGTCCAAAGCCACCCCTTTCTCTTTTGTCCTGTAATAGTTTCATTTTTATCCTGGCTTTTTCCCCATCCCAAACAAATTTACTTATTATTCGATCTAATTCTCTAAAAAAGGTTTTATCCAATCTTATTGGTACAGTTTGAAAAAGATATAGTATTTTTGGTAGAGTAGACATTTTAATTGCCGCAATTTTCCCCAGTAATGATAGCTGTAATTTCCCCCACATTTCCAATTCTTTTTTTATTTGTATTATTAATTTGTCATAATTATCTTTTTTGATTGAAGAGCATCTTGCTGTTAACCAAATGCCTAAATATTGTACAATTTTCATTGTACAACAATCTCTTCAGCAATCTGCACTTTTCCAGGATTCCCAGACATCCCAAAAGAAAAATTACCTGGGAATTTCTTTGGAGTTTTGTTACCACATGAGCAGAAGCAGCCGGGGAAGTTGAGCAGTGAAGAAGAGGTATTCAGTATCATTCCCTAACTTTTCTGTTCCATTTTTTAAAAAACAAAACAAAACACTACATGTATTTTAAACTATGTAGGAAAGAGAAAGCGAAGCACCCCAATGTGACAGGAGGGATTAAAAAAAGAATAGTCACAATGGAGGTCATTATTTAGGGAAGTGTAGACATTTTAATGTTGCTGCACCAGAGGGTGGATAAAAATTAATTCCACAATATGGAAGCTGCCAAGATTAGCCTTTGGAAAGAGCATGGTAATTTATTGCTGCAGAGACATAAACTCTTTCCCTAAATTTTCTAGAGGGCGCCTTTCAGGCTCATTCATTCCTAATTTCGTAAACAATGATCACTGGCAGATTAGTGGAACATTGTTTATTTTTCCATTTCTCCTAAACATGTACATATCCATACTGCCTTTTTGTATACATTCACTGCACATGTGCCACCAGGAGAACAACTAAAATGTTTACTGGGTTATTTCTGCAAACTGAGGTTGCACTCAATGGCATCAGTTCATCAAGAATTCTCTGTGGTTGCTGGTGTGAAAAGCTTGATCGTTACAGTCCAATAGGAAAAGAAACTTAACTGGACTCCTTATTTGCTTCTTCAAAATTAAAGAGCAAGCATTTTGCAACATGCTTCTAATTTAAATTAATTGCTTGCCTTTTCATGAAGAGTCAGGGGAAGTCTGCAGATTTATTATTAGAGTGATGTGCTGTATGTAATACTTGAGTTTCTTTGCTGAATATCTGCATAGAATTTAAGAGTCTGAAAATAGTTTTAAAAGTGGGATTACATCCTTTTGGAAGATGTAAGGAATAGATAAGTTGAGGAACAATAGTAGAGAAAAGTTACTGCCATAATGTGTTGCTTATACTCTTGTCAACCTGATTGAAAAATGATTGAAAAATATGGACATAAAATGTCCAAAATAATAATTAACTCTGAATCATAGTAATTTCAACACTTAACTTGAGACATGGTGATATAAACAATTTAAGCCTCCTAATCCCTTGCTAGGGCTTTCATTTATTTAGTTTCTCCGATGTAAATATTATTTCTGTGCATATGCTTTCTAGGCAAGATCCAAAATATGCTTTCATTCTTTCTGCCAATTAAATTATTAAATTATAAATGATTAATTTTTATCTGAAAGTGCTTGGTTACATTTGCAGGCAAAGGCTTTCCCTATTTTATTGTCAAGATAGCAATCTAGTGAAAGAGGCTGGGCTAATGGTTTAAATTGTGTAAATTGCAAATGATCATGATCATCTTTTTAATTGCAAGTAAAAATAAGAGAGGGAAGGGATTACTCCTCATGTCATCCTGCCTGGACAAGAATGAGCTACCTGACCAGGGATAGACTTGAAACTGGGAGTCTTTGATCCAGGAATTTCCTCATCATAGTAATTCTTTTAGATGTGTCAGGCTTCCCCTTTCCAACACATATGCATATTTTCTATTTGATCTCTTTATTTGTTCAACATCATGGTCTTTTGCTTAAGCTTCTGATGCATTACAAAATCTGCACCATAAGTATAAAAGTTTTCACCTTTTTCAGGATCTCCATTGAAAGGAGCAAAATAAAATAAAATAAAATGCCAGAGTCATCAGGAACAGGGCTATTTCCCAGGTTATAGAACACATAGACTCATGGAACTTTAGAGTCAGAAACGACCATTAGTCCAACTCTCTGCAATGTGTGGAAAAACTAAACAAATAATCTATGAGAGGTGGCTGTCTAGAAATCAAGAATCTACAAATTTCCAAGCTGAACTATACCATCATTATGCAGATATTAATAAAAACAATTCAATTGTATTTAAATGAAATCTAGGTAGTTACAGATCATGCAAATTATCTGCATGGTTTGTTTTTAACCACCGTTTAACTCAGAATTTTATTAAAATATAATGTTATTATCTGCCTTAAGTATTTAGCAAGCGAAGTAAGATACAAACTGAATAAAGAAAAACAATGAAATAATTTTCTGTAATGAGAATTTGTTTTCTTTTCCTGAGCTTCATTTGCCTTTATTTTCCCCCTGACTAGTTTGGTGTTATTTATCACTCCATTGTATGATCATTCATATTAATTCAAAAACAGGAAACTCCATTCTGAATCTGTCCAATGTTACCATTAAGCCTTCAGACTCATGAAGGCCATGACAAACTCCATATTCTCAGCCCTAGGTGACTTGAAAAGAAGAACCTGTGTTTTTTTTGGGGGGGGGAGGGGGAACTGACCCTCTGGGCATATTTGAAATTCTGAGATCATGTTGTGGGAACTATGGCTGTTATGGCAAAGAGCACTAATATCTCTGTTCAGGTAGATTCATCAATTTAGGAAGTCTCAGGCATTAGTCATTGGACTCTCTGGAACAAGTTGATCAGCATCAGTTCATTACCTTTCCATGCCCTTCGCCTGCCCCTCCCCCTGAAATATCAAGAATTGACTATGCTAAGCTTCCAGGCTGTGACTACTTCCTTGTAAATGCTGCCTTTCATAGGCAGTACTTAATTCCAGGCATGACTACACAGTATCAGCCAGTCAGCATTTCTGTCTTCAAAAGTAACATTTTTCAGAGGCAATCCAATCTTTTTTTAAAAAAAAATTCAGCAACTGTTTAATGTTTAAAAATTGCTGTGACATCCAATGATACTTTAAACCTCTTTGGATTTGCTTGAACTTTCTTTTTCTAACCAGGCTTTTGATTAAACCATAGATGAAAACAAGGCACTGGGCTTAATTTTGTGTAAAAACAAAGGCTACAATGTTTTCACAGAGGGAAAATGTATGGTTCTTAAAACAAGAACATTGGGATCTTAGCTGAATGGTAGTAGTATCATTTTAGGCAGCATTTTGTCTTAGAAGGATTTACCATCATCTCTATGGTGGTCTATGGCTGGAAAACACAGGTTTTCTGATCACAACAGAAAACTCTGCATATGCATCTGAATGGGCTACAATTATCCTCATAAAGGTGCTAGCAATCTGGTGCACCTTGTTGCAACCACTAAATATTCTGGATGCTCTTCAAAACCTAGAAGTGTTGTTTTATTAATACATACACACAAATGTGAGATCACAGGTGCCAGTACTTTAGCTGGTGTTGGCATTTATATGTATTGAGTTTTCCCCAAGAATTTAGGATATCATGATATATTGGCATGATCTATGTATGGCCTTTTGTAATTAAAAGATGAAAATTTTGTCAATGCACAGATTTTTTTATGTGGCATCTAAGATTTTGGGGTATAGCATCCAGTATGCTGATAACCATTGGGACTCCTGTGATTCAATTATAACATATTATTTCAACTTCAGTTTTCAGATCTTGATATTTTGTGATATTCTCCAATTTTTTTGTCTTCTATTCTACTAGCCCTTGATGTTGCCATGTCAATTATCAAGTGTCATTGGACACACAAGGAATCCTTCTCCAGTGCTTAAGCTTTCAGTGTACATACAAACAACAAAGAGATAGGATAGGATAGGATAGGATAGGATAGGATAGGATAGGATAGGATAGGATAGGATAGAATAGAATAGAATAGAATAGAATTGAATTGAATTGAATTGAATTGAATTGAATTCTTTATTGGCCAAGTGTGGTTGGACACACAAAGAATTTGTCTTGGTGAAAATACTCTCAGTATACATAAAAGAAAAGATACATTCCTCAAGAATCATAAGGTACAACACTTAATGATAGTCATAGGGTACAATAAGCAATCAAATCATACTAGGAAACAGTCAATATGAATTGTAAGGATACAAGTGGCAAAGTTACAGTCATACAGTCACAAGTGAGAGAGGATGGGTGATAAGGAGTGATGAGAAGATTAACAGCAATAGTAGTGCAGACTTTATAAATAGTTGAAGAGTGTTGAGGGAATTATTTGTTTAGCAGAGTGATGGCTTTTGGGAAAAAAACTGCTCTTGTGTCTAGTTGTTCTGGTGTGCAGTGCTCTATAGCGTCATTTTGAGGGGAGGAGTTGAAACAGTTTATGTCTGGGATGTGAGGGGTCTGTAAATATTTTCACAACCCTCTTTTTGACTCATGCAGTATACAGGTCCTCGATTGAAGGCAGGTTGGTACTAATTGTTTTTTCTGCAATCCTAATTATTCTCTGAATTTGTGTCTGTCCTGTTGGGTTGCAGAACCAAACCAGACAGTTATAGAGGTGCAGATGATTGACTCAATAATTCCTCTGTAGAACTATATCAGCAGCTCCTTGGGCAGTTTGAGCTTTCTGAGTTGGTGCAGAAAGAACAGTCTTTGTTGTGCTTTTTTTATGATGTTTTTGATATTAGGTGTCCATTTTAGGTCATATAGTAAAACCTAGAAATTTGAAGGTCTCTACTGTTGATACTGTGTTGACTAGTATTGTAAGAGGTGGTAGTATGAGAGGGTTTCTTCTAAAGGCTACCACCATGGTTTTGAGGTGTTCAGTTCCAGATTGTTCCAATTACACCACAAGGCAAGTTGTATAACCTCCTGCCTGTATGCAGATTCATTGTTGTCTCAAATGAGACCGATCACTGTTGTGTCATCAGCAAACTTCAATATTTTAATAGATGGATCATTTGAGATGCAGTGATTGGAATATAGAGAGAAGTGGAGAAAGCACACAGCCTTGGAGGGGGGTGGGCTGTGCTAATTGTACAGGTATCAGATGTGATATAATATAATCATAAGATACTAATAGGAGAAGGTAGTAGGAAAGCTGACAAGGATAATGGTAATACGGCCATACTACATGAGTAAATATTCTTAGACATAAGACTGTACTGTGGCAATTATGATGGCATGAGGGGAAAAAGTGTCTGTGTCTAACTGTTTTGCAATTTACAGTGGCATCATGAGGGAAGGAGTTGAAATAGTTTATGTCCAGGATGTGTGAGGGGGTCTGTAGATATTTTCTCACCCCTTTTTCTTATATATACAGTATATAGGCCCTCAATGGAGGACAAGCTAGCTGCAATATTTTTTTCTGAAGTCCTAACTATTTGTTCAAATCTGTGCCTATTCCATTTGGTTGTTGTACCAAACCAGATAGTTATAGAAATACACATGACATATTTAATACTAATTTCTCTATAGAACTGTATCAATGGGGCATTCTGAACTTCCTGAGGAGACAGGTAGAACATTCTTTATTGTACCATTTTAATGATGATTCTATTGTTAGGTGTCCATTTCAAATCCTGTGAGATTATAGAGCCCAGAAACTTGAAGGTCACTACTGTTGATACTATATTGTCTGATATTGTTTTCTGATATTGTAAGAGATGGTTGAATATGAATGGTTCCTCCTAAAATCCATGTCCATTTCTCCAGTTTAAGTGTATTCAGCTCTGAATTGTTCCACAGGGTCAGTTGTTCAACCTCCTATCCATATGCAGGCTCATCACCATGTCGAATGAGACCAATCTGCAAACTTCAGTATTTTAACTCAGGGGTGAAATTCAAAATTTTCCCCTACTGGCTCTATGGGTGTGGCTGTGGGCATGACTTGGTATAATAGTAGTAGCAACCAGGAGCAACCAGGGGTGTTCTTTTTACTGATTCAAATCATCCCTACCACCTCTCCCAAGGTGTGCCGAGGTGATCAAATTTCACTCCCACTTTAACTTTAAGATCCACTCATTTATATATATTGAAAAAAGAATAATGGAGACAGCACACAGTTCTGGGTGACACCTATGCTAATTGAATGGGTATTCAGTGAAATTTTACCTAGCTTCACCTGCTGCTTTCTATCTGTCAGAAAGCTTATAATCTATTTACAAGTGTGGTCAAACATAGCTATCTGACTCTTTTTAGAGTGAAGAATTTCTGGAATGATGGTATTGAATGTTGAGCTGAAGTTTGCAAAAAGGACCCTTGCACCTGTTATTGGGGATTCAAGATGCTGTGCCTCATTAACAGCATCATCTGCTTCTCTATTTGCAGGGTAGGCAAATTGCAAGTGGATTTGTGACTAACCTTTTAAAGGTTTTCAAAACTACAGATGTCAGAGCAACTGATGAGACATCAATAGCCCTACATTTTCTGTAATTGTGTGGTTTATAGAATACAATTCTATATAATTCTGTAATTCTCTATGTTTCTAGGTCTAGTGCACATATAGACTGGGTGAAACCAAGCTCAATAGCAGTAACTGTGAGAGAGATCTTGGAGCCTTAGTGGACAATCAGCTAAATATGAGCCAGCAGTGTGCATCAGCAACAAAAAAAGCTAATGCAATCTGAAATTGTGTTAACAGAGGGATGCAATCAAGATCAAAGGAGGTACTAATGCCACTTTATAAAGCCTTAGTAAGACCACACCTAGAGTACTGCATCCAGTTTTGTTCACCACATTATAAAAAAGATGTTGAGACTCTAGAAAAAGTACAGAGAAGAGCAACCAGAATGATTAGGGGAATGGAGACTAAAACATATGAAGAAATGTAACAGGAACTGGGCTTGGCTATTCTAGTAAAGAGAAAGACCAGGAGAGACATGATAGCAATCTTCCAATATTTGAGGGGCTGCCACAGCGAGGAAGGGGTCAATCTATTTTCTAAAGCTCCTGTAGGCCAGACAAGGAATAATGGATGGAAACAAAACAAGGAGAGATTTAATCTGGAAATAAGGAGAAACTTTCTGACAGTGAGAACAATCAACCAATGGAACAGCTTGCCCTCGGAAGTTGTGGGAGCGCCATCACTTGAGACTTTCAAGAAGAGATTGGACTGCCATTTGTCAGAAATGGTGTAGGGTCTCCTGCTTGGGAGGGGGGTTGGACTAGATGACCTACAAGGTCCCTTCCAACTCTGATTATCTGTTATCTGTTATACTCTGAATAGATGTTTCCAATTTTCTTCTTGAATCAACCCATTTTAGTATCTGGTTCTTTGTGTTTGCCTAACTATCTCTTGTCCATTCCAGCCCAGAATCACTTGCATAACCAGGTAAAGATGAAGTTAGGCTGAAGTTGCTCAAGGTTTTCTGACAGCCTTGGGCATTTTCCCTGGGCAACTTTCTGATAATGCTCTGAATTCTGAGTGGTGGCCAGTGTCCTGCATTTTGGTTCAAACTTGTCAATGTTGTGGGTTGCCAATGAACTTTCAGGATTCTGAGGCTTCCTCCTGTGCAATTGCCCACTCCCATCATACCATAGTGCCTCTTCTCTTTCATTCATACTTTTTCCTTCATAGTGCCTCTTCTCTTTCATTCATACCTTTTCCTTCACTCCCATTTTCTTCACATCCCATAGAATGTAAGGGTTTTTTTTTTCCTTTAGTCCATTCTGTCTCTCCTTTGTCTCCCTCATTCTTCTCTTCACAGCACTTGTACATCCAAGGCCCTTTTAACTGGGTGGCTTAGCTAATATCTAAGAAAATATCCTTCATAGTAGTAGGACAGCATGTAAAGAGACACTCCTCCCATTGTCCACCCTTTAGTATACACTCTACAGGAAGGAGAAGCTAATGGGAAATAAATATATACTGAAGTTGTAATAGCAAGTCATTTCAAGGATGAAAAGCTTAAAGTAAATACAAGAAGCCAATGTGATTACAGATAAAGCTGAAAGGAAAGGCATAAAAATGAGGTGGAGAGAGGAACATATCACCAAAGGACACATTCTGTTAGCCTAGAACTGTATTGGTGGTTTAGTAAGGCTAAAGCTTGAATCAGTTGGAGCTGGCAAAAGTGCTAAAAAAACACAAAGGGGCTCCTTCAGATTTGTACAAATTAAAAGAATCGAGATACTTTAACTGAGATACTGAGCACAGTTAAAATGCTGAAGAAAATACAAGTTACTCAATTCCTTACTCCCCAACATGTTCCACCAAGCAATCCAGAAAAGTAGAATATAGGTGTAAAACAAAACCTAAAAGTAATGAAAACATGGTCAGAAAAATCTGCTCACTATGGCTGTGCATTTCTTCAGAGGAATACTTTGCCTTGATGGCATTTCAACTGAAGCAACTCTTTGTGACTAGCTTTCAAATCACTCCGTTCCCCTTCCTTCCAACACCAAAGCAAAAGAGTCATGTTGTTTCATGTCACTCTGCTTTGGAATCTTTCTCAGTGTTCTCCCATAGAATTTGTACTATGTGAGAAAGGTGAGAAAAGCCTTCTCCTGCAAAATTGTCTAAAGTGCCTTCAGGTTGTGTTACTTGGGAAATGTTGCAGGATTGGCTGCTGTGTGAATATCTTAGGGAATAAAAAAGATCTTCATGTTTTTGGCTTCAGTAAATGTTATGAACAGCCTTGCTGCACAACTGAAACTTCCTAACTTCTTCTTTGTATTACTGACCAGAAGATAGAGGATATGGGAACATATTGTTCACTTTCTCATTTGATGAGCCCTGTAGGGAATGCACTTTTTACTTTCTGTAGGTCCCTTGACAAAGTTTTGGAAAGTAGTTTGAATGACATGAGCAGCCCATCTTGCACTGTTGATGAATAGCGAGTGTGAGCAGTTGGAAGAGGCAAGCAGAATTCTTTCCCTTACTCTTGACAAATCATTTCTTGAATATTTTGTCATAGATGTCCCTCTTTATCACTCCCTGAAAGATTCACATCAGAAGTCTGGCAGGCTGCCAAGATCTGGCACATATAATCTTTCTGTGCATGGCAATTATCTTTGAACCCTTGCATACATGCTGAAATTCTTCCAGTCTTGGTGGTTTTAATGCATGTTGCTAATTCACAGAACTTAGAGTCACTACTCTTCAGTCATGGCTAGGGGACAAGGCGAGAAGAGAGATTACACAGAAGGTCAAGACAAGATATTTTTCAGAATGTAGAAAGTGGAGCAACAGATTATAGTTATAGGGAGACAGGTACTAATTGAATGTCAATTCCCCACCACCAACCACACACAATCATAACCAGGACAGCTTGGCAATAGAACACACAAAGAAACACATATCAACACTAAGCAGGGAGTTGCACTTAGAAGTCTTTCCACTTTATGATACTTTGATTCTATTAACTGCAACTACCAACTACCTCAATTCAAACTACAACTGGCCTTAATTGCAAGCTACTCAATGCAAGAAGCCTTGTAAATAAAATACCTGAATTTCTCCTCTTATTAAATATAGCTAAATTCGACATCATATTTGTCTGTGAAACATGGCTCAATGCATCTCTCCCTGACTCCATTACCTTAGTAAGAGACTATCATGTTTACCGATCCAATCGTGAAATCCGTAGAGGAGATGGTGTTGCTAACTTCTATAAAAAGTACTTACATCTAAAAAACATCCAGTTACCCAAGAGCTTGCTCTTCCTGAGACCATTATCTGTGAACTGACCTTAAATATTACATTTCAGTCCTTACTATGTTACAGAGCCCCTGATTAGGACACTGAACATGTAACAAGCTAAATACACTACTAACATGGGCAGCATCCTGCCCACACACTTTTATCTTTCTTGGTGACTTCAATCTACCTCATATTAACTGGACCCTCAATGAATGTACAACTGAACCCATACGTGCAACTTTCTACAATGCTGTAACAAATCTGGGACTGGAACAACAAGTAACCAACAATACTAGGCTTAACAATTGCCTCGATCTCATCTTCTGCAATAGTTTGAATTCAATTTATGCAATACAAATTAAAGAGCCCTTTTCCAACAGTGACCACAACATGATTGACTTTTGTCTCAACATACGTCCACACAAAAATCATCACAATGACAAAATCCCCAATTATAACTTCAAAAAACGCAACTATGATCTTATAATCAACAATCTCTCTTCCCTTGATTGGCAATTTCTATTCACTGGATGCAATACTGTTGAAGACCATTACAACATATTCTTACTAGAAATCAAAAGAGCCCTCAAACTATACGTACGAATAACAACTCCCAAAACCAGGAAAAACAGATTACTCATAACAATAAGGAACCTTCAATCCAAAAAGAGATCATTTTGGTGAAAAAACAAATCTGGTCACATTGCCAACTTCAAAAGCCGATATAAAAATCCATGCCACAAGATAAAAACTGAATGCACTAATTATCACATTAAACAAGAGAAAAACCTTCTATGCACAAATTCCACCCATGCTTTCTACAATTTTGTAAACAACAAACTAAAAGACTAAAGGTCCATCCCACCCCTGAAAAGATCTAATGGCAAAGTATGCAACGACAACACCATCAAAGCAAAACTCTTTAACACATTCTTTGTCTCAGTATTTGTAAACCACAATGGATCAAGCCCAGTACTTCCTAGTGAAACAAAGACAACTACGATGATCTAATACATATTGATTTTACAGAAGACATTGTTGAAAAAGCACTACGCAATCCACAACCATCTCTATCTATTGGACCGGATGGAATATGTGCCTACTTCTTAAAAAAGCTACCCACTGCCATAGCCGAACCTCTAAGCATAATCTTTGAAAAATCTTTCAGGACCAGCTCCTTGCCAAAACTATGGTCACAAGCCACGGTCATCCCCATCTTCAAAAAGGGAGACCCCAGCCTAGTTGAAAATTACAGACCAATCTCTTTATGCTGCGTCACCTGTAAAGTCATGGAATCAATTATTAACCAATCCATTATCCTCCACTTTAGAGACAAAAAATCTACTCTCTATTAAACAATTTGGTTTTAGGAAAAAAACTATCATGTAATCTGCAACTCTTACACTGCAAAAACATATGGACTACACAACTCGATCAGGGCAAAGCAATAGACGCAATCTACAAAGACTTCTGTAAAGCCTTTGTTTCAGTGGTACATGACAAACTACCCCCAAAAACTAAAATTTTATGGTATCTCTGGACACCTACATAACTGGATAGAAGCATTCCTGTCAAACAGACAACAAATGGTCAAAATTGGGAGCGTCCTATCAAATTCTGTACCTGTCAACAGTGGTGTCCCCCAAGGCAGTGTTTTAGGACCAACTCTCTTCCTACTCTATACAAATGACCTCTGTGATCATATTAATAGTGACTGTTTTCGCTGATGATGTAAAGCTATTCAACACCACAGGCAATATTACTACCCTCCAAAAAGACTTTGATGATGTATCAGAATGGTCAATCAAATGGCAACTTCAAATCTCAAAAAATAAATGCTCTGTCTTACATATTGGCAAAAAAAATCAGAAAATAAAATACAAGCTAAATAATCAAGACTTTGTTGAGATCCAAACTTTGTCAAGGACCTTGGAGTACTCATCTCTAATGATCTAAGTGCTAGAGCCCACAGTAACTACATAGCCAAAAAGGCATTAAGAGTTATTAATCTAATCCTATGTAGCTTCTTCTTTGGTAATATCACACTACTAACTAGAGCATACAAAACTTTTGCTAGACCTATACTTGAATATAGCTCATCAGTCTGGAACCCATATCATGTATCTAATATTAACACAATTGAAAAAGTCCGGAAATATTTCACAAGAAGAGTTCGCCGCTCATTGCAAAATACCTTATATCACCAGACTTGAAACTCTAGACCTAGAAAACATAGAACTATGCCACCTCTGATCCGATCTAAATATAGTATATAAAATCATACATTGCAATGTCCTACCTGCAAATGAATCCTTCAGCTTCAACCATAACAATACAAGAGCACACAATCGATACAAACTCAAGGTTAACCAAACCAAACTTGATTGCAGAAAATACGACTTCAGCAATAGAGTGGTCAATGTTTGGAATACTCTACCTGACTCTGTGGTTTCTTCCCCAAACCCCAAAAACTTTAACCTTAGACTGTCTACTATTGACCTCATCCCCTTCCTAAGAGGCCTGTAGGGGGCATGCATAAGCACACTAATCATGCCTACCATCCCTGTCCTATTGTTTCTTTTTATTTTTCTTATAAGTATCTATCTCATGTATTCAAAACTATTTTTATTCTTATACCTGTATCTTGTAAGCAATTGACAAATCAAATAAATACTAAAAATACTAAATAAGGAAAGAAAACCCACAATAGTGCTCAAAGAAATCCACACACAAGTCATCCAATTGGAATGAATTATTATAATCAACACATTCTGCTTACTTTTCAGACCATCCTTTGCTATGTAATTTACATTGCATAAGCCAGATGCTTCTATGTAGAAATCATCCAATGAATTTTGTTTTGCTTCCCCCTGGAAATAAAGAAACTAGGTGTTTAAATAGGTATAGCATCACATTAACTTGAGAGAAAGGTCATATTTTTGCCTTGCTTCTAGCTTTTAATTTGAAGATGTGGCAAATTTGGATGAATTGCAAGTTTTCTTGCTTCCTTCTACACCTGCTTACAATGGGTCCTTGGGCATGCATGCATGCACATATACTCCATTTTGTTTATGTGGGCTTTGTGGCTTGATTTTTTTCTCAACTGATAATTAATCTTTCCTTTATCTACTCAGCATTGATTCCAACAGCTAATATCAACTATAGTGCAATGGGTAAAAAATCTGTATAAAATGACCAACCTGAGCCTGAGGGAGGAGTCAAACACATCATCAATCATGAATCCCTGTGCACCCACAAGATATCTAGTTCAGCCAATCTTGAATGCCTTCTTAATTCCCGCTCATTTCCCTTGATTGCTAGTAGCTCAGATTCTTGCAGAGAGGTTAAGCTTGCAATAAATCTTTATACTCATTTCAACTGCCTGGAATCTCTTGATTTCCTCAGTGTTTGACAATTACAAGAAAATACATTCTGCATATTTGTCATACTGAACAAATTCTCAAACCATCACACTTCATCTTTCTCCATGATCAATACCTCCCATTTTGCAATAGGCCATGGAAAGATTATTGGTCTACAAAAAGTGAAGTAAAACTAGCCATTGTCCATTTTTGGCTTAATAATGGCAGCTCATCTGTTGAATTAGTATTTTGAAACAAAACTGCTATACTGTTGTTGTCATGCCTTCATATAGGATATTTTCTCTGGATTCAGTAATTATTACAAGGACCAGTGTCAGTTCAACACTTAATATAATCTTTTCAGAACTAAAGAAATTACTGTCTAAATAAAGCCTGAATCCTTTCTGTGCAGAAGACACCAGTATTATTCCTCTCAACACAATCAGGGTAAATTTATTCATGTATCAAATATAGATACCGCCTATCTCACTGAAGTCTCATTCAACTGAAAAAAGAGATTCAGCACATGGAATTGCTTAAAGTGCACCTAATGGAGGAAGGCAAGACTGGGACTATGAAAAATGGTAGACTTTCTGTAGCCAATTAAAGATATGTATCTGATCCCATCTATATTCCACCCCATGGCTATTTCCAGTGCTGCATGGTTTTCCTCTAACAATAAAATGGCTCTGTTTATATAGACAATCTACTTTCCTTCCTATGACCATAAAATCCTAACAGCAAATCAGATTCCTGGAATCTTCCTTTCCATAGTTCAAGACTTCTATAAAAGATTAGTTCTTCTTACCAAAGCTTGGAAGATATAACTCAATGAACTCTTGATATATTGTTATACACTGATACAACTCAATGTTTGTTAAAGATTAGATAGAGTCTTCACATTCAGAACTTGAACAGCTTAACCAGAGAAAGCCTCAACTTGCATCACAGGAACTAGCTGAAGAATCAGGATCAGAGGACATGCAGGTGAATGCAAAATTATCTAACCTCAGCAACACATCACACATTAGAAAAATATAAGAAGATTCAACATGAATATTTATGCTACAGGAGAGTCCAGAGATCAAAATAATCAAGATGGTGGTTGCAGTTATGTGATATGATGCAGCATGAAAGAAGTCTGATTTCAATCAAGTTACAGCTATCATCTTGACCTTTCTGACCTCCCCTGTGGATCCCATTGCTTGGTTGCGTCAAAAATTTCAAATATATAACTAAGCTCAAACCATGTCCTGACACTCTCTGTTCTACAATATATTTGTACTTTGGCAACACTATGATTTAATAAATTTTCCCAGCAATTCAGGTACATAATAATTACTTTTGAAGGGAAAAATTATTATGGATTCATAATGTAACGAAAATGTAATATAATACAGTATAATGTAAAATGCATAACAAAAGCTTAAATTGTATATAATATAAAGCAATATGAACCAATCAAATGTATGTATTATTATTAAATAATAATGATTAAGTGACAGTGATTTAACTGAATCAAAATTGAAGTTTCAATTGCTTATATACTGAAAACATACTAAAATCTAAATGAAATATTTTAAGATCCTAGACTTGTAGCACTCTGGAATTAAAAAGTAAACCTTTTGAAGTTATTCTGAATCTGATCAGTAAGTACAGAAGAGAGGTAGCTTGATAGACCATTTAGGTCAATTTTCTGGATAGATTGAATCCAGTTCTTTAGGGTAAAACTAAGATTCTTGATACTGTACTAATCCAAGCTTTAGGTCTCTCTGAACTTGGATATGTAATTGAAGTAGAAGGAAGTGCTAAACTGGTTAAAATCTGAAGTTCATTTTATCACATTGAAGAGGACAGCTGGAAAAGACATAATTCTGTCATAACTAAATCAACAAAGGATCACCTTCTCAGTTCAATTTTGTATATCTCAGAATGCTTTGTCTGAAATTTTCTCTTAAAATATGCTTCAGCAAATTCATGAAGTGTTAGGATTAAGGTTAGAGTTAAGAGTTATGGTTAGGCTCAAAAGCATAGTCTGAAAACTGGTCTTTCTGAAAGATCATACTGGTAGAAGAACAACTCTAAACAGCGACGTGCTATTGAAAACAATGGATGTAGAAGGGATTAGCTAGGAGCTAGTTTATTTCTTTGTCCTTCAGTTACACATATGCATGGTCTGAGCTACTTTCTTTTCAGACTTGTCTAGATCAGGGGTGTCAGACTCATGTCATAATGGTGATGTCACATGACATATTGGGACTTTCTTCCCCTTAACTAAACAGGACGAGGGTGTGGTCAGCAATTGAAACATCCAGCCTGCAGGCCAAGAGTTTGATAGCCCTGGTCTAGATGTTCACTGCCAATTGAAGAAATTCAAAGCATAGTAGATCCTGACAAAACTCTCCCTCTTCTTTTTGCAAAGTGACCTAAGGTTAATAGTTTTGCTTATAACTGCACAAATATAACTGCGCTTTTTTTGTTTTTCCCATATCTGTCTTTGACTTTCCCTTCTGATTGGATCTCCTCCATCATGGTCAACCTGATCCTGTCTGTTTCTACTCTTGGCTCTTAATGCGGTACCTTTTGCAACCAATCCACTGGGTGTTTTCCCCATGACTGAGCCTGCCAGTCTTTCTCTTTCTTCCATTTTTTTAACTGTTGCAATCCAAGACTTGCCAAACTTCCCAGTTTGTTGCAAAAAGAGGACCCTCTTCCCATGCTTCCTGCCCCAGCAGAGCACAATAATGGAAAACAAATTTATGTTTTCTCCCTTTTACTTTCTTCTCAAATTGCCTTTCCTTCTTCCCTTCCTTCCTAAAAGTCATTTTGCTTTTAGCAGTGAGGACACCACTTCCCAAAACACCTCTGAGAGAAGCAAAGTATAGGTCTTATACTGAATATTAGTGCTCCCAAACATGTAGATGGAGGTAATCTTATTGATATAGAGTAAGTTAAAATGATTAACTATCTTTAATTAAATAACCCTGCAGTGTTTTTTAGCCAATGCTTTATCCACACTTTTTAAATTGATCCATAGAAAGATATACTTTAGGTTTTTTTAGCATTTTACTATAGTAAATCTGGTGGCTAGTAACAACAATTGAATTTATATATTATGTTGCACAAATGTATGGGTTTTTGGAAAAATTGAGTATTGAAAGAGTGTCTTAGAGATCAATGAGATAATATATGAAACATAAGGTTGTGGTTCTCTCTAAATAATATAGCAGAAATGACTGGTCCAAAATAATAGCATAGTAGCAAAAGTGGACTATGACCCATTTCCCATCACCATTTTTTGATCGGAAATATACTGCTATAATAACAAAATGAGACGAGTGATGAAATGAGACAAGGAAAAGTTCAATGAGAGAAATTGTGAACTCATAATTCTTTTTTTTTGAATGGTTAAAAAGTAATAATATTTGTAATATGCAGTATAATATGTCTCACATGTTACTGACTAAAATGTTAAATGCTCTTGTTGGCACAATCATAGAATTGCCAAACTTTGTTGAGCTGAACAGTCCCTCCAATAAATGAAAACAACATTGAAAATTTAGTAGAGCTAGACTGAATTTTTGTCATCAAATCCAATTTCTTCCATTACACATTCTAACTTTTCAGCTGTAACCATCAACACTGTCATTTATTTAGTGATTGACTGCCAAAATATCTTAGGAAGATATTTACCCAATTTGGGCAAGATTCAAACAGTTTGATACAATGGTCAGAAACAGGAGGTTCCATTCTATACCCTATAATGGATGTCTCTGCATTTAGTGATCATTTATAATTTTATTTATACCAGCCCCCAATCTCATTTGTGAAAATATATAATTCAGAATTTTATATATTGCAGGTCCCATGAGATTCTAATATTTCCACTATTGCACCAAGTATCAATCATGTTTATTTTTCAAATTCAGAGGGGTTGAATATGATGGGTAGCCAATTCTGATTTCTCTTCTGTGGAATTCCTTAGCAACTGGTTCCTCTTTGAGTCAAGTTAAAGCTTACTTTTGAGTAGGAATGGGATTCTACCAGTTTGGACCTGTTCAGGCGAACTGGTAGTTCTAGTGAGCACCTGCCCCTGCTCTTTCCCATGCTTTATTTCCTGGATTTTTAGCACAGCTGATTCATGAGGCAGAATGGTTTGCTGTGCATCAGCTGTTTTACTCACTGGGGATGCAGCAGAAGGTAAGTAATTGAGTTGAAAATGGGCTTTTTGAAAGGTAGAGCATGTGCATGAACCAATGTTGTTACATCATTTGAATCGCACCACTGCCTTTGAGGTTTCTCATTCACTAATGAAGTCTTGTGCAGTAATTGGCTCAGAGTCAAGGGTCAGTCAGAAGGGCCTCTGAAAGTGAGGGGCTTGTCTATGAGCCTGTTGAAGAGGCCACTGATAGTGACTAGCTCAGCTGCTCAGATCCTAGTCAGAGCCCGGACAGACAGTGTATTTTACAGAAAGAAGGCTATATAAAGCAAGACTCTAGAAAACAAACTTGGAAAAGGATCTGCTCAAAAAGAAGAGCAAAGGAAAAGTAAATTTACTGCAGATATGAATAACTGGTTGATTTTGTAGCTGCAGGAACTAAATTTATCCATTGCTACAGTTGCTACTGATGCAAAGAAGGAGAAATTGGTGAGGGCAACATGCTAAACTGAGCTGTTGCCATATCTGATTCACTAATTGCCAGCTTCAATAAATGAGGGCATGCTACACCAATAACTGGTAATTTGAAAGAGGTCCCCCTGTGATAAACCCACATTTCATGGATTTCAGATTTAATATCAGTTGCTTCAGAGCTCACAGTAGCACTGGCACAGTTAAGCTGATATGGATTAGGCTGATCTGCTTTTCCCTATTATTTGCTTCCCCCTCCTCCCCCTTCTGCTTGCCAGAAGCATCTCATGAATGAAGAAAAGTCACTTTGGATGAACATTCATTGTATTGGAACACCTGATTAGAAAGCAAGGAACAGCTGGGCTGTGCAGTTTTCTGTGTCTCTTTTGGCAAAGTGGGGGAAGTGGAAAGCTCTTTCTCTGTTCTTCTGTCATCCTTTAGATCTGCAAATTTCTGTTCCTTTTGGGATCTGCTGATGTGACTAATAGGGATGAGATGTAGCACGTTTTTCCCATTTAGAAAGGATGTTATCAGTCCTTTCAGCATGCACTGTTTCCTAGATAGTTTGTTAAAAAACTTTAATTTAAAATTTGGTGTTATTGTGTTGAAAATATATAGTTGGAAATCATAGCTGGATCACCCCTCAGACAAACTAATAGGAGCTGGAAATTTTAGGACACATTTTATAACCTTAATCTGAGTCATGTAGTTCTCTTATAATGGTCAGCAACTGTTAGTATAAGCAAGTATTGAAAGCTTGACAATGTAGCTAGCAAACTAACATCAAAGATCAGCACATTCCAGAATCATTCAGTCCATTCTGAAGAATCATTGAATGCCCTCATTTTTTCCTGGGGTAGTTTCAAAATATGCTGCATTCTCTTAATCTAAGCAATTTAACCATTCTTCTAGATCTCTATCTCTAGATAGAAAATCAGTTAAGATGCAACTGGGCAACTGGAGAAATGAATGGTATTTGATTCTTCTAGATGTAGAACTCCCAAATATTTCAGGTTTGGCATCTGATAATATCCTTCTTGCTAGCTATATGAAAAGATGGAACACATCAGTACTACTCACTCAATCTCTGTGCATGGAACACATGAGAATGAATTACAATTCAGAGAGACATATGTATGAATATGTCTGAAGAATTGTTTTGATCTGTTTTCAAGAACCCGTAAAGTAAATAGACTATTTATCATAAGGATTTAACAAAGAATCTATAACTGAAGAAATGAATATAATACCTGTAAGACATAAATGTTAATGATACCTGTTCAACAGATAATATTTTTCCTCTTTAAGATTTATGAAATGACATTACTTTTTCTTTCATCATTAAAAATATTGGTGACAATGATAAATACCTGTGCCCATTATTAAAAAGGCAGTCACTGGTAAATGCATGTTATCTGGGTTAGCGTTTGTGGACATTTTATTTTTGGTATTTTAAATTCACTATATTATTGGCAAGGGCAGAGTGAAAAACACAGCTAAAGGAGATTGAAATATTTCACTTCATGACAACTACACATAAAATGATAAGCAAAAAAACCTATTCGATCTAAAGACTAATGATTAATAAAAATATGAACTAAAGTTCTTCTGGAGGAATTGATGCATTGATTATGATTCCCATATAGTGAGAGAACCAACCAACGTTCAAAATATAGCTTCTAATGATCTATCTGTTCTAAATAGACTCTGGAAACAACACCTATTGATTGATGTTCCTCAAACAAAAATAAAAATATGTGCATAAAGAGCTATAAACAGTATTTGGATTATGTCTTAGGTGTTAACATGTTTTCTCATATAGCTCATATCATACTGTCCCACAGATGCCAGAGGCACATTTAATGGGATTAAGAGAGACAACTTTCTTGGTGATTCTTTTGAAACTGTATACAAAAGGACATTATAAAGTTCCATCATTATCCAACCACTGACAGAAAAAGTTAATATATTTTGTTGTATAAGCTTTATGTTTTCACTTATTACTTTATTATTTCAATCTTTTTAAACTTTTACATTTGAGCACAATTTTGGTTTAAAAAAGCAAAATATTAATTAAAACAATGTGTTTTTCTTAGAATGGTATAGAGCAGCAGTCACCAACCGGTGAGTCGCGAGAAAATTTTGGTGGTCCACAGTGAAATGTTACCCCCAGAGCACCCCCCCAAAGCAATTAATTCAGGCTGCATGGTAACACAAGCCTGCACCACCCACATGGCCCACGAGAACCCTCCCTGCCCACTCAGTCCTTACCTGGCAAACTTGCCTGCTAAGTTGCTATTTTTCCTTTTTTAACCCCCAACCATCAGCTGTTTTGCTGTGCCAGGAGATTTAGATTAGCTAGGAAGCAACTGATATTAAATCTGAAATCCATGAAATGTGAGTTTCTTACATTCTAGCTAGTCTTTAGATCTTCAGCTCTGCTTTTAAGCAGAGCTGTACCTTTCTAAGGACCGAAGGTTCTATTATTCAGCGCAGACTCACGGCAAGCAAATTTTATGTGACAGACTCAGGTAGCTGATGGCAGATAGATAGATCTCTGAAGGGTTCTGTGAGAAACTCAATCTGCCTGCCTGCTTTGCCTGATGTGGGGTAAAAGTTGTTCTTTTCTCATAAAAAAAATCAATATTTGCATAGATGGTTTATGGTGAGTTAATTTTATGAGTTTGCTTACAAGCAAATTTTATGTGATAGACCTAGGTAGCTGATGGCAGATAGATAGATCTCTGAATGATTCTGTGAGCAACTCAATCTGCCTGCCTGCTTTGCCTGATTTTGGGTAAAAGTTGCTCTTTTTTAATAAAAAATTCAATATTTACATACATGGTGTGTTGTGAGTTAATTTTGTGAGTTTGCTTGCAAGCAAATTTTATGTAACAGACTCAGGTAGCCAATGGCAGATAGATAGATCTCTGAATGATTCTGTGAACAACTCAATCTGCCTGCTTGCTTTGCCTGATTTTGAGTAAAAGTTGCTTTTTTATATAAAAAAATTCAATATTTACATAAATATTTATAATACATACATGCAAGCCATGCCCAGCCAGTCACATGACCACCAAGCCACATCCATAAATTAGGCATGCCCACAGAACCAATTGTTAACAAATTTGAATCCCACCCCTGCATTTGTGTGTTTGTGTGTGTGTGTTTGAGAGAGGGGGGAGGAAAGAGAGGTTAGATCAGATCTCTCTTCTCTCTCTCTCTCTCTCTCTCCCACCAATGTCAGCAAGCCACCATCAGTCAAAATTCATATAAGTGGTCTCCAGGATTTAAAATTATGAGTTTGGTGGTCCCTGAGGTCCAAAAGGTTGGCAACCCCTGGTATAAAGCACAGACACAAATACTCTTCCCCAATGTGAAAATGAAGGGGAGTTTTGGTACTTCCCTATCAAGGATGTACATTTTTACTCCCTTTTCACTATGGGCACTTTTTGAGTTCTCCCATAGACACTTGTCACCTTCTTTCTACCCACTATAAGGACTCCACCAACCAACTGTATCTATAAGACTGATCACTCTTTTCATATTTATTCTTGTCATAGCCTTTATCTTTTTTTTCTAGAGGTTTTTGCAAAATAGTTGTGCTAGAACCATGTAAAAATTGTTTTATAGTCTCTGTCCTATAAAGGTTTGCCATATTTATAGCATCTTTTAGCTTTCTATCAGCCCATATTTGACTTTTAATATGAATATAGCATTGAGATTTCTCTCCTTGGTTGCTATATTCTTTTCTTTTCACCCTTTATTCCTTTGCTGGAATGTATATTGTGTTATTTCATATCGATACAAGATAACTTATTTTACTCTTTTGTAGTCTGTTACTTCCTATGCTAATAAATTGGTATAAGCTCTCTGTTTTTCTAATTAACCAAGGTGCTAACCTAGCTATTCACTTTTCGTCTGGCTTACAAGCTACAGCAACTCCCCCAACCCTCTTTCAAACATTGTGAAACATGATTCAGTATCTTCCTTCTCTGTGTCCTTCTTTTGTTGGAAGAGAAATCTGGTCCGGTTTCAAGCCAGGAGAAAGACACTGGAAATAAATTGTTACATCCTCAAACCCCAAAAACTTTAACCTTAAACTGTCTACCATGGACCTCACTCCATTCCTAAGAGGTCCACAAGGGGGCGTGCATAAGCGCACCAGCATGCCTACTGTCCCTGTCCTACTGTTCCCATTTATTTGTACTCATTTATAAACTTATATTTGTTTATATTTACATGTTTATATGTTATGTTCATACTTATACTTGTTTTCTCATATATGCTTGACAAACTAAACTCCATAGATAAATAATAAATAAAATAAAAATAAATAAAATGGAGTCAGGCTACAGGAGAGAAAGTCTCTGTTTATTTGGTAGCCAGAAACTAGTGATAGCAGCATGTTTCTGGACTGGCTGAAAAAATGGGTTGAGAGTAGGTTTTTATACATTCTTTTAGCTTTGTGATTGAGATGCCTGTTCCTGTGTAAGAATCTGTTCTTTAATATTTTTTCTTATATTTTTCTTATATGTCTCCTTTTCAAGTATTCATAACTATGTTTATACTTATACCTATTATCGTGTAAGCGATTGACAAATCAAATAAAAATAACTAACTAAATAAATATTTTAATGGCTGTTGCCAGATTCCTATGGGGTCATGTAGGGGTCATGGCTGGCTCTACAGGAAAGAGGAGAAATGTCAGTTGGGGCTTTTTGCCTATTGTGTTGCTTACTTAGGGTTTCTGGCTGCTTTTTGCTTATAAATAGATTGACCCAGTGTTTCTGAATGGATACAAAATCTCCATTCCTAATGACCAGCTCTTCAAGCTGCTTAAGGATGTTTTTCTATGGCAGAAGACTGGGGTTGCTTTTTTCCTTTGTTAAGATTGTTCTTCATTTCTCCTTTACGAGAAATATTCTAGTCTGCCTCTTTTTAATATTAAGAATAAAGAATATTTTAATCTAGGGAGGGGGCCCTTCTTACACTTTGGTACCTTAGAAATTGCATTTGGAATTTGTTGTGGAGTGATGGTAAGGAAGAGGCGTGAGACCAGAGCGTACAACTAACAAGGCTTTATTGCAGGGCATAAAGGGTTGTCGCGTCTGCTTGCTAACTTGCAGACTAGCGGGCGACAACGGGCTGGCTCTGCCCGACAGCCGGCTTATATAGCCGACTGTCAAACGGAGCCAACCAATGGGAGCGGCTGGTGCTCCCGCTCAAACAGCGGACCTGGTTGGGAACCCCCACCAGTTCCACGGACATAACACTCCTTTCCCCCAGCTGGGAACATGCATAGTCCTGCAGGTAAGTTGGCCGTCTGCGCTGGCGACCAGAACGTCGCAGTTCGGGTGAACTGTTGGCTGGTGACAAGTCCAGGCCCTCGGGATGTGCCTCGATGGTCGTCGGGGCATGGGCTTGCCCTGGCGCGGTGTTCTGCGAAGTCGGCGAGTCCCTTTGCTCGGGCTGACCCGGGCGAGTCTCGTGGTCCGGTTGGCAAACTGGAATGCTCAGCTGCTGAGTCGGTGATCCTGGCCGGAAACTCGGGTTCTCCAGTAGACCTTCCTGTTCGTCGGGGAAAACCGGGTCCCACAGGGAGCTTCCGTCTGGCACCGGCAGGGAGACGTTGGCGCTGGCAGGTCGGGTTGGGTTGGTATCAGCCGCATGTCGCCTTCTGAGTTGGTCCACGTGCCTTCGCCACAAGCGTCCATCTTCCAGGAGGACCCTGTAGGATCTTGGACCTGTGACTGACACGATTTGACCTGGTACCCACAAAGGATCCCCTGCATAGTTCCTGGCGTACACCAGGTCTTGCAAGGCAAAGTCTCTGACCAGACTGTCAGACCCTAAAGGGGTGTCTGGGCAGTAGTGGGGGTGTAGCCTGTTCAGGGTGGTTCTAAGGCGTCTCCCCATTAAAAGTTCGGCGGGAGATTTGTTAGTAGTGGTGCAAGGCGTCGTATGTTGGCTAAGCAGGAAACGAGACAGTTTAGAGTGCCAGTCTTCCTGGCCAAACCTGGCGAGTGCCTCCTTGGCTGACCTTACTGCTCTCTCTGCCATCCCGTTGCTAGCGGGGTGAAAGGGAGCTGTAAGGACATGTCTGATGCCCAAATTAGCCACGTACATACTGAACTCACATGATGTGAACTGCGGGCCATTGTCAGACACCAGCATGTCTGGAAGTCCATGGGTGACAAACAAATGGGTCAGGGCTTTGACTACTGCTTGGGTGGTGGTCGTGGGAAGCAAGGCCACGTCAATCCACTTGGAGTAGGAATCCACGACCACCAAGAAAGTCTTGCCATGCACTGGTCCAGCCAGGTCGATGTGCAGGCGAGACCAAGGGGCACTAGCACTTTCCCACCTGGTGGGCGTGGTGGCGGGCGGGGCAGCCCTGGCTTCTTACCCAGTTGGCGATTTGAGCATCCATGTCAGGCCACCAAATGTAGCTGCGGGCCAACGCCTTCATCCTTACGATGCCCGGATGGCCCTCGTGAAGCACCTTCAGGATGGGTACTCGAAGGGTAGCTGGGATGACTACTCTTGTGCCCCACAATAGACATCCCTGTAGCCTCGACAGTTCCTGCTGGCGGGTTTTAAAGGGAACAAAGTCAACTGTACATTGAGTTTCCGGCCACCCGCTTCCCACCCAGTCCAGAACCTGGGCGATTATTTTGTCTTTTTTTGAGTGCGCTGCGATGTCTTCGGCTGTCACTGGAAGTTTGAGTTCGTTGACCTCAAAAATGGCGTGAATTGGTGCAGGGTCCTCGACTGGGACTGGCAGGGGGCAGTGACTGAGGGCATCGGCATGACTCAAGTTCTTGCCAGGACGATGCACCAACTTGAATGAGTAGGCGGCCAGAAACAAAGTCCATCTGGTCATTCTGGGTGAAAGTACCTGCGGGGTTTGCTTATCTCCAGATAAAAGTCCTAGGAGAGGTTTATGGTCAATCACAAGTTCAAAATGGTGGCCAAATAAGAATTCGTGGAACTTTTTAACTGCAGCAACCGCAGCCAGGGCCTCTTTATCAATTTGGCTGTAGTTCCTTTCTGCCGTGGAGAAAGTCCTAGAAAAGAAGGCAATTGGTGCCTCGGAGCCGTTGGGGAGTCTGTGGCTTAGGACAGCCCCAATCCCAAAAGGGGATGCGTCAGCAGCCAGGACCAGAGGAAGGCATTGATCGAACTGGACTAAAACCCCTTCCGATGTGAGTAATGATTTGACTGATTTGAAAGCGTGGGCTTCTTTGGGTCCCCAATGCCAGGGTGAGTCTTTATCTAAGAGTCTATGTAGGGGTTCAGCGACTGATGCTTTGTGCGGGAGGAATGAGGCGTAAAAGTTTAGAAGCCCCAGAAAGGCTTGTAGTTCAGTCTTGTTGGTTGGTGTGGGTGCCTCGTGGATGGCCTTCACCTTGGACTCAATTGGGTGGATGCCAGAGGCGTCTATCCTATAACCCAGAAAGTCCACCTGCCTAGTGGCGATGGCGCACTTCTCCCTTTTAAGTTTGAGGCCATGCTGCCTAAACTTCTCTAGCACTGTCCTGACCCTCTGAATGAGTTGAGGTCGGCTAGTAGCTGAGACTAAGATGTCATCGAAATACGGAACAACTCCTGGGAGACCTTGGAGAATCCGTTCCATGAGTGATTGGAAAATACCCGGGGCCACACTGACCCCGAATTGGAGGCACTTACATTTGAAGGCCCCTCTATGCGTGACTATGGTTTGTAATTCAGCTGTCTGATCATCAACGGGGAACTGTTGGTATGCCTGGGACATATCTAACTTGGCGAAAATGGTACCGGGTTCGAATGTGTGTAACAGGTACTGAATAACAGGGATGGGGTATGCGCTGACCTGTAAATAACGGTTGAGCGTGGTTTTATAGTCTGCGCAGATCCTTAAACTGCCATCCTTCTTGAGTGGGGTGACTATGGGGGTCTCCCATTTGGCAAAATCAGTAGGTTCTAACACCCCTTGTTTAAGAAGTTTGTCTAATTCTGCGTCCAGTTTAGGACGGATGGTGAAAGGCACCCTGCGTGGCTTAAGGCGGAGAGGAATTGCCTGGGGATCTACGGAAAACGAGATGGGGGTGCCCGAATAGCAACCCAGCTCGCTGCTAAATACGTCAGAAAAATCAGAAAATAATGTATCTACGTCAGAAGTTGAGACAGCATGGATCCCAGTTACACTAAGGCCAAGGGAAGGAAACCAATCAAGTCCCAACAGGCTGGGGAGGGCACCGTTAACAACCACTAAAGGCAAATGGCCTTTAAAGGCTTGGAATTGAACGAGGAACTTGCCTTTCCCGAGGACAGGAATGTTCTTGCCCTGGTAGTCCCGCAGTGTCAGGTGGCATCTTTGGAGCTGTTTCCTTGACAGTCTGGGCTGGATCTTCTTCAGAGTGTCCCAGGAGATGATTGAGAGCGCAGATCCCGTGTCTACCTCCATCCTGCAGGGTTTACCTTCTAGGAAAACAGAAATTTTAATTTTATCGGGGGTTTGGGAAGTATGGTTAGCGTGGTAGCAGGTATAGCAGTCCTCCACTTGCCTTTGGGAAATAGAAGGTGGTGGAGGTCTTTGAGGCAAGGAGCGCCCTGCTTGGCATATTCTAGCGAGGTGACCCTTCTTTTGGCAGTTCAGGCAGATGGCGTTTCTAAACCTGCAGGATGCCCTAGAGTGGGAGCCTCCGCAGGTTAGGCAGAAGGGCGGTTGTTTGAAGTTGTTTGTCTGTCCCGCTCCTACCTGTGAAGGCTTCTGATGCTTAAGGCGGTTAATGTCTGATGAGTCTGTGGGGTCTTCTTCACTGAGCACTTCTTCAGAATGGACGGTTGGACTGCTGGGCTTTAATGGAGTGCCCTGAATCTCAGCTGCTGACGGGCAGAGAGCTCAGCAGCCAGGGCTTCCTCCATGGCTAGGGCCAGATTCAAGTCCTTTTTTGCCAACAAACGTCTTTGGAGTCTCAGGTCTCTAACCCCACAGACGATCTGGTCCAGCAGCATGTCTTCCAGATATTCTTTGAAACCGCACTGTAAGGCAGCTGTCCTCAGGGCAGCCATGTATTCGTTGATCGACTCCCCCATTGCCTGCTTCCTGATTCTGAAGGCATACCTTCTAGCGATCTGGGATGGTTTTGGCGCGTAGTGATTGGAGAGTATTTCTTGTAGTTCATCCCATGGGACGCTTCTGATGGCGCGTGGTGCGACTAACGCTGTAGCGGTGTCAAAAACGGCGGCCCCACAATAGCTGAGGAAATAAGACTTCTTTCTATGTTCCGCAGCATCAGCTAACCCGATGGCATCGAGGAAATGGCTGAAGCGATTCTTGTAGGAGTCCCACGTTTCCTCGTTTGGTTTGAATGGCGGGAATGCTGGATTAGCATTCATCGTGGGTAGTGTCGGGTTCGTCTTCTTCAATCGTCTTTGAAATCGCGCTCTTAAAAGAGTGCAGGCTGTGACTGTCTCTCTGGGCTACATAGCTCTTTTTGAATTTCGCGCTCTTGGTGAGCGTTGGTGGCCGCGGCTACAGTGCCGGCGGCTCATTTCAGTGACTGCGGCTCGAGTAATGGTGGTTTGAATTTCGCGCTCTTTGTGAGCATTGCGCGGCTGCGGCTACAGCGCTCGTGACTTCACTCTCAGTGATTTACAGCTCTTTGAATAGACGCGTCTGGCTAGCCTTCGACCATCCCATCCTCGTCGCCAGTGTTGTGGAGCGATGGTAAGGAAGAGGCGTGAGACCAGAGCGTACAACTAACAAGGCTTTATTGCAGGTCATAAAGGGTTGTCGCGTCTGCTTGCTAACTTGCAGACTAGCGGGCGACAACGGGCTGGCTCTGCCCGACAGCCGGCTTATATAGCCGACTGTCAAACGGAGCCAACCAATGGGAGCGGCTGGTGCTCCCGCTCACACAGCGGACCTGGTTGGGAACCCCACCAGTTCCACGGACATAACAGAATTACTGGTGATTCTCCACCAGGCTACTTGTAGTTTCTGTACTGCAAGCTCCTTGAACTCCACTCTTCAGATTTCTCTTTCCAGTTTTTCTTTCTTTAAGTGGTCTCTTCACTCAGTTTCCCTCCCTAAACAATCTTTCTCCTCTTTTCCAATAGCTTTCCTCTCACCTCTTTTTTTAGCCATTATGTTTCTTTCCTCTTCTTGTTGCCTCAAAATCTCCTACATAATATCCCTCAGGGCTTCAGACAAATCTGCTTTATTTTCAGAACTAGCCTCTGCCTTTACTGATTCTGGTTCACCATCTTTCTCCATTTCTAGAAGCTCTAGTATGTGAATAATGCCATTATGCTCCTAATTGCCCCCAATGCTCTAATTTGGTCTCCCAGTCTCTTTTCCCTCAGGAACAGGATAACCTTTTTTTTTTTTCATGGAAGCCTTTTATTCACTATATCTGGATATTTTGCCATATTCCACTGCTGACAACATTTTAAGGCTTTTTCTTCATATGCTGCAGAATAAAGTCAAAAGACTGCATTTGTTTTACACACACACACACACACAACACACACACACACACAAAACACCTGTTTTATTGCAGAAAGTTAAACTCCTATTCTTTACTTGTAAACCTAATGCTAATGTTTGTTTTTATTTTCCCATTTATCTTATTTTATTCCCTTCTTTACAAGTCTATAACTATTTTTATTCTTTTTTCATCTATATTTCTATCTCTGTATTTTGGCTGTATGTTCCTACTCCTATGTTTATAGCTTTCTTAATTATTTCTTAGTTCTTTAAGTCTTTCCTTTTCTTTTCAATGCAAGTCCATTTTGCATGTGAAAACTCTTTTCACTCTTCTGTAGACTTGCAAATGGGCTTCTCTCTCTCCCTCACCCAGCATTCACAGCCTATTTCTGAAGCTGGTTTGTGGACTGTGCACCTGAGCTATTACATTCAGTAAATTGTTTTGGTTGGCAGACTCTGGTTGGGATCTTCCTCTTCATCTCTCAGTTTTACCTCTCAGCAGGTTTTGCAACTCCAAGAATTCAGTTTTATCGTCCTGTTTGAAGACTGCTGCTGAGGTCCTTCTCTTTAGTTTTTTTTTCTCAATCTCTGCTGTCTTCCTGGCTCAACTCCTTTCTTGACACACCCACGTTTGCTTTTGGTTTCCTTTTATAGAACAAACTCTCTAATTAAAGAAGAAGACAGGGATGTTTTAGCCCCCAGGCAGCATCAAAACTGTGGATCCCAGGAGGGAAAAAAAATCCCACTCACATTGACTGGCAATTTCATTCACACAATGGTATGAATAAATGATGTTTTTTAGTCTATAAGTTGTTTTGATATATCATTAATGGCTAAAATATCTGTACCAGACACGAGATGAAAAATTCACATTCAGATTTAGTCACACTTGCATTAGGCCAATGTATTTCAAGGACCTACTGAAAGCATTACTAATTCTGGATGAAATCTATAGAATGTCAATTCATAAATCATTTCTATGCCTGTTTTAGAGTTGCCATGAACAGAAGGAGGGGAGAGAAAGAAACTTGAAAAAGTAGTGCAGCAGTTTGGAACCAAAGGTACATTTCATTCTTATCTTGCAAAGATTATAACTACCAGAATTTCTGCCATGCAAATCTCTAATTGGAGAAAGTGATTGGCTATGAACATGTTTTGTTGGAGAATATGAATTATGATACACCCAGAGGGGTGGAGAAAACCAGGGTCAAGTGTGACAGTGAATTACATGTCTCAGAATTAGATTCATACAGGTCATGCTGACATGTTCGCTCCTAATAAATATTTTGTAGTTTTTGAAGCTTGGCTTGAGGCTCATGATTTAATCAAGGCAATTGCTGGAATCCTCACAGCAAGCCAATTCTGAGACATGTAGAAGAATAGGAATCTCACAATGCTGTACAATTGCTTAGTTATTTTTCCTAGGCAAATAAATGGAGAACTAACATTAGACATAATCAAAGAATATTCACCTTGATATATTAACGTTTGTCTGTTTCTGTGTTATGTTTAAATTGCTGATTTTTTAAAAATACATGATCCAAAATGTAATACAAGTCAAAATGGCTTGAGTTCAAAAAGAAAGAGGTCTATTTTGATATATAACAAGCTATTTTTGTATCCTGATATGAAATGATGTATGAAATATGTAGATCCAATCAGAGTAGGTTGAATACTTCTTCAATTTTCAACCATAAAATAAAATTTTAAATCTTTCTAACACCTTGCTAATTCTAATTGCATGTCTTAAGCTATTATCACATAAGATATCATTAAAGGAATTTTGGGGGAAAAAAGGAATTATTCTAATCCAATATCTTGCTAATGTTAAAACTTCATAGTTTCTGGCTTTAAGAATGCTGTTGTTTGACATTAGCATAGGAAAACTAGTCTTTTTTAAAAAAAAATGTAAATGTGTAGGGAGATGCTAGGAATAAACATCAATTTTGTCCTTAATTGTCACCATCTAGTTTTATCAGCATATCTAAGGAATGATAAATTGTAATTCAACATATATTTAGCAAAAAAACAAAATGTAAATTCAAATCATCAACATCATCCCCACCAACACCATCTAGAGAGTACTTAGATGGCAATGGCTGATCAAAATAATTTATTTTAGTATTTTTGAATATATTGCATGATGACAAGAAATGTATTTGCATTTACAGTCTTCTACATCTAATGGGAAAAATGTAAAGAGAAGTATAGAAAGGAAGTTATAGTTCCATTACCATATGCAAAAACAAATGAAGACTTCCTTTTTATCAGGCTGATAATTTGAACTATTTGCATAAACATTGGATGTAGGTGAAGAAGTGATCCAGGAAAGAACCAAGGAGAACAACAAAGTATATTCTGCCTTCCCCACAGTTTAGCAGAGAAAGACTCACATTCCATCCTGTGTGTAATGGTGCTGCAGAGAGAACGAACGCTACGGTGGAACAATACATTAAATGGTATGTAAATTATCAACGGGAGAACTGGACAGAGCTGTTACCATTTGTAGAAGTTGCTTTCCAAATCAATACTGGCATGGATTTTGTCCCCATGCTGGAGTTACCTAGGGAACCCCCAACATCCATGTCTTTAACAGAGTGGATTGAATTATTAAAGAAAGGTTGAGAGGATATGAAAAAAGCTCTAACTGAAGCTGTTGAGGAGTATAAAAAACAAGCAGACAAACATAGATCCCTCTAACCACTGTTTAAAGTAGGGTTTAAAGTAAAGTATTTTTGTCAACTAAATATCTTAAGTTAAAACTTCCTAGTAGAAAGTTGGGCCCTAAATTCTTGGGTACATTACCTATATCTAAGATAATTAATCAAGTAACAGTCCAATTAAATCTCCCTCGGCTGTTGTGGAAAATAGTGTTCTACAGTAGTTTGTTGGAGCCTGCTATAGGGTCAAATCTAAGGCTGACACCAGCAGCTCCCCCCAAACCTCTGATTATACAAGGTGCATAACATTATGAAATAAAGAAAATCCTCGATTCTAGATTACACCAAGGACGATTACAATATTTGGTGCTATGGAAAGGCTACTTTTTGTCAGAAGCTATTTTGGTGAAAAGTTGGAATATACATGCAGATACTGTGTTTCTCCAACAATACAGCCTCCACCAATAGGAAGGCCCAGCATGATTTCTAGGCATGAGGTGAAATTAAGCCCCGCCCCAAAAATTTAGGCCTATTTAAACCATGCGTTTTCCTGCCATTTCTCACATCATTCATTAGAACTACATGAGGTGAAGAGAAATGGTGGGGGGCGGGGGGGAGAAAACTTGCCTTTAGGAGCACCCTGCAGGTAGCCTAGGCTAGAATACCCCGATCTGATAGAATATCAGCCGATAGAAGCTCCCCAAAGGCAGAGTCACCAGCCGCTTTGATCGGCCAGTAGAAGTGGCCTCTGGGCAAGTGCCCATGCACACTCCCCTTGCCGTGAGGCCATGTCTATCACCAATGAAAGCTCCCCAAAGGCAGAGTCACCAACTGCTTCATGGCAAGTCGTGGCTGCCCGCGGGGCGCTCCTAACAGGAGCAACCATGCACACTCCCCTCACCATGAGGCAGTGTCTTTTGGGTGATGGAAGCTCCCCAAGGGCAGTCACCAGCCACTTTGATCAGCCGGTAGAAGTGGCCTCGGGGGGAGTGCCCATGCACACTCCCGTCATCACGAGGCCATTTCTATCAGCCGATGATAGCTCCCCGAAGACAGAGTCACCAGCCGCTTTGGGGCAAGGCGTGGCTATGCATCAGGTTCCCAATTGCAAACTCAATGCAACTGCAAACTCAATGCAATATACATATGTTGTTGTCAGAATAAATATCAGACACCCCCAAGATTCCCACTGCATTTCTCTTTCCTGAGCCAGCTGCTCTTCTTCATCCCCTCAGATAGTCCTATTTCACCCCCGCCAGTTGAATTGCACCAACAAAAGAGAGGTGGCAGAAGGGCAGGGACCTTCAGGTTCAGAAACTCTTGGTTAAGCACAAGCTGCTACTTTTTCCCTCCCTGCCCACATTTCACATTGCCTTTGATCACAAAGCAGATCTTAATGATAAACAACCCTTTTGTAACTTACCAACTGCATGCCAAATCCCAGCCACCGCTCCCAGTTGGCTTAATGTGTTTGGGTTAATTGATTAATTGAGTTAATGATCTAAAGTGATTTTTATTTTGGTCTTGAGAGAAGATGAGTTTAAAAAGAAAGAGCTACTCTGTGGAACTCAAGAAAGCAATCATGGGACTTCCGGTTTGAAGGGCTTCGGCGACAGACAGGAATTCGCGATCGTGCACGGTTTCTGCCTGGGCTTGCTGCTGGAGCACCCTGAGCTGGCTGGTTTTGGGGCTAAGCCACCCCGTAGAGGTGGTGAAGAAGGGGGAGACTGCCATCTCTCCTCCTCAGCTGGTCAAACTCCCTTTCCCGAAGGCAGTAGGAGCGGTGGTCAGAAATGGCCACCTCAAAGAAATACTCAACTGGAAAAGAACGTGCAGGAGGAAGATAAGAAGTGAAAGTTTTGGCTGACCGGGCTAAGTTGAAAAAGCAATAACTAAGGTACCCTGGAATTTAAATTTTACAAGAAATAACATAGCTCCCAAAGAAGACTCAGAAGCAGCGAAAGAAAGTGAAAAGGGAAAGGTTTGACTTTTTTTTTTCCTTCTCTCTCCTTCCTTATATTGACAATTAAGAATAAGAAATTGGAAAAATCCACTTTGGCATCAATAGGCAATTAAGCTGAAAATATAACTAAATGCCAAAGGGACAATAAAGATTTCTGGACATTAAAAACATTTTTTTCTATAAACAGGAAGGGAGAGAAAAAGAATAACGGCAGGATCTGGAAGAGGGAGGAGACTGCCTGGACTTTAAAAGAATCTAAAGTAAAACTTTAATAAGACTTTAAAAGATATATTTTAACTGAAACTTTGCAACTAAATAGTAACCCCAGGAAGAGAAAGTGGAAAAAAAGAGAAAGAGCAAAAAGAAACAGTTTGTGTGTATTTGGATTACTTGGTGATTTTTGGATTTTTGGCTATTATATTTGAATGACTAAAATAAATCAGGTGGTTGTTTAAAAATCTCTACAATGGCATTACTTTTGGATGAATTGAAAATGGAACTTAAAAAGTATAAAGAAGATGCACAAGAAGGGAAGGGTTACTTTGACTTCGTTTTTCAATTCTTAGAAATGGAGATTTGGAATTATGAGCAACAACAAGAAAAGACTGCAAAACAAGAAGACTGGGACTAAGAAGAAGCCATCTTTAATGAACAAGTAACTCTATGTGGGGAAGAAAAAGGAAAGGGGGGAAAGAGGATGGAGAATTTAAGACTTAAAAAAACAACCAAAGAAAAGAAAAATAGTTCGAAAAATAAGTATAATACTGGAAAGCAACAGAAAAGGGGAATACAGAAGAGGGAAGTAGAGGTAGAGAGAAAAGGGGTAAAAAGGGGAGGGAGAAGAAGAGAGGGAAGAAGGAAAGGAAAAGAAGTCACAAAGATTCGGAGCAAGATATAGAGAAACAGGACCTATTTAGAGATAATGGGTGAAAATTTAACTTAAAGGGGGATTCTGTAAAGGTACATGAGATTGCGTTGTTATATTTGAAATAGAAATAACTTTAGAAAATTGGAAACAACATATGATTAGAATGAGGGATAGAATGGTTAGTGTAACATAGTGAAATGTTCGTGAATAAAGTAAATGAAATAAAATAAATGAGAAAATTGAATTAGGAAGGAATGGGAACACTTTAATTAGTCAATGTTTTATAAAATATAAGTGAAGAGGGGGGAATTGATTATGGAAAGTTTATAATTGTTCCCATAGAAGTATGATACTTAATTGAAAAGTAACGTGAAAAATCTTAAGACTTTAATGAATATTAATATTAATGATAGAATTGAATTGGAATGGAATGTTGTTTTAATTATATACATTTATAATTTTTTCTTTTTCTTTTTTTTCTTAAGAATACTGTGTGTAGTTTAAGAATGTACCACACAGAATCCGAATGGAAGCTATGTATTATATTGAGTGTTATAACTTTAGGGGAAAGATATAAAGGTGTCATACTCCAATCCGTAACTACAGGAGAAATTTTGTTTAATGAGAAAAGATAATAAACAATTGAAACAGGACAGACAAAAAATATAAATGTAATGATTTGAATTGAGATGAAATAAATACAATAAAATTGAGGAAATTAAAAGAGGGGAGAAGCTATGTAGAAAATGTAAAATTGTAATAAGATATGGAATAGAATATAAAAATGAGCATGAACTTGAAATTGTGTCTGCACAAAGAAATGTAACCCGGGATTATGCTGCTTTCAAAAAAGATGTTTTAATTGTGTTTCTTTTCTTTTTGTGAAAACTCAAATAAAATTTACAAAAAAAAAAAAAGAAAGCAATCGTGGAGGATTCTCGTGGTAAGAATCTGACTGCTTTCTGCAAAGAGAATATGTTGCATGGTCCGAAAATGGAGAGCTGAGTATGATAACTTCAGTCAACAGGTGCAGAAGGGAAATGCCAAGAAGCGCAGGTGTGGATCAGGTCGGCATCCATTATATCCTGAACTTGAAGACACCATCTCTCAACTGATTGCTGACAGGAGAGCAAAGGCTTTGGTTGTAGGAAGGGCTGATATTCAAGCATTTGCCGTTGCAATGGCACCACAGTTTGAAATTACCCAAGGAGAATTCAAAGCCTCTCATCATTGGCTGGGTGGCTTCCTTCAGTGATATGGATTGTCTCTGAGGAGATCCAACTCGCTCTTCAAGCTAGAAGATGCTGAAATTGTCAAACGGGCACTTGCTTTTAAATCATTTGTTGACACCATTGATTTCTCCAAATATAATGTCTCTCACATGATTGCGATGGATGAGACTGCAGTTTTTATGGACCAAGAGGCTCAAACAACAATTGATAAGAGGTGTGCCTCGTCAATTTACATTCCATCAACTGGATATGAAAGTGCACATATTACGTGCATCTTGGCCATTCACCTGGATGGGACCAAGGTAGTACCTCTTGTCATTGCCAAGGGCAAAAAAGAAAAAAATGAACGTGTTTCAGGGGCTTATGTGCTTGAAACCGAAAAAGCTTGGTGCACACAGGGAAGCGGGAAGTGGGTCGAGTTAATACTGCCACTTGTTGTGCATGATGGCCAAAGAGGCATGCTGATATGGGATGCAGCCAGCACTCACCGTGCCAAAGACATGAAGTGTTTCCTTGCACAAAGAAGAGTGGATCAAATAATGATCCCACCAGGAATGACAGCACATCTCCAAACATTACATTGCAGTAAACAAATCATTCAAGGACAATCTGCAGGTACAAATCAATGACTATATTGAGAATCGCATGGAGAGAAACCAACAAGGAAACTTTGTGAAGCCTAGCCTGGCAGAGGTTGTGAGTTGGGTGAAGAAGACATGGGATACCATCACTGATACCTGTGTTGCCAATGCACTATGAGCAGGATACATAGACAAGAAATACTCCTTTAAGGAGACCTCTATTGCTAAACATCAGCAATTGGGACCAATTCTTTTACCAGCAATGGAATCACAAGAGATTCCATCAGGCTTTGGAGTGTTATGACAATGTTCCAGAAGAAGATGACATAACTGTTTTTGCATAAATTGTTCCTGTGTTTGAATAAATTGTTCCTGTATTTGGTTTATTTATTTTTATTAAAATAGTGGATTTTTAATAAATTGGGGTGTTGCTTTGTGGGTCCCCTGTGATGGCTGGGATTTGGCATGCAGTTGGTAAGTTACAAAAGGGTTGTTTATCATTAAGATCTGCTTTGTGATCAAAGGCAATGTGAAATGAGGGCAGGGAGGAAAGAAGAAGTAACAGGTTGTGCTTAACTGAGAGTTTCTGAACCTGAAGGTCCCTGCTCTTCTGCCACCTCTCTTTTGTTGGTGCAATTAAACTGGGGGCGGGGTTGTCCCAAGACCCTTTGAGTTTATTCATTCATTTATGTTTCCCCAAGGGGCTTGAGGGGGGGTGTTTCTTCCCCGCAATGCAGCCATCATCTCTCCCGGGCCCACCAAGCTGCCACCCTCTGCACTAGACGGAGTTGGGGGTTCAGGGAAGTGTCCTGTTAATCATTAAAGGATGATCTTGAGCCCACCCAGCTCAGCCAAAAAAACCCAGGAGCCCCTTCACTCTGCTCCCTCCCTGCCCCCCCCCGTGCCTGCTCTGCTCAAGTCAGAGATGTGGGGGGGGGGGGGGCAGAACCAGTCCTTGGATTCCCAGAGCACACCTGGGAGGGGGCTTGTCTAGAATGGAAACTATACAGGGTTGGAGTGGGATGGAGTCCCCAGGAGAGGATTTCCAAGGCTGGAGAGAGAAGTTTAATAGAGCGGGACAGGAGAAGACAAAAGCTTCTTTAGTGACTCTCCTGCGATCCAAATGGTTGCAGTGGGAAATTGGGGTGGGGGGGAAATAGGGCTATTTGAGGGGACGAAGAAGAGCGGCTGGCTCAGGAAGCAGAAATGCAGCAGGAATCTTGGGGTCGTCTGATATTTATTCTGACAATAGCATATGTACATTGCATTGAGTTTGCAGTTGCATTGAGTTTGCAGTTGGGAACCTGATGCATAGCCACGCCTCTCCCTGAAGCGTGGCTGGTGACTCTGCCTTCGGGGAGCTTTTGTCGGCTGATAGAAATGGCCTTGTGGAGAGGTAAGTGCACATGGGGTGCTCTAGGTGGAGGAGGAAATTAAGTCACCCCTGAAAGGACAGCCTAGCCATTTTTGGAGGGGTCAAAAAAATAAGGCCGTGCCTTATTTTGTGAGAAACATGGTAGATTGGTTAACCAATTCCATGAAAAATTCCCTGACAAGCCAAAGGGTCCCCTTGGAGGCGGAAGAGGGGGTTAAGGGCATCACATTAACCTCTGGTTGGGTTTTGTTTATTGTATCTTCCAGGATGAGATTTTTTTCAAGGGGGGACACCTGTCAGCTTTGGAAACCATATTGAGATTTGCTGTTCCCATGCTGCCACAATTGAGCCTGAGAAAATGGGAGGGGGGAATTTATTCGAGTATATCTAGCTAGACAAAATAAATTCCTTTCGTTGTTTCAAGGTTGTGTAGTATTGTGTATAGTAAAAAGGAAAGTTTACTTTGGGACAGATGGTGATTGGGCCATGGGATTTGGTGATGGCTATGGGGATGTAGTTTTTTACTTTTGCAAGGAAGTCCAAAACTTTCAGATTTGGGATTCCACAGATGTACCAGTTACTATCCAAATAAAAGGAACCTTTCATAGATGTCTGTCTCGGAGTTATTGGTTGGAATTGAGGTTTGCTGGAATGCTGACATAGACATCTGTATGTATCTGTATACTATCAAAATTAAACTTTGTTACCTATGTTTAGTTCCAATGAATAGTCTCCACTTCTAACATTATAAGAGAGGTGAGAAAAACCTTTCTGTTCATATTCACCTCACTGTGTATTATTTTATTTAACTCTACCATCACCCCTCACCTGCTCTGGAAGGCAGCTGCTCTAGCCGGGATGCCCTTTTATGCACTGCTCTGGGATGTATAAGGTAAAGAATGATATTTTTCTATTAGCATCATCACCAAGCAGATAAGTTGTCCATCTCGCCCCAGCCCTTCTGTTACATATAGCTAATCTGGTATCTGTGATTCATTGCATGAGTCATCCAGGAACCTCTTCAAGTAGCTCCTGAATTTAATTTAGCACATTTTGCTCTTCTTCTGCCTTTCAGCTTGGAGATTAGAGAGCTTTGCAAAGCAGGCAAGTGAAAAAAAAGTCTGCCTATTCATCAATGACTATTCTTTAAGCACCTTCACAAATAATAATTTAATGCCCCTTTAAAATGTTCAAATATATATCTCCATGGTAATTGTGATTACCACTGTGGTCTCATTGGTCAGTCATTAATACTTTGTTTTTGATAAAATGCTTGAGATGATGTGTTTTTTCAAGAATATCTAGAGGGAAAAAGCAAGCAACAATGAAAAACAAAAGGCTAGAAGTGTATTTGAACACACAGAGAGAGCCTTTATTTAAATGTAAGCATGTTTTTGATGATTAATACATTTGTTTTCATTGATGTTGCTATGTACCAGTTTAAATTATATATCATATGCTGCCATTATCACTACACCCCCCCCCCCCAAAAAAAAATCAGCATTACCAGAATATAAGAAGAGTCCTGTTGATCTAGGGCAAAATATAACTTGTAGCTAGCTTAATAGCCTAAATAATAGCCAGTTCAGATACCCGTGGAAGTCAAGAAGATAGCTATAAAGGCAATAATTATCTATTGTGGTTGCATTCTATTTATGTTGATGTACAGAGGCATGAAGTTCTTTTAAGATTCATAGGAACCTTCATGATTAGTGAGGAAACAGTAACAGCTCTCAAAAGATATGTATACTTTCCATGGATGATGTCTTTGACTTGCTCCCTGTATCCCCAAATAAAATTATTTGTGGCTTAGACCAGGGGTAGGATTCAAATTTCTTAATAACTGGTTCTGTGGGTGTGGCCTAATTTGTGGGTGTGGTTTGGCAGTCATGTGACTGGCTGGGCATGACTTGATGACTGGACATGGCTTGGTGGTCATGTCACTGGCTGGGCATGGCTTGTATGTAAATATTGTAAATGTTTATGTAAATATTGAATTTTTTTTATAAAAGAGCAACTTTTACCCAAAATCAGGCAAAGCAGGCAGGCAGATTGAATTGCTCCCAGAATCACAGATTCACTCAGAGAACTACCATTCTGCAATCTGCTACCTGAGTCTCCACTAAAAAATAGAAGGTTCAGCTCTGCTTTTAGATTATCTAGAAAGCAAGAAGTCTAACAATTTCCTGCTTTCTAGCTAATCTAAATCTTCCAGCACAGCTGATAGTTAGAACAGCTGATGGGCAGGGGAAAAAAAAGGAAAAATAGCAACTTACCAAAAATTAGGTGAAGGCACAAGGCAGGCAAGTTGGATGGCGTGCATGCCAGGTAAGGAGTGAGTGGGCAGGGAGGGGAGGGGCCAGCCAGTGGTGCAAATTGCTGGTTCTCCGAACTGTGCAGAATCATAACAACTGGTTCTATAGAAGCAATTTGACCAGGTAGAATCCCACCCCTGGTTTAGACTCTGGATAGCCTCATAATCACTGCAGACAATATGGAAGTAGATGGTATAAAGAACTTCTCTTCCTTGTTGCATCTACATCTGCTTTTCTTTCTTTCTTAATGCTTTCCTTTTCCCCTGAAAGGCATATAGCTATTGGTCTTCATCTAATCAAATTTCTAATCAAATGCTGATAAATTATAATTTAAGAGAAAGAAAATGCATACATAGTATTTCAAACATAGTTTTGCCACTTGGTCTTTATGATTATTCCAGATTTAATATTATCTGTTTCCTAATAATTCCTAGCAAGAGGGAATTTATTATTTTATAACTGCCAATTTTTATTCTCTGATGTAGCAGAGTAATTCTGAGTTGGTTCTTCCTTTACACCCAAGAAATTGCATTAAATAGGATTCTTTTCTTTACCACAAAAATAGAATAAAATATGACACTTCCTTAAAGTGGACGTACTATAGCTTTCACTGAACTTAGAAAGAACATGTTTGATTAATCATGTTTTAAATTCTACACTAAATTGCCAATGGGGGAATTATAATCTTAGCACATGAGGTCAGGAAGCCTACTTTACAATATAGAGAAATGGCATAATGAAAGGAAATAATGAAAGGAAAAAAGGAAAGGAAAGGAAAGGAGAAATGTAATATTTGTTTAGCTTGTGTCTCAATCAATATCTTATTCCTAGCCCATCATTTGGCCATTGTACAATTTTTATGAACTGTATAAATATGAGATAGAAAGATATCTTCATTGTATGAGCAAAGCTCTGTACAACTGAGCATATGGAACTTTTCTTCACTTGCTTTTTTAAACATGTGTAGGTTGTAGGAGGGAAAAATATTCCCTATAGGTATATTTATTGCTGTTCAATTGTTTGAAGGGTTGCTGTTTCACTGCTGTTTCTTAAGAAAATGCCAAAAAAAAGAGTAGCAAAAATAACAACAAAATACATAAGCATGAAACACATAAGAAAAAAATGAAGCCACCAAGGCTAATATTTTTTAAATTTATTTTGGTTTATGTATATTTCAATTTTGAAATTATGCTTCTGACAGTCCTCAATAGTCATGGTTTAATAGGGCTCAAAGGCCTTCATTTTTTTCTAAGACTTTGTCAACGAAGATGATTATGTTGCTCTCAAGGGGTCGAGCACTCACCAGAATAAGTTCCCTATTCCTTATTTCCTTGTGAAGAAATTTCCTAATTCCTTATTCTCTTATGAGAAGGGAATCAACCTTCTATTCAATTAATCAGTGCTTTTCCATCCAAAGCCCAGGAAGCATCTCAGATTCTTTTTTACTTTTTCTGGTGATGGAAGATGCCTTTAGGACTGCCATCTCAGCCATGGTTGTTTTCTACAACAGAAAGAGGTTTGCAGTATGTGAATATTAAGCAGAGACATATCACTAATGAAATGTTTTCTTGTTTTTTTGCTTCTGTTGGCTGGCAAATGTCATGACCCATATTATTCAATGTGCATTAAAGAAGCTGTCAGTTAAAGTATATTTGAGGAAAAGTATCAGCTGAGTAATTTATGTTGCTGTAAGTAGATTTTCTTTCTTACTGGATCTTCTGCATTTCATTATCTTTATCTTACTCATTCTAGTCTAAGAGACTGTCCTTTTGTCAGCTAATATATGTATGTCAACTTCTATGACACAAGGAATGTAACTTGTCTTTTAATTTCAAAGAATATATATACAACAGATATAAGGCTAGATTACTAATAGTGTGGGAGGGAGGTTACCTCTCAAACTGTGCTACAATCTCTGCTGTTCATTGATGCTTATTTTTTAATTAGATTTGAGTTTTTGGCTATCCAACCAATAGGATTCCAATATTCCTCAATAGGGAAAGGACATACAAAATACAAAACATATGGCCTTCAAATGTTGCAGATTGTATCACTAAATATATACAATCCATTCCATGGTACCACTTCTGAAAGAGTGAAGTTGGGGTTATTGTCTGCTCTTGGGGAAAAAATTATAATTAGCCAGAAACACTTCCCTCCCCCTTTTTGTCACACATTCATTCACTCACTCACAGCGGTACTCACAAGCTGATGTTCCAGCAGCCTGCAATAACGGAGCCATTTTTTGTATTTTCAAAGACATGCAGACATCCAGAGGCAGCCTCATCCTACCCAGGCCTGCAGCTTATAAAAGCAAATGATAAGATAGAATGTGGCTAGGTGTGTAGGATGAAAGGAGATACCAAATGGTATGCAGATGGGGAAGCAAAGATGATGTCAGGAAACTGGCAGATATTTCAAGCTGGTAAATCAACTGCCAGGACCACAAACTGTGGTGAACATCATATAGTAGTGGGAGTCATGCTTGAAGCTTTGCCAAGGAACTAAGAGGAACAACCACACTGAAACACTATGACATCCTACTAGAACTAAGAACTTTTTGAAGGAGACAAATGCTAGTTTACAGTCTTTAAGTTTAACTAAGTATTAAAGGATTGAACTTTAAAAATATTTACATGGCAATGTCACCTTGCATGTTCTAGAAAGGTGGACAACAATGGATTATTGCTGGGGAAGGTGTGCGCTGCATTAAATCACTGTGCATTGATTTTACACTCTGGTGTGTCCAGTCCTTGGAAAGCAAGCAACCCTTGCCGCACCAAAGCATTTCCACCAAAGCCATGATCCAAACAGGTGACATCTGAGCTTAGGTACTATATGTAGAAAATATCTAAACCCCTCACAGTTTTGGGGACCCTCTCTAGGGCTAGGGTAGAGTAGTATTGAATTGCATTGCCTATTGTGCAATCTTCAGTCACATATAATAACATAATATACTAGACTGGATTTTTCCTGAGATTGCAGTACCATGCAATGCACTTAGCACTTTTGTGACTCCCATGCTCCTTTATAGTAGTCCTTGGAACAATATTTATCCCACTTAGGTAAAACATTACACAGTATCCATCTTGAGATATATATATATATATATATATATATATATATATATATATAATTTGTTTTCTGAGGTTCTCGCGGGTATTTGTATGTGGATCTTTGGTTGTTCGGGTTTTCTCCCGCGTAACCCCCCAACCAATCAGAACACAGCCAAACTCCCTACCAATGAGAACATACCCCCACCCAATCAGAACACAGCCAAGCCCCCACCCAATCAAGTCCCACCCCCACTGGCAGTTAAAAGGAGGAAGCAGCTGCAATCTCACATTACTCTGAGAAGCACAGAGCCGGAGACAGAAGCCTGAAGATGATGAATGAGACTTCATCGAAACGTTGCCTAGATACTTCGAATCTTACGCGGGAGAAAACCCGAACAACCAAAGATCCATATATATATATATATATA
>NW_020769313.1:31244558-31289587 GCF_900518735.1 Pseudonaja textilis | reverse complement strand
TGTGTGTGTGTGTGTGTGTGTGTGTGTGTGTGTGTGTGTGTGTGTGTACACATACATACGTATGCCACATACACATATACATTATCCTGCATAATTTTTATATATGGAACATAGTCTTAATATAACGGACTGGATTCCTAGAATTTATATTTCACTTTGTGAATCCAGAAGCTTCTTTTACTATTTAACCCTTGTGGCTGATACTGGAGAAACCCCTAATGTGACTAAAATATTCATAGTGCACAGTAGTAGAGTAAATCAAGTTAGTTTCAAATAAGGTCCTGGGATTTCAGGATAAAGACCCAATTTGTTTCCTTAAATATTTTAGAAATGCACAGATTTTCAGAATTAATTAAACATTCCTGTATCTTTTGTTGAAAAGTCAAGATGTTTATATATTTCTTGGCTTTAAACCTTAGCTTTATACACAATTTATATTCTTTAGGGAAATGAGAGGACAGGAGAGGGGAGGAGAGGAGAGATTTCCCTGGTCTATTATTTAAATAAACTCTGACATCATCACTGTTTCAGCTTAGAAAGATAATTTAGGACTGTGTGAAGACAGAATTTAAATGTCAACCCATCACTTACTTTGTTGAAGCATGAAGTAATGTCTGCTTGCATTTCTGAGGGGAAAATTGTCTGATTCATGAGATCAATGGCAGCTCTCCAGTAATGATATATTTTTGCTATGCTTCAGTTGAAAGAGAACAGAAGATTGAGACAAATCTGATGAGGCAAAAAAGTGAGGGGACATTAGACATTTTCTGCTGGCTTGAAAAACCATCAAGACTACATTAAAACTCTGCTTCCTGTATAGGAGGTGGGCGAAGAAGAGAATAATTTAAATCACTCAAAAAAAAAAATCTTAATTTCCAGACAGTGTATTATATGAACATTTTAAGTGGTCTTTAAAAATAAAATTGATTGAAGGAGGAATTGGGAAAGAATAGACTTATATATGAACACGTAAGTTATTGGACCTATTATCATGTGTGACCTTAAAAGATTTGTGAGTTTCAGCTGAACTGATTATCGGTAATTATTACAATTTCTCAAGTATTGTAATATCCAGAAATTAATTTAGATCAGTAGATGAATTGGTTTAAAATATTATTTTCAGTGTGTTGCAGAGGCTACTAGATTCTTATGTCCCATCATAGTCACAGTTTAAGCATCCCCCCATCTCCCCTGCAATATTTGAGAGTTTTTCAATAGAGATAGATTATAAAGGGAATTGATGACAAATTCTTCCTACTGTCAAAACTTGTTTCAACTATAAATGGAAGAAAACAAGAAATTCTGGACCTGTTGGAACATTTTTTGTGTGGGGAATAGAAACAAGTTACATGAATAGTAGATGGAGAACTTTCTAGCTGAAGGATGCTTTTCTATTGTAAGAATGAATCATTGAACTGTCTTAGTGGTAGTATTCTGAATCTGGAAAAAATGCCACCATTATATTGTATTTGTAATTAAAAGAGAGAAAGAAACATTAAAGCCATTTGATTTACATTGGCATTTAGAGGAAAATTATATTTAAATCTGTATCTAAGCTGATTGATTTAGTCTTAAACCTCTCAATTATGTTTAGTTTTTCTGTTATCTTATTTTATTGAATGTTTAATCCCCTTATACACTTCCATGAGATCATGTTCAGGATAATGGGGTGAAATAAATTTCTGACAAATATAGACAAAGTAAATACATTATTTGCTTTGATTCAGAACAACCAAGTATATTCTGAAGGAGGTGAAGCATCTGTTGTTCAATTCTGTCATGGTTTATCAAGCTGTAGAAATCATTATGTTACATGCACACTAATCACATGCTTATGTGTTGCAAGAATTGAAATATAAAAGAATCATCTTTTAATTGCAAAAAATGAAAGTGAAAGTGAAAGAAGATGTTAATAGAGGCAATGGAGAATGGAAGTGTTATAGTGCATACACACAAATTTAATTATTAAGGAACAAATTAGTATGCAAAATAGATGCAAAAAAATATATGGAAAACCATAAACTTATCTTACTGTATGCAAAATGGATGCTGTCAATTATCCTGTTCCAGTTACATTTCTGAGATTGTGGATTTGGGGTTTTCATGAGCTGTAATCCATAATCATCTCAATTATGACAAATCACTGCTTGAACTATCTTGCTTTGCATGTAATGAGTCTATCTCATATATTAGGTTCACCTTTCAAGTTGCATTACTGAAATAAATGAACTTTTGCATGATATTCTAATTTTCCAAGTTTCACCTGTATATTGTTATTAGTTTTTATAATTGATTAAATGGAAATAAAATGGAAAATATAATTTGTTATACAAATGTTTTGGGAATATATAAAGAAATTAATATGTAATACAGAAAAGGATACCATGTGGAATCTGATAGAAAAAATGAGCATATAATATATAGTAAATAGGGAAATATTGATATTAGAAAATATGAAGGGGGAAAATGGCTATTTTATTACTAGTTTTTACAATTGGTTAAAGGGAATAAAATGGGAAAAATATGTTATACTGTAAAGAGGGTGGCAAGACTGAATTGATAATGAAAGGGGATAAATATTGGATAATATAAATTAAGGTGAATTTTTGGAAATGATGAATGTGAAAAAACCTGCAAATATGATGAATACAAGAAATCAGGCATAATGAATATAGAGATTGATTAAGAATACAGATAATATTATAAAGTAATTTATGAGAATATAAAAAGAAAAATGGAATGGGTAATGATATGATACAAAATTGGATAAGAAAGCTAAATATATAACCATGGTCATGTTTGTACTGGAATATAAAAACCTGGAATCACATTGTTTACTCAAAGAGATGTTTTAAAAATAAAAATAAAAATTTTATTGCAAAAAGAAAAGTTTTTGAAGAGCCATTTTCTGTTCACTATATCTCCCCTGTAAGTCCAAAAATATAGCTTTGTTTGTATCCATTATTGCCTTACAACGATTGATGTGAGGTTGGGCAAATATTTCTGAAAGAGCTGACATCAGCAGCAACTGGCAAATTTTGTTAGGTATAACTACATATTCCAAGAAAAAGTGTCAAAATAGCTAAAATTGCTACTTCGAGTGGGAACAATGGAGAGAAGTATTGGCAAACTGAGAACAGGGAACCTGTATGGATTTCAGCATCTGCATCACTTAATAAATCTACATTAGGAGTATGAGTCAGTTTGATTGTATTGTGCCTCATACTTCAAGGTAAGACTCGAGACTTCACATAAGCATTATTATTCCCACTTGGAACTTTATTAGTAAACAGAACAGTAATATAAAATGTGAAAAGACATGCACACACAGAGCGGGGGGGGGGGGGGGGAGAAGAGGAAGAATCACATACAAAATCCTGTGAAATATCCAGCAGTTCTACACTCTACCTTATTAATTAGTTTAGATTTGTTCACAATAACTGAAATCAGTTCTGAAGGATTTTCCCTGTAGTATAACAATATGTGCATATGAGTCACTTGCACAGTATGTATGAGTGTGTGTGTGTGTGTGTGTGTGTGTGTGATGTTAGTGCACATATGAAAAAGTCATGGTATCATCTTGCCTGTTTTGATCCATCATCTGGATACTTCTATATGTAGCCAAAAATTATATTTGCCTTTTAACAGCTTGGTCACGGTTTTGTCTCATATTCATCTTGTGATAAGACTTCATATATGCTGTTATAATTTTCACTGTTATACCTGTGCATTTCACTTAATTTTTGTAAATGAAGATTTTTGCTTTTACTTTTGTCTCCATTAAATTTGATAAGTATTTTGATGATAAAATCACTAAATACATAATTAATAAAATATTTAAGAACTATAAAGCCTAGAATTGAATCTGGCAACACTCCACTTGATATCTCCCTTCAGTTTGGTGAGGAACAGAGGTGGTATTCATCAAGTTCTGATCAGTTCTAGAGAACCAGGAGCAGAAATTTTGAGTAGTTCAGAGAACCAGCAAATACCACCTCTGACTGGAGATTGTACAGTATCCTTCTCCTGCCACACCCACCAAGCCATGCCCACAGAGCCGGTGTCATGTCTCCAAGGCATGCTGGGGGCGTGACACCACACGTTGTGCCATGTCAGACTATGCTATCGAGGGGGGAAGTCTTGTTAACTACCCAACCCGGGGCTTCGACTGTTCGACTGAGATAATGAGCCTTGCTGACCTCACACGCTGAGCTGTTACAGTCTGTGGGCAGTTGTAGACAAAGTGATTAGGATGCTGCCTGCTGAACTAACGATCTAGAAAGGGGTGGAGGGTACTTCATAGGCATAAATACAATGATGGAATATGATAGTTTGTACAAGTATAGTAAATAGGGGTAAACAATTAATGGCTAAAAGCACCGTGTATAAGGTAATACATGGTGATCGGATGTGATGCAGTAATGCTCACTGGATGGTGGATAAACTCATTAAGTCAGAGGTCTCATTCTCACAGCCCGCAGGCCAATTGCGGCCCGCAGGATGATATCCTCTGGCCCCCACCATGATATGAAAGTATAATATTAGTGTATAATATAAAGATAAAGTATAATATAAAATATAATATTATGCGGCCCAGCCTCACCCAGACTCTGCCTCCAGCGGCCTCCAGGTAAATTGTGTTTGAGACCCCTGAATTAAGTTGTTAACTGTTGTATAAATACAGCTCTGGCTGCGAGGTGCACCAGAGCTGACTTTAATTCCTTTTGGTTACTCATTGTTACCTGAATCCGGAGCATTGTATGGACGAATAAAGACTCATTTGATAATTACCTTGAGACCTTTGTTTCCCTTCCTGTCTGGAATTCAGTGAAACAACTGAGAAGAAAGTCAGTTCTCTTCAAATCCTCTTGTGCTCCTGTCATCTCTCCCAACCCCTGTGAACTGTTTGGTGTGCTGCGTTGGGGAGCGATGGCGGAAGGCATAAACTTGGATTCGGTTTTGTTGCTTGCATCGGAGGTGGATGAGGAAGAGGTTTCTCTGCAGGATGATGGAGTGTGTGAGTCTACAGAGGGGTTTATAAGTGGAGACATGCCATCTACTGGTGATACTGGGGATATTCCCAAAGATGTACAAAAAGTTACTAGACCTAAACTACGTAAGACGAAGGAAGATGGTAGGAGTGATTTGGAGTTCCAGGAAGAGTGTGGGGGAAGGGACATTCGTGGAAAAAACCCTGCTTTTGCACCTCTCAATACTGGAGTGTTTGAGAAATTGAGGGAAAGGAAAATAGTTGAGGAAGATGCCTGGAGTCCTCCACCTCCAGTTTGGGAGACAGTACTACAGAACTATTAAGAATAAAGTATTCTTTAGATCCGAGTATACAGGATTCCAGCCCAAAAGGAAGATGGGAGGGATCAGGAGCTCGTACTGATGATACTTCATATTTCAGTTCTATCCCTAGGGAGGGGAGAGAACATAATAGTAAGAGGACTGGAAGTGACTTGACACCTGGATTTGATGCAACATTGGCTGATGTTGCTGGGCAATCAGAACCCAGGATGGGGGGACAAGGCTGATGTCCTCTAGTTTTGCTTGAAAGGAGTCACCACCTCGACATAGGAGGGTTCTTGGGGTCATCAGGGAATGTCTGGACAGTGTCCACAGCACATGGTGTGGGGATTACCACCCTTGCAAACTATGTTTGATGGTAACCCAGTCCATTTCACACTGTTCCTAAGCCAAGTGGTTAATCACCTGGAATTTTATGCATCTTGCTATACATCCCAGTGGTCCACAGTGGTGGCTATTATGGGAATTTTAATGAGATGCAGAGGACTGGGTTGTGGAGTTACATAACAAACAGGCACGAGAGTTGGTAGATGTCAGTGTGTTTCTGGATTCACTCCGTAATCATTCTGAAGATAGATCCCACATTCACCAAACTGAGGAAGCTATAATGATGTTGAGGCAAGATGGGAGACCAACAACTGAATATGTACGGGATTTCCAATGTTTGGCTGGCCAGTTAAGGTCTTGGCCTAAGCGTCTGTTGGTCCGAGAATTCCATGCCAGCTTAGATCATGGTTTAAGACAGGCTTGTCTATATAGAGGAGTCCCTCAACATTTGACAGAATGGTACAGAATGGTAGTTGAACTAGATGTTGGGCTAAAGGAGTTCAGAACCAGACCTGATTCCTTCCAAAAGGTACCCAAAGTGGATCTCAATGTCATGGGAGGTCAGAACAGACCAGGAGATGGTCTGCCGAGTGGCAGGGGCCACCCAGCTATTCAGTGTTTCAGATGTAATCTAGTAGGGCAATAGAGCATTGGAATGCCCCAAACTGGCCAACAAAGGTATGAAACAAACAGCAAAGGCACCTCTGGGAGCAGTGACAAAGTTTGGTTTTAGGAAACAAGGAAGTAGTACCGAAAGATCACAAGGACTGGTTCAAAAAATGAAGGGGGAAGCATCACCATCAAGACAACATCAATCGGATGAATGTAGTCAATCCAGACCAGTGTAGGGGTTGGATGATAGTGGTGAGAAAAGCCACGATGATATGATGATGTGTGCCCCAGTTTGCCCTTTCATGATACCAGTAATATTGGATGGTGGGAATACCGGACTAAGGGGTAGATATGGGGCCCTGATAGACACGGGATGTACCAGGTGTCTTATTAGCCAACGAGTAGTGGATGAACTGAAATTACAGGTAGAACAATTGCCCACACCAATGAGTTTTGAACAGGTAGATGAGTCCCTGCTTGGGGGGTCCCCAGCTATGACGATGACTACTCCTATTAAACTTGAAATTGGAGCTCATTGGGAACAGCTACGATTTATTGTTGTCCTGCATATGCATGAGGCACTAATACTAGGCCTTGTGTGGTTGGATAGGTGGGAGCCCGTTATATGGTGGGAGGGTGGTCATCGTCATTTACGATTGGTGGTAGGACCAGAGCCCCCTCAGGAAAATCCAGGGGAGTTCACGCAGAATTCACAAAAGGAATTAGCAACCACCTTAGGTGAACATTAAAAACTCCCCTACCCAATTGAGTATCTGGATCTTGCAAAGGTGTTCCATGAGGAGGAATGCGAACACCTACCCCCCCACCATAAAACCAACTGTGCAATAGAATTGATCCCAGGGGTGCAGTTACCTAAACTTCGTATGTACGCAATGACTCCCAAGGAGATGGAGGAAATGAGGAATCCTTTAGATAAAAACTTAGCTCATGGCTTCATACAGCCTGGATGATCGCATATAGATGCATCAGTATTGTTTAGGGAGAAGGATGGAACCTTGTGTTTATGTGTGGATTTTAGAGGGCTGAATGCTGTATGCATAGATAATATATATCCTCTACCTTTGATCAGTTACTTATTGGCCACATTGGCCACCGGAAAAATCTTCACGAAGTTAGATTTGCATGAAGCATATTACAGGATACGTACTAAACAAGGAGACAAGTGGAAAACTACCTTCAATTGTCCCCTTGATAGTTTTCAATTAAAGGTGATGCCTTTTGGGCTGCAAGGTGCCCCCGCAGTATTCATGCAGTTGATTAATGGGGTGCTGCATGAACATTTATATCTTGGAGTACTAATGTATTTGGTGACATCCTAATTTACACACAGACCTTGGATGAACATGTAAAATTAGTACAAAGTGTATTGAGAAAATTGTTAGATGCTAAATTGTACGTGAAATTGTCAAAATGTGAATTTCATTGCAGTAAATTGGACTATCTAGGCTATAGAATTTCTCATGATGGTTTCGAAATAGATCCCAATAAAGTCACCATTGTCTTGGAATGGAAAACCCCACAGACCCGTAAACAATTGCAGAGTTTCCTTGGTTTCACAAATTTTTATAGGTAACTTGTACCACAGTTTGCTTGTATTGCGTTACCATTAACCGACTGCTAAAAGAAAAGAATCAGAAAACAAAGCCAACGCCCAGTCAAAAACTGGAGTGGTCCACCATATGTCAACAAGCGTTTGACAATTTGAAGACATTGTTTTCCCAGGCACCAATTCTAAAACATCCTGACCCCATGAAACAATATGTGATTCAAGCTGATGCTAGCAATGTGGCTGTTGGTGCTGTCCTTTTGTAAATAAATGAACAAGGACTGTTACGACCTTGTGCATATACATCCCGAAAATTTACCCCAACAGAGAGAGGATGGGCAATTTGGGAAAAGGAAGCATTTGCAGTGAAATGGGCATTAAATACATGGAGACATTTATTAGAGGGCACCAAAGAAGTTTTTGAAGTATGGACAGACCACAAGAATTTGGAGGCTTTACAAACGCCCCGCCATTTATCTCCCAAGCAGCTTCGGTGGGCTATGTATTTTAAGTGGTTTAATTTCCATCTGAGCTATGTACCAGGTGGTCAAAATTTTATGGCTCTGTCCTGATTACCGCAATACAACGAACCTCAAGATGTAATTGTTCAGCCTCTGATCCCAGAAATCACACCCAGGAATATGGGACAGGCTACAAGGGTAAAGGAAATAAAGGAGGATATGTTGCAAGAGGTAATTCGGACAGATACAGTAATACTGACTTGGTTTCCTATAGGGATAATTTGGCTTGGAAAGGAAATAGGATTTATGTACTGGAAAAATGTAGGAATTACATTTGGGAAAAATGTCACGATGACAAACAAGACGGGCATTTTGGGTTTTTAAAAACCTTACATTTAGTTTGACACTAATTTGGGGGGCTGAAAATGAGGTCTGATATAGAACAATATATAAAAAATGTCATGTCTGTGCAATGTCAAAACCAAGATTGGGAAAGCCACTGGGATTGTTACGAACAGTGTCTGAACCTCAACATCCATGGCAGGATATTGCCATGGATTTTATAGTAGAACTGCCAACCCAGTAACAGATATACAGTTATATGGACAATCATTAACTTATTCTCAAAACAGGCACATTTCATACCTTGTGGTTGCCATCGGCTAAATCTCTAGCCAATATGTTCATACAACATGTGTATAGATTACATGGAACCCCTCGACAAGTGATCTCTGATAGAGGAGTACAATTTATCGCTCAATACTGGAGACCATTCCTCTGCTTGTTGGGATCATCTCAGGGATTAAGTTCAGCCTATCATCCAAGCACGAATGGCGCTGTAGAAAAAGCAAATGCCATGGTGGAGAGATATTTAAGATCTTACATATCCTATCAACAACAGGAATGTGTGAAGCTGTTACCATTTGCAGAAGTCGCGTACAATAATGCAGTATACAGTAGTATGGAATATAGTCCATTCTATGTAGTTAATGGCATGGAGTTCAGTCCATTACCAGAGTTGAATAGCTATCCCTATGATCCAATCAGTGTCCAACAGTAGGCACAACGAGTACAAGCTAGTTGGATATATGTAAGAAAAGCCCTAGATAAGACAGCAATGGATTATAAATTATATGCAGACAAGAAGTAGCAGGATCATAAACCTCTATCAGGCTGGAGATAGAGTATACCTATCAACAAAATATATTAAATTGAAATTGAACAGTGAGAAATTAGGGCCCAAATATCTGGGTCCATTCCCAATAACAAAAATCATCAATCCTGTCACAGTAGAGTTAAAATTACCATCATTGTTGGGCCAAATACACCCAATGTTTCATGTCAGTTTATTAAAACCCATTGACTCCCAGGTTGAAGTACCTGAAATAAAAAAGGGTTATCAACATGATACAGATTACATTGAGATAGTTGGGATCCTCGACTCTTGAATAAGAAGGAATAGTATCCAATATTTAGTACATTGGAAGGGCTACTCTTTAACAGAAGCATCCTGGGTGAAGGCATCAGATGTATGTGCAGATCGTTTAGTGCGTCATTTGATCATTACCTTGAGACTTTTGTTTCCCTTCCTGTCTGGAATTTGGCGAAACAGCTGAGAGCTGGTTGTAAAAAAATTAGAATCCCACTGCAGGTGAGGAACTATTAATGATCTGACTTTGATTATGATATGTAGGCCATTTGAGGAACTATTACATATGCCACTTAGCCCATACTTTGTAATCAAACAGTATTTTATGAAAATATTTGCTGAAATCAAGATAGTATGTTTGCAGCATGGAATAAACCATACTAAATCCTTCAAAATGCATAAAGAAAAAAATTGCCCAATAGTTTTAGCTTTATTCACACTGGCATTTCTGGGGCTATAAAAGGAACATGCATGTGGCTTTAAGATAGTACTTTACACATTCCTGATCTACAGCATTATTGTAATCAATAATATTACAATTTGTCAAATCATGGAGGCAATATTAGTCTGGTAAGATGTGGTCTTGATTTTTAATAATTAGTGCATCCTTTTGAAGGTGTTAACAAACCTATCATTTTAAGATATGTGTTAAGAGTCTTCCCAAGTATTATGCTAGATTTATTGTTCCATACTGATGTTTTTATTCTTCCTTATGAAGAAGAGGAGGGTATGAAAACTTCTATTACTTCATCTATTCTCTGGGATTGTACAAAGATAATAGAGAAAGCTTTATTCACCACATTAGCAAGTTCTCACAGCCTTTTTTATAAATGAGTTTATTCCTACATTGGAAATCTTCATTTTCTATTCATAGTCAGAGCCTGTTTATTTATAAAATTTTATAAAAATACTCTGGGCTAACAGTGATTCACTGAAACTGAACAATCATGCTAAAATGGATTAGATCTAGATGTGAATACAGTGGCATTCTGCTGGTGCAGAAGGAAAAAGCTAAGTCAACAAATTCATAGTCCCTCTACCCCATTTCTACTGATGCTCCCGTCTTCTCTGAAAAGTTACCAAAAAAAACCTGGCAATAGTATGGTATTCAGATCTTCAGATGAAGTGAAAACTGGTAAAAGAGGATTGATTTAAATATATAAATCAGAGAGGCATTTTCATGTCATGTGGCTAGCATGGCTACATGCCAAAGGTGCACGGAACGCTGTTACCTGCCCACCGAAGTCTTACCTATTAATGTACTTTCATTTGCATTTTGAACTGCTAGGTAGGTAGGAACTGGGGCAAGTAACAGGAGCTCACCCCATTGCACAGTACTTGGATTTAACCATACATACTTTGAAAAGTATGAATTTTAAATCCAAAAAATGCACAGGTGTAGCTGAGAATTTATGCAGCAACATACATAGCAAGTTATGAAGATACCCAAATGAAAACACAAATCTGTCCCCCCCCCCTTTTTTTTGTTGTTGTATAATTCTATACAATTCCAAGACCGATCCACTTTCTTTTCAAAGTCAATGTTTCTATTGTGGGCTTCTCACATTGGACCAGCTCTGGTCCAGTTCTGTACCATTATCCTGCTGGTGAAATGCTAAGGGTTTTTTTTTTTTTTTTGGGGGGGGGGGGTCTTTCCATTCCATTGGAATAATAAAAATGGTAATGTCTGGTATTGGAGATCCAGGAAGGAACAGTCTATTGAAGAAATATGGAAGATTTAGATGAGCCCCAAATTGTACCATATGCTTATTAGAGTGATAGATTAGGACTGAAGGCACCTAGGCTAACTCCGACTCAATCTATCAATCAAATGAATAAACATGCATCCAATATCCACATATCAACATTATACCCCCATTAAATAATGCATTAATTCCCTCTGGTCATGTTTTATGAAGTGTGATTTTCTTCTTGGAAGAAAGGCAGTTTCTGGTCCCCTTTCCATCTTCGCTCTGGTCCCCTTTCCATCTTCGCTTTGAACAGACGTTGATGCCTATCATTGCCATTAAACTTAATTGCTGGCTTGGTTTCATCTTCTATTCAATTTGCTGGTAGTTTTATGTTCATACCTTAATTGTTATCATATTGTCATTCCCTTTGGCCATCTTAGTGACTTATAGACAGAATACAAATACATTTTTAAAATCATTTTTGCCTTTCGATGCAGCAGAATAATCAGACAATCTTTTTTAAAAAATAGATGTATCCCTTCTATCTGTGATATTATCTGTGATTATAACAGATAATAGATAACAGATAATCAGAGTTGGAAGGGACTTTATAGGACATTTAGTCCAGCCCCCCACCCAAGCAGGAGACCCTACACCATTTCTGATAAATGGCAGTCCAATCTCTTCTTGAAAGTCTCGACTGATGGCGCTCCCACAACTTCCGTGAGCAAGCTGTTCCATTGGTTGATTGTTCTCACTGTTAGAAAGTTTCTTCTTATTTCCAGGTTGAATCTCTCCTTGTTCAGTTTCCATCCATTATAGTTGAATGGAATAATGGAGTTATTTTCATTGATTCCTTCTATGACTCCCCAAAGAGCCCATGGAAGTTTGCTGAGGCAAGTGCCTTCTTACTTCTTCCAGTGGGTTCCTTCTCAAAGGCAACTCCAAGTGTAAGAAATCTGGATCCAATCCAGTACATACAGTACAATAGTGTATATATAGACCTTGTTCATGTTTCTATTAAATTCCTTGAAACTTGTTTCATTGGGGTGATGTCTTCTTCTAAGGCCACACTTGGCATTCTCTGTGATATTTTGCCATCTCATCTCTCAACCCCATTACTCTGAAGGATTCTATTTTACATACTATTTAAATCCCAGCTTGATAATGTAAAGGAAAGAGGGAAAAGAGCTTAACCTTATATGTTAGTTGAGGATTATGGGGTCATGCTGCATAAAGCTTTTGTAAAAGAATTTTGAACAGCTTAAGCAAATCAATAGGTCAGCTTCTCATGGAGCAGATTAAGTTGCTGCAGAAAGCTCTGTTTTAATGAGTCAATGGAGGCTATTTTCCTAATAGCTTCTGTTATTTTGCATGGATATTTATCATTATCATTATCACCACTCATTCTAGTGAGCACCAAGAAAACTGTCTATTCGTCACTGTGAAAGGAGCCATGATATACAATATATCACAAGGTTACTTTTTAATAGGCTGTGAAGTTCTTGAGCATGATTTATCTATTTCTCCCATATTTTGGTAATTTGATGAAAGTTCTTTCATATAATAGACATTTTTCATTCTCTGCCTATATTCTTCCTCATGTCAGATTTAGGTTTTGTCTTCAGCAGCTAACACTGCCTAATTTAGAACAATCATCTTTTTTTATCATCTCAGAGCCAAACTGTACTTTATTTTCAGTTAAAGTGTTGAATATGAGACAAGGGATATTGGACAGCATTTTTTTTTAATTATTCAGAATTGTCTGACCCAACAAAATAGAATCCATTCTGACAGAGATAGGCAAGTCATTGTGAGGGTCAGACTTACAATTTTATGCTTCAAAGTTCTATATAATAATGCAAAAAATGCTGAAATTTCATATAAAAATATATTACAGAAGGACACATAGAACCACTGCACCATATCTTTCAAAAATCGTGGAGCACCGGGGAACTACCAGAGGAATGGAAAAGAGCTGATGTGGTTCCCATATTCAAAAAAGGAAAAAAACAGACCCAGGAAGCTATAGACCAATCAACCTAACATCAATACCTGGGAAGATACTGGAAAAGATAATAAAAAAACAGATCTGCCAACATCTAGAAACAAGTAAAATAATAACTAGCAGTCAGCATGCAATTGTTAAGAACAGATTATGCCAAACCAATCTTATTTCATTCTTCAACACAGTGACTAAATTAGTAGACCAGCAAAATATTGTGGACATAATATATTTAAATTTCAACAAGGCATTCGACAAAGCAGACCACAACCTACTTCTTAGTAAGCTAGAAAAAAGTGGAATAGATAGCACCACCACCAGATGGATTCGCAACTGGCTGACAAACCGTACTCAATGAGTAGTTCTTAATGGGTCTAAGTCTACATGGAGGGAAGTAAGCAATGGGGTGCCACAAGGTTCCATCTTAGGCCCAGTACTCTTCAATATCTTCATTAACGACTTAGATGAGGGAATAGAAGGGGAACTTACCAAATTTGCAGATGATACTAAGCTGGCAGGAATAGCTAATACCCAAGAAGATAGGCTCAAGATCCAGCTGGATCTTGACAGACTAGAACACTGGGCCGTATCTAACAAAATGAAATTCAATGTAGAGAAAAGTAAAGTCCTACACTTAGGCAAGAAAAAACAAAAGTACACATATAGACTGTGTGAAACCAGGCTCAATAGCAGTAACTGTGAGAGAGATCTTGGAGTCTTAGTGGACAACCAGATAAATATGAAAGAGCAGTGTGCAGCAGCAGCCAAAAAAGCTAATGCAATCCTAAATTGTATTAACAGAGGGATACAATCAAGATCAAGGGAAGTACTAATACCACTCTATAAAACCTTAGTAAGACCACACCTAGAGTACTGCATCCAGTTTTGTTCACCACATTATAAAAAAGATGTTGAGACTCTAGAAAGGTACAGAGAAGAGCAACTAGGATGATTAGGGGACTGGAGGCTAAAACATACAATGAATGGTTGCAGGAACTTGGGCTTGGCTAGTCTGGTGAAGAGAAGGACAAGGGGAGACATGATAGCAGTCTTCCAATATTTGAGGGGATGCCACAGGAAGGAAGGGGTCAAGCTATTTTCTAAAGCACCTGTAGGCAGGACAATGGTTGGAAACTGAACAAGGGGAGAATTAACCTAGAAATAAGGAGAAACTTTCTGACTGTGAGAACAATCAACCAATGGAACAGCTTGCCCTTGAAAGTTGTGGGAGTGCCATCACTTGAGACTTTCAAGAAGAGATTGGACTGCCATTTGTCAGAAATGGTGTAGGGTCTCCCGCTTGGGTGGGGGGTTGGACTAGATGACCTACAAGGTCCTTTCCAACTCTGATTATCTGTTATCTGTTAAAATTGAGGAAGCGCTTGTAGATATAAAAACCATAATATTATATTTATGGTAAGAAATCTGTGGGGTATTTGAACCACATGATTTGGTTAAGTCATGGCTCCCTTTTGGCTTTATGGTATCATGTGTCTTAACTTAGTCTTAAGAAAAAAGATAGAAATTAATGATTTTACAGTGATGTTGAATTATACTTCTTAGATACGAATTTGACATTTTATGAAGAACTCTGATGCTAGAGTTCAGCAAAGAGAAGTATTTTATATAAATGAATTAATGTTAAGGAATGCAATTAAGATAAATTTCTTTAATAATTTTTGAAATGTCATTATATTCTAAAAATGATTAGATGGAGTAATGTTTTATATAATCTGCATTTATTAATGACATTAAGGACTACTTTAATTGTATATTAACAAAGTCCTTTTTTGACCTCTAAGGCTTTCCCCCCATTAATTGTGTCAATCATTCTAATATATTTTTTGTGTGTTTTATCACTGATGTATTCTTCTTTTCTTTTGGTTATATTTCACTAATAAAAAACTAACTTCAATCATAAACACCAATTTTCACTTACCAGTATAAATGACTTCTTTACTTACAGAATTTTCCTTCTATTATGTATATATACAAATAGCAAATCAATTCACATTTCTACATTACACAATATAATAAAATACAGAAATAACAAAATGCTAGGTATAATTCTGACAATATATAAAGAATTATTATAAAAGCATTAGCTTTTTTAAAAAAACTTATATTGGAATTTTTTTCATTTTGGAGGCTGCCTAATCTTTCCAGAGCATTTCTTTCACTCGCTGGAAACACAGCAAAGGAATTTCTGCTTCCACACTCTTATAAGTGAGGAGCAGATAAATTTCAACAATTTAAATAAGATAGATACCAGCCTTGCCAACAAGAAAAAGGAACAATTTACTTAGAGTTGGAAACCAACTAGGCTGTTAGCCTCCATAAAAAACCAGCATAATTAAAGGTCCATTGACACTCTTGCCATAGAAGATAAGATACTCTTTCATTGTCTAGGCAATATAGGCACCTCTAATTCTTTAATCCACTCATTTCTTAACATCTGCATGTCACATTTATTTATTGATGATAAATATCTATAAAAACTAATAGAAGAATAGAACTTTTTTATTTTGCAAGGATTTAACAAGTAGTTCTACTATCTCAGCTTTTTCAGAAGTTGAAAATGCTGCTGGTCCACATAATGTTGTAATTGTAAATATTGCAAGTGGGTTATATGTGATAGATGATAGTTATCTTTTAACACAGATTATGTTAAAATTCATCTTCATCATGTATCAGTTGGCCCAAAGTCAATATCCCTGCTTTTATCCTAAAAACAAAATTAAGTTATTTTAGAAGGAAGGTTTCAGCAGGAGATTGAACAAGTTTAAATGATTTTATTTTCAATTGACCAAGACCTTTCAGTTCAATTTTTCATATTAACATCATTGCCTCTTTCATCTGTCATTTGGCACCAACATATTTATTATAGTTACCATGCTAGTGGGGAATCCTGAAAGCTGCATACCAACCTAAGATTTGCTTAAATTGCCGTGTATTTATTAATGTACAAGTGTGCTGGAACTCCTGTATGTTTTGAGTTTCCATATATGTTCTTCAGATGGTTGCCAAGAATGACATAAAACATGGAGATTTATATGCATAATGATGATGTGTCATGTGAGAAACATTTTTAAATATGATGGGCTAGTCATGTTAGGCTCTTTAATTACTTTTATGTGACGATTGTAACACGTTCTCAGACTTTCACTCTTGCTTCTCCAATTCCATCTCAATTTTCTCTTTGGTAACATATTCTCCCATCTTTTTCATTAAACAAACAAACAAACCACTTTGTGGTAGCAGTTTATCTTCATCATTTCTTTTATTGCTTGAATGTATGACTGCATCCATTTGGAATTAGATACTATGCACTTCTATTGCAGAGTGGAGGCTAACTATTCTAATCATTAATTTCGGCATAATTGATACTCAAATTAAGTGTAATTGCAGTTTCAATGCGCTGTCTAGAAGAGAATTGTTGTTAAAAGGAGAAGATACATCTGGATTCCCAGGTGGTCTCATTCAGAGTTTGGAAATTGAGGGGGCAATTTGATACAAAAAATAGCTTATAAAAGGAAATTCAAGTACCAAAATTCATCGACTGACAGATGATGAAGGATTTTAAATCTGTTCTGAGGAATCTGGATTTTGTTTATAAATTTTCTGGCTGTTTGGGACAGAGATTATAATTTCTTACACTAATATCTTAGTCCTACTATGCACCTGATAAATGCCATGTTGTTCTCTTGAGCTTGCTGCATTCTCCTAGTTTTAACTGATGAGACATAACTAAATGAATCCTCCCCTTCAAAGTTTTAACCATTCTATACACAACAAATCCTCAGCCTATCTGCTTGAAATATGATAGCTTATATCTCCAATGTTGGGGCAATGAGGCCTGCAAACCTCATCAATTTCTATTCAGGAAAAAAAAAGGTAATGACTATTTTCCACAAACAGCAAAATTAACCTGAATTAAAAATAGCCAACTTTGTTTTTGTGTGTGTGTGTGTGTGTTTAAATCTAGCAGTATGCAATTTTTCCAAATTGCTTATTGTTCCTGCAAATTTCATACCATTGTTTTGAAGAGACAAACACATTATTGCCACGTTGGTGTTTTCTGAGGCTGGTCAATGAGATGCAAGAATCCTGAATCCAATTGGCATTTGTCAAAAAAGGGAAGCCTTTCTTTAAGTCAAAAACAGACTGGATTCATTTCTGATGTTCTAAATTGGACATAAAGTTAATTTTGTATCATATGCCTGGTGAGCACATATAATACTCAACTATAGTGTTCTGAACTTGTGCCATCTAATCATGTGATACATGGTTTCACTCCTGTGAAAATGTGGTGTTATGTGTATGTCTCAGGAAAATCAATAAAAGATATACTTAACCATTTGGATCTCTCTCTGTCTCTCCCCCCCATAACATTTTTGATTAGTCAGTTGACCATTTCATATTAAAACAATGGACATCAACCACTGAAATGTACAATAAAATAAGATAAGATATGATATGATATAGACTAATGTAAGAGAAAATAAAATTTAATATAACAAAGTATTGAAAAGATAAAAGAGTAGGCTAAAGTAGTACAAGATAAAACATAATGCAGAGACCTAAAATAAGATTAATATTAAAGTACAAAACAGTATATGTTTAGATGAATTCATAAATGTAAATAGAATCTCAATGTGTCCCATAAAATGTGTTTTCAGTTGGACAGCTCTAATAGTTCTAATGACTACATGTATTTGTGCCCTGAACGAAATAAGATACTTGTTTGCTACAGTCCCAATATATGGTTCTGTCAAGTAGTATTGACTGGTGAATTGGATATGTCATACACAATGTTTTCTATTTTTAATGCTCCACAAACATACATTCTCTCAGAATATGGCACTTGGTAGAACTATATATATTTTAGCATAAAATGTAGCTGCTCAAATCTTGCTCTGGATTGTATTGAATCAAATATATTATCAGATATTTTTCTGTTTGAAAAGATACTTTATTCTTGGCCAGCCATTTTAATGACCTGGTATTTGTAAGTGACTCAGTATCAGTTTGGGCATTAACCTGATATCTGGCTGAGAGTAGATATTGTGTTGAGAAGACGAGCTCTGAGGTGATTTGGAAAAGTTGGTTGATCCATGTAATGGATTTAAGCATTTATTCTTCAAGGCACTTTTTGGTAATCTGCCTGTTTATATTGAGAGACTCCTCCATCAGTACTCAGACTACTATAAATAGAGTGAATGCCTGTTTCAGCTCTTTCTGCTGCTGCAGGTGTATTCCTGCCAGTCCACAGTATAGCTCTTAAAAAACAAATTTCAATTAATTTGAGTAGGGGAGCCTTTGATAGGCTCCACATTTCTGTACCATATGGCAGTACTGGTGCAATTTTTGGCTTGCAGATCTTTAAATGAATAGCAGAATGCTTGGGTGGTTATAACTAAGCATTTTAGAGTTTGCTATGACCTTTACTGAACTCCATTTGGAGTGGTTGATCCAGGGCCCTATAGCTGTAAAAATCAACACTAAATATGAAATACTTTGGTTCTATAGGCTCTCCATCCAAGCACCTGTTGTATTTGGCCCATCTTTCTCCAAATCTCACTACCAAATTTTCCCATTAATCTTCTCAGGACTGTTTGAGAATGTGCCATCAGAACCATGTCATCCATATACAAAGGAACATTGATATGTCTGTTAAGGACCTTTGGCATGTGAACATCCATACAGTTGAGGAATTTTGATAAAACATGTTGTTTATAACATTGAAGTTTATGCCATTGACATAAACAACATGGGATCAAGATGCATTCTTGTCTAACACTTTTGTAAAGAAATGTGGATTGTGTGAGAGAATCATTGATTTCAGTTATATAGACTTTCAGTCATGTATTTGTACAGATGGCCTTAACCAGATACAGAAGTCTGAGTTTCATATTTAGTTTGGTCAGCTTCTTCCATAAGGTGTCTATGTTTATGGAATTAAATGTTGCACTACATTTGAAGAAAGATGTAAACAGATGATTATGATATGTTCTACATTAAGTTGTAAGAAGTGTAGAACAAAACAGTTATCTATTGTCTAAACCCAGTGGTTCATCCCATAACATGCTCTTCTTAATCACCCAATCTTCCATTTTCTCAAGAGAACTTTTGCATATATATTTGCTATTATATCAACAAGGCTTATGGGGCTGTAATTTTTAGGATCTTCCTTGTTTATATGGGAACTATAATGGAGAGTTACCAGCCTGCTAGAATATGGCCAATATTGTCTATACAAGTAAACAACCCTACCAACAGTAAAGCCCACCAGTTAATGTTTGCCCTGAAAAGTTTTGAGGGTAGGAAGGAAGTCTTTTCCATTACATTTATTAGATTTCAATGACTGAATAATTGTTTAATTTCTATCGCTGAAACTAGTACCCAAAGAGAGTGGTTTTCAGAGATCAGAAACTCAGTGATCATCATTTCTGAATAATTCTGTTGGAATTGACAAATAAATTAGTATACAAAAATCCTTCCGTATTGATGCTGACACTATAATACCATAAACCTATAAAATAACTAACTATTGAGTTATTGATTGTTTTACCATTAAGTTGTTTAATTTTTTTTTACCAATACACTGGTTTTGGATACAAATCTCAATTCTTTTATTTCAGAAAGAGCCACATTCATCTTTCATAGCTTGCTATTTAGCTTGCTTATAAGGCTGGAAAATCCTTCCAAATATTTAACCTAAAATCTTTCAATTTAAGACTATAATTTCTTAACTTCCTCTAGTAGCCCTGGAGAACAATGGATTCTATTACTCTCCTACGGAGGTCTATTACATGTTTGAAAACCGAGTCTACTACCAAAATAATTCTACTGTGCATTTATAACAGAGGAGAAAATCTAAGCCCTTTTCTGAGATACAAATTAAACAATGGCAAATGGGAAATTAAGGTTGAATGAAATTGTTGTAGTTGAGCAATGAGAGGCTAGACCAGGGCTTGGGTGCAACAAGACTTTATTGGAACAATAAAGGACTGAACGTGTTAGTCCTGCCTGGAGCAGGCTTCCAGCGATCAGCGGCTGGCCGGACCCTGCAGCTGGCTTTTATAGCCGGCTGTCGAGGGAGGCCAGCCAATGAGGGGCAGCAAACGCCCCCGCAGCATGAACGGACCTGGGTGGGGACTTTGGCAAGTTCCAGGGACATAACACCCCTTCCCCCCAGATGCGAACACGCATAGTCACTTAAATAAGCGGGCGGTCTGTGCTGGCACCCCGAGCGTCGTAACTCCAGTGAGTTACCAAGTGTCTCAGAGTCCGAGGAACCCGGTAGGGTTGGTGATGGGGTGCAGCCTCGCTCTGGGGTTTGCACTGGCACCGGTGTGGTGCTTCTGGTTGGCGATGTTGTGGTCCCGTCTACTGGTGCCGGTGGCGGACCCATCTGGCAGTCCCGGTCTACTGCCAACTCTCCTGGTCCGGGTGTAGGTGGTGCAGTGGCTCTGGCATAGTCTTCGATGGGAGCTTGGTGTGGCACCTGGGGGTCGACCTGAGCCCACGATCCGACACTGGCGAGGGTACCCTGTCGTTTCCTTAGCTGATCCAGGTGCCTTCTCCAGATGCGGCCGTCTTCCAGCTGGACTCGGTATGACCGGGGGCCGGTGATGGCTACTATCACTCCTGGGATCCACAGCGGGTCTCCGGCATAGTTCCTCGCAAATACGAGTTCCTGCAAGACAAAATCTCTGACCCCCGTCATTGAAGCGAGAGGGGTGTCAGGACAATAGTGAGGGTGGAGCCTATCCAACACAGTTCTCAGGCGCCTACCCATTAGAAGTTCTGCAGGGGACTTGTTGGTGACCATGCAAGGGGTCGAGTGTTGGCTCAGCAAGAAACGGGAGAGCCTGTGATGCCAATCTTCTTTGCTGAATCTGGCTAATGCTTCTTTTGTGGATCTAACGGCTCATTCTGCCAATCCATTGCTGGCAGGATGGAAGGGAGCCGTGAAGATATGTCGGATGCCAAGATTTGTGGCAAAATGGCTAAATTCTGTTGAGGCAAACTGGGGGCCGTTATCTGAAACAATGGTGTCTGGTAACCCGTGTGTTACGAATAGGCGAGTTAGAGCCTTGGTAACTGCTAGCGTGGTGGTTGTGGATAGTTGGGCCACATCGATCCATTTTGAGTATGAATCTACGACCACCAAGAAGGTCTTGCCGTGAATCGGACCCGCTAAGTCAATGTGTAGCCTTGACCAAGGTGCGTTGGCGCTGTCCCACTTTGTGGGGGTGGTGACTGGAGGGGATGGTCTGGATTCCTGGCAGGGTTGGCATGAGCTTACCCACTTGACGATGTCGTCGTCCAGGCCCGGCCACCAGACGTAGCTTTGTGCCAACGCCTTCACCCGGACGATGCCCGGGTGGCCCTCATGTAGTGCCTCTAAGACTGGTGTGCGAAGTGAGGCCGGAATAACCACCCGGGTGCCCCACAGCAGGCATCCCTGTATGCTAGACAGCTCCTGTTGACGGGTCTTAAAAGGTGTGAATTCGGCTGAGAGGTTTGAGCCCGGCCACCCCCTCCTCACCCAGTCCAGTACCTGGGCGATGGTTTTGTCCGTCTTGGATTTGGTGGCGATGTCGAGAGCGGTGACAGGGAGGTCGAGCTCGGTGACATCGAAGATGGCGTGGACCGGGGCCGGGTCTTCTGCTGGAGCTGGCAGGGGGCAGCGGCTGAGGGCGTCTGCGTGACTTAACGTTTTTCCTGGGCGGTGGATGAGCTTGTACGAATAGGCCGCCAGGAACAAAGTCCACCTCGTCATTCTGGGAGACAACACTTGGGGAGTCTGCTTGTCCCCGGAAAGAAGACCCAGGAGAGGCTTGTGGTCCGTGATTAGCTCAAAGTTGTGGCCAAACAGGAATTCATGAAATTTCTTAACTGCGGCCACTGCGGCTAAAGCCTCCTTGTCGATCTGACTATAGTTACGCTCTGTTGCTGAGAGCGTTCTGGAAAAGAAGGCAATCGGTGCCTCAGAGCTGTTGGGTAGTCTATGGCTTAATACGGCACCAATCCCAAAAGGGGAAGCATCCGCGGCTAGTACCAGTGGAAGGTGTGGGTCGAATTGAATGAGGACCGCGTCAGATGTGAGCAGTGATTTGACTGCGCGAAAAGCGGTGTCTTCCTTGTGTCCCCAGTGCCAAGGTGCTTTTTTATCTAAGAGCCTGTGTAGAGGCTCTGCTACTGATGCTTTGTGAGGTAGAAATGATGCATAAAAGTTCAATAATCCCAAAAAGGCTTGTAGCTCGGCTTTAGTGGTTGGCGTGGGTGCCTCATGAATTGCCTTGACCTTGGACTCTAGGGGGTGGATGCCTGAGGCGTCAATCTTATAGCCCAGAAAGTCCACCTGTCTAGTGGCAATGGCACATTTTTCCTTTTTTAATTTGAGGCCATGCTGTCTGAACCTGTCTAACACTGCTCTGACTCTCTGGAAGAGTTGGGGTCTGTCCCTAGCCGAGACCAATATGTCGTCGAAGTAGGGTACTACACCAGGGAGGCCCTGTAGTATACGCTCCATGAGGGATTGGAAAATCCCCGGGGCAACACTTACGCCAAACTGGAGACGCTTGCACCGGAAGGCACCCCTGTGAGTCACAATGGTCTGCAGTTCCGCCGTTTGGTTGTCAACGGGGAACTGCTGATACGCTTGTGACATGTCCAATTTGGCAAAAATGTTGCCAGGCTCAAAGGTATGCAGTAAATGTTGAATGACCGGGACTGGGTACGCGCTAACTTGTAGAAAGCGGTTGATTGTTGTTTTGTAATCAGAACAAATTCTCAGACTGCCATCCTTTTTGAGGGGTGTGACAATTGGCGTCTCCCATTTGGCGAAGTCTGTCGGCTCAATGACCCCTTGCTTTAATAATTTATCGAGCTCTGCGTCCAGTTTAGGCCGAATGGCGAATGGGACTCTATGCGGTTTCAGCCGGACTGGAACCGCTTGGGGGTCAACTGCAAATGAGATGGGGGTCCCCTTATAGCACCCCAACTCATTGCTGAATACGTCTGAGTAGTCAGTGAATAAGGAGTCAGTGTCAGAAGCTGAGACAGCATGGACTCCTGTTAACCCTAGGCCGAGGTAGGGGAACCAATCAAGCCCCAGAAGACTGGGGAGGTTGCCGTTAACTACCACTAGAGGCAGGTGGCCTTTAAAAGCTTTAAAATTAACAAGGAACTTGCCTTTGCCGAGCACTGGAATGTCTTTTCCCTGGTAATCCCTCAAGGAGATCTGGCACTTCTGGAGCTGGTTTCTGGATAGTCTGGGCTGGATTTTCTTGAGGGTGCTCCAAGAGATGATTGAGAGCGCTGGCCCCGTGTCAACCTCCATACGACAAGGTTTACCTTCTAATAGAACGGAAAGTGTTATTTTACTAATAGAGTGACAGGTGTGGTTAGCATGGTAGCAAGTGTGACAATTGAGTACTTGCCTTTGAGGCCCAGAATGGGAAAAGGAAGGAACCTTTTGTGCTGAGTTGTGCGCAGCCTGGCAGACTCTAGCGATGTGGCCTTTTTTGTGGCACTGGTTACAGATGGCACCCTTGAATTTGCACGTAGCTCTCGAGTGAGGTCCTCCACAGGATAGGCATAGGATGATGTGTTTGGGTGCGCTGTTGGTTTCTAGCCTGGCTCCTGCCTGTGGTTGTTTGGCATGGGTGAGGCGGTGGATGTCTGTTTGCTCGTTAGGGTCGTCTTCGTTGACTACCTCTTCTGAATGAACGGTGGCGCAGCTTTGTTTGGGAACGGGGCCTTGAATTTCGGTGGCGGACTGGGTTGCCAGCTCTGCTGCCAAGGCTTCCTTGATGGCCTGGGATAGGTTGAGGTCCTTCCTGGCGAGTAGTCGCCTCTGGAGGTGAAGGTCTTTGACCCCGCAGACGAGCTGGTCGAGGAGCATGTCATCAAGATAATTCCCGAACCCGCAGTGGAGGGCTGCAGTCCTCAAGGCGGCCATATACTGATTGATGGTTTCCTTTTCTGCTTGCTTCCTCATCCGGAAGGTTGACGGTTTCCTTTTCTGCTTGCTTCCTCATCCGGAAGGTGAAACGCCTCGCGATTTGTGAGGGCCTGGGGGAGTAATGGTTGGTGAGGATTTCTAGCAACTCTGGCCAGGGGACATTTTTTAACTCACGTTGAGCGACGAGTGCTGTGGCAGTATCAAAAACGATGGCTCCGCAATAGCTGAGGAAGAATGACTTTTTTCTGTGCTCCCCAGCATCAGCCAGACCGATAGCGTCAATGTAGTGGTTAAAACGATTCTTGTATGACTCCCATTTTTCTTCTTCCGGTTTGAACGGTGGGAAGGCTGGGTTGGAGTTCATGATGAGGACTCCTGCGTGATATGCTGTTGAGAAATCTCTCTGGGACACAAATGGCACTTGTGCTCTCGTTAGTCTAGTGACTTCAGCTCTGGAGAGGCTTCATAGACCTCTCTGCTCTCTCTCTGGGCTACAATTGGGCTGAGCTGCAATGACTGTTGGCAGCATTTTGAAATTCGCGCTCCTGGAGAGGGTAGGTGGTGCTGGCTTGCCGCCTCTGATAGCGCTTTGAAAATCGCGCCTGCATGAGTGTCAGTAGCTCGGAATAACAGCACCGCGCTGTATTCCGACTAGAAATCCAAACGACAGCCATTTGAATTTCGCGCTCTTTTTGTGCTGAGCGGCTGCAGCTCGCAGCGCTTCACTTTCCTCTGTAGCTTGCTAACAAGCGGCTACAGACGCTATTACTTTCGCTCTTGCTGACCGAGCTCTCCGGCGGCGCGGCTGCGGCTCAGCGGTTATTTTAGTGATTTCAGCTGTTGCGAATTGCTTCTGGTAGCCATCCCATCCTCATCGCCAGTGTTGTAGTTGAGCAATGAGAGGCTAGACCAGGGCTTGGGTGCAACAAGACTTTATTGGAACAATAAAGGACTGAACGTGTTAGCCCTGCCTGGAGCAGGCTTCCAGCGATCAGCGGCTGGCCGGACCCTGCAGCTGGCTTTTATAGCCGGCTGTCGAGGGAGGCCAGCCAATGAGGGGCAGCAAATGCCCCCGCAGCATGAACGGACCTGGGTGGGGACTTTGGCAAGTTCCAGGGACATAACAGAAATGTTCTCCAATGAATATTTTGGTACTCAGAAGTGATTTCAGAGAAACTGTTGTTGTGACTGAAGCAGGAGGATAGATGGTAAGAGACCAGGATATTCCCCCCTTTTTTGCCTTCATCTATTTCTCTTTCACTGTGAATGCTATGACAGCTGTGTTTTTCAATCTTGACAACTTTAAGATGTGTGGACCAATTCCCAGAATTTCCAAAACAGCACTGGCTGGGGGATTCTGGGTATTGAAGTCCACAAATCTTAAAGTTATGGCAACACTCATACTCTTCCTAAAACCATATGAACCTATTTAAATGAACTTCAGTTGAGATGTAAAGTATGCGGCAAGCCCTTTTCATCATTTTATATTCTTGATATAATGACAGTAGAACCCTTTACCTGGAGTCTCCGATAAGCATGAAAAAACATTTTGTTGCATTCTCAAGAACTTTATTTAATATTAATTAAAACTATTAATTTTTATTAATATAAAAATTCCAGCTCTTTTTTCCATCAGTTTTCAAATAACTAATATCCTCTTAACAGTAGTTATACTTTTTTTCATACAATAATAATAACAATATTAAAATTTAAATTGTCCAGAACCTATTTACAATTATGATAGTAATTTAGTACAGTAGATAAGGCATCAACTAGAACTTTGGGACACCATGAGTTCTAGTCCTGCCATAGGCATAAAGCTCAGTGACTTTGGACCAGTCATTATCTCTCAGTCCTAGGAAGGAAGTAGTGACAAACAACTTCTGAAAAAATTGCCAGAAAACTGCAGTGACTTCTGCAGGCAGTTTCTGAGATTCAGGCATTATTGAACAGAAGAAAAAAAATGTGTCTGAACCACATTATGAAATCAAAAGAACTTTTAATTCCACAATTTTAGACAATACAAGCACCTCTTGCAAAAACTCAAATGTTGTTTAAATTTAATTAGCATTAAATCTAACTATTAATAGGTCAATTAGCCCCTGAATTTTATCTATAATTTATATACTGAAAATATATAAATATTGGAAACATCTCAAATTAATTAATAAAGAATTGCTATTGTTCCAATATGTTGCAAATATGCTAGTTCTCCCCATAAAAACTTTCTTAACAAATTTATCATTCTGCTTGAAATATGTTAAAGATGTGGAAATACTTCTAAACATAAATCTTGAATAATATTTATTATTACAACAGTTATGTTTTCATTTCTCCCAATGGGATTTAACCACTGTTCATATCAATGTTAATCTAACATTTACTTTACTCAATATTAATATTGAGTTATATCTACAATTGAAAACATTTATCTTTTAGATAATTAGATAAGATTTTTTAAAATGTAAATACCAAGCAAAGTCCCAGTTTTCATAGTTTTTCACAGATACATTATAGCTTATAATTATAGGAGATATTTGAGGCTTATTCCAATAACTGAGTAACCTAATATTTCAATTTATTTTGTGCAATATTCATAGTTATCAATAAGATGTATCAACAGTATATACTAATTATTATTTTCAAATTCACCTGATTTTATATCCAGAATGTTCTTAAATGCCAGCATTTTTAAATAGTTTAATAGCACAAGGTCAAGAGATTCTGTGATTATTTCAGTTTTGATAACTGAGAAACTAATCAAATTGTCATATTAATTTGACTTTTTAAAAACTATGTCACAGATATATTGAATGAAGGTGGTGCTGTGGACAGAGCCTATCTTGATTTTAATAAAGCATTTGATACAGTTCCACATAATGAGCTCATAAAAAAGTTGTATGGGATAGGGCTTAACCACTGAGTGGTCCAGTGGATTGGAAATTGGCTCAGGGATAGATCCCAGTGTATGATTGTTAATAGGATACTGCCTGAACAGAGACCAGACACAAGCAGGGTACCACAAAGCTCAGTCCTAAACACTGGTCTGTTCAAGTGTTTGTAGGTGATGTAACAGAAGGATTCCTAGGTGAGGTTTGTTTTCTTTTTGTGGGTGACACAAAGTGTTTAATAGAGTTGATGTTTCTGAGGACATTTGTAATATGGAAAACAATTTGATATTGCTAGAAAATTGGTAAAAAATGTGGTAACTGCACTTCAGTGTTTCTAAATGTAAGATCATGCACTTGGGGAAAAAGAATTCTCTGGTAGAACCACATTGGGAGTAGAGTGTTAAAACGATAGAAGAAAAAGATTGAGATGTCCTCATAGCAGATGACTGCAAGATGGGTAAATAATGTGAAGGGAAGGGAAACAAAGTCCTGAGATGTATCATTAGAGGGATCACCAGCAAGAAAAAGAGGATCCTAATCCCACTGTGTGAGGCTTTAGAAAGACCCCATTTAGAATACTGGGTTTAGTTCTGGAGACCTCATTTTTAAAAAAAAGATATTGGTAAGAATAAATGAGCTGGGAGATGGACAACAAAAATGATGCAAGCTGTAAAGGACAGAACATACGTGGAGTGATTGGAGGAACTGAATATGTTCAGCCTGGAGGCAGTGCTTTCAATATTAAGCAAAAGTCAAGGACAAGGGGCATAACCTCAGTCTGACAGAAAGGAAGTTCAAAAGTAATGTGAGAAAGTATTACTTCACAGAAAGAGTAATAGAAACTTGGAACCAACTTCCTGCAGAAATTGTGTGTCAATCATTAGTAACTGACTTTAAGCATACTTTAGATAAATACATCTCTATCATCTGACAAAAATTAAATAAATACATAATTAAAATAAAAAAGAATTAAAAAATAATTAATTAAAAACAAACAAACAAAAATTCAAAGGGCAGACTAGATTGACCACTGGGTCTTTTTCTATGTTTCTAGAAAATAATTTCAATTGTAATAACCTTGAAGGATTAGAATAGCACATTTTAATCCAATTATTAAAAATGAAGGATATTTATATTTAACCAAACTTGCTCCCACAATTTAAAGTACAACATACCAAAGACCTATTTTTATATGGTAGGATCACTTTTGCTAATTCCAATATTTCTAAATAAATATCTAAAATATCGATTAGTAATTTAATATTACCCGAGTCTTGTACTCTTATGAAATCAAACTACATGATGGTCAATTTAATAATCTATGTGCCAGGATAAGCAACTTGTGCAAGAATTTATTGCTGATATGTCTACTTATAAAAACAAAGAAAACAAAACCTTCAAACTTTGTTTCAACTGTTTAAAATGCAAATATTTTATTAATTATGTATTTAAGTACCATCTTGAAAAAGATAGGTTGAATTTTTTTTTCTTATAGGAGTTGAGAATGTTACTGAACCATGATCAGATATTAGAAATGAATCTATAACACAGTTATAATCAACCAACTAAGAATCAAGATAATAAATGATCAAGTCTGATGTGGAATTGAATTTAAAAAGTCTAGTCTTCCTGTGAAGGATATTAAAATTGTCATATCACTATGAAATTAAAACCCAATTTATAAGCGCTATCACTTTCTGTATATGAGAATTAAATTTAGCTGGAAGAATATTACTTTTAACAAAATATTTTAAACATGATTAAAGTCTCCAGTTATAATTTGTCTCATCTGCAGACAAAAAAAACAACCCAAAAAACTCAGAACAGCTAGGTGAACCATCTGATATTCCTAAATAGGGCCATAGGAATAAATGCAATATAATTATTAAAACATTTAAATGCATATTTTCTTTTTAAAAATCCTCTGGAACATTTAGTTCTTCTAACAGTATATCTGACATATTGTTAACCCTATCAAATTTTGATGTACAATTGTTCCCTCTTCTAGATAGAAGAGATTTCTTATAAATTTCTTGAAAAAAAATTCAGGTGTTGAATAATTATTTTAACATGTATTTCTTTTCTCTTAGGACTTCTACAGCTTTTCAACTTCAAATAAAACTAAACATTACATAATTTAAAAGAAAATGTTTTAAAAGAAAAGTTGTTTCCATAAATAAATGAAAAAGAAATGAATTTTCATTTAACTAAACAAACTTTTTTGATGAATTAAAAATGAAGCATAAAAAACTACTAATAAGATAAATTAAAAAAATAAAGACAGTGAGTGAGAACTTTGTCCACTGTATTAGATTTGTTAAGGCTGCCTGGTTCCAAAGAGACTCCAGAACAGACTTCCTCTATTATCTAAAAATAATAGATTAAAAAATGAAAGAAAAATCTAAATCAAAATCATAATTGAAAAATAAAGAGAGTATTATAAGGATTTTTGGACAGAAGATACAGAAGAGTCTGAAAAAAAAGGAGATCATCTCCCTCTAAACGAAAGTGACTTATTTCCCTCTAAAAATGTAATCAATTTAATTTGAGATCTATCAACCATTCTGTAAAATAAAAAACATTAAAAAATTCTTCACCCATGATTAAAGAATAAAAAAAATCACTAGAGAAAATATTTGACTGCCAAATTAGTTTTTTTTAGATTACACTACTGAAATGTTATACAATCACATCTAAAAAAATCAGTACCTTTGCTTTCCATTCCAAAGTACTTCCTACCAAGATAAATGTAGAATATGAACCCACATAGTAAATCATAAAACCTAATTATAAATTATCTGGTTTTCTGTAGGACTAAAAATACAAAAACTGTATATTGTCCACCTTTCTTTAAAATTCAGATCCTAGTTTGGGATGGAAAATTTGGTCCTTGCCCTTCTTGACCTCTCAAGGACCATCCGTCCTTGCCCTTCTTGACCTCTCAGAGGTTTTTGATACCATCAGATCAGACAATTGGAGTTGAACAACATGATCTTTGTCAGGGCCAGCTGGTGGTTGGGAAAAAGAGATCCTGCCTTTTGCCCCTACTATGTAGAGTGCCACAGGGTTTGGTGCTCTCCTTTGTCCTTTTTAACATCTTCAAGTAATCTGTAAATTTTTATTTAGCTTTTTGTTGTCTCTGTTGAACACAAACTAAATGTGTTTTATCTCTATCTATCTTTTGATAACTGATTTGTCTGAATGCCAGGTTTCCAGGAATTCCCTAGCATTTTTGCTTGGTCTAAGGTGCTCACGGTTTTTCCCAGTTGAAACTGTGATTAAGTCTGTCATTCTGTTGTGAAAATAAGGAATTTTCATTGTGTCTTCTGACTGCTAGTTGGTGTTCATAGATGGGCTCTGATAGTCTTCTCCTGTTTGTCCTATATAGTGACTGTTACAATGCTTACACTATATGTTGCAGATGACTCCCATTTTGGCTTCTTTGGCTACTGGGTCCTTTGGTTTAGTAAAGATTTTATGACTTTTCTTGCCACAGTTGTTAAGTGAAACATTGCAATTATTAACTTAGTAACACAATTGTTCAGTGAATCTGGTTTACCCATTGTCAGAAAGTCACAAAAGATGACCATATGATCCCAGAACACTGCAACTGTCATAAATATGAATCAGTTGCCAAGCATCTGAATTTTAATCATCTGACCATGGGGATGCTGCAATAGTCATGTGAAAAATGGTCATAAGTCATTTTTTCATGTTGTAACTTTGAATAGTCACTAAATGAACTTTTGTAAGTTGAGCACTATTTATTTAGGCAGTCTGTTTTCTTTTTCTGGTGTTCTGACTTGATTTAATATGCTTTTATTTGTCTAAATAACAACCTATAAAAAGAGTAGTACTGCTGTACTGCAATATCTCAGAATCAAGACTAGGGAATTCCTGATAGTCTGACATTCAGAAAAATCAGCCATCAATAGACACATAGAGATAAATCACGTTTATACATCATTCAAAAGATGTATAAGCTTTTCAATAAAAAGCTAAGAAGGGGGGAGGAGACCAGAAAACATCCTCTTTATCAACCAATATCCAGATAATCAGGAATTCACATCAGACAAATAATCAAGGCAGAAACAGTACCCTAATAAAGAACAACCAAAGAGAAAACCATATCAGCACAAATACTGACAGGGCAAGCTACTGTATATAAACAGGAATCAACCCCACACTTACTAGCACTGATATTATCTAGGTAATGAAATGTTGGAAAGCAAAACAACCAAGCTTGTAGAATACCAAAGTCTTCACTTCCAATATTGTTTCAACATCTGTGGCACAATATTTATCAGAGTTTTAAAGACAGGTAATTTTGTTTTTTTATGGAAATCAATCATTAAAGCAATAAACAGATGAGGAGCTAACCCTTTATATTGAAGGATTGAAAGCATTAAACAGAACATTGCTATAAGAAACCAGAAGCCTTGCTTGGATTGATATTATTAACTAGTCTCCTTCTTGCCTGAGTGTTTTATAGAATCAATTTACATTTGGAGGGGAGAAGCTCTCTTGTAATTTAGCTCTGCACTGTATGAACCCCAGCCAACCTATCTAAAGCAGTATTGTAGAAAACAGAATAGGGATACAAAATGGGCAAGAAAATGGTAGAAGAAAACCAGTAGTAGGATTCAATTTTTTTTACTACCAGTTCTGTGGGCTTGGCTTGGTGGGCATGGTGTAGCTTGGTGGGTGTGGCTTGATGGACATGGCAGGGGAAGGATACTGTAAAATCTCCATTCCCACCCCACTTCAAGGGGAAGATTACTGCAAAATCCCATTCTCTCCCCACCTCACTAACCTGCTTTCCAGCTCTGTTCCTCTGTGAAGAGCAACAAAAAAAGACCCAGCTAATCAGCTGGGACTTGGGAGGCAGAGAATAGATGGGGGTGGGGCCAGTCAGAAGTGGTATTAGACGATTCTCCAAACTACTCGAAATTCCTGCTAACGATTTTCCAGAACTGGTCAGAACCTGCTGAATACCAACCTGTGAAGAACACCCATATACTCTAGACAAGGTGCCAGATGGATTACATTGGAGGACCAGGTGGATTACATCAGAGGGTTCTGAAGGATCTGCCAGATGTGATCTTGGAGCCATTGAACCAATTTTTTCAAAGCTTCTGGAGCACCAAGGGAACTACCAGAAAAAAATAGTTCCAGGGAACATTAATAACCAGGAAAATCCTGGAAAAGATAGTCAAAAAGTGGATTTGTGAGAACTTAGACATGAGCAAAGCTATTACCAGAAGCCAGTATGGATTTGTTAAAAACAGATCATGTCAGACAATCCTTATAACCTTCTTTGACAAACTCATTAAATTAGTGGACAAGATAAATGATGTGGACATAATAAGGCATTTTACAAAGTAGACCACAATTTACTGCTTGGTAAGATAGAAAAATGTGGGATAGACAGCATCACTACTAGATGGATTTGTAACTGTGCTACTATTCCAACTACCCTGGGGTTGGAATAGAAGATCTCCAAGAACTCTTCTATTATATGTTGTATATCCTAATATCAGAAGGATTTCTCTCTCTGTACATCTTCCACACCATACATTTTCCACATGTATTCCACACACATGCTTTTTGCTACTTTTTCCACATGTGACACAACTATATCATTTCTTCTGAAAATTTGCAGGTAAATAAAATAAGCCTCCTTATACTGATATTTAACTCATACTGATTTCCTTATATCCCCTTTTTATACTGATTTTGTCTATAATAATTAACCACCAAATTATCCAGGATATGTGTTAAATCAAACACTCTGTAATTTCCTAAGTGCTCTTTGCATCCTTTATTAAAAACTGGCAGTGGATCAACCATGTTTTGCTTCTCTGATATTAAATGATGTTAGGAACACATAAACATGTTTTTTTTTCAGACTAGTTAAAGGTCAGCTTATTTCACTGAGAATAATATGGTTTAATAGTGGGCTGTGTCATTTTCATGCTCTCTCTGTCTCTTTCTCTCTTTCAGTTATTATGCAAACTCTAACATCCCATCTTTTGATATTCCTTAGCCCTTTGCTCTTTTTTTAAAGCTAAGTTTTGCTTTGGTGCCAGATCTTAAAATAAAAGCAAAGCAAAGAAGGTGAAAGAAAAATTGAAGTCATGGTTTTCAACATGACCATAAGGTAGAAAGGAATGACTTCCTGTTGTGATGTAAATTAACTATTAAAGGAAATTAATTGATTTGATATTATCTCGACCTTTCAGCAGTGTTTTCATTTTCTTTTTTTTAAAAGCTGAGGTTACATGAAAGATATCTCCATAAACAGTTCAAAAACAAGCTGAAGAACACATAATTAAATAGGGCAAGGGGACTTTGGGAATTAAGGTGGAAGAACAATCCAAGGTGTCATTAAGGAAAAGAATATCGGTTTCTGCTTTCCAATCTACCAATACACTTTACAGTTTGAATATATACTCAGCACTAATAAAAATATACTAGAGTTTCACTAAATGTTGCTAGTTCTTCTTAACCTTCTCAGATTACCTTCCTGTTAATTCTAATTATGGAAATTTTCTCCGACTGTGATTAGCCTTTCTTTTATATTGATGCCAGATAGAATAGTTCTTCATTTTTTATCAGATTATATGCATTTCAAGAATGTGTTTTATAAATTGCTTCAAATAAGTAGAGAATTTTAAATAAATTCTTATGTGGCACAGTACAGGAGTCACACTCATTCCTTTATTGACTGTTTGACTGACTGATGATGTTTTTCAGGTTGGTCTAATCTGCATTAGATCATCTTTATTTTTTAACATGCATATTGTTAAGTCTATTTCTTTTAGACCTCCTTTTTTTGGTATTGGTATGTATTGGTATGTATACTGATTTTTTCAATCTATTGGCCATTGTGTCATTCTCCAGATTTTCTGGTATAGTTTGATTACAACCTCTATAGATTCTTTTTCTGCTGTTTGCTATATTTCTGTAAACATTCTATCAACTCCTGTAGCCTTCAATTTGGTAATGACCATGTTGCTTATTTAACTTCATCTTCCATTACTAGAAGTACTTGTAAATTATGAAGTATCCTCTAAGGTAACTCCTGCATTAACATCTCTGTTGAAGGACATTTCAATATAGTCTTCACTTCCTTTTACCAATATCATATATAATTTGATTTCTGTATGCTCAGTCTGCTGATATCCATGTTAATATGTGTCATTCTGGCTGCTTGAAAAATGTGGTAGTAATGAAGAAGTAACTGGAATGACAGAAAATAAGTCATTCTTCTGCTTTATGTCTGTTTTCTAGGCTGTACGATCCATCTATATTTCTGTCTTCATTGTTTCCAGCTTTGGTATTTATAATCAATAGCAGCATATATGCTTCTATGTTTTTTTTCAATAAAAGTTTTATTGTTTTTTTAAGATAAACATAGACAAACACAACATAAAAACATCAAGCCATCTTCCATATATATACATACAGTGTGTCAGTTGGTTTACAAATTGTTTTGTGCTTCCACTTCATAGTCTTCACTTACAATTACATTGTATATGTTCTTGTATTGTCAATCAAATATTCCTAAATACATTAATATCATTTTTAATCAATCATTTGACTATACTATTATTCATTCATGTTTATTTTATTGATTGATTGATTGATTGATTGATTTGATTTGTCAATTGCTTGCAAGATAATAGGTATCAGCATATACATAGTTATGAATACATGAAATGGGTACATATAAGAAAAACAAAAGAAACAATAGGAGAGGGATGGTAGGCACATTGGTGCGCTTATGCACGCCCCCTACAGACCTCTTAGGAAAGGGGTGAAGTCAATAGTAGAGAGTCTAAGATTAAAGTTTTGGGCGTTTGGGGAAGAAACTACAGAGTCAGGTAGAGTATTCCAGACATTGACCACTCTGTTGCTGAAGTCATATTTCCTGCAATCAAGTTTGGTGCAGTTAACCTTGAATTTGTATCTATTGTTTGCTCTTGTGTTGTTATGGTTGAAGCAGAAGTATTCATTGACAGGTAGGACATTCCAATGTATGATTTTATATACCATACTTAGATCAGATTGAAGACAGAGTAATTCAAGGTTTTCTAGGTCTAGAATTTCAAGTCTGGTGGCATAAGGTATTCTACAATGAGTAGAGGCGTGGAGAACTCTTCTTGTGAAATATTGCTGGACTTTCTCAACTGTGCTAATATCAGATAGGTAATGTGGGTTCCAGACTGATGAGCTGTATTCGAGTATTGGTTACAAGGTAATCCATATTTTACTTAATTTGTTTTATAGCAGTTCATATTATCATCTCAAATCTATCCTATAATCATTTTGTAGATATAATAAAAATAATACATCTTTATATATACATTATATTCTAAAAATCTACATATTTCATTACCATGTTTTATTGTCTAACCATTGATAGAATAAATCCCAAATCTTATAAAATTGTTTATCTTCTTGTTCTCTGATTTCAAATGTCAATCTACTCATTTCAGCACATTCCAATATTTTCTTAATAACTTCCTCTTGTGTTGGTATTTTCTCATTTTTCCAGTTTTTGGCAAATACAATCCTAGCTGCTGTTAATACATTTACAATCAAATATTTCAATTCCTTACTGTATATTTCAGGTAAAATTTCCAATAAAAATATCTCTAGTTTCAAGTCTATATGTTTTTTTGTCATTTTTTCCAACCATGTGTGGATTTTAGTCCAATATTTTTAGCATCCATGCACGTCCACCACATATAGTAATATGAGCCAGGTATTTGATATCATTTCCAACATTTTTCAGATTTGTTCTTGAACATTCTTACATATCTAAATCAGTCAGTTTATCATAGAAACCTTCTATTTTAGGATCTTTGTGATACCTTAAATGTATTTGCGCATATGAAAACCAGTTCATCTTTATACCTTGTTCCTCTAGATTTTGCATAGATTTATGTTGTGATTGGCAGGATCGGCCCTGTTAAGAAACTTTGAATCTGATGACTGTTAGACCGTGGATTGACGTCAGAACCAGGAAACGTTAATCTGAAGGGCAAGCCAGTTAATTAGCACGTTGCCTTAATGGGTATAAAAGGACACAGCTGAGCTAGTGCCTTTTGCCAGAAACAAAATGTCTATTTGAATGAGGACGTTACTGCAAAGAGATCTCTGTTTGTTTGAATTTTGAAGGGGAGTTCTAACCGTTTCTGCCAGTTGTTATCTTGTTATTTTCCTTCAGTTTGATTTGATTGTGAAACAGCTGCTTTGTGTTTGTTCGTTTGAATCTCCAAGAGGAGACATAACATTATTGTTTCTGGCCTAACAAACCATCTTTAAAGCAAGATGGATTCAAATCAACTGCAGCGTTTGGTCGAGCAGCAGCAACAGCAAATTAATCAGCTACTGCAAAGCAATGTGACACTTCAGAATCAGGTAACACAATTGCTGAATTATGTTTCCAGCTTACCAAGCCCTGCTGCTGTTCCCCCTGCCCCTCCTGTGAGGAAAAGCCCAGTTTCCATGCCGGAGAAATTTTCTGGGCAAACGGACATGTTTCCGGCATTTCTGGGGCAGTGTCAATTATTTATGTCCTTGAGGCCTGAAAACTTTCCAAATGATTGGGCCAAGACAGGATTCATTCTTAGCCTCTTATCTGGGCAGGCTGCTAATTGAGCTACTCCTTTGTTAGTTCAAGATAGCCCGTTGTTGAATGATTTCCAGGGTTTTCTTCAACAAATGAGAGTGATGTTTGAGAACCCAATTAAGATACAAACGGTGGACAGACGTTTATGGGACATAAATCAGGGGAAACGTTCCCTGCAGGATTACGTTGCAGAATTTCGTTTGTTATGTTTGGAATCCAACTGGAACGAACTGGCTCATATGGCTGCATTCCAGGAAGGCTTGTCTGATGCCATCAAAGATGAGCTGGTCCATGCAGAGAGGGCTTTAACTTTGGATGCATTGATAGTTCAGTGCTTATGAATTGAAGCTCGTTTACAGCAACGTGGACACAAACGGCTCGGTATGGAAGCATCTTCGTTTTTTCGTGCACAACCCACGCCACCGAGAGTTTTCCAACCCATGGTTAAGACAGAGGAGCCGTTGGATTTGGGAGCACTCCGCCCTCGCTTAACAGCGTGGGAATGTTCGAGACGGTTCCAGGAAGGCTTGTGCCTTTATTGCGGGGGTCTGGGACATTTTGTTAATTCCTGCAATCGGAGAGGGAACCGCAGACCCGTACCTGAAACCACTCTTGGCTTGTCAGGAAAAAAGGGTAGACCTGACCTCAAGGAAACCCTAGGTCGGACACATTTCACATCCCCACCTCAAATTGCTGAAGTAAATCCTGGCCTTCCTCGGCATTTACTTTTGGACACTCGAATTTTTCTACAGTCACAGAAGGAGGGAATTCCTGCTGTTGCGTTGGTGGACTCAGGGGCTACAACCAGCTTTATGGGCCGAGCTTTTGCTAAGCACTATGGGATCCCATTGGTTGCTGTACATCCACCCATTAAGGTGGAAACCGTGGATGGGCGTGAGCTCAAGTCTGGGCCCATTCGTTTCGCCACCCAGCCAGTGCGTATGATCATTGGGGATCATGAGGAGGCGATAAGTTTTTATATCACCTCGAACCTTCATCTCCCTTTGGTGCTCGGAATGTCCTGGTTGTGTTTGCACAATCCGTTGGTGGCTTGGTCGCAGAACGGTATTTCTTTTCCAAGTCTCCAATGTGTAGACCACCTGAGACAATTGGAACGAGCGACGCCTCCATTGGCTGTGGGAGACAGAGTGGGGTTGTCAACGAAACATCGTCAAGTTAATCATCAGACTCGGGGGAAGGGCCCTGCGGTGGGGGATAGTGTTGTGATTGGCAGGATCGGCCCTGTTAAGAAACTTTGAATCTGATGACTGTTAGATCGTGGATTGATGTCAGAACCAGGAAACGTTAATCTGAAGGGCAAGCCAGTTAATTAGCACGTTGCCTTAATGGGTATAAAAGGACACAGCTGAGCTAGTGCCTTTTGCCAGAAACAAAATGTCTATTTGAATGAGGATGTTACTGCAAAGAGATCTCTGTTTGTTTGAATTTTGAAGGGGAGTTCTAACCGTTTCTACCAGTCGTTATCTTGTTATTTTCCTTCAGTTTGATTTGATTGTGAAATGGCTGCTTTGTGTTTGTTCATTTGAATCTCCAAGAGGAGACATAACAGATTTAAGTTCACCCTTTTCATTCAATATTTCACCATATCTGTTTGTTCCTTTTTATATATTATAGGATAAGAAAATGCTTCAATAGTCGATAGCCAGACTAGAATTTTCAAATAACAGTGCCTTTTAGTCTTTTCCCAGTTTAACCACAGAGACTCCCGTATATAGTGTCTTCTAAAATAGCTGTGTTTTAGTTCCTTTGTACCATAGGAAGGCATGCCACCCCAACAATAGATCATGTCCTTCTAATGTCAACAATCTAGCATTTCTTAATGTTATCCATTCCTTAACCCACATCAAATTTGTAGCTTGATAATACAACTCCCAATTAGGCAAACCAAATCCTCCTCTTATTCTAGCATCTTGCAAAAGTTTTAGTTTTATTCTCGCTTTCTTACCTTGCCATATTTATTTCAACACAATTTTATTTAAATCATCAAAATAATCTTTTCCAAGCCTAATTGGAATTGTTTGGAACAAATATAAAATTCTGGGTTATATTCATCTTGATTTTTGATATTCTCCCTATTAATGACAGTTGTAAGTTTTCCCATTTTATCAAATCTACCGCTATCTGCTGCTTGACTTTCGTATAGTTATTCTCTTTAAGTGAACTACATCTTGCTGTCAAATGTATCCCCAAGTACTTAATCTTATTTGTGACCTGGATTTTCAAAACATCCTCCAATTCTTCCTTTTGTCTTGATAACATATTCTTTGTCAAAATCTTTGTTTTGTCTTTATTTATTTTCAAACTGGCCACCTTCCCATATACCTCTATCTTTTCTATCAATTTTAGTGCTGTTTCTAGTGCATCTTCTAAGATGAAAACCAGATCATCTTCATATACTTGCAATTTAAATTCTTCCTTTTTAATTTTCATCCCTTTTATATCCTTTTCTTCTCTAATATTTCTATTCAGCACTTCCAAGGTTAACACAAACAACAAAGGTGACAGTGGGCACCCTTGTGTTGTCCCTTTTCTTATATCAGTAGAGTCCATTAAATCTCCCTCTATCATTACCTTTGCCATTTGCTTATGATATATAGCTTCTATTGCTTGGATAATTTTTTTACCAAAGCCCATCTGTTCCAGCTGTAATAACATAAATTGCCAATTCACATTGTCAAATGCCTTCTGCACATCTAAAAATATCAAAGCCATTTGTTTTTCAGGGTGTGCCTCATAGTATTCCAAAGTGTCCAAGATTACTCTCATATTGTCTTTAATTTGTCTCTTTGGCAGAAATCCATTTTGATCAGGCTGGATAAAGTTACTTAGGTATTTTTTGACTCTTTCTACAAGTACTGAAGCAAAAATTTTATAATCTGCTTTTAGTAAGAAAATAGGTCTATAGTTCTTGATTTGTACTGGGTCGGCGTCCTCTTTTGGGACAAGTGTAATATAAGCTTCTGACCATGATTTAGGTATCCTCTTCTTTGACATAACTTCATTCGTAATTTCTAACAATGGAAGATTCAACGATTCTTGTAGCGTTTTGTAAAATTCCGCCAGAAGTTCATCTGGGTCTGGTGCCTTTCCATTATTTTGCTTCTTAAGTGCGTCAGTTAACTTCATCATTGTTATATTGCTTTCTAACATTATTTCAGTCTCTTTAGGTATCTGGGGTAGATTAGCATTCTGTAAATACTGCTTGACTTTTTCATTATCAATATTCTCTTGTGTGTATAATTTCCCATAATAATCTTGCATGATTTTCTTCTTCTCTTTATTTTCATAACAAGCTTGGCCTTCATCATCCATTAATTGCAGTATTTTCCTTGGTTCTCTTTCCTTTCTCAGTTTATATGCTAACCATCTACCTGGTTTATTTGCATCTTCAAAATAGTTCTGTTTCTCACCTCTGATTTCTGTGCTAATTCTTCTTTTTCAATTAATCCCATTTTATGTTTAATTATATCCATTTTTAACTTAATGTCCTGTTTCTGTGGCATTTTCTGTAATTCTTTTTCAAGTCCTTTATACTCATCCTCTAATGTCTTAGAGGCTAGTCTTTCCATGATGTTTCTTTTCCTTGTATAGTCTCTTATCAAGCCTCTGGCATATGCCTTCATTCTATCCCAAACATTCTGTATTGATGTGTGTTCTTTTTTATTTTCTTTAAAGAAGAAAGCCAGTTCTTTCTCCATTCTCTGTATGAAGTCTTTTTCTTTTAGTATAGTATTATTTAATGTCCATCTAGATCTTCTTCTTTGTCCTTTCCATTTAATTGTCACTGGATTATGATCCGCCCAAGTACTTGTTTCAATATTTATTTCTTGAATATTAGCAAATGGTTTTGTTGACATCCATATCATATCTATTCTGGACCATGATAAATGTCTGTTTGAATAGAAGGTATATTGTTTAGTTTTAGCATTTCTTTCTCTCCATGCATCTTTTAAATGTATTTCAACTATCTTTTTAAAAAAGGATTTAGGGAGAGTCTTTCTGCTTTGCTTTGTTGTTTTTGTGTTGTATAGTCCAATTTATTGTCTACAATTCCATTAAAGTCTCCCATTATAACAATATTAGCAGTTCAATTATTCTAATATGTAATTTTCTATAAAATTCTTCTTGATCATCATTCAGGGCATAGATTGCAATCAGGAGTGTTTTCATATTTTTATCCATTATTTCCACCATTAGTAGTCTTCCAACATCATCCGTATGGATCAATTTTGCTGGGATAGTATCTTTAATATATAAACCCACTCCTCTTTTCTTACATTGTGTCAAAGAAGAAAATATTTTTCCTAGCTTTGGTTGTATCAACAGTTGTACATGTTGCTTTTTAATATGTACTTCTTGTAGGCAGATTATATCAAATTTTAATTTCTCTAATTTATGAAAAGTTTTCCTTCTTTTAACAGCTGAGTTAAGTCCATTTATGTTAATTGTAATCAATTTTTTCTCTTCCATGGCTTTACTTTATAAGTAGGTTTGGCAGCTCTTGTAGATCTTGGTTTGCATTGTTCTTTAGCTTCCACCTTTCCGCCTACTGCACCTTCTTCTTTTTCAGACGCTATTTGGCAGTCCTCTTGGAATTCAATTAGTGACATTTCTTTTTCTGTCTCTTCCTTTTTCCCTCCAAAGTATTCTGTATAAAATAATTCAGCTTTCTCAATTGAATCAATTCTGTGTCTCTGTTCCTGCCATGTGAACATTAAACCTTCTGGAACCAACCATCTATAATTCACCTCTTTTTTTAAGTAGAATTTTAGTCAGGAATCAGTATTCTCTTCTCATGTTTTGTTGATTATACTTTCAATTTGACTGTAAAATCTGTCAACTTCCTCTTATTCTGCATCAATGGATAAACTTAGATAACCAACATTTAAATGGTTGTCTGCAACATCTAATTGAAATTATGAAGTCTTTCATTCAATTGAAACCAAGTACTGTCCGTTATATCCTTCCTGAATATGGGAGCAGCACTGTTTTTCTTGTTTTCCTTGTTTTTCTTTTTGTTCCATGTAGTAAAAAAATTGTTCTTCTGATTGGGACTATCCAATATCAGGTCATTTCAATTTGTTAATGCCCAAGATGTCAATGTGTTGTACATTTGTTCACGTTGTCAAGGTTTCCCATGTTCATGCTTCTTGCCTTCAATGTTCGACTGTAAACTCAATATTTGCAGCCTCAAATTATTTTTCCCTGCATGATATTATTACCAGCTAAGTGCCTGAAGAAGTTATCTGGTGATAACTTAAATTCCATTATTACTCCAAAAGATCTTCAGGTCTTCCTCAATATTATATTGAATGTCATCTGATCTGAGAGGCCTATCATCTGACACCATATTGCCAAACACTTTATTATTTATTTATTACTTCTTAAATTTGTTTGCTGCCATCTTGCTGTGAGGTGACTCTTGATCTTTCCTATCCATGTGTTTTTCAGAACAGGTCTATCACCACCTTTTCCTATGCAATATGAAATGACATTGTGATAAATAATATTGTTGTGATCATCTAAAAGGATCATCTGCCTTCAACACCTTTTTATATCACTGTTAACTAATACACCTCCTTGCTTGCTTTTGCTGGGTAGTTGAGATGACCTTCACACATTGAGTGACCTTACTTGAAACATATTCTTGGCATATATGCATGGCATGCTTTACTAATTACACCTAGGGATATCTCTCCACCTGGCAGAATGAAGTAGTATACAGGAGAGAGAAAAATATCCCTTTTTTCAAACATACATATCCATAGAACAGGGCAAGCTGACATTATGTTTCATCATATTATTTCTATGATTTTCTTTTTAAAGCATTTTGTATAATAAACTTAGGCATTCTATCCTTTCAAACTGTTTACATAATTAGGAAGAATATATAAGACAAAGAGAAAATATTCAGGACTTCATTGGTAGCTGGTAGCCCAAGTCCTGATTTAATCCAGAGGCTATAAACAATAAATGCTGTTTCTAAGAATCATGATCTGCAGGGGAAATCTGAACTTTAAGGACTCAATTAGGATTTCAGGTGTTTGAAGTGTGGGCTGCAAATGTTTTATGCATGACTCCAGGTGTATATTCTAAGGAAATGAAACATCATTTAAATGCAGCAAAGCAGGTGAGTGTTGCCTATGGGCAAAATGGGGCACAATAATCACATTTGAGAATGCAGAAAATTGCACTATTTTCAACATTTTATAGAATAGCCATAATCCTTAATTTCAAATACTTAATTTTGCCCTAGTGGTGAGAATCAGAAAAAAATCAGAGAAATACATTAATACAATCGAGCGAATTGACTTCCGGTTTGGGCTTCTACAGCAACAGACCGAAATTGTGATTGTCCGCGGTTTTGATCCATGCTCGCTGCTGGAGTGCCCTGAGCCGCACAGATTTGGGGCTGAAGCCACCCCATAGAAGTGGTGAAGAAGGGGGAGCTGTCAGTGGGGTTGAGGAGAGCCGCATCTCTCCTCCTCGGCTGGCCATTACTCCCTTTCCCAAAGGCGGTTGCAGTGGTCGTCGGAAATGGCCACCTCAAAGAAGAATCCGACCAGACAAGATTGTGCAGGAGGAAGTTTAAGGGAGAACGTTTGACTGACCAGGTTGAATGGAGAACATCTATTTACCTGGAACCTGAATTTTAAAGACTAATACTATTCCTAAAAAAGATTTTAAGCTGCGAAAGAGAAAGGGAAAGGAAACAGAATTGGCTTTTTTTCCCCTCTAACAATGAGTTTTAACTGATTTGGAACATTAAGAAGAAGATTTTCGAATAAGAAATTGATACTAATCCACTTTGACATTAATAGGCTATTTCTAGCTGAAATTAAATTGTCAAAGGGATAAAGATTCTTGGATAATTTAAAAACTTCCTTTAAAAAAGGAAAGAAAGCAGCGGAGGGAAAAAGGAAAAAAGAGGGTGGAATCTGGAAAATGGAGGAGACCACCTGGAACTTAAAAAAAAATTGACAGTGGAATTTTAACAAGGCTTGCAAAAGATATATTGTAGCTGAAACTTTGTTACAATAGAACAAGGCCCCTGGAAAGAAAGAGTGAGAAAAGAAGCAAGAAACAGTTTTGGATTATTGGATGATTCCTGGAACTTTGGATGGAGAATCCTAATGAAATAAAATAAAATCAATTGGGGGGCGTTTAATTTTTTTTAAAGTGGCATCACTCCTTGAAGAGTTAAAAATGAAACTTAAAGAACAAAAAGAAGAAGCACAAGACGGAAGAGGATCTTTTGGCTTCATATTTCAATTTTTAGAAATGGAGATCTTGAATTATGAAAAACAACAAGAAACGCTAGCAGAACAAGAAGGGCGGGACAACAAAGAAGCCATCTTTAATGACCAAGCAATTTTAAACGGGGTAAAAAAGGGAAGGAGGGGGAAGCGAGTTAAAAACTTAAGTACTGAAGCAACAACAACAACAACAAAAAAGAGTAATTTGAAAAGTAATCATAATATCAGGAAGAAGCAGAAGGGAGGATCGCAGAAGGGAGAATCAGATAGAAAAGGGAATTAAAAGATGAGAGAGAAGAAGAGAGGGAAGAGGGAAAGGAAAAGAAGCTACAAAAGACAGAAACAAGATATAGAGGTACAGGAAAAACGTACAAGAATTTAAGGTATAAACCTATTTAAAAGACACAGAGACAATGGTTAAAATTTAACTTAAGGAGAGGGTTCTGCAAAGGTGCATGGGATAGCATTGTTATATAATATGTTAGATGATTAAAGTGATAGAAAAAATTTCTATTGATGTGTAGTAGAATATTTGTTTGTAAAAGAGAGTAAGGCTCTCAACGATGTAAAAAGAACGTTTAAAAAAACTGAAAAGAAACATGGAATATTTTTATCAGTTAATAAGATGAACTTGAATAAGAATAATAATTTTATTGTCTACTGTTAATAACTATTGTTTGTTTTTTTATTTAAAGGCAGTAATGTTTGTTAAAAGAAATAGAAATGTAAGATTGTTATTAATATTAATGGCAGAGCTGTATTTGAATAGAATAATTATTCCATTTACTATTGTTATACATACATATATATATATATATATATATATATATATATATATATATAT
>NW_020769313.1:31230040-31244458 GCF_900518735.1 Pseudonaja textilis | reverse complement strand
ATATATATATATATATATATATATATATATATATATACAGATATATACATATATACTTTTTCCTTTTAAGAATTTAGTGTGTATTTTAAGGGAATGTACCAAGCAGAATTTGATTGAAAATAAGTATGTGTTATAAAATAAAATAGAGGTTAGAAAATGAATGTTATAAATGTAAAGATGTAACTTAAATTTTTAAATAAGATTTGAAAAAAGATACAAAGGTGTTACACTCCAGTCTAGTAATTATAGGGGAAAATTTGTTTTATGAGAAAAGATAATATGAAATTGTAAACAGGACAGACAAAAGTATAAAAACATTGATTAGCAAGATTTTAAAAATTAGAAAAAGACATGTAATTGAATTAAGAAAGGAATGAGATAATTTAAAATAAGGCTATAGAAAGTACAGAAGGGGAAAAGCTATTGAAAAAATTGTGAAAATAGTTATAAGATATGGATTAGAATGTGTAAGATAAATATGTATTGAGTTTATGTCAGTATGGAGAAGTGATAACCCAGGGCCATGCTGTTCTCAAAAAAAAGATATTTTATTTGTCTTTGTATGTTTTGTGAAAACAAATAAAACTTTTATTAAAAAAAAAAAATACAATCGAGCAAGTCAAGAAATATTTCACAAGAAGGGTACTACACTCCTCTGCTCACAACAGAATACCCTGTATTACCAGGCTTGAGATTTTGGGCTTGTATAACCTTGAACTATGCCACCTACGGTTAGACTTAAGCGTAGCACACAAAATTATCTGCTACAATGTCCTACCAGTCAATGACTTCTTCAGCTTCAACCACAACAATACAAGAGCACACAACAGATACAAACTCAATGTAAACCACTTCAAACTCGATTGCAGAAAGTACGACTTCAGCAACAGAGTGGTCAATGCCTGGAATGCACTACCTGACTCTGTTGTTACATCCTCTAACCCTGACTCCTTTAACCTCAAAATAACCACTATTGACCTCACCCCATTTCTAAGAGGTCTGTAAGGGGCATGCATAAGTGCACCATCATGCTTACCATCCCTGTCCTATTGTCCCCTTTGTACCTATTTCCTGTATTCTTACTATATCTATATATATATATATCTATATATCTATATCTATTATAATATATCTGTATATCTATTATCTTATAAGCGATTGACAAATCAAATAAATAAAAAATAAAATAAGTGAAAGCTGTTCAAATACTGTTTTCACTTACCAAATTCTCAGAAGTGCATTTTGCAATATATAACCTGACTAGCAGCCATTTCTTATAAAAAGCAAAAAAAAAAAGTTGTTGAATTTAGTTTTGTTTAAGGAAATCCTTTTTTTTCTAAAGCAAGAATATTATCAAGCTTGCACTTTCAAAAAATATAGAGAAATATAGAGAAAAGGAATTTTATTGTTTTCTTCTAATGCCTTTGATAGATTTGTTTTGGTACTTCATTTTTATCCATTATTTTACATGTAAAATACATATTATACGTATATTTATTCTTGGTATGAATTCTGTAATCCTACAAATGAGTAAGAATTTCTGAAGTATTTAGTGTATACTAAGTTCAAGACAGTCACTGCTGGGAGAAATCTCCCTCCTCTAGTCTAGGAATGAAAGATTAAGCTATTTCTTATTGATGGAAACAGATAAAAGATAATCGGAATTGGAAAGGACCTTATAGGTCATCTAATCCAACCCCCCCCCCGCCCAAGTGGGAGACCCTACACCATTTCTGACAAATGGCAGTCCAATCTCTTCTTGAAAGTCTCAAGTGATGGCGCTCCCACAACTTTCAAGGGCAAGCTGTTTCATTGGTTGGTTGTTCTCACTGTCAGAAAGTTTCCCCTTATTTCCAGGTTTCATTTCTCCTTGTTCAGTTTCCATTATTCCTTGTCTGGCCTACAAGCGCTTTAGAAAATAGCTTGACCCCTTCCTCTCTGTGGCATCCCCTCAAATATTGGAAGTCTGCTATCATGTCTCCCCTGGTCCTTCTCTTCACTAGACTAGCCATGCTCAGTTCCTGTAACTGTTCTTCATCTGTTTTAGTTTCCAGTCCCCTAATCATCCTGGTTGCTCTTCTCTGTACTTTTTCTAGAATCTCAACATCTTTTTTATAATGTGGTGACCAAAATTGGATGCAGCACTCTAGGTGTGGTCTTACTAAGGCTTTAGAGAGTCTTATGGAAGAAAGTTATGACATGGTTCCATTCCATTTCACAAGAAGAGTTCTCCACTCCTCTACTTGTTGCAGAATACCTTATGCCACCAGACTTGAAATTCTAGACCTAGAAAATCTATGGTCCGATCTAAGTATAGTACATAAAACTATATATTGCAATTTCCTACCTGTCAATGAATACTTCAGCTTCAACCATAACAATACAAGAGCACACAATAGATACAAATTCAAGGTAAACTGCACCAAACTTGATTGCAGGAAATACAACTTCAGCAACAGAGTGGTCAGTCTCTACCTGACTGTGATTTCTTCCCCAAACCCCAAAAACTTTAACCTTAGGCTGTCTACTATTGACCTCACCCTTTCCTAAGAGGTCTGTAGGGGGCGTGCATAAGCGCACCAACGTGCCTACCATCGCTGTCCTATTGTTTCTTTTGTTTTTCTTATATGTACCCATTTCATGTATTCATAACTATGTATATACTTATACCTATTATCTTGTAAGCAATTGACAAATCAAATAAATAGATAGATAGATAGATAGATAGATAGATAGATAGATAGATAGATAGATAGATAGATATTCCATAATATGATCTTCTCCTCCTTTACACAGGAAGATAAAACTATTGTGCTAAAATTTTTGATTGATATAAATTTGGATGTTCTGCTCCATTGGATTTTCAAGGGGAGTGAATACTAGCATCAAATAAAATTCATCAGCATGCATGATTCTGTGATCAAATTTCAACAAAAAGAATAGTCTAAAGAAAGAGATAGTGTTGGAGAATAGTATATCTCAAAATAAAAATTAGGACCTTTACAGAGACAGAATGCCCTGTGACTCTAGACAGACAGAATAACAGAGTTGGAAGGACCTTGGAGGCTTTTCTAGTCCATCCCCCTGTTTGATCAGGATTCCCTATACCATTTCAGACAAATGGTTCTCCAATCTTTTCTTTAAAACCTCCAGCATTGGAGCATCCACTACTTCTGAAGGCAAGTCATTGCACTGATTAATTGTTATCAGTATCAGGAAATTTCTCCTTAGTTCTAGATTGCTTCTCTCCTTTCTATCCATTGCTTCTTGTTCTGCCCTCAGGTGCTTTGGAACTTAGGTTGATCTCCCTCTTCTTTGTAGCATCCCTGTTTTTCAGCCCCACTGCTATAATACCGTTATTGGAGCTAACAGAGCACATGCTTCTACAATATCTGTATTATAGAGATATTCATACTAGCCTTATCTCACCACTTCTGCATAAATATATATGGCACACAGGACAATTTTACAGCACCCTGTTGCTTTCTGGTAGCAGCCCCACTACAACATGCATTGTTGCCAGGTTTTGTGCAGTGCTCAGAATTCATTGGATGACCCAAGCTATAAAACCTAGATTTAATTAACACCTAGTCAACCACATTAGAGTGCTCTATAATTTGATAGTCTTCCACATAACCTTACACCTATTTAATGCTCCTCCCCTTTCTTTTAAACTCTTGTTTTCAGATAAACTTTCTGATTTTAATTCATATACCTTTTATATCTTCTAGCTTTTCAGATATTTTCAGATTTTTATTTTTACTGCAATGTATCCTCTATGCTTTTTTAATAACTGTACCTCACTTCCCAATGCTGATGTATGACCATACTGCAGTGAGATGAAGATTAGTTTGTCTCAAAGGAGAAACGTGGTGAGTTGTGTTCATGAAGGGTTCATGAAGAATTTACATTCAAAAAGAAAAAAAAATCCCACAAGGCAAGTTCAGTACTTGGTGATATTTTAGTTGTTGTATTCTTCACAAAAATAAGGAAGTGGCTTGCCATTGTCTTCTTCCAGGATTTTCCTAATATTGTCTGCAAGCCAGATCTGATCTCGGATAGTATTTCCAACATAAGCCAATGCCAGCTAGGTGCTACCACTTGGTGGCTCTGTGACACATTTTCCATTAATTAGGTAAATTAGAAGACTATAATATAAAGTTTGACTATATGATGCTATGTGAACATAAGCATCCACTTTTTTAAAAAAACAAAATTTTCATAAAATAAAATGCTGGATCTGATTGTCCTGCATACCACCAATAAGAAGGCTCACAATTTTTTTTTAGCAGTTAACATATCTTCATATTTAAACAATTATGACAACATTTGCCTAACACCAGATATTTCTAGTGAACATTGTTACACCATATCACTTGGTAAGGGAGGGGGCTTCTTTTCACTTTAGAATGCCATGCAAACAGTTCTTCAAGATGTGCAAAGCTACAGCATCTACATACCTTTCTATGTTTGGTCTTCAAAGAAATAATTACTACAATTCATGTCTTTTTTATTTTTATTATTTATTTATTTATTTATTTAGTTTGTCAAGCATGTATGAGAAAACAAGTATGTATGAACACAACATATAAACATATAAGTATAAAAGGGTATAAGTATATACATAATAAATTAGTATGAATAAATGGGAACAGTAGGACAGGGACAGTAGGCAGGCTGGTGCACTTATGCACAACCCCTTACAGACCTCTTAGGAATGGAGCGAGGACCACGGTAGACAGTTTAAGTTTTGGGGGTTTGAGAATGGAGCAATAGAGTCAGGTAGTGAGTTCCAGGCATTGAGCACTCTGTTGCTAAAGTCTATTTTCTGCAATCTAGTTTGAAGTGGTTTACTTTGAGTTTGTATCTATTATTTGCCCATGTGTTACTGTGGTTGAAGCTGAAGTAATCATTGACAGGTAGGATATTGTAGCAGACAATTTTGTGTACTAAGCTTAGGTCATATTAGGTTATATTTTTCTATGTAGCCTTTGGATACTATATTTCAGTTGGCAATCAAAATCAGAAACCAGTTTGTATCACTCTTTCCCCTGGTATTTGTAACCAGACTCACACTTCCCCTATTCTTAACATACTCAAAGTGATAGGAAACTATGAAGCAGAGACATACAGGATGTTCTATAAAGGGCTGGCAATCTCCTGCCAACAGAATTGTTATGATTAATTGCCATCTCTATAGAAGGTAGGGTGTTTTGAAGCAAGGGAAAAGATAGAAATGGCCTTAAAAATTTAAAGGGTCAAGCAATTTAACTGGCTAGAAAATAACCAATTAAGCAAAGGAGAACATGTGAAAGGTGAATCAGTTCTTAATGACAAGTGATAATGACAGGTCACAGAAGTGCTCTTGAAATCAAGCAAGATCACATTTTGCTCTCTCTCTCTCTCTCTCTCTCTCTCTCTCTCTCTCTCTCTCTGTGTGTGTGTGTGTGTGTGTGTGTATACGAAAATAAAAATGAAAATGGTACGTTCACATTAATTCATAAATGGCAAGTTTTTTGAGAAGAACTCGTGAATAGGAATTAAAAACTGAACAACAATTCTCTCTTTTCTCTAAAGCAATGACTGATGTAAATCGTGGTAAAGGCCATAACTAGGGTCAGATTTAGTTCTTCCTATATACTATCAGTTTTCACATTCTAAAAAATACAACAACCCTGGGTTTAGCTTGATCTTACCTAAACTGCTGTTCTCTGGATGCATTTCTATCTAGCATTGGAAAGATATATAATTTTTATTGCTCCAAAGCCAAGCCAAACCAATCACAGATTATACAAATTTGCCAACTACAGTCCCATTAGCAGAAATTGCACTAATTTGATTTGAATGTGACAGTGGCGCTTGTTTTAACAGCTAGCTACTTTCCTCTCAAAACTTCTGGCCATTCTAGCTGGTATGCTTAGTCTATAATATTAAGAGATAAATATAATAACTTATTATTTTTAACTTGTTTTTCTTGCTCTCTCCCCTTTCAGTTGGATTTTCTATGTTTTATTATATGATTATATTTTTAAAAAGCTTTAAATATTGCTGGGCAATTGTTTTGATGGAATAGAGGTAATGGACAGAGCTTTAAAACAATGAGGTTATCAATAAGCAAAGTTGAAATAATGTGCTAAGATGATGCAAAAATGAGAAGTTGTGAGTTAAATGCTTACACTTAAAAAATATTTAGAGCTTAGAAATTCCATATACCCTAAAAATGAACAATATTTGTAACTGTCTATATATGTATATGCATATTAAGCAAAACGGGCGTTAGAATAATTGCTATAATTATTACTCAAATCTCATATTTCTGCTACCAACTCAAGTACTGCATAGATCAATCTCACATGTTTTCTTTTGTGACAACAAAAAGTCTGTGAATTTGGGAGCTGAGAACTAGTGAGGGACTTAAACTTGGATCTTGCCAACTCCAGTCCAACCAGGGGTGGGATTCTACCGGTTCGCACCTATTCTCTAGAACCGGTTGTTACCATTCTAAGAATTTCAGAGAACCGGTTGTTAGAAGAAATTACTGGCCTAATCCTGTAAGGAAGGCAGGAAGGAAACATTCTGGTGTTGCTTACAGAAACTGCCTCTCTATTAACTCTTATTACATTCTTGGCAGGACTAGAATTCCTGTCTCAGGAATGTCTCTGGAGTTTTTTCTCCTCCTTTGCTGGTACTTTGCTTGTGTGGAGTGACCATTCAAGGTTACAATGGCATTGAAAAAAAGTGACATGACCATTTTTCACACTTACGACTGTTGCAGCATCCCCACAGTCATGAGAAGCCAGGCAAGGAGAAGCGTGCCTCGATGTGATGTTGAGTTGGCCATGCCCCAGCCTGTCACATGACCACCAAACCATGCTCCCCAACTAAGCCATGCCCACAGAACCAGTTGTTAAAATTTTTGAATCCCACTCCTGAGTCCAACATTTTAATGATGACTCCAATGCTGTCTGTCTGCATGTGCATCTCCCACAATTCTTATTGTACTAGTATTTCTAAAGATGTTGAGCATTAAAATCTAAGGATGTTTGACTGAACACATTCAAAAGCTTCCCTGCATCCAAATTCACAGATTAATGTAGAAATTTAGTAGAATGAAACATGCAAAAGGGACACAGACCAGAAAATCTTATATTATGACTGGTTTTGCTACAGCACAAGCTAGGGATGGGTAGTTCAATTTTTTTCCAAGTTTTCTTGGCATCTGTTCAATCATAAGTCTGTTCCATATCAGAAATTGCAATTTGTGATTTCAAGAATACACAAGGATCCTTTCCAATAATTATTTCTAAACCATCCATTCACTCACCCACCCCCAAATGCATTTTTGCATTCATGTTAAACTAAAATGCCCATTCTTATATGCTTTCTGAAACAACATTCAGGAGAAATTCAGAGGCGGGCGAAATACAAAGCATAAATTTCATTTTAATGTATGCCGATTAATGTACATTCAAAGTGACAATAAAGTTATTCTATTCTAAAGTTATTCTCATAATTGCATTCCAAAATAGAGAGATATTCGCCTCCATGGTATGAATTTGATCATGTGAATGTAAATGCAGAGCAAACCATTGCTTGAGCATTAGTAATACTTCTTTTGTGTGCTGCAGATTCCCCAAGATTCATCTCCTTCAGTTTCAGCTATGGAAAATTGCTGCCAGTCAGTGGCAGAACTGGATTAGTTGCTTTTATTTAAGGCGGATTTTTATTTCTAATCTCTGGTAAGGACTTCTCCTTTATTTGCAACAAGGTGTTTGGGAGAGAAAGAAAGTGAATTTCTACACATCCCTTTGGCTTGCTCCCTGCCACTGTTTCAGCTGCACACAATATATGGGCTCAGATTGATAATTTATGGGGCAATATGACTCCTGAGAAGAACATACACACAGACAATATTTGTTTTCCTCTAAACTAATGTTTCTTAAGCTCAGCAACTTTAAAATGCATGAATATGTTAGCTGGGGAATTCTGTGAGATGTGTTAAAGTAACTGAAGTTGTGAATCACTCCCCTAAACTAATATTTCCATCCTCTGAATCTGGAAAAGATTGTGGCCAGTTCATGGAAGATGAGGGAGAAATAATATTTTTGTCCTTCACTTCTACAAAAGGAATTCCCAAATGAATAACAACATTTTATTCATCGGAAAACTGTATACTAGGATAATCCCTCATCATTTTGTAGACTTTCCATGCCTTTAATTCTTTTGCTTCTTTCATTTTCTATCACATTGGCAAGATCTGTTTTCTCTGTCAGCTGCTTCTTTTATTGCCTACTATTACTACTAGGGTACTACCAAGTGACTAATCTAATGAAAGCAGGGTTCTCTTCTTTGGACGATTTTTAAAATATTTATTATGATGGCATTATAAACCATCACAATAAGTGAAGGGTAGGGGGCTTAAATTTTCCTTTTAAAATATAGATATATTGTTACCATCATCCAGGTTATTTGCCTATTGTGTTTTAGGGTAACTTTGACATAAATGACCTATAGCAGTTATGAAGAGCTTCCTTAAAATCATTGTTTAGGTATTCAGTCAAAATTATTAAATCACAAGTCCACAAGTTCAGTTAAGGTTGCTGGTGTTGGTGGTAACATCTCACCTATTTCTTCAGTCTAGCTCATAACTTTTTCTGAGTCCCAGATCTCACTAGAATTATATCCACATATAAAACAAATGCTTTTCTGCAATTCTCCAATATAGTTTGAATCTCACAAAGTTCATCTTATATTGTTCCTATATTGTTATATTGTTCCTATATATATTAAGTCATGTTTCTAGACTTGATGGTTTCTTCTCTTGCTTTTTCTATCATGATGCCATATATGCTCAGGAACTCTCCTCTGTACTAAGATCATTCTTATGTAATCAGCACTAATCATATAGGGAAGACAGTAGCCTTCTTCAAGATTGATCCTTGATTGTTGCACATGTAGTCATTTTCTAAGAACTGTCTCACTTCTGAAAGACAATTTGACCGTTCATGGTATCTGCCATTAAAATGCTAAAGGCATTTGGCACTTCAACTTCTTTTTATATACACTATATATGCAACTGTAGAAAGAAAAGGGAATGTCCTTGAAAGACAGTAAAAAGGGCAACTACAAAGGCAACAGTTAGATAAAAGGAGCTTCAGCCTGGGACAAGAAATTACTTAAGAAAAAATCTCAGACAAGCTTCTCCCTAGTTCACACGAGTTAAAGAGCAAAAGGGGAAAGCACATCCATACTTGCAAGGTTGTGTAACTATAGCTGTTACAATACAGGTAGTCCTCAATTTACAATCACAATTAAGCCCAAAATTTAGGTTGCTAAGTGAGAATTTGTTGAGTTTTGTTGCATTTTACAACTTCACGTGCCACAGTTGTAGTGAATCATGGCAGTTATTAAATTAGTAACATGGTTGTTAAGGGAATAGTGCCCCCATTGACCTTGCTTGTCACAAAGGGTGACCACATGACCCCAGGACACTGTAAGCATCATAAATATGAACCAGTTACCAAGCACCTGAATGCAAATCACATGATCATGGGGATGCTGAGAAGGTCATAAGTGTGGAAAATGGTCATAAGTCACTTTTTTCAATGCTGTTGTAACTTCAAATGGTCACTAAGTAAACTGTTGTAAGTCAATGATTACCTGAAGATGTAGTATTGACCCACATGGCTTTGGTATAATCTAGTCTAGCTTGTAAGGTTGACTGTTACAGACCTCAAATTAGACATTGCTCTCTATTTGTGAGCTTGATTTTTCCAATAAATTCTGCAAACTTCTAACTGATTCCCATGTCTCTGAAAATAAACTTGCTCTGATTTCTTTTCTTTTTTTCATTTATAGGTCTTAAATCTACCCACTCTGACTCTTGCAAGGTTCACCTTGAAATATATTTCAGTCTCCTAAGATTGCCTTCCCATTTCTTTCAGTGCCTTTAGGTTTTGTGGTGAGATGCATCTCCCCTCCTTCACCTTCACAGATAAAGAAGACCCCTTTTGTCAATGTGCCAAGTCATATATCTTTACTTCAGCAAAATCTACAAATGTGCACGCCCATTCATACTCTGCAAATATATTGCATTTATTCATTTTGTACTTTTCATTTGGTTTGAGTTAATAATGATAAGAGAGAATAGTCTCAGTATTATGAGAAAGATAAAACAGCCTTTCCAAAACTTTTATACATATTGAGACTATAGTTCCCTGAATTCCCAATTAGCATGTTTATTAGTAAAATGGCCTGGAAAGTTCTGGAATTAAAAGTCCCAACACATCTGGAGAGCATAATACTGGAAAAAGTCATCACCAAAGAACACTGATTTGGGCAAGGTACCATTTTTTGTCTATTTTACATATATATCTCCAGGAGTTAATTCTAAATTTAGCCATCAGGGAAAGATGAGAGAAAATGAAAAATAAGTAAAATAGAGATAATAGAGATAATAGTAAACAGGGGATCAACATATCACATTAAGCTGCTACTAAACTTCATTATTCCCTTTGCATCAGTTTTATTTTTATTTTTTTTAAATTGAAAATACTCATCTGCTTCCATTTTCAACAGGATTTTTGTCAAACATAATTAAATTTGTAATCGTATAGGGAGTCTTATTTTAAGGGTCACATTCTAGATCTGGATAGAATTGGGTTGATGGTAAGCTTGATGGATCAAGACCAAGTAAAAAACAAAATAAGATACTGGTGACAACATGAGCCCTTTCTGAAAAAAATAGATCAAAAATGTTATGTTGAAACATGGTTTTAATCTAGATTAAAATGTCTTCTGCTTTATTATAACATGGACATTTTGTTTTCTATTGTGTTTGAAGTATGAGGGTTATTGTTTCTTTTCCCCACTGGCTCACCCAGATGCATGAAGGGAAGAGGAGGCCTGCTATTGTTTGAATAAACTGCCTGGGAACAATCAAAAAATGGTCTCCCTCTGGTATTTGCTTTTGTTGCTTTTATTTTATTTATTCAGTCAGAGTTTAATGGATTTCTAATGCAGAAAACAATTTCCTTTAAATGAAACTGTTGGAATAATGCACCTAAGATTTTGAGGGTTTGCTTCCTTTCCACGCATCTTCTGGAATATTAAAGACTTTATTTTGTATTTTTCACTCACAAAGAGATGGGACTATACAGTTATCATCTTGCTCGCTGACTACATTTGTGGGTCACTGAAATGTCAGACATAAAGATAGATACATGACTTATTAAATATTTCATATTACACACACACAAATTTTAAACACAAGAATAAGATTAAAGTAAAATGGTGCAAAAGAGAGAGAAAGAGAAAAGGGGAAAACTAAAGATGCTAAAAGAAAAATAATAGAGAAAAAATAGAAAAGAAAGAAAAATATATATATAAAGGACTAACTTTGAGAACTGGGCTGAAAAAGAGAGGGCTTATATGATAAATTAATATAGACAATATTGTGGAATAGGAGCAAAATACTACGATTAATTTGTTTCTCTCAACTTGTTTTTCTCAATTGTAATATTTCGGAGGAGGAGGAGGAAGAGGAGGAGGAGGAGGAGGAGGAGGAAGAGGAGGAGGAGACAGAACTATCAATTGAAATTAAAAGTACAAAAATGCATTGCTTTGATGACAGACTCACCTGAAGTCTCATAAAAAATGCATGTTTTGGGATAAAAGAATCCCAATTATTCAAAGGGAAGTCAGCTAAGAGAATCCATGAGACTGGAATTTGCCCTGCTAGCCCGATTTTCCCAGAGACAAAAATTATTCTCTGACTCACATTTTAATTTGATCTGCAGAAGAATTTTTTTTTAACAACCTTATGCTTTCCTTTCCTTTGAAATAAATATTACTTTATCCCTGAAGATTATGTTCAAGTCTTCACCCTGCAAATTTGCCAGTACTTAAACTGGAAGAGGGGGAAGCATTTTTCTTGTCAATGGAAGGCTATTGTAATAGAGCCAGATACTTTCACAGACAAGAGCATATTCATAAAATATAAATATATCAACCTAAACTTTACAAAGCATACTCTAACTGTGGTTATATGATATATATTTTGAAAATATATCTTTGTTTTAAATAAATAAAAAATACATACATATATAATCATTTGCAGTTTTCTCTGAGTTGAGCTTCTATAATTGTTCCTTTTCTCTTGCAGTTTGCAATAATTTCTGTTATTCAAGTCTTATATGCAGGTGAATTTGCCCATATGAACCTCTGAAAACTGATTAATATACTGTATAATCAGTTTTCAGAGGTTTCTTCAGCTAAGGTGGAAGTCATTAATTCTCACCCTTTGGGGAAAAGTGAATGTGTTCAAAATGAATATTATTCCTAGATTAATTTACATTCTGAGAGGAAATCCTGTTTAAATTTCAGCATTTTTTTAGAAAATAAACTCTTTGTTTATAATTTTACGGGGTTCTTCAATTCTGATCATATTTTATATAAAATGGAATTACCAATTAATGAAGGAAGATTTAGTTTTCCAAATCTGGAGCTATATCACCAAGCATATCTGTTATCAAGAATTAAATACTGGAAGCCAAAAATTGATGTTAATCTTCTGATTTGGGCAACTTGGAATATACATATATAGCACCTTTAGTTGAATGAATAGTATTAGGATTTAAATACAATAAAACCCCAGTATCTCAGGAAACAATTATATCAGAAAGCTATGAAATATGATATCTAATAAAAACAGATTTGATCTTTTTTCCCATTCTAAACTGTCTTTATGAGAATGCAATCCACATGCATCCCCTGTGCATGCGTGCATCCCCACACATGCGCCCCACCCCCTATGTGTGTGCCCCACATGCACCCGCTCCCCACACATGTGTGGCAGAGACTTGAAGACCAGCTGACCAGCAAGAGGTGCATGAGCATGCACACCAGAGCTGAGTTGGGATGATGGCTTGCATGCCCACAAAGAGGGCATCTCTGACACATGTGCCATAGGTTCACCACCATGGTCCTAGACAATGGGAGAGTATTTTAACTTCTATAAGCAAGAGTGTCAATAGACCTTGAACTATGACTTATAGAAGAAAAAATATTTACAATTCATTGGACACCATGATATCTGTATAAAAAAGGATTTCATATACAGATATAATGGTGTAATAAGGGCAATGCATCTTAAAATACATGTATTTACAATGTCCTATACCTACAAAGATTTGGGAAAAAGTAGTGGACTGTATAAATGTGACTGTCTAACAAAAGCTAAATTTTCAGAGGAAAACATTGTCTTGAATTATATATCTAATACATTTGACAACTGAACAACATAAATGGATCCTCTGTTCTCTTGTTGTAGCTAAAAGACTGATACTGCAACACTGGAAAAATAAATATATGGTCCCCATTTACTCAATTGATTGAAGACCTGATTACACTTGCTAATATGAGTTACTTTTAGGAAAGTTATTGTTGGGTTCCTTGCGGTCCATACATAAGATCATTTCCATCTTACACCAACCACCCAAAAGAAAGATATAGGCCAGTGGTGGCTAAATGTTTTGGGCTTCTGTGCTGAAAATTGTGCATACGCTCACATGCCAGCACCCAGAAGGCAATGCCTGTAAGCCCCCCCATGCCTCCTGCACATGTGCGTGCAACTCCCCTGCATGCACCGCAAGTCTCTGCACATGCACATGAGACCCCCCACATGCCCTGCACATCTCTGTGCATGCGCATGTGACTCCCATGTACCCATGTACCCCACACATGCATGCCAGGTACCTCACAATCAGGTGTCAGGGGGCAGCACATGCACAATCACAGTGGGGCTCTTCCAGGCAACCTCTCGTGTGCCAGCAGAAGTGGCTCTGCGTGCCACTTCTGGCATGAATGCCATAGGTTCGCCATCACTGATATAGGCTATGCAAGTGAGGTGTCCTATTTATTTCATAGTCACAGCTAAAATAGTCAAAAATTGCAGAAGTAAACAACTGGATGGTAGGTATATTCCACAGTAGCCAGAACTGATCTCTCAATGGCCTCTTCCATGTGTCCTTGATATAGTGTAAGTAAAATATTGTGTGTTACCAGGGAAATACTATTTTAATCTTGAAAAACTTTAGTTTTTGTTTGCTTTGGTAATGGGCTGATGACAACCTGGAGCCTGCATTGTGAGGTCATGTTCTTAAGGAACAGTTTATGAAATCCTTTCATGCCACAGAAAGCAGGATGTGTGGATACATGCACAATCCATTCTGATACCAGCAGTTGCAATATCTTGTTCATATTTTACAACCTTGTTGTCAAAATTAGTTCTCTTTCTGTTGACATGCATTAGAAAATTATTGTACTAGTCAATTATTATAGCAATTTAAAACTTCCTTCCTTCCTTCCTTCTTTCCTTCCTTCCTTCCTTCCTTCCTTCCTTCCTTCCTTCCTTCCTTC
>NW_020769313.1:31211601-31230030 GCF_900518735.1 Pseudonaja textilis | reverse complement strand
TTCCTTCCTTCCTTCCTTCCTTCCTTCCTTCCTTCCTTCCTTCCTTCCTTCCTTCCTTCCTTCCTTCCTTCCTTTTTTTCTGTCCTCCTTTCTTTTACAAAAATATAACCACAGTGTTAGCACTCTACCTTTTTATTTCTGTCTTACTTCCCAAAAAGAACAGTCAGGGCTCTGATAAAGGATTAAAGAGATCAAATAATTAACCCAATGCTTGGCCACTAAGAACACAATCTACAAGTGCCAGATGTTACATAGGCTGAAGGACTAAATGGGCCAGTAAGCACTATATTGAGGATAATTTGAGAGCTGCTAAATGATATGAAATGTGCCATCCTTCCTGCTCTTTCTGAAGAAGAAATATCCATCAAGGTATATTTTGAAGAATTTGAGAAGCATTTCTAAATTTTGCTAGTAAGTATCCATAGACTCATCAAACTTCTGATTCAGATTGCTAACACTACCATTCAGGAATTTCATTCACTCCCAGAAATCTAATACTGTATATGAACATATGTAGGTCTCAGCCAGGCTGGGTTGAGAACTTCACTTAGATCAATTGGATGTTCAACTGGATTATGATTGGAAAAGAAATATTTGCGTAAGTTTCCCTAATTCACATCCCTGAAATCTTTATGTGATTGTGAATATATTCATATGGCAATATTTCCAAGGCAATTTGCAATGAGTAATTATTAGGAATCATAGAACAGAGTATGTGGATTTTCATTTTTTTTCCATTAAAAAAATCATTTTTCATTCAGTTCAGCCCACCTGACCGCACAGAAATTAAGACATAGATGTCAAATTTGTGGCATCACAATGCCATCATGTGACATTTTGCAACATTTTTTCCCTTTGTAGCTGGGGTTGGGGTAGGTGTGTGATGCATCTGGCCTGTGGGCTGCCAGTTTGACACCCCTGGATTGACATAAAAACTATGATAAGTACACATGTAGCATTTTAAATGCAGTAATAAAAAGGGAAGAAGCACTTTAATCCTGAAAGTCCTGCATTATAGCTATGGTCACTAATTGATTTTAAACAAGCTTTGAATTTTCTTTCAATTTCTCAAAAGAGATGCCTCTTCTTCCACCTGATTCTCATCCAGATTAGGATTCCCCTCTCCAATCATATCTGTATATTTTATTGAGTTATTTTCTTCTTGAAAGTGACGTGGGTGGTAATCCTGGTATGGTTGTTTTATATTGTATATCACTCCAGCAGTCAGCAGCATCTCTAGTTGCCCATAATTGTTGGTCTAGAAAAGCTTTAAGCAGGAGTTTCAACATTATGTTTTCCCTTAGGATTTAATGAACACATGGTGAAGCTACAGGCCTTTGAAAAGATTATAGTAGAATAAAACACAGGCCACTTGGCCTACTTCTAACTAAATAAATATAAGAACATCACGGTTAATTCAGAAAAAAAACTTTCTCAAAATTCTCTTCTGCTCAAAAATTAGAAATCAAATTCATAAAATAGTAGAAAAATGCAGAATATTTGTTCTATATAATGCTAATATTGGTAAAATTGATCTAGATAGGCAAATGAAATGGACACTTCCTTGTTGCTTTCTTGGTAACAATACTATTCTACAATACTATTCTACTACCCTTTCCTAGCATTTTCTTTTTTACTACATAATTCAGTCCAAAAACATACATTTCTTGGTGATCATTCATTCAAGTTGTAGGGAGAGTAATAAAGATGACCTTGACAGAGATATGCAAGACCTCCAAGGTCACTTCTAGCTTTATTCTGATTGATTGATTGATTGATTGATTGATTGATTGATAGATTGAACCATTACCTAGGCAAAAGGGGCTACAATATGTTTTAAGTCATGAATAATGAGACAACGTTCAAAAGTGGCTCCACCATCACTTTCTCAATTCATTGAAGTATAAGAAGGAAATACAGCACGATGACTCTTGCAAGATTTCTATAGCCATAAAATTAATTTCAGTCTTATAGCCAGTCTTATATAGCCAGTCTCCATAAAATTAATTTCAGCCTTCATGTAGAATTGATTTCTTAGTAAGGCTGACAAGTATTAACCAACTTAAATACTGATTAGTTTTGTAAGGATATTTGTTTGTTTGTTTATTTATTTAAATAATTGCCCATCTTACATCAAACTTTCAAATAATGTATGATAATCCCAAAAGTGCTTTTTTTCAAGAGGCAACTAGACTTTCTGGTTTTTTTTTTAAGACATGTCACTTCTCATCCATGAAGCTACTTCAGAGCTGAAGAAGCTTCTTGGATGAGAAATGAAATGTCTTCAACCCCCCACACCCCCAAAAAGTCCAGTTGCCTCTTGAAAAGTGCATCTTTGGAACAACCATGACCTGGATGATTGAGAATCTCCATAGACATTCAATATATACTAGCTTTGTAGGCCTACTTCAGTGGAATGATTAAATTACCTTTTCATAATGTGTACTGTTTGGTCTAGTGATTAAAGTCCTAAGTTAACACTTGGGAACTAGGAGATCAAAGTTTCTAGTCCAATTTTAAGCCCTAAAAACTGGCTGGGTGATTTTGGCCCAACCAAAATCAGTCCAACCACCTAACAGAGTTGTTGTTAGGAAAAATAGGAGAAAGAAGGAGTATTAAGTATATTTACCATCTTGAGCTATTTATGAAAAATAATAAAGATGGAATAAAGAAACAAACAATCCCTCTAGAGGCACTCCCTTCTGGATTTTTTTTTTGGAAAATGATGTGGCTGACACAAGATAGTACTGAGGGGTGGAGCTTCCTCCTTTGGTATATCTTATACTTAGTTCCACAGGTGAATAGGCTATACTTTGAATAGGGCTATATTTTAGTTTTGACACTACCAGCAGATGTAATCATATGTTCATAGTGCATGTTGATATAGTATTTTCTTTGAATGACAGGTCCTGTAAGATGTTTCTTTCATGAAGATTTAAGAAACAGAACCTAAAATGACATAGGGATGAGTTTATCAATTCTGTTTCTTGCTTAATGGCTAATAAATTAACAAGCATCCCATGGAAATTAAACATACCCTGGTATTTTTGTTATTCACTTCCACAAAATACAATGACATCCACCACCAACTTCAATGACTTTACAAGCAAATGAGAGAAATTTGTAAAATGATACGGTATCAACAGTTATTCATGGCAAATAAATCACATGCAAATGACTTGTGTTGTCCTAATGCTGAACACATTTCTTTGAGATTAAACACCAAGAATGAGAGAACACAAGAAGTTGACAATTATATTTGTATAAAACAGGCTTCAAAGGGCTGCTTTATTTGTGCAAAAAACAAAATGCTCACATCTGAAAACAATCACATCCACTGCTTTGAGGCATTCTTCGCTGCTGTGATCTAGCTTCCACTGGGAACTGTCCACATGCTGAAACCTCTTTCAGCTACTGGAAGGGTCATTTGAGATTATGGCAGCACTTGAAATGCCTTGACAGGCAAATCACATTGCCCCCATGTCTCCAAAGATGAACCTCATATGCTTTAACAGTGACATGTTTTTCTCAGATGCTTTTTAGCCTTTAATTGGCATTTTCCAGGAGCACAATAATACAGTATTTATTGCAGTGATGTTTTCATCTGAATCTGACTTAGACTCCCTGCCTGAACATTCTTCTTACAGAAAGAACTTTTAATCACACCCTTTGACACATAGTTGGCTAGAATAACAATAATTGAATAAAGTTGAAATGTAGTCTCAGAGAAGCTATCTTCTCATATCACTATCTTAAATGGAAATCCCTGAAATACACATTTCATTTCTGATGTTTTTCTTCCATTCCCAAAAGTAGAGAAATTCCAGCAATCAAAAGACTGGTGGGATATTTGGCATGAACAGGATGGAGGACTTCCTACAGTAGTGCTTTACAGAACAAGCCACCACAAGACATAATAATAGTTGTTTGACCACTGAAAAACATAATCCTGTTACTAGTACACTGCACTTTATATCATTTGATGTTGGGGAAGAGGTGGGGGTGGAGTTCAAGTTTTTTTAGTTATATTAATTTATTAATTACATTTGTATGCTGTCTGTCCAACTGATAAGGTGACTCTGGGCCACATAAGGGGAAATAAAAAAAATATCCAAATAGCATAAATATACACAGTTCATATTTTGTACACAATACATACACAAATACACTCATACAGACAAACATAAACCATGAGTACCATTGTTCTGATCTGATCTTTGTAAGGATATGTAAGAACAGTAAAGTGTAAACAGTGGTACGTGCCATAAGATAAAACCACAAAAATAAATTCTTTTTATTTTTTAACTGTCCAAAATCAGTTCCAAAGTGACAATATAAGAATGTTCATTAATATGCTTACCATTTGTCAAATAAGAATTTAGTCCTTACACAAAGATTCTGATAGCTGTTATTGTTCAAAATATTTTCATTAATTTTCAATATCCTTTCAAGGGGATTTCAAGGGTAAAAACACTGCATAGTCTTATTCATACCCCACCATAAGCCATAAATGCCAATAAGCTAATAAAAAATGCCCAAAGTTATTGCAAAAATATTCAAGAAGGCTGTCATATACTTTCTGGATTGCCTTTCATTTAAAAAATGCCAGTTACTGTGAAAACATTATTTAAATAAACAAACCTAGAAGAAGATGAAAACCATCATTCAGAATAATGTTGTTTTAAAGATTCTATCAAAATGCTTCAAGGGTGAGGTGGATTTAAATAATGCATTGGACATTAGTGTCTAGTCCCTGAAAGTAGAGCAAATTGAGGGAGGGAAAAAAAAGTGGCACATAAAGGTTGACTTAACATATACTATAGCCGCTAAGTTAGCAGCATTTAAAAAAGAAAAGAAAAGAAACTGAAGTAAAAAGCTCTCAGAAGCTGAATGCTGATGCTAAGCTAAATCAGTAAAAATGATTTCAAATTTGGTGGTGGTGGTGGGGGGAAGCTTTAGTGAGAAAAAGGCTGTTTGTATAAGAAAATTATATCTGAAAAACAAATGTTGGAAGCTCATCTTACCAACCATTCTAAAGTAAAAGAAAAAGCTATCAGATCATTCTTGTGCATGTATTTCAGACTTGTCTTTCCAGCTTTATATAGAATATCAGTAAAGTTGGCTTTATCATTGCATGCTCCAAGCAAAAAGAAATGTGAAATAGATCTGAAGTATTATATTCATGGAATCATAGACATTAAGGATTGGAAGAAATCTTGATGATTATGTCCTGTCTGTCTAGTGGAGGAATCCAGTATGTATTATATTTTCCCAAAGAAATGTTCCATCTCAAAGCAGGCATTTCCATTATTCCATATTATTGGGAGTTTGTTTTCTGATATCCAATTAAAAAGACTTCCTTGTAATTTAAACCCATTGATTTTATCTTGTCTTCTGGAACAACTTAACAATTTTCCCCCTCCCCCTTTTTTCATATATATTTGATAAGAGATACTTCAGATACTTGGGCACAGCTATTAATTTCTTACAGGAGTGTTCATTTTTAAAGATACAGTATCCAAACACTTCCCTATAGTTTTATCTTTCCAGATCCATTTCCATCTTTTTTTTTCTTTCAAAAACCTCAATTTTATCAATGTTCTTCCTGAACTCCAAAACCAGACATACTTTTCTAAGTCTGTTCTAACCAATAGAAAATTCAAAGGAAAACTTCTTTAAAACAAATCTAGGCATTATACTTCTGTTGATGCAGCCTAGGACTGAATTGATTGCATTAGATCTACCATATCCTTTTTGCATGTGCTCTTCTTCAGTAACCCTCTTGAAATTGATTTTCCTGATTTCCATATCTTCTAAATCTTTGTACTATCCTCAGAATTGTCTGTTCTCCCCTTGTCAACCATAAATTTGAGAATCATATTTCCTACAATCTTATTGAAATCAATTATGAATATTTTGAGCAACACCAGAACAAAATGAATCATCTAATGCTTCCTTTTGGCTTAATACAGAGACATTAATATACATTCATTTCTTATGGTTGTACATCTAGTGTAGGCCACCCCATATTTTGCCATATTGGCTACTAAATCTCATGGGAAACTATGCCAATTGCTTGGCTGACATCAAGACACACTATGTCCATCACATTTCAATGGTCAATTATATTAGTCACTATCAATAAAAAAAGGTTCTGGTTGATTTGACATGTTTTATTCTTGTTAACTTATGCTGGTTGCAGCCAAGAATATGTTCTCTTCTAAGTACTCACTAATCAATAATTTGTCCCATTAGCTTGCCCAATATCAATGTTAAATTGTCTGGAAAACATTTATACTTCTTCAGTCCTCTGGTACTACACAAATTCTCCATGATTCCTCAAAGATGAGGCCCAGAGTCAGACACGATTGGATGGGGAAACCTTTACTTTTTACTACTGACATAGCTAGAAAAAAACTTTTGTTACTTTTAGCTTCCTTATAACTGTTTCTTTTGTGGTATACTATTCCTAAGTATATACTAACTACCGACAGATATGTTTTCTTGTTGATTATGCCTATCTTCCATTTTTAATACACTTCTCTTTTAACTATGAGTTCCACTGATACATCCACATAGGTTTTTATGCTCCACCTATTTTTCCTCATTGCAAAATCATGCAATCATACTTCTTAAAATACTACATACAAAAAATTATCTTATTTTTATATGTTCCCAACTTTCCTGTGCTCCCTTTGATATGATTTTTTTCTTCAGTGGGATTCTTTCCAGTATTTCTATAAAATTATTGAAATTGGCTATACTGAAATCTAGTATGCAGCTATGCCTCCTTTTTTCTGTTGTGTTTTGAATCCCAGGGTGAAATAAGTACTTCTGTCTAAGGTTTACATTGCTTTTAGCTCCTCTGTTAGCTCTTCTTTAATGTTTATAATCACATTTAAGATAGCTTCCTCCTCCGCCTCCCCCTCCTCCTCGTTCTGAAAAAAAAAAGAAGAAGCAATCACAAGGGGGATCTTGCAATCTTGGCTAGTGTAATTTTACATTGCATGGCTTCCAGGAACATTTATGTCAGTCAATTTCATTGTTTAACTGAAGTGTTTTTTTAATCCAGTCCAATAGCAATAGCACTTAGACTTATTGTATATACTGCTTAACAGTGCTTTACAGCCCTCTCTAAGCTATTTTACAGAGTCAGCATGTTGCCCCCAACAATCTGGATCCTCATTTTACCTACCTCGGAAGGATGGAAAGCTGAGTGAACCTTGAGCCTGGTGAGATTTGATCTGCCAAATTGCAGGCAGCTGGCAGTCAGCAGAAGTAGCCTGCAGTACTGCACTCTAACCACTGTGCCACCATGGCTTATATCCCACACACCCAGTTGTCTTTCTGACATTTCAACTTCAATGCTGTATCTAACATTAGAAAAAATTGTGTTCAGGTGGGTACATACTGGACAAAGGCAAAAAAAAATGTTGGAAGTGAAAGAGTTGTAAGCTTTGCCAGCCTGAACATGTTTAGGTCTAAGAAGAAATTATTTACCTTGTATATGTGTGACTTTTGTAAGTGGAATTTGAGGGAGTTCCATCTGGTTCTTTGCTTACAGATGTAGCATTGTTTCAGGTGGCCGCTTTATTACCTTTTTAAAATTTACCTGAGCAGACTCAAATATTTTTTTGATCCTGACCTTATTAGTGGACAGAATAGCCATCTGGTTTTTTTTTAATAACATTAGATTCCAAAACAAAGTCCACTTTGCTGTAATATTGAACACAAGAAGGCCTTAATTGTGCTTAATCTCTAAATTCATACTATCATACAAAAGATTGTTTGATTCACCTCTTGGTTCCATAATAAATGAAAATAGAAAAGAGCTTTTTAAAACATTACAGTGATCACACTCATCACAAAATGTGGCAAAATGTGGTAATATAAATGTAACAGAGGATTGGTTTCTTTGTGCTAATGTGTTAGGTTTTTGTCTTTGTTTTGTTTTGTTCAGCAAAAATAACATTTTTCTTTAGCACTGTTGTATGCATTCCTATTTCTTAGCTAGCTTGGAGATTGTTGTCTGCCAGGGGCAAACTGAGACTGAATAATCTGATTGATTGCCTTTGTTTGTGTAGAAGAGACTGAAGTGTTAATAAAAACTTTTCAAGTGCAAGCTGTAGGCATTGCAAGATTATGGATCCTGTTCCAGAATGTTCTGACATTTAAATATGTGCACAAGCTTTGAAAATGTCTAAAGGAATAGGCCATATGACTCTCATGAATGAGGATAATTTTTTTGGCTTTTGTTTTATGCTTCAGCAAACCAAAGAGCTTCTTTAAATTCACCAGATAAAAAGAAAAACCTGCTTTTTAATATATTAAGTATACCCTTCCCTCTTAAAGAAGTTACAGTTATGAACACCAATAATTCACTAAAATGTATTTGTATGCTTATAGGAGTTGATGAAATGACAAAATCCATGCAAACATCTATCAAGCTCCATTTTGACTTTGATGAGAGTTAATTGATGTTGTGTAAATAAGAGTGCCAATCTTAAAAAGAATTCTCAAAAATTTTACTTGCTTAATCTGTCCAAATGAAACTATGTGCATTGTCATTCTTGATGATTTATTTATTACCCAAAGCTGTTAGAAGTGGCTTTATTTATATATTAGACACAGGATTAAGAATCTCCTTAAAACAATAGTGACCAATCTTTTTACAGACTAAGGATTACTCTTTGTTTTCATGTGGTATATTTGAGGCTATATAACACAAAGTGGTTAGAGCTGAATCATCCACCCCCAAATCAAAGTATTAAAATTTAATATTAACAAAATCTGAAATTGAATACTTCCAAATTTTATATTAAAAACTGTTTTCAGAGCTTATTGTCAAACCATATTAATTAATTTTAGCATCCACAATTGATGTTTGCACTTGGAAAGTAAATACTTGTGGGCAAACCATACCAGGATAGGGTGTGGGAACACATGATCCTGTATCATGTGTTCAGTTTCAAGTTAAATAAACTAAATAATGGTATTCTCAAAATAGTAGAAAATGGCAAGTGATTCAGATCAGAGCTACAATAATCATCTTGTTTCCCAAAACGCCTTGTGACTCACAAGGCAAACTATATCAATATCTATAAAACAAATACTGATTATGTTTTAGCAATATTGAACTCTCTAGATTCTGCTGATATTTTGGCTGACAATTTCTCCCTTTCTTCAGCTCAATGCACTCTAACTAAATTAAAGCACAATGAAGATATATAGAAACCTATATAGCAGATTGTTCCTCACATTACCCTTTTGCAATAACCATGATTGGAAGCAATCTGAATGCACATTTATGTCCAAATGACTCTGTTCTTTTTCAAAAATAAAAACATAACTGTTATCTGGATGAATAAGCAGAACCCTGTCTTCCAAGGGAGGCAAAAATACAGTTTATAATTTCTCAAGTCCTTGTGTGAAAATCCTTGCATCCTTAATGGTGCATTGAAAAGTAACAGATTGGCCAGATCTACTCTCTGGAGAGAATGATGGACATATATTGTAACATTTTGGTTCCAATAATGCCATAATTTTCTGGGTAATCTAATGGAAGCAAGTTTAGAAAGTGATAATCCTGATGGTCATCCTGAGGATGTCTCTATCTAGTTAGATTGAAAGAGTAGAAAGAAAATTTTCCACAAAGATAATGTAGAGAGAATAAATGCATTGAATGGAACAGAAAATATGAAGAATCTTTAGTTGCATGGCTTAGTAGTACATCCACACCAGAAATCAAACAACAAACAACTTAACAAGCTTTCACAGTTCTATATAATCAACAAGTCAGGGAAATGAAGCAACACAATACATTTGCCAAATGTCACTGTTACTGTTACTGTGAATAAATTTGGGAAACCAAATTTTTATTTATTTATTTTATTTATTTAAAACACACACACATACATGCATAAATAGACACATACATACATATACATATAAACATATACATACATACATACATATCAGGGGTGGGATTCAAATTTCTTAACAACAGCATGGCCTAATTTGTGGGTGTGGCTTGATGGTCATGTGACTGTCTGGGCATGGCTTAAATGTAAATATTGTACATATATATGTAAAGATTGAATGTTTTATTTTAAAAAAAGAGAAACTTTTACCCAAAATCAGGCAAAGCAGGCAGGCAGATTGAGCTGCTTGCAGAATCACAGCTTCACTCCCAGATCTACCTTTCTGCAATCTGCTGCCTGAGTCTGCATTGAAAAATAGAAGGTTCAGTCCTAAGGAAGGTTCAGCTCTGCTCTCAGACCACTTCTCCCTCCCTCAACCCCCTGAATACCACCCCTGACTGGGCCTCAGGGAAGCCTCCTGGGTGGGGTGGGTGGGGAGAGGAGGGGCCAGCCAGTGATGTGATGTGCCGGTTCTCCGAACTTCACAGAATCTAACAACCGGTTCTATAGAACTGGTCCGAACTGGTAGAACCCCACCCCTGATACATTCATTCATCTTATATTGAACTCTGTGAGGCTCCCAACCAATAGTTAAAGCAACATAAATAATAAAGCAACATTATTTAAAACATTAAAACATAAACAAACATTAAAAAGTTAAACTTTCCTAAGCTTTCACCAATAAAGCTTTTCATCTATGACATCCTATCCCAGTACTTGGGGGGGAGATCAATTTTAAGTGATTTTGGGAAGTTTAGGAGGTTAGAGGCCTGGTGAACTTCAGGGGGAATGATATTCCATAGGGTCATGTCTGCCATGGAAAAGGCATGCTTCCTAGGTCCCAGAAAATGGCAATATTTAAGGGAAGGGTTTAGTAGTGTACTCTCCCTATCTGCTCTGATAGGATGGGTAGATGCCTTTAGAGAGAAGCAGTGCTACAGATAACCTGGTCTTATGTCATATGGAGCTTTAAAGGTAATAATCAGCATTTTGAATTGCACCTGGAAGAAAACAGAGCCAGTGAAACAGAGGCATTATATTAGGGATGTCAAACTCACATCGTCACTGTGGCATCACATGACATATCACAACATTCCTCCCCTTCGCTAAACTGGGCATTGGTGTGGCCAGCATGCATCCAGCCAGCAGACTGCAAGTTTGACAGCCCTGCATTATATGGATAAACCCAGAGGGCACATTCTGGATCAACTGTGGCTTTCAGGTGGTTTTCAAATGCAACCTCTTATAGAGCACATTTCAGTAATCAAAATGAGAAGTGGTCAAAGCATAACTAACTGTGAGCAAGTCCTTTTGGTCCAGGAAAGGGCACAATTAGTGCATCAGACCCCTCACATTCTGGACATAAACTGCTTCAATTTCTACCTTCAAGACGATGCTACAGGGCACTGCATGCCAGAACAACTAGACAAAAGGACAGTGTTTTCCCCCATGCCATCACTCTGCTAAACAACTAATTTCCACAACACTGTTCAACTATCTACTAAGACTGTATTACTATTATTTCTCTCATCTTTCCTATTACCTATATCTTCTTATAACTATAACTTTGTGGCTTGTATCTTATGATTTATATGGTTTTATTTAGTATTCGAGTATGATTGATGTTGATTGCTTATTAGTATCCTATGACTATCACTAACTATTGCAGTTTATGATTAATCATGAATCTTTATGATGATTTATCACTTTCTGCATCTATGTACACTGTGAGCTTATGCATCAGAGACAAATTCTTTGTGTGTTTAATCACACATCGCCAATAAAGAATTCTATTCTATTCTATTCTATTTTATTCTATTCTATTCTATTCTATTCTATGCTATGCTATGCTATGCTATGCTATGCTATGCTATGCTATGCTATGCTATTCCATTCCATTCCATTCCATTCCATTCCATTCCATTCCATTCCATTCTATTCTATTCTACTCTACTCTATTCTATTCTATTCTATTCTATTCTATTCTATTCTATTCTATTCTATTCTATTCTATTCTATTCTATTCTATTCCAATGCTTATGTTAGTCCAATAGTATTAATATTGTTTAGGTTTCAGAAATAACACTTGGTTTCTCAAGTTAAACAGATTGGGGAGGGAGGGGGTTGTTGTTTCTTTTGTCTTTTAATAAAGACTTGAAAATAATTCCATGTAAGCAATGCACTGTAGTACTTTTTCATTGCAGGGTAGGATGTTTTTTAAACCCTTTGGCATTTTAGAGTGGGCTGAGGGTGTTTGATTTTAATATGCTTCTGATATGAAGTATGAATCAGTGTCAGCTTTGGAAGCCATATTAGCACCAGACGCTTCCACACTGCCACATTCTTGAGCCTGGGAAAATGGGAGGGGGAAATTTCTTGGAGTGTAGGTGATTAGACATAATAGCCTTCTTCTTCTAAGTCAAGGTCATGTTATTTCTGCACCTGGTTGAGAGGATGTCTCAAGTTGGGACGGATGGTGATTGGGGCATGTGATATAATGATGGGTGCAGGGAGTGGATTTGAAATTTTTTCCTTATTGCTAGGAAACTCGGAACTTTCAGATTCAGGATTTCCCAGATGTGCCAATTTACTACTCAAAAATAAAAGAACTTTGGAGGCGATGTGTGTCTTGGAGTTATTTGCTAGAATGAAGGTTTTCTAGAACGCTGACAATCAGCTTGATAAATTCAAAGGGCATCAATATAGATCTTTTAAAATGAATTTTGGTATCTATGTATGGAAATAAAAAAAAAATCCTCTGGGAGTCAGAAATCATTTTATTATGGCTAACATTCCATAGCCTAGTAAAAGACTGGTGTTTAATGTTAAAAGCAATGTTGCTTGCATGATGCTTTTTATTTATATACTTTTTATCTTATTCCAAAAACTTTGTTATAGGTAATAAAATATATATGTAAAATATGGATTCTATTTTTTTAGAATGACTCCAACTATTTAGTTGTGGAACTTTTTAGTATGTAAAAGAAATGCTTTTATTTCTACAAATTGCAAAGAAATTTGGGTCTTCCCAGACTAGATATATAACTCTGGAACTGGTTAATATTTCATCTGAACTGCTTCAGGAGCTGTGCAAGAGATGAGAGACTGGCCACTATATTGCCCAGTCATTCCATGTCTTTATCCATTCAAAACATAAGTATGCTGCAAAAATTACTGCATGATAAATATTCAGATTTTAATGGAGCCCATTCTATAAGGCAATAAAAGATTTTATCTATTGTATTATTTTTTATGGTTATGGTGGTTTTAATTAATGTAGTGCTAAGTAGCAACAGGAGGAATTTTAGACATAATTTAAATTCTCTTTACTTGCCCTTACAGTTATTTTTAATTCCCTTTGGAAACCGTATGCATTTTTTCTCACTTTATATCTGCTGTATAATTAGATACAAGCAGAGTAATCACAACCAATGCATCTCATTTAGTTGTTCACATATGATCAGTATTAGAATCTTGGCCAATTGGTCTTGGGTTAATGGGAAGTTGAGGAGGTGAGAAGGAGAATGTTTAACTGGAGATTTAAGCCCTATTCATTATTACTTTCATGTAATGTATTTCTGTATTGAAATAGAATCTGGGTCACGTTGTTAACAAGCCCCCAATGTTGCACTCCATTACTTATCAGGCTAAACAAAGCTATCTCTAAAGGAACCTCAAGAAGCAGGCTTTATCTTGGATGCAGCACTGTCCTGATCACATGGCAACTTTACATGACTACATGGTTCTAATCAAGGTAAATACATTAAAGTGGCAAATGCAATTACATGTGAGAGTGAAGTAGTACATATTGGGAGAGAAAGAAGGTGGGGGAGGAAGCATAAAAAGCCATCTTCCAAAATATAATGACCAAAACTGAATGGGCAAAGGGACCTTGGTATTTTAATGGGTAATTCAATGAAAATCTCAGCAGAATGTCTGGCTCCTGGGAAAAAGATAAATTCCATTCTGGGAGTTATTAATGCTGAAATTAATCAGCCAATATCAGAATGGTTTAATATCAATTTATTCTGAGACTGCAATAGCCTTAGTCAAAATGAACACTGTAGAACTGGAAAAGATGTTGAAAACAGAGGCTGTGATAATAATAATATAATAGAGTTGTTTGCAAATTATATGTACATGATAGAAAGGAAATAGTATTCTGTTCTCCTTATTTTCACTTTACACAAGAACTAAGTGGTGACAACCATTGCAAATCATAACAATGGCAAACTGACAACATACATATGGTAATGTCATCATGAAGATGCAAGTACACAAATTATGGTATTTGTGTGATGATCTCATCATGCATATTTCACCATTTGCTCTCCCCTGCACTCACTGTCACCATGAAATAGAAGATCCAGGAAAGATATGGAACTAAATGATGGACAATTTGATGGACCAAATGATTCCATCCTCACTAATATAAGCCTATAAGTCTATGCAGTTAGAGAGCAATTATAGAGGAACTGGTAATGTCAACTCATGGGACTCTAGAGACATATCTTTTCTGCTGCTGCACCTGTGTTTTGGAAAAAGCTTTTCCTGTGGTGTCGGATCCCCAAACCCTGTGAACCTTTCACAGAGGCATGAAAACCCAGCTTTTTTCCCATGGATTGTGCCAGGATAGTAATTGAACGTATTCTATTTGAGAAGGAATATTATTTTTATTATTATTTGCAACTTATGTTTTACATGTAACAACTGTGCTTGCTATGGTGCTTATTTATTTATTTATTTATTTATTTATTTATTTATTTATTTATAAAATGGATATGTCTTCCCAATTTACATAAGGACTTTGAGCAGCTAAGAACAATATATAAAACAATGAAATGCAATCTTTATTGATCAAGCAAAAACAAAATTAAACAATGATAATACAAGAACTAACGGGCCATACCATCAACTAAACTACACTAACTATTCTTATATTGGATTCATTTAATATTGTGACCCAGTGCCTTGGCAAAAGTCAAGTCTTAACAACCTTCTGGAAGGCCTGGAAGGTTGGAGCCCTCTGGATCTCAGAGGGGAGGCTGTTTAATAGGGCAGAGAGCTATTAAATAAGGAAGAAACATCTCTTAACTCCCACAAGATAGTGATGTTGAATAGTGGGGATGTAAAACACACACCCACTAACAGATCTGGTGAGATAAGCAGAGATAAGCAATTGTGCAAATAAGCTGGCTTTGTAACATGCAAGATTTTAAGGTGATATCCAGCACTTGAAGTGCACCATACTGGGAGCAACTGCAGCTTGTACTATAATGGTGTTACATAGGCCAACCTTGCTATACTTAAAGCTGTATCCCTACTGCATTCTGGACTCTTCTAAGTGGTTTTTAAAATATATATTTATTTTGCTTTTATTGTTTTTTAAATAAATAACTCATGATTGTGGTGGGGGAACCCTAACACTCCTCCCTCCTCCCAATTCCTCACAACAACAACCCTGTGGGGTGAATTCAGAAAAAATGACTTGTCCACTAATTGACTTTCATGCCTCTGGGAATCCTAGAATTCAGTCCCTTGATTTCCAGCCTGGTACTTTAACCACTTCACCAAACAGGCTCCCCTTTTCAAGGGCAAACACATGTAGAATGTGTTACAGTAATCCAGTCTTGAAGTGACTAAGGTCACTATGACTAAGGTGACCATGAGCAGGTCTCCCAGTCTAGAAATGGGTCCAATTAGAGCACAAAATAGATTTGTGTAAAAGCTTGGGTTCTGATTGCCTTCAGTTTGTATTAATATATACTGACCAGAGTTCTAAAACTTAGCTGGACATTTTTAAAAAAATTCTACAAATAAAAATATGAAGATAGTCCCAACCAAGCCAATGGTATTATATTAGGATATAAACAAACAGTGCTAGTAACATATTAAAAATAAAATAATTGCTGTTATTCATTATACCAAGTATCAATCTCATATTGCAGTGAACTGAAAATTGTGCAGGCAACAAAAACAAAATTGCATTTATGTTAATGTACCCAATTAACCATTAAGTTTCTGCAATGTGCATTTAATTGAGAAGTCAATTTTAGCAGGGCTAAACCTCAACTCTAAGTATAGTGAAAGATCTAATTGGAGTCAGTCTCTGGGACCAAAGTTTTGGTCATCCAAGCTTTCGGATTTGTTCTGGAGCCCATCTTCAGGGAACTTCTTTGTCTCCGGAATGTGTGCGCACTCTCCAGAATGTACACACAGTGCACACAATTTAGAGAGAAAAAAAGTTCCCTGAAGATGGACTCCAGCACAAGTCTGAAAGCTTGGAAGACTAAAACTCCAGACCTGGTGACTGGCTCAGATTGGATCCTGCAACATTATCCTAGGACAGGTATATTTGCCTTCATTTGTATAAGTATAGTTGAATGCCAACTCCCTATGACTGGATTCCTTCCCTTTTTCTCCCAAATTAGTGGAGGCAAGAGAAACCCCAAGGAGAGGATGTTTGAGAAAACAGTGCTATGTTTTACCTCAGCTTTTATTCTTATCTGGTAATATAATTATCTAGCTATATTATAATTAATTAATGATCATCTAATTATCTAGCTACCACTTATCTAGTTATATTAGGAAAAATTAAATTATCCTCTTGTCATCAACCCCAGAAAATGGATCGCTCTGCTGATGGTAAGTTCACTTCCAAAGCACAAATAAGTACTCATTGCAGAAAACTCTTCATATTTCATTCATTTCATTTACAAATACAAGACAAGAATCAAATTAAAGGAAGAAGGGTTTTGTTTTGTTTTTAAATGATAATGTTCTGGCTTTGATTTTCTTGATGTTGCTAAGCAATGACCCTGAAGGTGAGCAAAGCTTTGGTCCTCTTACTTTGGATATCTTGACAATTCTCTCAGAGTAGGATACTGGTATAAACTTTCTCTTTGGTGTTTCCATCTTTTTATTATGTTGAGAGATTTATTCCATAACAGTTGCCTATAGCAATATGTGTGCATTCTGTCTTAATTTGAGAGGATAAAAACAATTGAAATGTATTCAAAGAAACTGCAGGAGATAATAGCCGGTTACTGTATGTGCAATTGAAGATAGAGCTTGGCTAATGGGTAAAACAAAATAAAAACAAGCTCTTGTTATAAGCAGAATCCTCAGCACTGCATTAGTTAAAAAGGATTCCCTTATTTTTAAATTGTTTATTTGCAGAACTCCTGTATTATGCTCATTTTATTCAAGAATATATAATTCAGAGTAAACCCACTCCATCCTGACTTCCCATGATAGCAAAGAACTATATTCTTGTCTATTGTATTCTAATACATTTTCTTAAAGAAAAAGATCTGCATACATTCTTAATTCCTTTTTCCTTAGCACATATAATTTGTCCAATGTGCATAGCATCCTTACGAATACTCTGATATACACTTCCCTGATGTTATGTATACTTGCTTATTGAAAAAACCTAAAAATAAAAAATGCTTTTTTTTTTACAAAATGTTAAGAAACATATACTTTTCAATGTGCTTCTCTCCCAAATATCTACCCTTCTTTTGTGTGGATGTATGACAGTGCAGGATGGATATTAGTGGATTTTATTCAGTTTTGCTATATGGTGTATACCAGAGATCTTGCAAATCTATTGCTCTAGAAATGCATGGCTCATTTTGTTGACATCCTAGATTTGTTTTGATTTTCAGAACATGAACAACTGGAATACTGAATCCTGGTAAGGATCTAAAGATGGTGCAAAGACTTTGGGAAAGAAAAAAAATAAAAATACAGCATTTTGTTTTTGTGTTTCCAATCTATGAAAGTAAGGAGTCATATCAAAATAAGGTCTTAATTTTTGAGTGGGGATAAAACAAAATAAAACCAGACCTATGTTTTTGAATGAAAAATTATGTACAGGCAAGTTAGCAATGCATGCAATTTATTAGAATAAGTTGGCATGGCAAACATTTTATCAGTATGATAATAAGGTAACATAGCACTTTGATATCCTGAAAAATGTAACACAAATAAAAGTGTGTTGGTAGATTGAGCCCTTTCCTCCACCTCAGGGTACAGGATTCCCTCTTCCAAGAATATATCTGTCAGTTCTATTCCATTTCTTGCTCTAGAAAATCTTAATATTTTCTCTGTAAATCTCTGAAGCAGGTATTGAGGCATAGGGATGGTAACAAAGGAAACACAACTGCTCATTCTACTTTCATGGAACAAAGCCCTGAAATTAAGTATAACACATTACAGCGATGCTGTACATAGTTGTGCAACAGGGTTCTTAGTTAGATTGTGTGTCTGTGTGTGTTTTTCCCAACTTAATGTTAATGTTAATTTTGTATGTTGTTTTATTTATCAATTATATTATACTGTACACTGCCCAGAGCCCTTCTTTGAGGGAGATGGGTGGACTAGAAATAAGAAATGAATGAATAAATAAATAAAAATGCACTATGAGGGAAAACATGTTTGTTTGTTTGTTTGTTTGTGAAGAGAAGAGAAGAGAAGAGAAGAGAAGAGAAGAGAAGAGAAGAGA
>NW_020769313.1:31172243-31211591 GCF_900518735.1 Pseudonaja textilis | reverse complement strand
AAGAGAAGAGAAGAGAAGAGAAGAGAAGAGAAGAGAAGAGAAGAGAACAGCAACATTTGAAGGGACATTGGAGGTCTTCTACTCCAACCCCCTACTCAGGCAGGAAACCATTTTGGACAAAGATTGGACAAAATGGTTGTCCAATCTCTTCTTAAAAACTTCCAGTATTGGAGCATTCACAACTTATGAAGGCAAGTTGTTCAACTGATTAATTGTTCTAGCTGTAAAGAAATTTCTTCTTAGTTTTAGGTTGCTTCTCTCCTTGATTAGTTTCCATCCATTGCTTCTAATTCTGCCCTGAGGTGCTTTGGGGAATAGTTTGACACCCCCCCATCCTTTGTGGCCACCTTGAGATATTGGAACACTGCTATCGTGTCACCTCTAGTTGTCCTTTTCATTAAACTAGACATACTCAATTCCAGCAACCATTCTTCTTTATATATATTTAGCCTCCAGTCCCCTAATCATCTTTGTTATTCACTCCCTCCCCTCACTCTCCTGTAGACTGCCATGGTAACAGTCCTTTTGTTCTAAGGTGAAAAAAACAACAACAACAAATCTTTGGGCAAAGCAGATTCCAAATCTGAAAACTCTGAGAATATTTTTTTCTGAATGAAAATATGTGATTGCTAAAGCAGATCTCCAAACAAAAATGCAAAGCTGAATTCATGCTTAAGGTGTCATAAGATTATTATTATTATTTGTTTCAGATTCACATATCTATTTATAATAGAATAGAATAGAATAGAATAGAATAGAATAGAATAGAATAGAATAGAATAGAATAGAATAGAATAGAATTCTTTATTGGCCAAGTGTGATTGGACACACAAGGAATTTGTCTTGCTGCAAATGCTCTCAGTGTACATAAAAGAAATGACATAGTCATCAAGAGTCAAGAATAATCAGGTACAACACTTAATAATAGTCATAGGGTTCAATAAGCAATCAAATCATACTAGGAAACAGTCAATATAAATCATAAGGATACAAGCAACAAAGTTACAGTCATTCAGTCACAAGTGGGAGGGGATGGGTGATAAGGAGTAATGAGATCAGTAGTAATAGTAGTGCAGATTTTGTAAATAGTTAGACAGTGTTGAGGGAATTATTTGTTTAGCAGAGTAATGCGTTCGGGGGAAAAAACTGTCCTTGTGTCTAATTGTTCTGGTGTGCAGTGCTCTATAGCATAGTTTTTGAGAGTAGGTGTTGAAACAGGTTTGTGTCCAGGATGTGAGGGGTCTGTAAATATTTTCACATTTTTTGACTCATGCAGTATACAGGTCCTCGATGGAAGGCATGTTTATAGTAATTGTTTTTTCTGCAGTCCTAATTACTCTTTATTATTTTCTTGGAACTCCATGGTTCACCTTCTCAAGGATTTGTTTCCTGCTTGAAAGTTATAAAATGAAGACCAAGGGATTTATAAGCCTTAGTTAATCAAGAAATAGTTTGAAAGTGACTGACATATATGGTGGATTACCAGAAGCACTCAATGTTTCTTATTGCCTTCTGCCAGTTAAATAATCCTGTCCAGAATCTATAAAGCTCCAAATGGAAAGTGTTCTGTTTATTACTAGCCTGAACATTTCTCATGTATTTTTACAATGTTCTCATTCAATGTGATAGGGAAAAATGTTTTTTTTTCCCATAGAAAAGAGATTTCATTATCAGTCTTTGTACTCCAATATATGTACAAGATTACTGGAGAGGTCAGCCTAGGGCATTTGGTGCAGTATCATCAGGATACTGATGATATCCAGTTCTACATCTCTACCCTTGGCAAACTAAACTGTTCTGGTGCAGATCCAGTATCTGGAAGTTGCAATGTTTTGAATGGAGTGGATTCAACTTTGACTCAATCTTAGCAAGACAGAGTAGCTCTCAAATTTTACTTTTCCTGATTCAGGTGATATATTCTCTTTGACTTTGCTGGGGTTGCACTCCCATAGGTGTAACTGGTGCACAACTTGGAGGACTTTACAAAGATCCATTTTGTATGCCAATTGTGTCTACTGTACTATATCTGTCAGAGTGGGTGGTTCCAGGTCCATTACTTCAATCACTGCCATCTAGTGGGACCTAGGCAATATGCCTTTTTGGTAAAAGTACCTGATTTTTGGGAAAAAATATTTCCTCTGAGATCTTGAAGACAACCCTCCTTGTCTTCCAAAGAGCTGGTGCTTCCCACAATCCTTGGGATTGTACAAATTGGAGCTCAATAAAACTCTAAAGTTCGGTTGGATTTTTAAAAAATATTTTTACTGTTTTAGCATTGCTTGTGAGCTACCCAGGATTATGCTGCATAAGATGGTGGTTATGAAAATCTAATAATTATTCATGTCAGTTGAAGTTTAACTGAATGGTATCTTTTTATTTATGCAAGTCTACAAAGGTTGTGGGCAGCTTTGGGAGGTTGGCCAACCTCCCAAACTTCAACCAACATTTTCCTGTCCCAGGAGAGCTTCAACAGATCATGCTCAAATGATATTATCTGAGTTCTTTCAAATTAAACAGAGAAATCAATTTGCAAGTTTCAAAACTCAGATTTTTTTTTAGATTTTTGCAAATAAACTGGATAAATACACTATTAAATCCTAAGGAAAGACACTGATGGAACTTCTCTCACAAAGTTTTCTCTCCTGCTAATATTTTCATTAAGAGAAAGACACCCTCCCCCAAGAAATCCTTGGGGGAAAAATATCTCCTTTCTGGGAGAAATAATCATTCCAAATCTTTTTCCAGTAGATAATTTTGAAGAATCTTTATACCCATCTCTAGGCAAGTATTCCAACAGAGAATCGGATCCTATCATATAAGCTCACAAACTGCAGTACTTATCTCTACAGAATCAAGATTTTGCTTACAGTAAGTGAAACAGATATACAGAATAGCTTGATAAATAGAATATACTAAGGCAAAAAATGTTAGCACACTGTGCACTGGGAGATTCTAAAGCAAAGCACAGATAGGAAGTTCAGACCTCCTCAGTTCTTTATCAGCTTGAGGGATACAGCAACAGCAACTTTGAAAAACAGTAACAGAAAAATAGTTCAACAAGGCTTGCTTGTTTTAGCCTGATTTTGCAAATCAGATGGATATCCAGCTTTTCCTTTGTTTTCCCCACCTGTCCCCCTTGCCACCCCATATAGGAAACATAAGGTTAACCTTTCTTCTAGTATCCCAATTTCCCAGAATATCCTGCAGATAGTAGGCATAAGCATGTTGATCTATGAAGTAATGACTTTTCCTCCATTGTGATTGTTCAATAGCCTTGCGCTTACGAGGCTAGGTGAAACAGTCCCTGGTATGGAAAAGGCAGGCACTAAGTTCCATTAATCTGCTTTGAAGTGAGAAAGAAAATAGAACAACAAATCTGCATCAAATGTAAGCAGATGGAAAAAGGTAGCTTTAAAAAATAATTCAGTTTTCTTCCTAAAAGCAAAGTAAATCTCTTATTTCAATTATGTGGGGGGCCAGATATCTTACCTGGAATTAAGATTATTACAGCAACCTATTAGGATGTACAAATGTTACTTGATTTAGACAATGAATTGAAGACTTTCCTAAATCTTTAAAAAGACTTTCCTATCATCATCATCATCATCATCATCATCATCATCATCATCATCATCATCATCATCATCTATCCTTAGTGTTTTATTACCCTAAAGCAGATGTCCTTTTTAAAAGTCAACCATATTGTATTTTCATAGGATGGGTTCTAGACTGTGACTGTCCAGCATGTTTCATTCAGGGGGTACCACATTTTTCCCCGGAATCTCAGGATATTTTTAATTCTGGATTGATAACTTTCTCGTGATCAGAGTTTGTACATTTTTATTTTATTTTATTGTTAAATAAAAAGTCATTTCAGACCCACATATAATGTGGCAATATTCAATATTGATATGACAATATTGGTATGTTTTTATTAGTTTTGTTTTCAGCAGCCTCAGGAGGGCTTAAAGCATACCCTGGAAATAAAGAAGGTTTACATGTAGTTCACAGGCTGTGATTGTCTTCCTAGGGTCAATCTGAAGTCTATCTGAAGTCTCTCTTGGGTACTCTGGTACCTTATTGTAGAAATTCTGATGGTCAGACTGAAACCAATGTGGAGTAATTTTATCTAATATAGGTTGGCTTACTGATTTCATCTGTTAATCAGATATGATACATATATTTACTGTATCTTTCATTTATAAGACTTTTTCATGCTCTTTTGTTGTTTAGTGGTATTTTGGGGATAGGATATGTTAATCCTTAATTAACAGTGAATAAACGCCTAGTTGACAATGTCTTGGTATCTCAGTGTGACAGAAACAAATGCATGCCAAGCATTAAGAATGATTATCTCTGCTGTGCAATTTACCTTTCAGAAAAGGGTAGTCACCAAATGAATCAACTTTTTCTCATTGGAAAGCTTCACACGTCTTATTCAAAATAGGAAATTCAATAAAGCTGATCATGAGCTCCTGAAGGAAGAAAAGGGTTAAAGAATATACATAACTGAGCAGAACCAGCAAATCAGTTTTGACCTCAAGGTGTTCCTCAGGAGCCATATGAAAAAGAAAAGATAATTAGTAATAAATGTAATTAGCAATTATGAGTGCAACTAAGCAGATGTTTATCTTCACAGATTGTTCCCACAGAACACCTTGTGGGCCTCACATTGCTGGTGACTCAGTGTGTGTGTGTGTGTGTGTGTGTGTGTGTGTTTTAGAGATAACTATCTTTTCTCTGCCTATGTTATACAGATGTTGCAGCTATTAAATCAGTATAACTAATGGCCTTATCATTTTTTGTTTTTAAAACTCCACCCATTATAATCCCTATGAAGGTAAGGAGGAAGGGGAGACAACACAGATGATTAGAAAAGTTAAAATTGGGGAAGAACAGACTCAAAAGGCAGGAGAATCTGATAGTCTTCTCAAGCTTGACACCTTCCAGATGTCAAGTCCCAGAACTCCCAACCTGTCAGTCCTTGCTGAGAATTCTTAATGTCAATGCACTTGGAGACACCTCAGGAAAGACGGCATGTTGTATTATTGTGCCTGTTTTAACATCTTCCAAGTACAATTCAGTTATTATTGATCACATATCTGGCTGCCCACTCTAAACAACTCTGGATGGCATTCAGATAAATGACTTTAAAAAGTCAAACACCAATCAACTATAAACAAAGAAAACAAAAAGAAAACAAAACAAATGGTGGAATAAAAAGGCAGTAAACCCTATAACAAAACCCATATAAGATGAGTCAACATATATGTTTGCTCAATGGCTGAGCAAAGAATTAGAGCTTTAAAACTTGTCTAAAGGAGGGCTGTTCAAATCTTTGGGGAAGGGTGTTCCAGAGGGCTGATGATGTGACTGAGAAGGTACAACTCTTGGTCCTATCATATGTCACTGGTAAGATGAATCTGAAGCATGTCAACTCTTTCAGAACTTATAGACAGGCAAACACCATAGGAGAAGCACCTTAGATAACATGATCCTATATGAAAATTTTTAAAGATGATAACCAGGACTTGAATTGCATCATTAATTGTATTGGTAATCAATGCAAATTGTATAGTGGAGATGTTACATGATCACATTTTAAGCTTCCAAGTAGTCTTCAAGGACAGCATTGCAGTCAATCAAACAAGAAGTGAATTAGGCACTCATGATCAAAGAAAGTATGCAACTGGTTTATAAAATGGATTCATACAAGGACCTTAAAGACCACAATTGCTGCGCTTCTCAAACAAAACCTATGAGCAAAATAAGTTCCCCATATTGTATGCCAGTTCCACCTTCGGAAGTGTTGTCTCACTTGGAATTAACAAAGGAAAATCCCTAGAAACAGGAGATCCATGAATCCAGAACTACTATTAAATAAGTATATGTGAAGTATATTTGCAGACTATATTGCTTAAGTATATTTGCAGAATATACTGCTTTCATGGTTTGATTCTGGCTATGTCCCCTTGAGACACAATTGAAAAAGGGTAGATCAAGGCTGCATATTAGTAAGACTGTCCCTGCATTAAACTTGGGTGATGAGACAGTGTAATTGAAACTACATTGCACGTTTCTACCTGCCTCATTCCCTACTTGTTTTCTTTTGGAACAACCAGCATGTGTTTTGGCTTTCATTTATGGAAAATGAAACTTTTTTTGTTTGGAGAATTAAAGTTTGGAAAGAAATATGCCCAATCTGAAAATTCTCAAATCATCAAAGTTTATGACATACTGAGCCGAGATAGATTTACCCCTTCATGATGTTTGGCAACAAAGTTCCCACATTCTATATCTTCTTCTTTCCACTTTTCACTCTTTCATATACTTTCAAGGAGAGAGATTGGACTGTTTAAACTTCTCTACAAATGTGGACAGGGATCACAAGCCATAATATGGCATGTTCTGTTTGGCTTAATGTTTTACGAGACCAATGTATCAATCACTGTACCAAAAAAATGAGCAGTTTGTAGGCCAAGGATTTCATGTGGCATCTGAACTTGTTGTTTTTTAAGTGGTGATGAAATGAGCTGAAATCCCCTCTGACCAATATTTTGAACAATTCCAATAATTTTGAAATAGGAAATGAATGAAAATGAAAGTATACATCCTAAAATAGCTTTAACACAATTTTAGAATTAACAAAATATTCCAAACCTCCGCAAGGAGAAAAAGGGAGATAAGATGGCAATGGTCTGTAATTCTTGCATCCTCGCTCCATTCACTACAGCCCTCAATCCTCCCTTGTTGTTTTTAAGTAAGGCCTTATTTATTTGTTTGAAACTTTGGTTTGTAGTTTAGCTCATTTTAACAGATCAAACATAAAACATTCTGTAAATAGAGCCAGAAACTCAACCTAAGGCCAAGATTTTCCTAATATATTGTCTTGCTTTGCTGAGGTTTATTACCCCTGATTTATTTAAAATATCATAAAAATGATAGGCTTCAGAATGCCAACAGAAGAGGCCAACAATGAATCTGAAGGCCAACAATGAATAGGCAAATGCATTTCTTAGAATGTATTTGGAAAAATGGAATGAATTAATCTAAGAAGCCACAGAGAAAACTCCTGGCTGTATCCTGCCAATTGCACTTCTTAGGAAGCTGAGATAATAGCATGATAATATTTCCCAGTCATTCCAGGAACTGTAATAGGCAGAAACCTTCAAATACAGGCTTATATTGCCATGACTACTATAGAGCATTGTAAGCAAAAAAGTAAAAAGTACTTTGTAATATTAAATAATATAATTATCACTTCTCCCTTGGAAATGTCTTTTCTACCATTAACTTTGAAATAAAAGAATTGCTTTAAAGTATTATTTATTTATTTATTTATTTATTTATTTATTTATTGCCTTCAGTATTTATAAATAACTCAAGGCAGAGAATATACCTAATATTCCTTTCACCTTCTATTTTCCCCACAACAACACCCCTGTGAAATGAGTTGGATTGAGAGAAAGACAATGGCCCCAAATCACCCAGCCAGTTTTCATTCCTAAACTAGAATAATAATCTCCTTATTTTTAGCCTGGTTCTTAACTACCAGACTAAACTTGATGTTTTGTTTGTTTGACTTTAATGTTACCCAATTACAAACAATTCTTAACCAATAGTGGTTAACTTGCTGAACTAGAACTTGTTTGATCAGATTTGCCTAGGTACTCTTATCTTTCTTGGTGACCTCAATCTACCTCTTATTAATTGGACTCAAAACAAATGTACAACTGAACCCATACATGCAATGTAGATTGTACTATGCTGTAACTAACCTGGGACTTGAATAATTAGTATCAAACAACACTAGACTCAACAACTGCCTCGATTTCATCTTCTGCAACAGTTTTAATTCAATTTATGGACTACAAATAAAACAATCCTTTTCCAACAGTGACCACAGCATGATTGACTTTTTTCTCAACATATGGCTCATAAACATCATAATAACGATGGGATTCCCAATTATAATTTCAAAAAATCCAGACAATGACCTCTCATCTCTTGATTGGCAAATTTTATTTCCTGGCTGCAATGCTTCCAAAGACCTTTACAACATTTTTTTTTACTTAAAGTCAGAAGAGTCATCAAACTATACATACCACTAATAACCCCCAAAACCAGAAAAAACAAATTACCCATAACAATAAGGAAGCCACCAGATAAAGACTGAATGTAATAATTATCACCTCAAAAAAGAGGAAAACTTTCTGCACACAAAATCCACCCATGCCTTCTATAATTTTGTAAACAACAAACTCAAAGACTCGAAATCCATCCCACCCCTGATAGGACCTAATGGTAATGACTGTAATGATGAAACCATTAAAACCAACCTCTTTAACGCATTCTTTGGATCAGTATTTGTAAACAGCAAAGGCTCATGCCCAATAATTCACAGTAGAACCACAGACAGTTACAATGATTTAATACAATTGATTTCAGTGGTACATAACAAACTACTTCTAAAACTGAAATCTTATGACATCTCCAGACACCTGCATAATTGGATAGCTGCATTCCTCTCAAATAGGCAGCAAATGGTCAAAATAGGGAGTATCCAATCAATACTAATAATAATAATAATAATTATTATTATTACCTTTATTGTCAGAGTACAACATGTGTACAATGAGATTGGATGAGCCTCCCTTCATGCACCCCCCCCACAACACAACTCACAGTGAGGACAGAAGTTCCTAACCCAGTCCCAATCTTATTACACTATGTGACCTTGTTGCACAATGCGCCAGCCCCGCAAGTCTGTGTTATTTTCCACAGCTGCCAAGCCAGCATACCACACTGTAATGCAATATGTGAGGACACTTTATATTGTGGACCGGTAAAAAGAGATCATCAGTCATTGTTCCACTTTATTCTTTCACAAGATTCTAAGGAAATGGAGTCTCTGTTGGGCCTTTCTGGCCACCTGGGTTGTGTTGATTTTCCAGGTAAGATCTTCGCTGAGGTAGACTCCCAGGAATTTAAAGGAGGAAACTCTCTCCACACAGCCCCCCATGATGTAAAGTAGATTCATCTCTCTCCTTCCAAAAGTCTAACACCATCTCCTTTGTCTTGCTGATGTTTAGGTGCAGGTTGTTTTCTAGGCACCATGAGGATAATTTTTGAACCTCCCCCCTGTACGCTGTTTCATCTCCACCTGTAATGAGACCCAATACAGTAGTATCACTTGCGAACTTAATGATCACAGTGGATGGGTCAAATGATACACTGTCATGTGTGTACAGTGAGTTCAGGAACTCCTCTACCTGTTAACAGTGGTGTCCCCCAAGGCAGAGTTCTAGGGCCAACTCTCTTTATACTTTACATAAATGATCTTTGTGATCATATTAAAAGCAACTACATTCTTTTCGTGGATGATGTAAAACTATTCAACACAGCCGACAATCTGCTAACTTCAAAAAGACCTTGAGCATGTGTCAGAATGGTCAAACAAACAACTTCAAATCTCAACAAACAAAAGCTGTGTCTTACATATTGGCAAAAAAAAATCAGAAAATAAAATACAAGCTGAATAGTCAAGACCTTGTTGATGACCTCAACTATGTCAAGGACCTTGGAGTACTCATCTCTAATGACCTAAGTGCTAGAGCCGACTGTATCAACATTGCCATCCTGTAAAGCTTTTTCTCTGGTAATATTGTACTACTAACTAGAGCATACAAAACATTTGCTAGACCAATTCTTGAACACAGCTCATCTGTCTGGAATCCTCACTGCATATCAGACATTAATATAATCAAGAGTGTCCAGAAATATCTCACAAGAAGAGTGTTCTACTCCTCTACTCACAACAGAATGCCCTATGCCTTCAGACTTGTAATTTTAGGCTTAGATAACCTAGAACTATACCGCCTTTGGTCTGATCTAAGCATAGTACATAAAATCATCCATTACAATGTCCTACCTGTCAATGACTACTTCAGTTTCAACCTCAACAATACAGAGCACACAATAGATACAAACTCAGGGTAAACCGCACAAAACTCGATTGCAGGAAATGCAACTTCAGCAATAGAGTGGTCAATGCTTGGAATACTCTACCTGACTCTATGGTTTCTTCCACTAACCCCAAACACATTAACCTCAGACTGCTAACTGTTGACCTCAACCCATTCTTAAGAGGTCTGTAAGGGGCATGCATAAGTGCACCAACGTACCTACCATCCCTGTCTTAATGCCCCCTTTTATTTGTATCTATTTCATGTATTAGTAATTATGTTTATACTTATATATATATATTATCAAATGCATGCTTGACAAAATAAATAATAAATAAAAAAGATTAAGTCACAGTCAGCATGGAAAATTATTGAGTAATTTTTGGCCAGCTGCTTTGTCTCAGACTAAACTCTGTGTGTATGAAGTTCTTCATTTACAGATAAAGCAAAATATCTATAATTTATCATTGTAAGAGCTACTTGAATTTTTAAATTGTACAAAATGTCTAAAGCATTAGATACATTTCAATAGTTTTTCTTAAAAATTAAAGCAACCAAGAAAGTTCTTTTTTCATTCTTTTGACAGATGGGCCAAGAACCCAAAGTAAAAGTAAACCTCCTAGAAAAGTCTGCTTGTTCCTGATTTAATCTAGATCAGGAACAAGCAGACTTTTCTAGGAGGTTTAGATCAGGGTTGTTTTTGAGGCTTTGGGCAAATAACTCTGAAAAAATAGTACTTACTACTTACAGTAGTAAGAAGAAGTAAGAAGTAACTTCAAAATGATATATCAAAGTAAGTAGCATCTACCTAAGCCTTGTTCTAAGGATATTTGCTATTATAAACTGCAATGTTTTTTCCTTATCCAAATTTTGCCTAGCTAAATTTTAATACAGGATTCTTACTTTGATAGTTTTGAAAAAAATAGTTGTATTTTACAATGAAAAATAATGATAGTGGAGCACAAAAGAAAATGAGATTCCTTTTATATCACTGTTAATGAGACACTCATATTCAAAATTACTAAATATAGACCAATTAGACAAAACCTGTTTTCATTAAAGTAATTACACTGCTGCCAGATGTTTTGATAAGGAAGGTCTGTGGGCCACATTTGTTCAGTTGGCTAATGCAAACCTCCATCTTCTTTGTGAAAAGAGTAACATTTTGAATATTGCCAATCATCCGTTAGATTGGATCTCTGTCAACGAGCAGGGTAGCTCACAAAGTACAGTATGCTTGGTCTAAATTTGTCTTCTCCTGCATTTTCACAATGTTAATAACTGGATAGAGGAGTTTAATGCCACAGTATTAACTTTTATTAACTTTTCTAGTAGTTTGTAAACTACTTGGAAGACTCATCACACAATATTGTTGCTAGTGCCTTCTATCTTTTGTTGATCTCTTTGTTTAAAGTGTTTATTCCCTAACCTTGACTAACTCAAGTTTATAGAATGAAAAAATGAATTGACATCAGCATAGAATGCAATAGTTGTTAATGAATACCATTAAAATATGAATAGAGAAAATATTCATAGAATGGATTTTATTATAGTAATTTGGAATAGTTTAGTAAAGTGAATATGATTGGAAAGAATTCCTATTGGTAATATGCACGGACTTCTTGATTTGCTTTAAATTCTGATTCAGTAATTCAAAGATGTCTTCTTTAACTTTAGATGAAATCACATGTATCCTGTTTGATTAAAGCATTCGGTATTTTCAATTTCAAATTTGCTAAAATCAGAAGTGTATCTCTTTTGCAGGGTTTGGATGACATTCTGTGATAGCAGTTGCTTAGGTGAGGAGGGAATGCAGTAAATTTCAGGCAGACAGAGATAAATAACTTAATGCTAGAAACTTTTGTTTTTTTAGAATAAGGCAATTGAAGACAAACTTGATACTTCCTACTGCTTTGTTTGTTACAAATGTAGCATCTGAAACTCTTAAAAGTTTCCAAGGAATTTTTAAAAATTCATGAGCAACTTGCTTGGACAGCACCAGAATTCAAAACTGACTAGAATTGATTCAGAGCTGTTCAGGTGGTAATAATAATGAAAAGGATTTAATCAAATTCTTTTCCCCAAAATGTATGCTAGGAAACAAAAAATTAGAAGTTTCACCTGCCTTTACTTTCAGATGATACTAGTACACCACAAATCCCTAGTTCGGAGCTGTCAAACACCTGGCCTGTGGGCTGGATGTGTCACATACTGGCCATGCCCCCACCCAGTTTAGCAAAGGGGGAAAAATCCTGATACATCATGCGATGCTGCTGTGACAATGTGAGTTTGACACCCCTGCCCTAGTTCATCATTTTGCAGGAGACATCAGGAGACATTGTCAAACATCAGCCCCCAGCACCCATGTCTTGCGATTTCTTTGTCAAATCCAGGAGACTTGTGATGGCTCAGTACAGTCAATTCTCACCAAATGGAAACAGTGACCCGTTATAAGACAGATTTCTATAGTCCTAAAAGTTACAGCCTGATATATGAGTGTCTCCCTTAAACCTTCAAGTCTTTTGGGACATGTTTTAGCAAATTGCTACTCATATCTTCTTATCCTTTTTATTCTATACTTGTATTTTTTTCAGGAAGTCTTCTTTCCTCTTTGCTAAAGAAATCTGTGACAAAACCAATGATTGGATCCTGGGATTGCTCCATTTGTCTCTGCATTCCTAGTAGAAAATGAAGAGTACTGCAGAGACAGATCTTCCATTCAAAGCTGTCTGCTGAGAGCACTGTGCATTGTACAAGTTAGAAAAATAGGATTTAGTGATGTTCAGAAAACTTCTCCATGGAATAAAAACTAAGTATAGAACCCTCTGAGATTGTAAATGGAATATATCAGGACTGTAAACAAGAAACTGAAAACTCTTCAGATGCATAAACTGAAGTATTACACAGAAATATCTTACTTAAAAAAAAAAATAACAGTATTGTGTTGTAGGTTCATTTTCTCTTTTTCACTTTTTCTATCATTACTTCCTTTCCTCCCTTCCTTTCCTTCTGAAGGAAATCTGAGTATGAAATAGTCAAGAACCCTTTTTAGGCATAACTAAATTGCTACTAAAAGTTGCAATATAGCCCCAAACTTAGTCATCAGAAAGGATATATCTAGAAGCAGTAATAAGAGCCCATTTTAAAACAGCATAGAATACAAGAGCTGTATCAAATTATAGAGCTTTAGAAATTCATACCTTGGCCTAAATGTGGAAAGGACTTTTATGAACATCATGATTAATGAATTGTGGGGAAGTGAAGAGAAATGTGATCCAGGACTAGAAATGTTAAATTACTAAAGAAACAAGGTGATCCGCACTTATGAAGCTTACTAGATAGACTTGACAAGCTGTTTTTCAACATTTGGGAGTGGGAGGGATATAAAAAGAAGTCAGGATATTGGCCACAATTGTGTGACTTAAATCCCACCCATTTTAAGATGGGTTCTTTGATGGGTTCATGCAAAAAGAGATAAGGACTTCAATGCCCTTATGATAGGTCACAATAGTGTTTAATACATTTTGCTGTATTTTAAAAGAGCAATTCAGTAGCAATATAACCACCTAAAATTCTGTGCCAGAATAGAGTAGAATAGAATAGAATTTCAGAACCACTGAACAAAATCTTTCAAAGATCCTGGAACACAGAGCAAGTGCCAGAGGACTGGAAAGGAGCTGATGTGGTTTCAATTAAAAAAAAAGGAAAAGGAAAAAATAGAATTAGGAAACTTAAGAATGAGTCAGTGTGCTGCGGCTGCCAAAAAAAAAAAAAAACAATAGAAGTTCCAGACTGTGTCAACAAAGGGTAGCATCAAGAGGATGAGAAGTAATAGTACTACTGTATACTGCACTAGTGAAGTCACACATGGAATACTGCCTCCAATTCTGGTTACCACAATACAAAAAAGATATTGTGACTAAAAAGAGTGCAGAGAAGAACAACATAAATAAGAGGTCTGGAGACTAAACCATATGATGACCATTAAGGGAACTAGTCCATATCAAGCCTAATGTAGAGAACAACTAGGATTTAATGAAAGCTCTCTTCCAGTATTTGAAGGGCAGTCACAGGGGGACGGGGGGGAGGGCTTGACTTATTCCCCAAAGCAACTGAGGTTAGAACAAGAAACTATTGGTGAAAGCTTGTAAAGAGATATCCTACACAGAAATAAGGAGAAATTTCCTGACAATTAACCAATGGAACAGCTTGCCTTCTGGAATTGGGATACTCCATCACTGAATGTTTTCAAGAAAAGATTGGACATCCATTTGTCCAGGATGGTATAATGACTCTTGCCTTGTGCAGAATATTGGAGTAGAAGACTTCCAAAATCCCTTCCAGCCCTAAGATTCTATGTAAAATTCAAATCTTCTCAAAGGAGCACCAATTTGGGGGCCTACTCCTTGAAGAAGGATACAGAACCATTACTGGAATAGACCATAAATAGGGATGGAGAAAAATGTCAGATCCATTTTATTTCAGTCTCTTCCTCCCCACCACCTCCAAATAAAAATATATTTTGTCCTGGTTCTCAATTGATTCAATATTTCTTCCTTCCCATTTTTATATACAGTGTCACCTAATAATATTTTCTGCAACCTATTTTCCAATTTATTTCCCTTTATATCATATAACAACTTTTAGATATTATTTCCAGATACATTTTAATATATATATTTTCTTTAATGTATATACTTTTAGACTGATACTTTTAATTAGTGAAGTGCATCTCAAGATTTGGAAAAGCACAAAAAATGGTTAGAATGTGTCCATTAGGTAATCTTACATTAACATTGAAGAAAAAAACCACTTCCCATTAATAACAAAAATAAATATAAAAGTACACAAATCTAAATTAAGTGGAGGGGCGAGTAAGTCAAAGAATGAATGGTAAGCGATATCTTGAATTAGTTTCCCAAGCATCTCTTCATAATAACAGCAATGGTGTGCAAGAGAACTTCATTCCATCTTAGGCCTCAGTCAAGCAATTTTAAAAACAGGGCTAAAGTCTGTCCCAGATCCATACCACAAATGTCCTCAACTTCTTAAGGTCCAGTCTCATGTAGAACAGTGGTGGGATTCAAATGTTTTTACTACCGGTTCTATAGGCATGGCTTGGTGGGCGTGTGAAATCACCAATCAGAGGTGGTATTTGCCAATTCTCTGACTTACTCAAAATTTCCACTACCGGTTCTCGAGAACTGGTCAGAACCTCTGATGTAGAAGCCAATGAACAGCAAGGTCCTGTTTCATGTAGAAGCCAATGAACATGCAGCCATATTATCAAAGACTCTTCCCATGATGACCAGTCCATGAAACATCTTCATTGCCTTCAAGAATCCATTGATAACAGAGTGAAATATGTGTGTTTGGAGGGGAGACTTAACTTGAGCATCCATTTGTGAAAAGTTCCAGGTCTTCGATCACCTGTAAATCCCCATAATAAGGAATTTCATAGCAAGTGAGCTAAAGTTCCCTTATGAAGATTCAAAACTGCCAGAGGCCAAAGATCTGGTGTTGATGTGCTCATCCAGAGAAATTCTACTATAATTTTTCCTACCAAATCTCATTCTGTTTAGCCAAAAAAAGTTTACTCTGAAATTCCCTTCAGATAAAAAAAGGATTTTTTTTTCTGGGTTGTGGTTAGAGTTCCTGCTTGTTTAGCTATCAGCCTGACCATCAGGTATGAATGCAGTCTTTTTCACTACTCATTCATCTCTCAAGCAGCCCACAGTCTTTCCCGCTTCTCACATTTCCATGAAATTTTGAATCAAACTACCATTTGAAGAAAGTCTTCCTTTGGAGGTTTTTTCATAGTGGAAAAGGTGGGAACTCAGGAAGTTTTTCAATGGAAAGATATGCAACAGAAAATAATTCCAATAATAAGCACCCTTACTTTCATAAAGGCAACTCAGAAACACAAAAAAGAACAATTTGAAATAAATTTTCAATCTCTGTGAGACTACAGTAGAAACCCTAAATCTCTTTTGCAGCAGAAGATAATGTTGGTAAAACCTAAGCCTAGCAGAGTCAGCATAGCATTAATTGTGGGAAAAAAGGCCACAGTATCACTCATCTTTCTCTGCCATGGATAACATATAACAGCCATAAAGTATTTATTCCAATAGAATCATTTTATTCTGTTTGAACCTACTTCATGGTTGGAGTGGAACCTTTAATTTCTAGATAAAATACAGGGAATAAATAGGTGTTAATGAGATCACATGAAATAAAGGCAAACATCCAGTTGTTATCTGTCTGCATTCTTCTACATTTCCAATTTCATGTTGTTTGATAAACAGGTGTTTGCATTCCCCAGTTCTAACCTATCTCTGCTAATAAGGCTCAGTTTCAGAATGGATAACACAAAATGCCATTTTTTAAAAATCTTTAATTAAAGAGGGGGAATGGAATGCAACATGACAGATTTCAGCACTCTTTATCAACAACAAAAAGGATGTATTCTGTACTGTATATAGCATCTAGGCAGCTGGGCACCAATCAGGTTCCTTTACTGTTATCAAGGGATGTCCATTCTGGTGCTGGATTTTCCTGAGCGTATTTACAGATTTCCTATTTTTGTTTGAGGAAAGGTCACTGACTTTCCTTTAGAGTCAGAAACAAGATGGTTTCTACTCTTTTTTCATCAGTACTAGTTAGCAAAAGATACTAATGGATTGTGCCAATATGCTATTTACAGAAATGTAAATTTTATTCCTATAAAATAGCGTTTAGCACTGGATTTTAATCTCAGATTTAACCAATCAATTCTATAATGTCTTGCATCCCAATGGAAAGCAAATTTTTGTTCATTGCCGCACATTCTTGTTATTTCAGCTATTTATTCAGATGTTGTCCTCAGCAAACACAGGTGTCCTGTGTGTAATAGCAAGGTTGCAAGAACAATGTCAGATGGGATTGGTACAAGTGAATCTCAGTCTGGTCCTGCTAAATAGATGCACAGAATGCATTTCCTTTCATGGCAATGCTTCATTCAACATCATACCCCTTTCCCATTGTTTCTCTTAGTCAGAAATGTCCTCCAGCAAAGTGATTCCGCCAATCCATTTGAAAGAGGAGGGGGGGCACATCAATTTGTGAAGCTCATCTGAAGGGGTGTCCTATACAATCCTTAATCGAAGGAAAGTGGCCCTTTGAGAATTAGCACAGCCCTAGTGAAAAGCAATGAAAAGAAGATCGGCAGGCAAACTGCTGCAATTGCCCTTGAATATGAGAATGCCTCTCAGCATCTTTGCACAATTAGTAACAGTGTCTGAAAGAAGCACGTCAATGAACTTACTGAAGAGCCTGTCTGCTTGACGTGGTTGGGAATTTTGCTTTCTCAACAAACTTGAAAAGTTTCTTTAATTAAGAAATCAAGCCAGAATCAGCAGTTTTATAGGATGTGATGGAGTCTTATTAACCCTGCTGTCATCAGATCTGTCTTTTGCTTCATTATGGAATAGGATTTCCAAAATATTTGAAAGAATACTGTGCAAAATGCAAGCAAAATGCCCTTTGTCAAAGAAAGGAGTCAATCACATGCTCAAAGGCTCAATATACCTGCCTCAAATGCTTTCCCAGGTTGTCTTCGTGTATATATGTATGCACACAAATCATATCCATTGGGACTGCTATTGAAACGAGGCTCTTGAACCTGTTTTAAAAAGCCTTTAAAGAGACGTTTCTCTATTTTGAGGGAGGGGTACCTTTGCTTACATGAGTACATTTTGTGAAACAATCTTTTTGAGATTTTGCATAGCCTGGATGACTGAACAATAGCAATAGCACACAGTTTCTTCCCTGTTCTTTATGAGCATTTATTATCAGTTTAGTTAGAGGCTATGTATAATTGGATTTTTAATTAAGATTTTGCAAAAGGATAAGATGGGGAGATAACAACTTGGGTGATTCCAGCCATTTCATCCTGTTGATTGTTGTCTTTCTTCTGTCTGCTAGGCAGCAGAGAAAACATCTGTAGCCTTTTGTATGATTCATTGTAAACAAAGCACACATTTCAAATAATCTATCTAGTCAATGCAACTCTAGTGTCCAAAAGAAACAGACTAAAGGAAGGAAGAAGGAAAGACAGGGAGAAGGCAAGTTAGACTATATTTCTCATAGGCAGAAACCAAATACAAACAAACAGAAGCACACACGGGCGTGCGCACACGCACACACACACACACAGAGCCAGTATTTAATTTTTTTGTTACAAACAATGGATTACATTTCTTCTAATGCTTTAAAAACTGAGAAAAGGGTTGCCTGGATAAAGTGATTAAATTCAGGAAAATAAAGAAGGAAAAGGGAAATGATTTCAATGATGCTGATGACTTTAACAAGTGTAGGGAAATGTTTATTTCCAAAACATTTGCATTGACAATAAGGAATCCCATAATAAAACCCAAAATATATTTGGAAGATTACTGTTATAACACAATGGAAATAAGTTGTGCTTGCCTCACTCCTGAACATTATCAAAATACTGGTTTTCTTTACGTAGCCAAGAATACAATGCCCAAGATGCTTATTCAGTGATTTTTCTTTTCATTCTATTTATGAGGTTGTCAGTTAAACATAAATTTCAGGATGTTATTGGCTCTGTGACAGAAATTCCTGGGAGACAGGATTGGTACCTTTCTTCTATTATAATTAGTATCCATTGATCTTAACAAGAATAAATGATCTGTGGGAATGTGAACCAGGCAATATTTTATTTTCTTAAACTCTATTACTGGGGCCTGGAACTCCACAACACTCAATTCCAAAGTCTTCTGGAACAGCCAGGTCTTTCCTGGTCTTTGGGTTTTCATATCATGACAGTGCCTAAAACACTGTTTGAGAAACAGCTCTTCTACTTAGATGCAAGTCATGTTCCAGCTAATCAAAGTTCCTTTACTCTGAATGGACTTATAGATAACTAAGTCGATCAAGATCTCATAACATTGCAGTGCTTATTCTTCCAACTGATACAATATAAGCAAACTACAGGAGTCTATTAATTAGTGAGCAGAAGATCAGGCAGTAAAACCCAGAAGGGAAAGAACCTTTATTTCACCATACCCTAACCATAACTCTTTATTTTAGTTGATAAGAACTCAGTTCCAACTTTTAAAATTGTTTATTCAAATCTTTCTGTCTTTGGTCTAAAATGAATTGGTCTAAAATGAAATAACAAATTTAAATTTTTCAGAGAAGAGAAGAATTTCTAATATATAATACTAGTTTGATTTTAATCAGGATTTGAATTGTACAGTTATTTTACTGACATGACAGGGCAGACTAAAAGAAGAACCAAAGGTGACAGTTTTGCTCATTTCTACTCATCAACAGGGGCGTCAAGCTGCCGGCCCACAGGCCAGATACATCAGGCACAGGCCACGCCCACCCTAGCTCCACAAAGGCAAAAAATATCACTATACAACATGTGTGGTCATGTGACATGATCAAGTTTAACACCTGTTGTTTACATGAACCATAATGTAGTTTCTCTATCTGTATGAAATTACAGGCATAACAATCTTAAATCAAACTGAAACACAGTATGCTTATGTACATTTTCCCTCCTAAAGTAGCTAAGAATCATAGCAGGACTAGGAAGAAAATGATGCTTCCCATTTTTCATTTTTTCCTCTTCTTTCTTTCAGTTATATTCTAATTAGAAGGATAAAAAAATGTACACTGCTGAATAAAAAAGGGCATCAGAAGATTCAGACAAGATAAAGGAACAAAGATGGGGAACTGAGAAAACTAATTGCTTAACTAAAGTAAGATCAAGCAGCCTGCCTAGCACCATGCAATAAACTGATAAAAGAATGACATGAATATTGAATGTAGAAAAGAATAGAATAATTTCATTGTCACTTTGAACATACACTAATCAACATACATTAAAATGAATGTATGAAAGCAATGTGTAAACATTAATAAATAATATTTTAAAACTGCAGGTTTTTCAGACTTAATCTTATAATAACTTAACAGTAAGTAATTTGTTTTGATTAGAGATGTATTTATTTATAACAAATGTATTTGGCACCAAATTAATATTAATTAATTATAAATCAATTAATTAATGTAATTATTCATTTACTGACTCTACCTGTATATAATCTCAAGGTAGTTTACACATCAACAAGGAATTATATGTACATAAATATATACAGTAACTTAATATAAATTACCAATTTTTAACCAAACTGCAGTAATGCAAAGATAATTATTGTCATAGTAATAATGAAAACAATAAAATTGAGGCATAATCACATAAAAACAATTTGAAATAAATTCATTGTAAAATAATGATAACATTATTCACCTCTTAAATTGCTTGTGGAACAATTTCAGTGGGATAGAGAAAGCCTAAAATCAATAAAGTGTTTTCTAAATATAATTATTTATATTGTTTATTTAAGACTTTGTTGCTTTGATTATCCATTGCATAGAAAGCTTACATCTATCTTATAGTAAAGAATGCCATTGTTTAGTTCACAATTTAAACATGTGACACATAAGGGATAAAGATGGAAAATTGGGGGAGGGGGAAAACATAGTAGGCATTCTTAAAATTCTTATTGTGACAAAAAAGTAACTAATGAAATGGTGGGTCTGCTTTATAGACAACTTCATGAAGACTTTACCAGTTTGTGTAGGTTGTTGTATGGCTGCTTTTTATTTCAGATTACAGGTGAGATGTTGGATAGTTTAGATAAGTATAACAATTGTAAGAAAGTGTGGAAAATGCTCTATGCTATTACAGAAATAATATTAATTTTCTAATGGCTGCAAAAATCTGAAATATCAATAGGTGGCTGTGTTTTTGGGAATCTGTGTTTTTAATTCAACTAAGGAGCAATCAGAGTTCAAACCTTCACCCAGCATTAAATAAATAAATAAATAAATGTTTATGTGTATGTATGTGTATATGTAATTTTTTTTATCTTGTCTTTTTTACTTTACTTTATAAATAACTCAATTTGGTGAACATACCAAACTCTCTTTCTTCCTCTTTTCTCCATCACAACAAACCTGTGAGATGAGATGGATTGAAAGAAAGTGACTGTCCCAAAGATGCCCAGTAGGTTTTCATGCTTAAGGTGAGATAAAATCGTTTCGTGGTTTCTAGGTCAGCACCTTAATCCCTACACTTTAATAATTATATTCCTCTCTTAGCCTAAACCATATTAGAGAGTTACTGTAATATTGTGTGTGTCTTTTTTCCTAGACTGAGGTTCATACTTGGCCTTTTGATGATAGTTTATAAGAAACTATCTTATAGTATCTTACAAACAATCTAGAAAATAAGGAGATACAAGCAAAAGTGCAATTTGATTTAATTTAAATTGAATGCAATTTACTAAATACAATTAACATTATTCTTTCTACTATTCCTTCCACTCATATCCTAAGCAAACTTCAAAAAATGAATCAGACACATATAATTTTTTTTAGAGCTATACTTTCATTTAGTTTACTTGAAATAAATGTATATATTTAAAACTAAAATTAAGTTTTTGTTACACACACACACATGCACATACATTTGTAGCAACTTTGGAAAGGTTTTTTATAAACCAGCTTCAGGATATTGGTTTTTGGTCTACATTGATTGCTTAACAACTGGGGTGTTCAGTTTATGCTTCTGTTGGAAAAAATGTCCATCTGGATTCAGTTCCAAGTGGGAAGAAAGACATTGGAAACATGGGGGCTAGTTGGAGAGATGGTTTAATGGTGGACAGCAGGACCACATGATTTGAAGTCCTGAGCAAAAAAAAAAAAGAGCACATGGGTGAGAGAGGGAGAAAGATGTATAATCTCTGTTGGGCTTTGAACTTGTTGCCTGTTCCTGTGACAAGCAATCCTGATTGGTTGTCAGACTTCCATGGGGCCATGCAGGGGTAATCTTGTAAATTGTCTTGAGTCCCAAGAATTTTACTGGTTGGTTGAATCTTACTGGGTGATGTAATGAAGAGGCTTTGGGAAATTCCTACTATGACTTAATGGCTCTGTCCTTGTTTGGATCTGAGTGAAAGCTAATCCCATCACCCTGGAGCTGAATGTCTTTTGTGTTGTAAATAAGATGTCTTTTATCTTTCTGGGGCTATTAACAAAGGTGGGAGCTGCTTTCCAATAGCATGTTTCTCCTTTTCTCATCCAGGGAGATATAATATTCTGCCTTTTTAATATTTCCAAGAATATTTTATTTTTCTAGAAGGATGGGTGCCAACTTTCTATATTTCCCTTGTTCACTTATTGACCACTACAAAAAAGTCAGAACATGGGGTATGGTCCTGTGGTGACCCGCTTTAGGACCATCATGACCCAGGGATGAAATTGTGGGCTCAGTTATGGCTGTAAGTTAAGGACTCCCTGCATATTATATAGATCTATATTAAAAACAATAGCTTTGGTATAATCCTACCTCAAAGCTTTATACTGAATGCTGACTGCTCAAAACAATCAGGAACTTTAATACTTGTTTTCACCTTAATCTCTAAATCCAATATTTTACTTGCTCTGAATCATACAATTATATAGTAAAGCAAAACGAAATGAATTGTTCAGTACTGTTTTGACAAAGGTAGACTAAATTCAGAAGCTTTTTATCTGTTTCTGAAGAAGTAAGTGTAATTTGGTAAGTAACTGAGCTCAGTAACGTTTCTGCTCAACATGCAACCTGAGGATGCTTTTCTCTTATGTCACTTAAACTCTACTCTGATTCCTGGAAATATATAGTAAAATAAAACATGTGCTCTGCTTCCTTTGTTGTCCAGGTTTAACAACTTCATAGTTTTATTGATTGTCTTATAAGAGAGACAGAGACAGAGACAGAGACAGAGACAGAGACTGACTGCTGCAATATCACATCATATATTTCATTTTATTATAACTCACTTGGGAAATGGAGAAAAAAACGTTATTTTCCACCTTATATTAAATCTGAGTCAGCAAAGGATTCTGGAGTTAAGTTTCTTCAATTTGAACCTTAACCAAGGAACCACACCAAAAGCCAATTTCAAGTATGGAATACAAATCTTATTGAGTATTCAATTCTTGAGATTATTTTTTAAATGGGGAAAATTGTGTGGGTCATGGAATCCCTGTGCTGCAAAATTATGCTGTAGAATTGCTCAAACTCAATAGTGTTGGAAGGAAACAGTCTATCATAAAGCATTACTGCTTCTATTAAATGCAGTTAAATCACCATATTCATAGAACAGGAATCCCATCTACAAAACTGCCAAGTCATAAAATTCATCTTGCCTAGAGACTTCCTTTAGCACATACATATGTACGAATATTGTCATTCCTCCCTAGAAAGTACAATGAGATTTCTCCTTCTCCTCTATGTTAGTTTGATGTTAAAGACTTCTGTGTGAAGCTAAATCAAATCAATCACTGAGAAGTCATGGAAGCTGCATCTGAGCCCACATAAGCTCCCTTGCACAGAGAGGAGGTTGAGCTTACTATGCATCCTCCACTGGGCTTGAAAAGAACAATGAGCCTGAAACATAGCTGTAAATCATATCACCAAGCTGCTCTAGGAATTCAAAGCACTCCAAGCTAAGGAGGCAGGGGAGCCATTACAGCAAGAGTAAACCCATAACTTAGCATTCAGAATAAAACATCCCTTTCAGACTAGAATTGCCTTCATCCTTTGCTCTGCATGTGTATGTGACAGAGCACTGAGTGCCAAAATGCGAAATGATATCTGAGGCTAGGGCTGCTGGTTGAAAGTGTCTCTGACAGGCAGGTGGCTACAAGTCCCAGAAGGTTGCCAATTTATCAGTGGGGGCTAACTTCCTGATAACTAAGTAACTGACAGTTTTTGAATGACAAACCATACGAATGGAACCTGTATATCCTCCATACCTCCACCAATTGAAAAAAAAAAACAGGGCAGCTGTATATGTGACACATATGATTCATTAAAAAATCCTCTCCAAGATGAAAGATAAATGTCACTACAAGCTAACAATACAATTACGTAAGTATGTGTATTTATATCTGAAATTAAGCTAAACCTGAGGGTTATGCAAATTTTCCGTGTCATTGTTATGATTAGTTCAATGACTCTTCTCTTTGAATCCAAAACCATTGCAAGGTGAATTCAGAAGATTGAATAAATATCCAAGATCACTTGAAAGACTTTGAAATTAAATGGGTATTTGAACCAACACCGCTTTAATGTAACCCAACATTACACTAGGTTTTCTGCCCAAGTGGTATGCCTCCTTGTATTTATATTCCATCAATATATTTACTGTAGGCCCTGATGTATCACCAAAGCTGGTCTTGAGTTTCACAGCTGTTTCCTTCAGGCATTTCCCCCTCCAATTCTTATTTTAAACAGTTTTTGACAAGTGTTCCATCAACAAGGAGCAATAAAAAGAAATACTCCCAAATAATCCCTTTGGAACTATCCAATCATTAAAAAAGCCTTCCTTTAATTGTGATACAGTGATACATTTTATTTATATAATTAGGAAACTGCATAAAGCCACATGAACAGCATAACATAGATACATTAGTAACTTTAAACAACACTAAGCTACTGAATTTAAGGGCTGAGTTTCTCTGTATTCAATGGGAAAACTTGTTTTAAACTAGTAATCCACAAGAGACAGAGCAGACTCCTTAAAAGTACAATGCATTTAAAAAAAAAACATATTTAAATAATTCAACTCTCCCTGCACTCCCCATCATTGATTAAAAGTGTTCTTTCTAAATGCCTTTTCACATAATTTCAAATATAGTTTTTGTCTCTCCTACAATGCTTATCATCCATCTATTATCTACCTCACATGCAGGAACCACAAGAAAAGATTGCAACAAAGGTCTTCTACCTGGGATTCCAACCATGCTATTCCATTTGCAATTCCTTCTTTTGTTTCACCACTTCTGCAAACCTTGCAATTTCCCACTTACTCTAATCTCTCTCTCTAATCTCTCTCTCTCTAATCTCTCTCTCCCCTTCCCTCCTTTCCCCCTCTCATAGGTGCTCTTTTTTAGCCACATAAGAAATGATACATCTTGAACAATGTAAATATAAAGAATAACTTGTAACTTGAAGTGTGGGTGGGCAAAAGAAAAACATGTGCGCACATACATTTTAAAATCTTATTGTGTGAAAGATGTAAGGAGTCGAACTGACAGATTTTAGGCAGGCCTTCGCTGCTGGCATTTTGATTCATCAGTTATGACTTATAATTTAGATACCAACAGAATGTAGAAATGACAGCATCAGAATAAGAGGTGTTGATTTTGAGTGGGAACCCAAGAAAAAGGCACGATTTCTAGCAGAAGAATCATAGAAAAAATATTTTCAGTTGTAACTTTGAAAGCCTTCTTGTTAATTTCTTTGCTGAAAAAATCCCCTAGATCATATATATATCAAGCATCAAGCAGAACACAGCAAACTCCAAGACCAATAAACACAAATCAAGACTCCCAACCAATCAGGATGAAGAAAAAATCATTCTGGCACAGCAGTAGGCTAGCCCCTAATTTAAAACTGAAACAACTGGCTGCCACATAGAAGAGCTCAGCCGGATAAAGAAAGTGCAGGAGGAGCTGTGAAGAAGTGAAAGTTGCTGACTGGGATAAAGTAACAGTGAAAGTGCCCTGGAACTTAAAATTTGCCAAAGATACATCGTTTCCAAAGATTTATAAGCGGCGAATGAAAGTTAAAAGGAGAAGTTTTTCTTTCTTTTCACTCTCCTTCCTAACGTGACAGCGGATAGAACTGCAAGAGAAATAGGAAAACCCGCATTGGAGGTAATTAAATGCTAAAGGGATAAGGATTTCTGAACATTTAAAAAAAAATCTTCTTTGCTGTAAGTGGGAAGGGAGAGGGAAAAAAAATTGGAGCAGAATTTGAAAATAAGGAGATTACCTAGAATTCTAAAGAGCTATTAAATATTAACAAGACTTCTAAAAGATATATTTTAATTGGAACTTTGTGACTAAACAGCAACCCCAGAAAGAGAAATGGAAGAAAGAAAAAAGTACTAAAAGAAATAGCTTATTTGGATTGTTTGGTGACTTTGGAACTTTTGGGAATTATTTTTGAATAAAAGCACTTGAGTGGTGGTCTTGAAAAACTTTTTCTCTCTACAATGGCATCACTTGTGGATGAATTGAAAATTGAATACAAAAAATACAAAAAAGAAGAACAAGAAGGGAAAGATTCTTTTGGCACTCTTTCAATTTCTGGAAATGGCGGTTTGTACTTATGAAAAACTGACTGCTCAGCAGGATGACTGGGATAAAGAAGAAGCCATCTTTGATGAACAAGTGACTCTATTTGGGGAAGGAAAGGAGAAAGAAGAAAAGAAAAAGGGGACTTTAAGATTTGAAAAAACAACCAAAAAAGAGAAAAATAAGGATACAATGTTAGAAAACAACAGAAAGGGGGAAAACAGAAGAAGAAAAGGGAGGTGGAGAGACAAGGGGGTAAAAAGGGCAAGGAGAAGAATAAGCAAGGGAGAAAGGAAGGGATGAGAAGCCTCAATGGTGGGAAGCAAGATGTAAAGAAACAAAATTCATTTAGGTAAATTTAATTGAAAAAGGGATTCTGCAAAGGTACATAAGATTGTATTTTTATATTTGTATTTAGAAATAATGTTAGAAAATTGGAAACAACATGCAACCAATAATGGGATAGAATATTTAGTGTAATTTAGTGAAATCTTTGTGAAGAAAAAGAAGGCAATGAAATAAATGAGAGAATTGAAGCAGGAGAAATGGGAACATTTTAATGATATAATGATTTAAAATATGTGATGTGGGGGGAAATAACTATGGAAAGTATAAGTGTTCCCATAAAAGTATGATATTTAATTGAAAAGTAACATGTAAAATGTTTAAGATATAAATGAATATTAATATTTATGATTAGATTTGTACTGGCATTGATAGTTGTTTTAACTACATCATATACCTATAAATTTTTTCTTTGTTTTTTTTATAAAATACATTGTGTCATTTTAGAATGTACTAAACAGAATCCCAGTGCAAGTTATGTATTATATTAAGTATTATAAATTTAGGGGAAAGAGTTAAAGGTGTCATACTCCAATCAGTGTACAGGAGAAGTTTTGTTTAAAGAGAAAAGATAAACGGATAGCTGGAAACAGAACAGACAAAGAATGATAAGTATTATGATTTGAACTGAGATGAGATAAATAAAATAAAACTAAGAAAGTTAAAAGAGGGGAGGAGCTATATAAAAAATTGAAAATGGTAATAAGATATGGAATGGTATATAAAATGAATATGAATTTGAATTTGTGTCTGTACGAAGAGTTGTAACCCGGGATCAAGCAGCTTTCAGAAGATGTTTTATGTTTTTATGTTTTATGTTTGTTTGTGTATTGCCTTTGAAAATCAATAAAAAAATTTTTAATAAAACTGAAACAACTGTAAAAGTCTGACTCACAGATGAACACAATACAGAAGCCTGATGATGGCAAATGAGATTCTGCCGCAATGTTGCTACAACTTTAAAAGCACAGTGATAATAATGTGGGAAAATACCCGAACAAAGCTGAATACCATACATGTAAGTACCCACGAAAACTTAAGAAAACACACACACACACACACACACACACACACACACATGTATATGTATGTATATGTATGTATATGTATGTATATGTATGTATGTGTGTATATATGTGTGTGTGTGTGTGTGTGTGGTGTGTGTGTGTGTGTGTATTAAAATTTACAATTACAAAAATATTACAAACTAAAAAAGAAAAGTGCAGGAAAGGAAAAAAGAAAGGAAAGAGGAGAAAGCAAGAATGAGAATAGGGCAAAGAAAAAGAAATGAATTTTTATAGCTTATCATTTTTATAGCCACTTTCATATCAGTCTCAGTTTTATATGGTAAAATATCCATAACATTTTTGAAACACAGTCTACCTAATTAGACAGACACCCTTAAAAATTATCTTCTGGATTCATTGTTCAAAAATAACCTTCAATATGTCCAATGTTATAAATAGAGTTTGCTCTATTCTATATTGTAAGTCAAATGTAAGTATTTGTCTCTCTTAATTGTAATCTTTAGTTCCTTCTAGTTCCCCTCTAGTGTCCAATTTTGAAAGTCTTACTTATATATATTTTTTATTTAAAGAATTGAAAACAAAAGAATTTTCTCATGGGAAGGATTCTTATAATTAGTTCTAAATACTTGGGCTAGATTTTTTATACTTTTATTTTAAACTTTTTGTTGCTAAGGATTGAAGGAAATCACCTTGTTTAGTAAAACTGGTTGATCCAAAGGCTTTTAGTAGCTGAAAAACAGTCAATAAACAATTTCTGAAAATGAGTAGAAAAAAGTATGCAAATTCAGCACCTTTAAAAATGTTGACCAGAAATTGAACAATATAGCTATTCCCTCATGTCCCAGAACTCTAAACCTGCCACAGACCATTGTCTTGCAATTGTATGAAGCACATATGGGCAATCTCAAGTCCTCTTGTAGTCCAAAGAAGAATTACAAAGAGCTGTCTTATTTGTTGGCTTTTCATTCCACCATGTTCTACTTTTGGAGGAGCCACTTAAACTTCAACAATTCTTTCCTGGCAGTTATGGAAAAGGAATAAATGTTATTGGACAAACCAAGTCTGGAAATTGATTTAAAAATCACTACAAGAATGATGTGGGAAAAGTTGCTTCATTGAATATACAAGTAAAACTGGCTGGTGTCTAAATAATTAAAAAGGATATTATAGGAGAAGAACAGGCTGAGCCTGACGGAAGGGTCAAATGTGTCATCAATCACACATCCTTTCACACCCACAAGAGATCTAAGTCCAGCCTGCCTTGAATTCCTTTGACTTTTATCAACTGACAATTTTGATTCGATCTTTAGTAGTTTAGATTCTTGTAGAGAGCTTAAGCTTGCAATAAATCTTTATATCCATTTGAATTGTCTGGATTTTCTGATTTCTTTGGTGCTCAACAGACATGCAAATAAAAAAGATGACCTGGATAACTTTCTATTTTGGATTTACAAAAAGAACTAGTTAAAGCTTTGAAGAATTTTGTGAAAGACCCCCTTCCCTTGAGTTATTTTTGAAAATAATAAAGGCAGAATGAAAGAAGGTGAGTTATTTGTAGAATAAGAAGAGTTATTTATAAAAATAATAAAGGCAGGAGGCAAAAATAAATATCTGAAGGCATTAAAGGACAAGATTATTAAAAGTAAAACAAAATAATATAAATGTGGTTAATTTGATCAAGGTTAAAATATATATTTTGTTCTTATTCTGGTAAACTTTATTGGACTTTTGTTGATCAGGACTGAATGATGAGACTTAAAAATATGTTTATAGATAAGACATAAGATATGTGAAGAAGAAATTATTTTATTTAAGAGAAGCTGATAAATTATTTATTTATACTTGTGATGAAGGTAGTAGTCATTTCTGTATATATTTTTCTTTTTCTTTACTTTTCATGTGCTGCTCCTTGTGAGAAGACTTTAAGACAGAGGTCTCCAGTAGTTTAGATCTCTAGGAGATGAGGGACTAGTGATCTTTGTTCATACCATGGTTGGCACCTTTGAGGATACGTGGTTCACATACAGTACTTCCTTTTCAAATGATTTCCAGGCATTACTAAGAGCATCAGTCTGGATCTCAAATGACCATTAATGCAAATATGCTGCCTTTTTCTGTAAATTGTCAATAATGTAGAGAAGAGTGTATATTCTGATCCTTAAGATCTTTCTTAGCCTCAGTTCTACATCCCAATGCTTTTTATCTATGGATTTGCTGATAATAAATCCATGAAACAAATGTATGCAGAAGCACATTCCTGAATTTATTGCTTCATTATGTTCAACTTCATTAGGGTTATTGAAGTGAAGCTAATATCTGAGGTGTGCCATATCAGGCAGCATTTTTACCCTGCTGAAATAAAAATGAAGAGAAAATAGTTGAAGCATCTATGTTCTCATGGGCAGAACTGTTTCATTGTATGCAATAATGTTTCTTTGGTAAATGCACATTTAAGTGTATTTAAGATAAAGATTGTTTTCAGAGAGGGAAAACCCTGTTAAGAATGCCTCCATTTTGGAAAGCCAGGTGGATGGCCAGAATCTTTTTAGGGCCCTTTTCTTTATGGCAATCCTTTCTAAACATTTTCAGTTAGAACTCATGTTCATAAGAAGCTTCCTTATACTAAGCCTGGCCATTAATTCCTTCATACTTTCTACTTCATATTTTATATTCTTGATATTTTTCAGAATTATTGCAGAATATAATACAGATTGTGCCTAAAAAAGTTGTACATAAAATATGAGCTTAGCCATTATAGTTTTTCCAAAAGGTAAATTTAATTCCTATCATTCCCCTTGCAGGATAATTCTTCCATCCTTTCATTAATATTATATTTGGTGTTGATGCACTTAATTACTAATTACAGTTACTGTTGTAATTATTGTGGTTGTTGCTATTTTCAGGATTGTTGTGGTAGATTTGGGCTAGGTAACTCAAAATAAGTGTATTAAACTTACAGAATCACCTACTTTAGGTGTTAAAAAAAAGCAAAACACCCCCTTCCCAAAACACTGTAATGGCCGCAACTCTTCCAGGGTGTAGATTCATGTGGATTATGGATTTCCCAGTACTATAATAGATTATTGTCTTAACTAAAAAGTTAATGGCATCCACTAATCGAGAAAAACACAAGGAAGGGAATGAGGAAAAGATTAAAGGAAAGTGAAAGATGTATCAACCATTCTTTGCCTGATACCAGGCTACCCACAGCTAATGTCTCAAATGCCACCTGAAACTTCCTTCATGTGAGATAACAAATCAAGACAGTTTGTTCCTGGAATAACCACTGAGCCATGGGATTCTGATCTTCTTCTTATATGTTAGAACCCTTTTCTCCTCTTGAATTCAGCTGGTGAGACAGCAATGTCTATCAAAGAGTAGGTGGGGTTCTGCTTGCAGTTGCTGCTGTAACTTGCTGCTCATTTTGTAAGTCATATTTGCCTCAGGAGGCAGAGGGGACAGTGGTGAGGATAAAAGAACAAGGCAAACCAGCATCCTCAGTTAGCCTAGCAAGGAGAAGGAGGATGCAGAAATAGCAGCATCTTCCTACATTCAAAGTATTGTGTGGGATAGAGTATGCCTTCAACCAGGAAATGTATAGCTGGGAAATTCCTTTCCCATCCTTTAATTGCTAGCTATAGGTTATTTCTAATTGTTGGAAGAGCCTGAGTGGCAGCCATTCTGATTTTTTGTCATATATTTTCTTGGGCTTATACAATAATCATGCCATCCCAGGAAAAAAGAATTTGAGTTAAGGAATGGAATACAAGATACTTCAAGAAGAGAAATTTGATGACAGTTGAAATCAATCCACAGTTGTTTTCAGAAGAGTCAGTTTTAAGTTCAATAGATAAATAATTGGTGGGATTCCATGAGCTCAGATTCTTAGGTCAAAGGCCATGCACAAGGGAACTTTTTAAAAATAAGATCTTGTAAGTGTAATATGGGAAGAAAAAGATTAAGACATAATTTTTGTCATTTTCCTGTGTATCCAATGGTGCACATTAAAGTGAAATTCTGATGCACCATTCTTTTTTAAAAAACAAAAAACAAATTTTATTGATTTTTTAAAGACAAACAAAACATAAGACATAAAGGCATAAAACCTCCTTTCTAAAAATTACTTATAAGTTTTAGCAAGGCAAATAAAACATTATTTTTAAGGCATAGTTCCAGATTATCACATTTCCATTTAAGCACATATATATCTTTTCCAAATTTCTCATTATTTCTCCCTTCACTTTTATTCAATTATATTTCTTTCTATCAAGGTTTTATTAATTCTCAATCAAACATAAACACACAAAATACAAAACATAAAACAAGACATAAAAACATAAAACCTCCTTAATTATCATTTGTACATGTCTTTTCCAAATTTCTCATTGTTTCTCCCTTTAGTTTTATTCCTCCAAGGTTTTATTAATTCTCAATCAAACATAGCTAACCAAAACACAAAACATAAAACTTCTTTTGAAAAGTGGCTTAGCCCCTGGTTACATCTTTTTTTACAGACCTAAGTCAAATTCATGCTCACCTTGTATACCATTCTTATCTTATTTACCATTCTATATTTTCTATATAACTTCTCCCTTCTTTTCACTCTCTTAATTATATTTTGTTTATTTCATCTTATTTTAAAATCATTATACTTGTATCTTTTGTTCATTCTTTTCCAATTATTTATTTATCACTTCTCTTTAACAGAAAATTTCCCCTGTAATCACTTTTAAAGTGTAATACCTTTCTATCTTTCCCCTAAATTAACATTTAAAATAATACATAATCTCCATTCTTATTCTGCTTAGTACATTCTACATGTTGCATTTTAAAATAAAGGAATAATAAATTTATAATATAGTTAAATATATAATTTCCATTCTAATTCTAATTCTACTTAATACATTATTTTAAAATAAGAAAATGAAATAGTAAATTTATAATAACATTAAGACAATAACAAATTAAACTATAACTAAACATTAATCATTTTACACATTCTCTTTGATATTTTATTGAATATTGAGATCTATCATTATTAAACATTTTAATATTTTAAAATTTTGTTAAATCTTATAATATTTCAAATGTAAATACTACAATACTATCTTATGTACTCTTGCAGAATCTTTCTTTAATTATACTCTATCCTTTATCTCTGAAAAAGATCTGCTTTTTTACATCTTGTTTCAGACCTTTGTGGCTTTTTTCCCCTTTTTCCCTCCCTTTCTTCTCCAGTCTGGTCTTTTTGCCTCCCGCTCTCCTAACCTCCACCTTTTTAACTTCCCCTCTCTGTTGTATTTCTCTTTTCTGTTGCTTTCTAACATTGTACCTTTTTTTCACCTTATTTTTCTTTTTCTTGGTTGTTTTATTAAATCTTAAATTCTCATTTTTCCTTCCTCTCTTCCTATTTTCTTTCTTAATTGAACTTTTTTGTCCATTAAAAATGGCTTCTTCTTCTTCTTCTTCTTCTTCTTCTTCTTCTTCTTCTTCTTCTTCTTCTTCTTCTTCTTCTTCTTCTTCTTCTTCTTCTTCTTCTTCTTCTTCTTCTTCTTCTTCTTCTTCTTCTTCTTCTTCTTCCTCTTCTTCTTCCTCATGTATTTGCTGATATGTAGAAACCGCCATTTCTAAAAAGTGGAAGACAGCTCCCAAAGAATCCTTGCCTTCTTGTTCTCTTTCCTTTAATTTTTCATATTCCATTTTTAATTCATCCACGGATAGTGCCATTGTAGATTTTTAAGAACAACCCAGATGTTTTTAATCTTAAAATAATTTCCAAGTGTCAAAGTTATCAAACAATCCAAACAAACACAAAATATTTCCTCTTCTTCTCTTTGCAGTTTTTCTCCAGGGGCAAAATCCCAAAATATATTTTAAAGCTGTATTACAGATAGTTGCTGGTCTTATAATCTTCAAGGCGTCTCCTCCAACAAATTTTTAAAGATTTTTTTAGTCCTCTCCTTCCCACTTATAACAAAGAGCTTATTTTTACCTTAAAGAAGCAGATTTTTCAGTGCTCATTTGCTTTCTCCATAAGGAAGGGGAGTGAACTTTCCTTTCAGCTCTTTCACCGCTTTAACAACTTCTTTTGGAAACAAATGTATCAATCCAAAAGTCAGGTTTCCAGGGTGTTTAAAAGTATCTTAATGTCCCAGTTCAGCCAAGAAAACTTTCTCCTTCTATTCTTCCTCCTGCACAAATCTTATCCAGTTGAAGATTCCTTTGTGGCTGCCATTTCTGACAGCTGCTCCACCGCCTCAGGAAAAAGGAATCTAGCCAGCTGGGGAAAGGGCTTGCGATGTTCCCAGACCCCTGCCTGGATCTCCTCTATCTTCCGCTGCCCCTCCAGCATAGCGACAACCCCCAAATCCAATTGGATCAGGGGTACCTCGGCGGCGAGCACAGCAGGGACCCTCAGTATTGCGAATTTCTGCCGCTGCCGAAGCCTGCAACCAGAAGTTTGCTGATGCACCATTCTTGAAAGAAGGAATGCACCAAACAATGTCACCATCCCAAGGATAACAATATAATAACAGCAGCATCCAAAATTAATACAGAAATGACACTAAAACTGTTTATCTAATGCATACGCATATCACAGTCCATTTTAAATATATAGCCAAAAAATGAGTCTTGAGATACTATATGGTACAAAGCTATTATAGTATCTAGTTGTCTGCTTAGGATAGATACTACAAAGCTCCTTCCCAGAAGGCAACAATGAAAACAGGTCATGGAGAGAATGTGTAAAGTCCCTGACAATATTGTGGACTTTGATCAAGCAGTTCTTATATGCCATGTCCTGGATAGAAGGAAGTGAACTTCCAATAATATTTTCCACTGTATTTACCACTCTCTGCACAGCCTTCCACTCCAAAACAATAATACTTCTAAATCAAATGATAATACAATACAACAAGTCAAAGGAAGTCTATAAGAAACCATTGTGTGGCCCCTAACAATTAGACGGGACATTTATAGGAAAATGAAAGATGAATGTAATATCTAAGAAAATATATATAACCAGTTAGCTAATATCTTCAAAGAATGAAAAAAGTTAATATACAAATCAAAATTAGGCTTGCAAGGGAAATGGAAAGCAGCTAAAGTAGTTTTTAGCTGTTTGTAATAAGAAATGTAGGAAGAAAAAGAGTGGGGTGAGCCTGGTCATTGGAGAAAATGATAATTGCATAACAATGACAAAGAGAAGGCACAATTCCTCAAAGTGGATAAAATTTCCCAAAAGCAAAATGGTAATTTTAGAAGGAGCCAATGGGCTTCATAGATACTTATAGTAGAAATACCCAAAGAAAGATAAAAAATTTAAAGGACATATTATTGGACAAAGTCTGATAAAAATATGGCTTTCTATAAAGAGAATAATAAGCCCCAAATTTTACTGTTAGCTTATCTTTCAATTACAGCAAGAAAAATATAATCACACATATTTGTGCTTCATTCATATTTTATGAATAGTCTAAAAAGGAGCAAGAATTCAGTGAATACTGGAATATAGCATTGTTGATGTATTTACAAATAACTGGAAGAATAAAATCAGATTTTGAAATTCTCATAGAAAACCAATGCCACTTATTAGAGCACATATATAAACTTTTACTTAGATATAACACAGGGACAGAACACACAAAAAATATCATAATGAGTGCAAAATTTTAAGGAAACAGTTACAATACAGCAATAGGAAGACTTATGGACTAAATTCTATAAAATAATTAAGTAAATCAATCAATCCCTGTTGATGAGGGCATGGAGTTACCATTCCCTTCCAATTCTAGACCTCATTGGGATGCAAGGAGAATAGAGCAAAAGCCTTCTGTGAGACTGCTCATGCAGAAGGAGTCCTGCCCCTCTAAACAAGCCACACCAGGATTTGCTTCTATTAAAATGCAACACAAAGCACAAGGTCTCCATTGACAACTATTGCCCATGTACTCCCACTCCATGTGCCTTGAATCATGAACATTACAACTCTGATCTTATACCCAGACCATGGGTGTCAAACTCGATCACCTCACATGACGTCATATGATGTATCATGATGTTTTTTGCCTTTGCAGAGCCGGGATGTGGCCTGCACATGATGCATCCGGCCCATGGGCCACCAGTTTGACACCCCTGACCTAGACCAACTAATGATTCTGCAACAAGCTCTGACCTTCAAACTCTACCTGATTACTCCCCTGCATGCCACTTTAATTTGGAACTCATGTAAGCCAAACTTGCTGAACTTTGGAGGAAACCAATCTTTTACTTCAGGTGTGTGTGTTTGTAAGCCTCATTTAGTGAACAGAAAATCTCTCTGTGTATTTGTCTCTTTGTTTGCCTTGGGACAGGACATACACGGCCACACAAAACATTCCACAATAAAAGACAGTTCACTTTATTCTATGCTTTTTTCTAAATCAAGAATAGGACAATCAGCTTGCTTTCTTACATTTATATAATTTTCAGTGATTTACTAAAGACCAAAACATCTGAGCATAAGGATATATTTTGATCACTTTTATTTCTTAAGCCCCTTGAATCAGAATTCCTTCAAACACAACCCCTGGCATATTAAACAAACAAATTCCCATATTGTTTTATGTCTTTGTTCTTCCCACTTTTTTATTTGGCTACAGGTTCAATAATAGCATTCTGCCAATATTCAGGCCCAGATATAGTTTTCAGACACACATTTAATAACCAAGCCATATCCATATTTTAATGCTTATTCACATGCTGTATGGCATTTCCACTTACACCTATATCATTTTCCAATACTCTCATAATATTTATGGCTTCCTAATCATCATTTTCTTTTGGATGTCAATATTTATACCATTATTTTCAGTTCCATTCTTTGACATGTTGCTACAATTCCCATGCAATTTTTAAAAATATTCCTCACTTCAATTTTATCCCAAAACATCTCATTTATTCTTAATTTCATTTATTTGACTGGAAATTCTTGTTTAACCCTTTTCACATACTTCCAGACATTTTATTTTAATTTTCATTAAAATTTATCTACATTTTCTTAGAGTTTTTCAATTTTATATTTCATCTGGGTTTTGCTTAAATCCATTGCAACTTTCTCTATATGTCCACTATACTGTAGGAACCATGGTGGTGCAGTGGTTAGAATGTAATTTTGCAGGCTAATTCTATTGATTGCCAGGAATTCAATCCTCACTAGCTCAAAGTTGACACAGCCTTCCATCTTTCCAAGTAAAATGAGGACCCAGATTGTTGGGGGCAATACGCTGACTCTGTAAACACTTAGAGAGGGCTGTAAAGCACTATGAAATGGTATATAAATCTAAGTGCTAATACTATATATTTCTTTTGCTCTCATTTTTTTTCAACACTTGTTCTTTTTTATGCCTTATTTATCATCATTCCTGCCTAATTGCCCAATCATTTTCTTTCTTATCTCTTTTTCACTCATTTATTCATGTCCTGTAACAGAATAACTCCATTCTCCATATTGCATTCATTCATGGCATACCACAATCTTCCTAAAATGCACCCCTAGTTCTTTCATCATTCACATAATATAACAAGTAACTACCACAGCCTTCCTACTTACACACATGCGCGCGCGCACACACACACACACATGGGAGGGGAGGGGGGAGATAGGGAGAGAACCCAAAGCAATAGTTTATGACAGGAATTTTAAAACTTTCATTCATAATTAAAATTAAACTTTCATTTCCATGCAAGTATTCACCCTCTTCACTTCAAACTACCTTCATTTAAATTGTGAAACATAGAGAAAGGAGAAAATTGCAATTAAACAGACAATACATTAACAAAATCATTTCATTTCATTAATTTAATTTTACTCTGTATAGTTTATTCCACTTGATTTCCTAGGTATAATCTAGATTGAACATCAACAAATAAGCCAATGATATGTGCCTTCTATTATGGCTTTGGTGAGTTAAGGCCTTCATCAAATTTTTAACAAGATACTGAAGGAGTAAACTAGATTCATGCTTTGAAGCACACTAACACCATGTGTAACATTCCTGGTTAATGTGAAGGAGAGTTTTGGTTAGTTTTTGTACATTTTGATATAATTGTAACCAAATCCAAGCTTTACCTCAAGCACATTTAGGATATTCTGTGGAAGTTATGATTTTTATTGTAGAGGCCTTGTAAATCAACATACTGTTGACAGTATCTTACCATCTGCAGTAGTGTAGTTACTGTATGCAATGAGTATACAGTATAGCACCGTGATGGCAAATCTATGGTACGCATGCTGGAAGTGGCATGTAGAGCCATTTCTGCCTGCATGCAAGCTGTTACCTGGAACAGATCCACTGTGCATGAGTGCACGACTCCCATTAGCCAGCTGATTGTTGGGTATCTGCTGCGCATGCACGGGGGATGGGGCACACATAGGAGACGTGCACATATGTGCAGGGGGCAGTCACACGGGGGCATGTACGCATGTGCAAAGACGTACAGGTGTGCACGGGGGTGAATGCATACAAAAATAGCACTATGGGTGCAGGCACACACACACACACACACACACTCACTTTTGGCACACGACGAAAAAAGGTTAGCCATCACAGATATAGCATATGTTCAAGATACATATCATATCAATGCTTTCAATTCATGTGGTAAAAGATTAAACGATTTAGTGATTCATACTACATTGCAAAGTGTTTTCAAGTACAGATATATACTGCACATCTCCCACTTCTCCACCCTCCCCAATCTAGCCTTTTTAAAATATTGCTACATGAATACACAAAAGATTGTCACAATAATGAATATTTTTTTAGTCAGATATAAATTAGAGTTAAAGATCTTGAGATCTTATGTCTAAACAGATGCAATGGTTCAGATAAATTTGCAGAACTTTGCTTTTTAAATATTTTTTTTCACACAAATATTTTTTCTGAACATTGGTATATAGCAGTGACAACAAATTTTCATTCTCACTGAACAAGCTGTCATATATTGTGACAGCTGTTTCATTTCTATAGTCTATCCTATTCTCTTTTTTTTCACTTTCTTTTCCTAACAGTGTCCATTTAGGTCTTTTTTGTATCTCTTATTGAATGCTTTTCCTTTTCTCTCATTGCCTTTCTCCCTGTTCAATAAATTATAAACACCCATAACTTCTCAAAGCTTTGTTTCTAAGTATGGCAAGGGAAATAGGATAGCTTTACACACCTGTTAATCTCTTAATCTGATAAAAACAACTCTGCATGCTGAGGGCCTTTTGGCAGGATTAAGCCTGCAGAAACAGATTGATCACTTTTTAAAGAAGATCAGACTCTGGAACTTCAAATATTTTTTTAATATTGGCCTTCAAAGTAGATTACCCACATACAAAAAAAAATCACGTTGAATAATGAAATCTATGAAAGCTAGCAGAAGGCAGAAAAATATGACTGCTCACCAGTTCATTGCTTTCAAACTGATCAGATCTTAGCAAGAGTGGCTATAGCTTGCTAATAATAATTGATCTACTTCTCTCCCCACTGCCAAATCCAGTTTTTAGAGGATGTAGTAGATGACAAAGCTCAGACTAATGCCTTAGGATAACCCCAAAAGCCTTTTTACAGGCAACCCCCCCACCCACTTGGTCAGGCACAACTCCCACCATTTTGATGTAAAAGATAAATATGCAATCTGTAGCTTATATTTAAAACAGTCTCTAAAAAAACCCCAAGAAGTCTGAACACAGTGGGGAAAATCCCCAAATTACTGGTTTTGTCCATGTGCATTATACAACTTCATATTTCCTATCGCCCTAGCTCACTCTTTTTCAA
>NW_020769313.1:31120624-31156205 GCF_900518735.1 Pseudonaja textilis | reverse complement strand
TTATTATTATTATTATTATTATTATTATTATTATTATTATTATTATTATTATTATTATTATTATTATTATTTTGTTTAACAAATAGGAAAACAATATACTAAGCATTAAACAGCTGCCTAGAGTTTCTGTATCAGTAAGATGTGTGGCTTTGAAATTTAATAATTTTAAATTTAATAAATAAATAAAACAGATGCCTTGGCCTTGTAAATTACTAACAGTTACTATCTGACTTAAAAGGTCCTCTGATGCCTGCAGCAATTGCAGAGTTGGACTTGGAGTTCCTGGGTGTAATTTGTTGAGATTAAGATAAAGCACCTTTTAAACTGCCTTATGATCTAGAGATGGTGATGAGAAAGAAATATGGGGATCCCACAACTCTGGAGTACCTATAAAACCTATTGTGCCTGTTTCAGCATTTATCAATTTTTAACCATTGATGTAAGGCTTCAAGAAATCAATTATTTCCCAGTTTGCCAAGGGACTCAAAATTATGCTAGATAAACTAGAAATCAATTTTACTGCCCTGCTGCTTGGGGAGGGGGTGTCCACACTATAAACAATGGCTGTATTCTTTATTACTACTATATTGACATTTTTTCATTCCTCATACAAAATTAAAATTGTAAATTCAGATTCTTATTCACCATCCCTCCATTTTATTGCTCCTTATAGCTAAAGAAGAATAAAATAATAAAATATGTTTTTCTTACCCTGAAAAAAGTAAGCTAGTATAAAAAATGCTATTAAATCTTTTTTTCATCTGCTCCAAATATTGGAGAATATACGGAAGACATGTGAGGAACTCAACAATCCAAATGCTATGGTTCAGTTTATATTTTCTATCAAAGCAATGGAAATTTCTTAACTAGTTTTCCTCCCAATCCATTTGGCTGACTCAACAATTGAAACAATCCAAATAATAATCTTGGAATAATATTTTAGCATTATCTTATTTAGAAGTAGAATATCTCCAATATTTGGTGTCAGGAATAAACACTGGAAGAAATATATTCTCCAAGGAATCTGAACACATACTGTCCCCAGTAGTAGAGATGGTATACACAGGGCGTGAACTGTGGAGTTGATTGTGGCTTGAGGCTGCCCCTTCTACCTCTTTTTATCTTTTTATCTTTGTTTTATTTTATTTTAAAAAAACTTTGCTTTTAACTTCTCTTTTTATACATGGTATGGCTTTTATTTGTACATATATAAATTAGATAGATAATAGATAGGTAGATGAGATGGAGACACACACAGAGAAAGACAGAGAGATAGATAAAATATTGATTTTTAGAGGTTTTTGAACTCTCTGAGCTTGATTGTTTAGAGGTAGTCATTTCATTATCCAACTAGGTAGCATCATCAGTGCAAGTCAAAGGGGGGTTTGTTGACTATTTATATATAGTGCTTTGCCCTGCCAATTTTGGTGATTGTTGTTTGGCTAGCACTACATTCATTTTGGAAGACTATATGTTGAATGTTACCTTCAACATCATATTTTGAAATATGGCTAATTCAATTCTTAAATAAATCAGAGCTGAACAATTTTACCATTCTTACCTGTTTTCAAACCTGGCTAACATGTCCCAGTAGGACACAGCTTTTATAGAACAGATGAGCAATGCATACCATCATCAGAGTCTAAGGCAGGGGTTCCAACCTCCAGTCTGCAGCCCACTACTAGGCCGTGGCCTACTTGGAACTTGGACATGCAAGGGGAAGGCTGGTGTATATGTGCACAGCTCAACTTGCACATGCACTCACTCCTTGCATGGTCCAGCTTCCCTCCCCCCACACCAGGCTGCCAAGTTGCAACGGTTGGGGATCGGCTACCTAAGACATGAAGACTATGTGAGTTGTGCAGCTAAAGCAAGCATCTTCTAAAAAGCAATAATATAGAAATGTGCTGGAGGTGGATCACTTTTGTGCAAAAACAATTTCAAAGCCTGTGGGAGAAAACAATGATAAACCACTATTTTACCAAGAGAATTTAATGGATAAAAACCAGCTAAAGTGATTAATGATATAGTGCTAGATAATGAGCCCCTCAGGTCAGATGGTCCTTAATGTGCTGCTGAAGAAGGGACAAGGATCTTTTGGACTAATAATGGTGTTTATGACATGGCTAAATTAAAGTCTTCAGGGCATTTAGTTGCTGAAAAAAATGAAGCTGCAAAGACTGAATTACAGTGAAAATTGGAATGCAAGAAGCATAGAAGCAGGAAAAGCTCTGTACAAGAATCATTTACGCATTGATGCATTAGGCATCAGCATTTTGAAATTGATTGGAATTGGTCAGTTTCAATCAGAGTATCATACAGGCAATCCCTGATTACCATGGCAATTGGAATCTGGATTGTGACCACTAAGTAATGTGCTCATTTAGTGTGATATGACCATATCATTTAGTGAGGTTGAAACCCCAAGATGTGTGGATCATTAAGTGGGAAGTGATGGGAAGTGCTGTGGATGGGGGAAGCTTTTGTAGGGCTGGCACAACCACTTGCGATTTGTGGGATGCCAGGTATGGGTTTGTGAGGATGAGACTGTGTGCAAATTTAAGAAGGATAGATGGCATGGCGTGATGGCATGACATGACATCAGGGAGGTCAGGGAATGAATAGCACAGCAGGGTGTAAACATAGAAAGGCTAGGGGAACTTATTAGAATTAATGGCAATCATATGAGCACAGGGTGCTGCAAGAGTTGGAAGTGTGAGCAGATTGCCTAGCACACAAATCTGAATTGTGCAGTCACAGGAGCACAGTGACAGTTGGACCAGTCATAGCTACCATTCGTTCAGAACTATTACAACTTTGAATGGTTCCTGAATGAGAGGTCAATAAGGGAGGACTACCTATTTTGTTAATAACTCAGGACACAAAAAACAAAGAACAGCATTATATTCATAAAAGGAAAAAAATAGCAAAGATAGTACTTAGGTACAGTGCAGTCAATGAGAAATTAGTATCACTAGACTTCATGGACAATTCTTTAATATGACAGTTATCCAACTTTATGTTCCAATTTACTACATCTGATACCTAAGAAGAAGAGGTTAATATGACCAAGTTCAACCTGAAGCTGATAGAATGTGCAAGCAAGATATGCAGCTTGTGGATGGAGACTGGAATCCTAAAGCTGAAAATAATAATATTTGGACTATATGGCTTAAGAAACAGAAATGAACCAAGAAATCAACTTATACATCTCTGCCAATTTAATAATTTATTGTAAAAAATACTTCAAAAACTTAAAATGATTCCTGTATACATGGGCATGATCAAATAGAATATTTAAAAATCTATAGGTATAGGAATCTATATCTATAAACATGAGAAGCATGCAGGCGATAGTAACAATATATGGAATTGAAAGTTAGAGTTTGAAGAAACAGGATGGAAAAGTCATTAATACTATTGATTTTTGATGTTGTAGGAGATTCTTAAAAATTTCATGGTTACCCAAGAAAACAAGCAAATGGATAATAGATCAAAGGACCCAGAGTTCTCACTCAAGACACAAATAATCAAAATCAATGTAGCACATTATGTAAAGACCTATCTGTCAGGAAAAGTCTAAAATGTAGGGAAAGGAGGAAAGAAAAAGAAAAGATGACCACCAGCAAGATTAATGGATTACATGACATTTGCAATGAGGTTGCTATTGGGAACCCTGAAGAGCCACGTTGGGGAAAGCAATAGACCTGGAGAAAGTCTATATTTGTGATTTCTAAGAATCAAAACTGATCTGATGGCACAAAATAAATTAGAGTAATTAAATACAGTCACAACATTGTATCTGGTCCATTACAGTCTCATAAATGCTCCTTTCTGAATTTCTTCCGCTCATAAAACCAGCCTACCTCATAAAAAGCCAGGAAAAAAAAAAGCATGGGCCCCAGGAATACCAAGTGGAACCTTTTCTACTGTTATAAGATTTTGGCAATCTTCTATCATTGCTCTCACAAAATTTTGGAATTTTTATTCAAAATCAAAATGGATGGGACTTGATCAGAGGCCATGTGCTCTGAGTATGCAGAATGAATTTCCATATAATTTTGTCTTTAGAACTCTTTTTATCTTCTGCATTTTATAAGCGATCAACTGAAATAATATTATACTAAATATAGTGGGAAGCACTTAGCCATTATAATGAATTGGAGATAGTTAATAGTACACAGAACAGTCCATCTTTCACCAAGTATCCAATGTACTAGCCATATCTGTATGAAATTTAGTTGGGATGTTTACTTATTATTAAAGACTGCAACGATGACACTATTAATTCCAACCTCTTTAACACATTCTTTGGCTCAGTATTTGTAAACAGCAATGGATCATGAGCAGTATTTCCTAAGGAGCCACAGACAACTACAATGATCTAATACATATCGATTTTACAGAAGACATTGTTGAAAAAGCACTGTGTAATCTAAAACCATCTCTATCTATTGGACTGAATGGAATATGTGCCTACTTCTTAAAAATCTACCCACTGCCATAGCCGAACCTCTAAGCATAATCTTTGAAAAACCTTTCACCACCAGCTCCTTGCCAAAACTATGGTCACAAGCCACGGTCATCCCCATCTTCAAAAAGGGAGACCCCAGCCTAGTTGAAAATTACAGACCAATCTCTTTATGCTGCATCACCTATAAAGTCATGGAATCAGTTATTAACCAATCCATCATCCTCCACTTAGAAACAACCAACCTACTCTCTAATAAACAATTTGGTTTCAGAAAAAACTATCCTGTAATCTGCAACTCTTACACTGCAAAAACATATGGTCTACACAACTCGATCAGGGCAAAGCAATAGACGCAATCTACATAGACTTCTGTAAAGCCTTTGATTCAGTGATACATGACAAACTACTCCTAAAACTAAAACCTTATGGTATCTCTGGACAACTGCATTACTGGATAGATGCATTCCTGTTAAACAGACAACAAATGGTCAAAATTGGGAGCATCCTATCAAATTCAGTACCTGTCATCAGTGGTGTCCCCCAAGGCAGTGTTCTAGGACTGACTCTTTTCATACTCTACATAAATGACCACTGTGATCATATCAAGAGCAACTGCATTCTCTTTGCTGATGATGTAAAGCTATTCAACACAGTGGTGGTATTCAACTAAAATTGCCACTGGTTTGGTGGGTGTGGCTTGGTGGCTGTGCTTTGAGCGCATGCACACTGTGCATGCACATGCACGCCAAACACGCACTTTACGCAGGCACAGAGGCATTCTAACTTGCCTCCTGCAAACCTGCACGATGCTGGTCACTGCAGAAGCTGCCGCGAGAAGTTATTCTGCACCGCGCAAAGCAGCTGCGCTTTGAATTCTGGCCATAAAGGTGAGTATGGGAGCCCAGGCAGGCAGGTGGGCCAACCACAGAGCAGCAAAGAGAACCGGTTCATTCTCCACTGATCATCACCGCTACCGGCTCTCCAGAGCTGGACAGAACCAGTTGAATACCACCACTGATTCAACACCATAGACAATACTGCTACCCTTCAAAAAGACCTTGACTATGTATCGGAATGGTCAAACAAATGGCAACTTCGAATCTCAACCAATAAATGCTCTGTCCTACCTAAAAAAAAATCAGAAAATAAAATACAGGCTGAATAGTCAAGACCTTGTTGATGATCCAAACTCTGTCAAGGATCTTGGAGTACTCATCCCAAATGACCTAAGTGCTAAATCCCACTGTAACTACATGGCCAAAAAGATGTTAAGAGTTATTAACCTAATCTTACGTAGCTTTTTCTCTGGTAATATTACACTAATAAGTAGTGCATACAAAACAGCTCATCAGTCTGGAACCCACATTACGTATCTGATATTAACACAGTTGAGAAAGTCCAGAAATATTTCACAAGAAGAGTTCTCCACTCCTCTACTCGTTGCAGAGTACCTTATGCCACCAGACTCGAAATTCTAGACCTAGAAAACCTACAGCTATGCCGGCTTCAGTCTGATCTAGGTATAGTATATAAAATCATACATTGCAATGTCCTACCTGTCAATGAATACTTCAGCTTCAACCATAACAACACAAGAGCAAACAATAGATACAAACTCAAGGTTAATTGCACCAAACTTAATTGCAGGAAATACGACTTCAGCAAGAGAATGATCAATGTGTGGAATACTCTACCTGACTCTGTGGTTTTTTTCCCCAAACCCCAAAAACTTTAACCTTAGACTGTCTATTATTGACCTCACCCCTTTCTTAAGAGGTCTGTAGGGGGCATGCATAGGCGCACCAACGTGCCTACCATCCCTGTCCTATTGTTTCTTTTATATTTTTAATTTTTCTTATATGTATCCATGTATTCATAACTATGTTTTTACTTATACCTATTATCTTGTAAGCAATTGACAAATATAAACAAACAAACAAACAAACAAACAAATAAATAAATAAATAAACTATGCATCAGACTGTGGCCAAATGGAGAAGCATCTTTGAATCGAAGCATTGCAAGTTGCTTACTTGTAAACAGGAACATCCAATGAAAGGTAAAGAACCCCAAGAGAGCGGGTGCAACTGCACACTCAAATTCCCCCTTTTAAAAAGTAGGGACTTTTCATTATGCAATTGTGCCTGCAATCTTGACTTTTTGACACCTCCTTCAGATACCCCTGCTTTGTAATGTTATGTGGGTTACATTTTTATGGAGTTACTGGGTTATTTATTGAATTACTGAAGAATTCTTTAAGCAAACATTCTCCTGTTCTCTTCAAACTTCAGTTTCCAGAATATGAGAGTTGATTAACCAATATACCTGGATGCAGGTTGAATACTAAATTCCCATCCGAAGCCCATTTTCTCAAAGGCTCTTTGGCCATTCTATGCATATTGTGTTCTTCAACAAAAGTGGCACAATTGATTTTCATTATGTGACTTTAAATTCTTCACTTTGCAAACAGAGCCATACCACTGTTGGTCTTCATTAAGGAGAATCATTTGGCATGTGTTTTCTACCAAGGGAGCACATAAATTGTTCTTCTACAAAGAGTGGGAAATCTGCTATTATCCATTAGAAATCACATTGGATATCTGCTGTCATCATCCCTTGACAAAAGTAGGATTTTAATAGAGAAGTAAATACTTCTGCAAATAATTCACTATTAAAATGGATGAAGCATACATATTTTGACCATTAGCCAATGGCATGTGGCATATAAAATAAGTGATTATAAAAGTCTGTAGATATTCTCAGTTATTCAGGTCATGGTTATCTCAAAGGTCCAGTTGCCTCCTGACAAAGCACTTTTGGGATAAGTGCTGGTAAGTTATAGTTTTTCATATCAAGTGGCATGTTTTGTTTTTCTATTGCACTATAGAAAATAAAAATATTATTCCCCCCTCCTCTTTTCAGAAGCATGTTGACAATGTTCCTTATGATTAAGAATTCTGATTTCAATTCTTATTTTCAACGACACTTATATTCAATTAAGCATATGTATAAAAATCACAGAGGGTGTTTAGTTCTTAATGTACAAAAGTCTGTATAGACACCTATGTACCCAAAGCCAAAGGCAGAGTTTGTATTTCTGCCTTCCCATAATAAAAGGTTCTCATGCAACTGCAGGAACTCAGGTGTAAGATTCTGTTCTAGGGCCCTCTACTCTTCAAAAATTTTATTAATGATTTAGTAAGGTAATGAAGACTTGCAGGAGACATAAAAGTGGATGAGTTAGCTAATATTCTAAAAGAGTAAATTTTTTAAAAAATGATCTTGCAGAAATGGCTGCAAGTAACAAAATGAAATGTAACAGGGACAAACATATGGTCTTCATTTAAGAAGCAAAAATGAATATGTATAAGGATATATTTGTCTTGATAATAATATTTATGAAGCAAAATTTGAAACATTGTTTGATTGTAAATAAAATATTAGTCAGTACTGAGTGGTGTGATTTAGCTATAAAATGACAAATGAAATAATTTTGTATTGAAATAATTTAATAATTGAAATAATAGAATTTTAGTTTATTCTGCTTTGGTCAGTTCCCCTTTGAGTAGCCTGGCCACTTCAGGCTACCATGTCTTAAGAAGGATTCACAGAAATTGAAATTATAATTAGAGAATTATAGTAAGAATGATTGTGAATTAAAAGTCCTATGAAGAGCAATTGAAGGAGCAATATTTGCAGAGAAGAGAAGAGAAGAGAAGAGAAGAGAAGAGAAGAGAAGAGAAGAGAAGAGAAGAGAAGAGAAGAGAAGAGAAGATTTGTTACTGGATGCAGTGTGTGAAAGAATGGTTTTAACATACAGTATGACAGACTCCAGCTGAAAGTTAGAAAAGTTTTCCTATCAACACGAGCAATATGATAGTAAAAACAATTGCTCAATCTTTTTCACTAGATATGTTTAATTGGAGATTTTATAACCATCTACATGTTTTAATTTGGATTCCTACACTGAGAAGGAGGTTGGGCTTGATAGCCTAATTGGACTCTTCCAATTCTGGGATTTTATGATTTCATAAGTGAACCTTACTTGTCTCTTCATGAAATATCTCGAGAAATATGGGAAGAAACAGAAGAATCTACAAAGGTTCTAACCAAACTAGACCAGAAAATCTGGAGAATAATCCAGTGGCCAACAGATCAGAAGATAACAATTTAAAAATCAGCACCAAACAGAGTATGTTTAACAAAGAATGCTAGAACTATACCCTTAATTCCATGCACCAGCAAAATAATGTTTAGGATCATCCAACATATAGTAGATTAGAGCCCTACATGAAAAGACAGGTGCCAGATGTGCCAGATTGCTTTAGAAATTTTTAATATTTTTTTTCTAAATTTAGAAAAGAACATGAGACATTGTTGTTCTAGCACAGTGGATAATTGAGAAAGCCAAACAGCACAAAAAAGAAAGTAATATATGATTCATTGATTAAAGAAAGGCCTTCAATTATATTGATCATTGATTGACCTAAGGAATTTGTTTAGAAAAATGGGAATTCCAGAAGATATAATTGTCCTCATGTTTAAACCTATACACATTTCAGGAAGTTACAGTATAGATACAACAAGTGAAACAGATTGGGCCCAGGTTGGCAAAGGAGTAAGACAAGGTATACTTTCTTCAATTTATGGAATAAATATTCAGGGAAGCGGCATTGGAAGATGGAAGTGATTTTAGAACATCATGAAGGAGCAGAGTGACTTCCGGTGGGGAAATGGAAGTTTTATCACCTATTAACAGAGATGACATGCCACCTTGTTTTTGCCATTTCCACAATGGGAGTGGGGTGTGTGTGAAGTATATTTTTCTCATGGTTGAAGGAATAAACAAGAAATCAACTCATTATACCTGTAGACTGTTGCGTCTTATGAATAAATCATGGAAGAAGATTTCCTGCCATATGTCTATGGAAATTCTCAGTCATCCAGGTCATGGTTGTCCCAAAAGTGCTTTTTCAAGGGGCAACTGGACTTTCTGGTTCTTCTTTGAAGATGTTTTGAATGAAAGGATTTATATTCCTCACAGACAGCTGGTCTTTTAGAGAGTTACAACATGTGTGTACGCTTTAAACCCAAGAATACATTGGGACAGAAGCTCGTCCACCCCAAGGATAAAACACACAAACTGAGCAATGTGGTATATGCAGTACAGTGCATTGACACATGTACAGATCTGTATTTTGGAGAAACAAAACAACTATTTAATAAACACTTGGCACGACCTAGGAGAACAAACCTATCAGGACAAGATTCAGCAGTCCATCTGCACTTAAAAGATAAAGTCCACTGTTTTGAAGACAGCAAAGTCCACATTTTGGACAGAGAGGACCCCCTTGAGAGAGGGATCAAAGAGGCTATCTATGTAAAAATTGAACAGCTCACTCTAAACAGAAGGGGAGGGGTATGACATCATCTATCTCCAGTCTATAACTCAGTCCTTTCAGCAGTTCCAAGAAGGCTCCACATCCATTTATACTACTCAGATGACCCTGAGGACAGATAAACCTACAAGTAGCCTAGGAAAAAAACCATCTTTGGGATTTCCTGCCATATGAATTGAGAAAGGAAAAAAGAGGAAAATGATATTGAAAATCTTAAAAAAAAAATGAACTAATGAATAATGCAAGTATACAGCAAACTATTTTTTATTTTATTTGAATTTGTATAAAAGACATCATAAAACATCAAGAGTTTCTTTAAAATATTTACCAAAATTTTCAAAATTTTTGTGAGACAAATTATGTGAACCATCTATAACTGCAAAAGATTTGATGGGGAGGTAGAGGAAGAAAATAAACAAACAACATGTACTGAATTTTGTAAAAGATCAATTAGAGAGAGATGTAAATATAACAGAATTCAAACAAGCATTGTATTAGTGTTAAAGAATTTTCTAATCTCTATGAAATTGTATGAATTATTAATTGTGTAGAAAATTATGAATTAAAGATGTAATGTATTACATATTGACCAACCCAAAGGGGAGAATGTTATGTATATGTAAATAACATAGTTGGGTTGACAATATATAAACTACAAATATATATGTTTGCAGCTTTAAGGAATTTTTTATTTATTTATTTTATTTGGTTTGTCAATTGCTTACAAGATAATAGGTATAAGTAAAAACATAGTTATGAATACATGGATACATATAAGAAAAATAAAAGAAACAATAGGACAGGTATGGTAGGCACGTTGGTGCACTTATGCATGCCCCCTACAGACCTCTTAGGAAAGGGGTGAGGTCAATAGTAGAATGTATTATGTTGTATTAAATGTATTATTATGTATTAAAAACTGTAATGTATTATGCTGTGTTCTGATTGGTTAATTATGCTTCAAGTTGCCATAAGAGGGAGCTATAGATCATGGTTTAACTCTCTTTTCACCGATGATCTCTCTTGATACTGATACTGACTGACTATGGACCGATACTGACTAACTATGTTTATTTTGATATTCTGTTGATATCGAAGATTATCTGTTGTATTATGGTTTGATATTTGTCTGCTGTAAAAGACATGGAACTGGTAAGAAGACTTTATAACTGGATATTTTTGGAATGTTAAAAATGTGTATGACATGGACTGTTTATTGTACTGTGCTATTTCATCAAGTAAACATTAATACAATTTGTTCAACTCTATGTGGCTGTATATTTATTCATAACTGTTCTCATAAACCGTTTCCATGTGCATATCCTTTTTATACAGGGGTTACTCTGCACATATCCTAACAATAATCTTGGTGGTTTTTATCTCAGTTAAAAAGGCATTATATTGTTACAATTAAAAATAAATAATGCATAGATAAGAGCTGAGCTGAAACTAAAAACTAAAATAATTTAAATAATCCCTTTCACTGTCATTGCCATTTAAAAATACCCTGCAGCTTCTATTGCTTTTCTTCAAAGCCATTCTGCATCTCATCAAAATCTCCAGTGACAAACCCAAAATGAATCTTATAAGAGGCCTAACTCAGGACTAATTATTTATTTGCTTGCTTGCTTTTTTTTTAACCAAGCCTATACAGTATGTTTCTCTAATTTTTGCCAAATATTCTTTAGTGGCAGTATGGTTCTATTGGAGATATGATGATGCAAGTTTATTATGTGCAATAGTGGCAAATATCTGTAGTTTGGGTGTAGGGTAAATGTTCATTCTCTGAGCTTGTGGGGTTGGTTTCCAGATATTTCATTACCAGGCTAGGTAACATCTTTACCGGAGTTTAGGGGATGTCAGTGTTCTTCTGTTTATAAGGGCTTCAGGTGTTCCCCTTTCACCTTCTTTGTTCTCTGTTTTTAATTGGTTCTGATTATGCTTCTTGTTTATGGTATAATTATCTGCCTTATGTTTTCTTGGGTCCTTGCATTTCTAAAGCAGGTCCTGTGGTTTTAAATGCTGTTTCTGAGTCTCAAATAGTTTTAACTGATTAGGATTATATGCATTATAGTTTATTTTATTTATTTATTTTATTTATTTATTTTGTGAAATGATTATTAGATAACAGGTATAAATATAAACATGGTTCTAAATACATGAAATGGATATGAATAAGAAAAAAAGAAACAATAGGACAGGGATGCTAGGCATGTTTGTGCACTTATGCATACCCCCTACAGACCTCTTAGGAAAGGGGTGAGGTCAACAGTAGACAGTCTAAGGTTAAAGTTTTTGGGGTTTGGGGAAGAAACCACAGAGTCAGGTAGAGTATTCCAGACATGGACTACTCTGTTGCTGAAGTCGTATTTCCTGCAATCAAGTTTGGTGTGCTTAACCTTGAGTTTGTATCTATTGTGTGCTTTTGTATTGTTTTGGTTGAAGCTGAAGTATTCATTGACAGGTAGGATATTGCAATATATAATTTTATGTACTATACTTAGATCAAACCAAAGGCGCGTAGTTCTAGGTTGTCTAGGTCTAAAATTTCAAGTCTGGTGGCATAAGGTATTCTGCTATAAATAGAGGAGGACTCTTCTCATAAAATATTTCTGGACTTTCTCAATTGTATTAATATCAGATATGTAATGTGGGTTCCAGACTGATGAGCTATATTCAAGTATTGGTCTAGCAAATGTTTTATATGCCCTAGCCCTACTGGAGAAAAAGCTATGCAGGATTAGGTTAACAACTTTTTTTTGAAAAAGTTTTTTTTTTTTTTGGACAAACGTAGACAAACAGAACATAAAAACATCAAGCCATCTTCCACATAGGTACATACAGTGTGTTGGTTGGTTTACAAATTGTTTTGTACATCCACTTCATAGTCATCACTTATAATTACCTTGTATATATTCTCATATTTTCAGTCAAATATTCCTAAATACATTAATATCATTATTAATCAATCATTTGACTATACTATTATTCATTCATATTTTGCAAGATAATCCATATTACATGATTTATTTTATAACAATTCATATTATCACCCCAAATCTATCCTATAATTATATTATGATTATGATGAAAATAATACATCTTTATATATTCTTTATATTCTAAAAATCTACATATTTCATTACCATGTTTTATTGTCTAACCATTGATAAAATAAATCCCAATTCTTATGAGATTGTTTATCTTCTTGTTCTCTGATTTCAAATGTCAATCTACTCATTTCAGCACATTCCATTATTTTCTTAATAACTCCCTCTTGCATTGGTATTTTCTCATTTTTCCAGTTTTTAGCAAATACAATCCTAGCTGCTGTTAATATATTTACAATTAAATATTTCAACTACTTACTGTATATTTCAGGTAAAATTCCCAATAAAAATATCTCTGGTTTCAAGTCTATATGTTTTTTTGTCATTTTTTCCAACCATGTGTGGATTTTAGTCCAATATCTTTTAGCATCCGCACATGTCCACCACATATGGTAATATGAGCCAGGTATCTGATGACATTTCCAACATTTTTCAGATTTTTTTCTTGAACATTCTTGCTATTCTTGTTGGGGGAAGATGCCACCTGTAAAACATCTTATACAATTTTTCTTTATATGCTGTTGACATTGTCATTTTATAATTTTGAGACCACAATTTTTGCTATTTGTCTAAATCAATCCCATATCCAAAATTTTTCCTCCAAGCAATCATTGTTTCTTTGACATGTTCTTCTAGCTTAATTTCTAATAAATATCCATACAATTTTGTAATCACCTTTTCATCAGTATCTGTCAAAATCTTCTCTAAATCAGTCAATTTATCATAGAAACCTTCTGTTTTAGAATCTTTACCATATCTAGAATGTATTTGCACATCTGAAAACCAATTCATCTTTATACCTTGTTCCTCTAGTTTTTGCATAGATTTCAGTTCACCCTTTTCATTCAATATTTCACCATATCTAACTGTTTGTTCCTTTTTGTATATTATAGGATAAGAAAATGCTTCGATAGTCGATAGCCAGACTGGAATTTTCAAATAACATTGCCTTTTAGTCTTCTCCCAATTTAACCACAGAGCCTCCCGCATATAATGTCTTCTAAAGTACCCCTGTGTTTTAGTTCCTTTGTACATAGGAAGGCATGCCACCCCAACAAAAGATCATGTCCTTCTAATGTCAACAATGTAGTATTTTTTAATGTTATCCATTCCTTAACCCACATCATATTTGTAGCTTGGTAGTACAACTCCCAATTAGGCATACCAAATCCTCCTCTTATTCTAGCTTCTTGCAAGAGTTTTAGTTTTATTCTCGCTTTCTTACCTTGCCATATATATTTCTACACAATTTTATTTAAATCTTCAAAGTAATCTTTTCCAAGCCTGATTGGAATTGTTTGGAACAAATATAAAATTCTGGGTAATATATTCATCTTGATTGTTGATATTCTCCCTATTGATGACAATTGTAAGTTTTCCCATTTTGCCAAATCTTTCGCTATCTGCTGCTTGAGTTTAATATAATTATTCTCTTTAAATGTGCTACATCTTGCTGTTAAATGTATCCCCAAGTAATTGATCTTATTTGTGACCTGAATTTTCAAAACATCCTCCAATTCTTCCTTTTGTCTTAATAACATATTCTTTGTCAAAATCTTTGTTTTATCTTTATTTATTTTCAAACCAGCTACCTTTCCATATATCTCTATCTTTTCTATCAGTTTAATGCTGTTTCTAATGGATCTTTTAAAATGAAAACCAGATCATCTGCAAATGCTTGCAATTTAAATTCTTCCTTATTAATTTTCATCCTTTTTATATCCTTTTCTTCTCTAATATTTCTATTTAGTACTTCCAAAGTTAACAGAAACAACAGAGGTGACAAACCTTGTCTTGTTCCTTTTCTTATGTCAATAGAATCTGTCAATTCTCCCTCTATCATTACCTTTGCCGTTTGCTTATAATATATAGCTTCTATTGCATGGATAATTTTTTTACCAAAGCCCATCTGCTGCAGCTGTAATAACATAAATCACCAATTCACATTGTCAAAGACCTTCTGTGCATCTAGAAATATCAAAGCCATTTGTTTTTCAGGGTGTGTCTCATAATATTCAAAACTGTCCAAGATTATTCTCATATTGTCTTTGAATTGTCTCTTTGGCAGGAATCCATTTTGATCAGGGTGAATAAAGTTATTTAAGTATTTTTGAGTCTTTCTGCCAATATTGAAGCAAAAATTTTATAATCTGCGTTTAGTAAGAAAATAGGTCTATAGTTCTTGATTTGTACTGGGTCGGTGTCCTCTTTTGGGACAAGTGTAATATAAGCTTCTGACCATGATTTGGGTATCCTCTTCTTTGACATAACTTCATTCATAACTTCAAACAATGGGAGATTCAAAGATTCTTGTAATGTCTTATAAAATTCTGCTGGAAGTCCATCTGGGCCTGGTGCCTTTCCATTATTTTGCTTCTTAAGTGCTTCAGTTAACTCCATCATCATTATATTGCTTTCTAGCATTATTTCAATCTCTTTAGGTATCTGGGGTAGGTTAGCATTCTGTAAATACTGCTTGACTTTTTCATTATCAATATTCTCTTGTGTGTATAGTCTCGTATAATTTTCTTCTTCTCTTTACTTCCATAGCAAGCTTTGCCTTAATCATCTGCTAATTGCAGTATTTTCCTTGATTCTCTCTCCTTTCTCAGTTTATATGCTAACCATCTACCTGGTTTATTTGCATCTTCAAAATAGTTCTGCTTCACACCTCTAATTTTCTGTGCTAATTCTTCTTTTTCCATTAATCCCATTTTATGTTTAATTATATTCATTTTTAACTTAATGCCCTTTTTCTGTAGCATTTTCTGTAACTCTTTTCAAGTCCTTTATACTCATCCTCTAGAGTCTTAGAGGCTAATCTTTTCGTAATATTTCTTTTCCTTGTATAGTCTATTATCAAACCTCTGGCATATGCCTTCATTGTATCCCATACATTCTACATTGATGTGTCTTCTTTTTTATTTTCTTTAAAGAAGAAAGCCAGTTCTTTCTCCATTCTCTGTGTAGTCTTTTTCTTTTAGTATAGTGTTATTTAATGTCCATCTAGATCTTCTTCTTTGTCCTTTCCATTTAATTGTCATTGGGTTATGATCTGCCCAAGTACTTGTTTCAATGTCTATTTCTTGGAGATTAGTGATCAATTCTGTTGACATCCATATCATACCTATTCTGGACCATGATGAATGTCTGTTTGAATAGAAGGTGTATTGTTTAGTTTTAGCATTTCTTTCTCTCCATGCATCTTTTAAATTTATTTCATCTATCATTTTAAAAAAGGATTTAGGGAGAGTCTTTCTGCTTTGATTTGTTGTTTTCTGTGTTGTATAGTCCAATTTATTCTCTACTATTCCATTGAAGTCTCCCATCATACAAATATTAACATAGTCCAGATCAATTATTTTCATATGTAATTTTCTATAAAATTCTTCTTGATTTTCATTCGGGGCATAGATTGCTATCAGGAGTGTCTTCACATTGTTGTCCATTATTTCCACCATTAAAAGTCTTCCATCATCATCTGTATGGATGAATTTTGCTGGAATAGTATCTTTGATGTATAAAACCACTCCTCTTTTCTTGCATTGTGTCAAAGAAGTAAATATTTTTTCCTAACTTTGGCTGTATCAACAGTTGTTCATGTTTACTTCTGGTTTGGGCTTTTTTGGTGATGGACTGAGATTGCGATCGTCCGCAGTTTTGATCCATGCTTGTCTCTGGAGTGCCCCAAGCCGTCCAGATTTGGGGGCTGAAGCCACCCTGTAGAGGTGGTGCAGAGGGGGGAGCCATCAGCAGGGTTGAGGAGAGCTGCATCTCTCCTCCTCAGCTGGCCTTTCCCAAAGGCAGTTGCAGCAGTGGTCAGAAATGACCACCTCAAAGAAGAACCTGACCGGACAAGATTGTGCAGGAGGAAGTTTAAAGGAGAAAGTTTGACTGACCGGGTTGAATGGAGAACATCTATTTAAGGTACATGGAACCTGAATTTTAAAGACTAATGCTATTCCTAAAAAAGTTTTTAAGCTGTGAAAGAGAAAGGAAAGGAATTGGCTTTTTCCCCTCTAACATCAACAGCTTTAACTGACTTGGAACATTAAGAAGAAGAGATTCAAATAAGAAACTTACACTAATCCACTTTGACGTTAATAGGCTACTTCTAGATGAAAATAAAGTGTCAAAGGGATAAAGATTCTTGGATAATTTAAAAACTTTCTTTAAAAAAAGAAAGAAAGCAGCAGAGGGGAAAAAGGAAAAAAGAGAGTGGAATCTGGAAAATGGAGGAGACCACCTGGAACTTTAAAAAAAATTGACAATGGCATTTTAACAAGGTTTGCAAAAGATACGTTGTAGCTGAAACTTTGTTATAAGATAACAAAGCCCCTGGAAAGAGAAAGTGAGAAAAGAAGCAAGAAACAGTTTTGGATTATTGGATGATTCCTGGAACTTTGGATAGAAGATCCTAATGAAATAAAATAAAATCAATTGGGGGGTGTTTACATTTTTTTAAAAATGGCATCACTCCTTGAAGAGTTAAAAATGAGACTTAAAGAACAAAAAGAAGAAACACAAGATGGAAGAGGATTTTTTGTCTTCGTATTTCAATTTTTAAAAATGGAGATCTTGAACTACAAAAAACAACACCAAACGCTGGCAGAACAAGAAGGGCGGGACAACAAAGAAGCCATCTTAATGACCAAGCAATTTCAAACAGGGTAAAAAAGGGAAAGGAGGGAAAGGGAATTAAAAACTTAAGCACTGAAGCAACAACCACAAAAAAGGAATAATTTGAAAAGCAATCATAATATCAGGAAGAAACAGAAAGGAGGATCACAGAAGGGAGAATCAGATAGAAAAGGGAATAAAAAGGAGAGGGAGAAGAAGAGAGGGAAGAGGGAAAGGAAAAGAAGCTACAAAAGACAGAAACAAGATATAGAGGTACAGGGAAAACATACAAGAATTAAAGGTATAAACCTATTTAAAATAAATTGAGACAATGGTTAAAATGTAACTTAAGGAGAGGATTCTGCAAAGGTACATGGGATAGCATTGTTTTATTAGAAATAGAAAAGGGTTAGAAAATATGTTAGATGATTAAAGTGATAGAAAAAATTTCTATTGATGTGTAATGGAATATTTGTTTGTGAAGAGAATAAGGCTCTCAATGATTTAAAAAGAACGTTTAAAAAAAACTGAAAAGAAACATGGAAGATTTTTATCAGTTGACAAGATGAACTTGAATAAGATAATAACTTTATTGACTACTGTTAATAAATATTGTTTGGTTTTTTATTTAAAGACAGTAATAAGTAATATAGATGATTAAAGTGAAAGACAACTGATATTATTAGGTAATGTTTGTAAAAAGAAATAGAAATGTAAAATATTGTTATTAATATTAATGGCGGAGCTGTACTTGAATAGAATAATTATTCCATTTACTATTGTTATACATATATATACAGATATATATACATATATACTTTTTTCTTTAAAGAATTTAGTGTGTAGTTTAAGGGAATGTACCAAGCAGAATTCAATTGAAAATAGATATGTGTTATAAAATAGAGGTTAGAAAATGAATGTTATAACTGTAAAGATGTAACTTAAATTTTTAAATAAGATTTGAAAAAAGATACAAAGGTGTTACACTCCAGTCTAGTAATTACAGGGGAAAATTTGTTTTATGTGAAAAGATAATATGAAATTGTAAACAGGACAGACAGTCTAAAAACATTGATTAGAAAGATTTTAAACAGTTTGGTGTAGTGGTCATAGCACCAGACTAGAAACCATGGGATGGTATGCTCTAGTCCCACTTTAGATACAAAACCAGCATGGTGGCCTTGGTCCAGTCATTCTCTCTTGGATCTAGGAAGGAGGCAATAGCAAACCAATTCCAAAATCTTGCCAAGAAAAATGCACGGGTCTAGTCCAAGTAGTCACTGAGAGTCAATGTTGACTCAAAGGCACCCTCCCCTCCAAAAAAGAGAGGTGGACAAGCAATTAGCCATTCAGAATAGCCCCACAGTGAGATGGGCAGCAAATAAATTTAGCTAACAAACAAATAAACTGTTGTTTATGTCTTTCATGTTCTACTTGTGTCCCATTTTTCCAACTAGAATTTTAAATGAAAGTGTCAGAGGAGGGGGTAGAAACCTTTCTTTTGATTCTGTCTTTCCCCCATATAGCAAGAAAAGAAAGTTGTCAAATTTCTTAAGCAATGTATCTTTACCACTCTGCCTCCATCAGCCAGTCAGCTGACATTTTTATTTCTTCCCAGACATAGCAATATTTGTCAGTTAATTCATTTATTAGCACCTCAGAAAAGCAAAGGGAAATTTAACCTTTAAAACCATTTCCATTTGTTTTTATTTTTGAGTAAATTACTTTCTATATCAATTCAGCCCAATTTTTGTCTAAGCATTTGGCTGGACTATTGGGAGGACAGTTGTTATAAAAGAGGCATAGAATAATACAAAAATAGACTGAAACTTTGATGGGTGGAATATTATTTAGAGAGTTTTGCTATTTCCATCTCATTCTAGGAAAAAAAGGGTGCTGCTGGCATTTAATGCTTCTCCATTGGTGTCTGTAGGTACAACTTTTAAAATGAATTTAAGAGATGGTTGGACCAAATCATTGTGCCTCCCAATTTCCAAATAAAAAATGAAAATGAATCATTCAGCCATCTCTGAATCTTGGCACTATAATCTGAATTGGATCAGACTTGAGCAGTGCACTTTTTTTTTCCACTGACAGTATTAGCTATCACTAAACATTTATTTCACAAAAGTCAACACCTGAGATATTAAATGACAGTTTTTCCCCATTCTCAGCTCCCACCACATTCTTTCTTCTTACAAGCAAGTCTATTTTTGCTTGAATGACTCCTGTTTCATTTTCTGAAGTTTATTGTTTTTTCAACAGCAGATATAGCTGAAGGGATTTTTATTTTATGAAATATGAAAATCCAAGGATGAGAAGTTTGTTTGAAGGGAAAAAGCCTTGTGCACTGTACATTATTTTTGATACTCGAATTATTTTGCCCTTGAAGTAGAAATGTATCTAGGGAAAAAAAAGAATATCCCTTGCCTGACATTTCTTCTCAGACCACTATACTGAGATAATGTCGTAGCTGTTCTTCATTTCTGTCACACAGCAGCTTGAATTTTCTCCAGAATGAAATCAGGTGCAATAGCCATTTTTTATCCATGCCAAACCAGTACATGCACTTGATTCCTAGTAATGCAATCCTTTGACCATTGATTTATTCATTAAAAGTTGAAATTAGGTGGGGATGCTTTGATTGAGTTCTTTTTGTTGATCTTCTCATTGATTATAGCTCCATCCTGTTTGTGAGACTCCTTTGTTGGTCAATTATAGCTGGTTTTAATATCATCTAGTCTCATTTATTTAGACTAAATTCATGTTGCTTGAGTCTGTTATTGTTTTCGCTGTTTTAAATATGTCAAATTATGTAGTTTTATTTGTTTTTATTTTGTTCTAGATTTTACAAAATAGTATACCCGTGTCAGAGACTGAGAGAGATCATAAGCAATTTCTGTAAAACAAATTTCATGAAAATAAAACTTCCTTGAGTTCAGTCATCTGTTGTGTTTCACTTCATTTTTCTTTTCAGAAAATAAATTGAATAGGCAACTCAGATGAAGCATCTATGTTCTAAATTCAGAAAGAACTTGCAGGACGTTTTTATCCCTTTATTGTTTTTGAACTCTGCACAGAGCTCTTTTATTCTTACTTTTTCATTTTTATCAGACTGTTCCTAAATGGCAAATTATTTCTTTTTAAGTGTCACCCAGATCAGTTAACATATCAGCAGATTAAGGCACATGTGGCATAGCTCATGTGTGAGGTAAGAAAGTATTCTGTATGTATGAACATGAAAGTGTGTTTATAGGAGTGAATAACATGAAATTCTAAGGTAATATCATATAAAATAAGTATGTATGAAAAAAAATGGGAAATTCAACTTAACACTACAAGAGAACTCTCAAGTTTTTTTTATTGTTTATGATTCATAGCACTGCAATGGAAATTGAACAATACCTTGAATAATAAATATAATACTGAGAAAATACTTGTATTCTCAAAGTGAGTTAAGATTTTTTTTAAATGGCAACTAAATGGCCATCAATATATTGATGAAAAAGAGTTATATTGGAAACTATGAAGCAGGATATTTAAATTCAAAGTGCATGTCATAATTGTGGTGATCTCCTTGCTAAAATTCCCACTTGGAAATAACCAGAAAGTAATAATTGTTTTCTTCATTCTATTGATTTAAGTCATGTATTTAAATCATTTATCAGTCATTCCTCCCACTCTATGGTTCTGGGCTTATAAAGACCTATTTTCAAAATACTAATACCATTTTGAACCAGCAGCATAAAAAGCATAGAAAAGATCCAGGTTAAAATAAATCATTTTTGTAAAAAGGAGGGAGCATTGTTTTATTTTAAATTTTTATTGGTTTTTAAAACAAACATAAACAAACAAAACATAAAAACATCAAGCCATCTTCCATATATATATATACATACAGTGTGTCGGTTGGTTTACGAATTGTTTTGTGCTTCCATTTCGTAGTCTTCAATTACAATTTCATTCTATATATTCTCATATTTTCAATCAAGTATTAAATACATTAATATCATTATTAATCAATCATTTGACTATACTTTTATTCATTCATGTTTTACGAAGGAGGGAGCATTGTTTTATAGTACATGACATAAAAGAAGCAGAATTAGCTATTATGTTAAACTTATCTACAGAAAATCATGCAAAAGATGTCCTGTTGCAGATCTAAGATCATGGGGCAAAGTATATGAGAATTGGCAGTTCTGTTACTAACCCAAGTCCAAGTTTGTAACACCTTTGATACCCTAATAAGCATTTTATTTGGACCTGGAAAAGAATCAAGACCCTATTAGAAGCCCTGGTGACATAGTGGTTAGAATGCAGTATTGCACACAAGCTCTGTCCACAGCCAGGAATTTGATTCTGATGTGGCTCAACTTGACTCAGCCTTCCATCCTCCTGAGCTCAGTAAAATGAGGACCCAGATTGTCAAGGGCAATATGCTGACATTGTAAACTGCCTACAGAGTATTGTGAGGCACTGTGGAGGGGTAAATATTGTTATTGCTATTATAAGGTAGGTGAATTAAATAAACCCATCTTTCTTTTGGTGTTGTTAACATATTGCTTAGCAGCTTTGGAATCTCTTGCATAGAGTGATTATGCATGCCGTGAATGAGTTACACAATAATGCATGTATCATTAAGTAATAAGTTATGTTATTATTTAAATACATTATAAATTATATATAATACATTGTATTTATTCTTTAATAAAACTTTTATTTTAAAAACTTTTAGGCCTACATGTTCTTTTTTGGATGCATCTGTCATAAACAATTTTTGTCTGGGTGTGTGTGGATTTTTTACCAGAGAAATACACACATTGGTTTTCCAAATTGTTTCTAAGTATTTGAGCAAAATACGTCCAAACACCTTTCCACTCTTTAGTTTTTACATTTGCTCTTGCTACCTTTCCCTTTGATTAGATGAATAATAGTAGTGTTATTCCAACCACCCATCACTGATAGATTGTTCACATGCACATTAAAAAGACCACACAGCCACTCTATAAACAAACCACATGAACAGTTAATATTTTTTCCTTTTTTACCATCTACATCTACAATTTTACTATTTTCCAATATTCTCACAGCCTTTAGAACTTACTTTCTTCATACATCAACATCATTCCCAATTGATTTTTAAAATACTCATTTTTTTCATTTACTTCCTTCAGTTTATCCAAAGTAATTTTCTTACTTCTTAACTTAATTCAGTCTTCTGGAAGCTTCTCCTTTACTCTTTTCATCTGTGTGCAAAGCTTTTAAAGCAGACATATATAAACACACACAGAGATTGCTGAAATTAGTGAGTCCAATGAGCAAGCCCCAGTGATTAAATGATTAAATGAAGAGGCCACTAGTGTACATTCCATATAATCCCAGGTCATCTGAGAATGTCATGTACTCCTATACAGAATTGGACAGAACAAGAATAATGACATTAAAAAATGCTACTTCAGCACTATGGACAGCATCTGTTATTTCTGCCAATGTATCCTTAAATGGGGAACCCACATTTTAACTGGCTTTAAAAGCTTTCTACAAAATGAAACAAATAACACTCAGAGCAGATGAATGATTGGGTTAGAAATTGTTCTCATATATGCTCATTTTTTATTGTAGGAAGCTTCAAATAAAAAAAAAACACAGGGAAAGTATTTACTCCTGGTGTTCTACACCTCAAAGTTGAAGTGATGGTCTGTCCTGCTTCATGTGAAGACCCAGCCTCTATGAGCTATGCCTGAAGCTAAAACTATGGGATACATTACCTAGATTAGCTAGCAAGATGCCTGTTTCAATGTCCATCTTTCAGAGGACCTGGAGCAGAGAGGGTATCTGAATTATAGGAACAGTTTTTAGTGAACTAAAGATTTCACTGAGCTCATTAGTTCAGCTAACAGTTTCCACTTGTTATGATGCCATGCAGCTAAGGGCAACAGAAGCAGCAGGAGTCAGTGATGATTAACCAGAGTTGGCAACTGGGACTGCTATGCCAGTTATTGTCAATGTAGGAAGGGAACCAACTGGAAGGAGCCAAGTGTAGTTCTGGAAGGGAAGGCTCTCTTTCAAACCCAAGCTTTCCATATCACTGCACAATTTCCAGATGAAGCCACTCTGCTCAAACAAGGCAAGGAGGAAAACATCAATCATGCTTCTAGTTTTTCTTTTCCTTATGAACCACATGATTTTTTTTACAGGATTGATTTTCAAGAAGTGCACAGTAGCTTTGAGAATTGCTTTCTTTCTTTTATCTAGTTCTCCCCTAAGTATTTTGGATTGCACAATTCTGTATGTCTGACCATCTTCAAGGTTATCAGGGAGGGCTGTGTCATTAGACAGAGTTTCTCAAGGACCAATTGCTAAAGGACATGGAGTGACATTTTTGTTCCAAAAATGATTCATGACTGATCAGTTCAAAAGAGAATATTTCTTCACTCTAGATGGCTAGGCAAAAAAAAACCCCACTTCTTTTAAATCTGACACAAATCCCACTTGGAAAAGGAGAAGAAGCCTGAGAAAGAGGAGTTCCTTTTCCTGTATTATTTCTTAGAGTGGATATTTTGGTAGTAACTTGAGCATAAAATTCTCAAAAGTTTGAAAGAAGCAATGGTTGCCACATTCAAGCTTCATTGTTCATATAAATGATTTGCTTTATGATAATGAACAGTAATATACTGTGGAGTCCTTGGTGTTCTCCGAGCTTGGTTGTTTTCTTGCAGATTATGCAAGAAAGCAATCATGCTCAGGGAGCATCAAGGACTCCCACAGTTCAACCCTGAGCTACAAATATTCTCTTCTACTAGTACCTGTGAAGGGACAGGCTATCTGCAAAATGGCCAGCATCTGGGCTGTTGGTGACCTGTCCCTTTAAGACCCCTCTCGAGCCAGCTCATCAACTGGCTATTAAAGCCGAGTAGAAAGGCAGCTGTGGATGAATATGTGAAAGGAAAGGTGTTTTGTGTCACAGGAAGCTAAAACAGTTTGAAGCAGCCTAAGGCAAATAAAATAATAACTGTTTTCCAGAAGTCAAGCTCACAAAGAGAAGTAGTGAAAGAACAGGAATTGTAGCAGACTTGGGAAATAGTATAGTAAACAGACAGTACTCACCTTTGAGTACTTGTGGGTGTGTTACCTACAGGCCAAGTGAGGTTGTGTTGGCTCTCTGGTATTTTGGAGCCCACTGAACTGGGTATATGTAAAAGAACCTGTGATAGTACAATGATATATAATGGGTAGGTAAAAGAATTAGTGTACAGTAATGTACTTTTATCATTGCTGCCTCAATATGTCTCTTCATATATAACCTTTGAAAGGCTGTCCCACCTGAAAACCATCACGGATATGCCATGCAGTTTGCATACTGAGCAAATAGATCAACAGATGATGCTGTTAATATGGCTCTGCACTACATCCTACAACACCTTAAATCTCAAAATGAAAGGGTCCTCTTTATAGACTTCAGTTCGGCATTCAATACCATCATTCCAGACATTCTTCTAACTAAACTAAACCAGCTAGGGGTACCTGAACACACTTGTAAGTGGATCATAAGCTCCCTAACAGACAGGAAGCAGCAGTTGAAGCTAGGCAGAATCACATCTGATACTTGTACAATTTCGTACAGTGCCCCCCCACCCAAGGCTGTGTGCTTTCTCTACTTCTCTTCTCCCTATATACCAATGACTGCATCTCAAATAACCCATCTGTTAAAATACTGAAGTTTGCAGATGATACAACAGTGACTGGTCTCATTCAAGATGTGATAATAATCACAAAAACCACTGGACACAGTGAACAAGAGCTTTATTATTAAGCTTTTGCAAAAGGGAATTCTGCTCATGGCAGAAGACATTTTCCCCAGAAGGGCTAGGGTTTATGTACAGGTTCAAATATTCAGTCTCTTCCCCTTTCCTCAGTTCACAATCTATCCAACTACATATCTCCCTATGCCACACCCATAGTGTAACTCCTGTTTCCTTGTGTTTGGAAACTACCCTTGTTCTCACTGCTATGTCTTCCTGTTATGTCCATTGAAGCTGTAAGGCATCCAGAAAGTATCCATGATATCAATAACTCCAAGACATTTTCTCTCCAATTGATTTATTTAGAAACAGATCTGGCATGTCAAAGGCAATTTCCCAAAGTGAAATTTTTTTGTGCATTACACAGAATCCACCTTCTCTCTTCACTTCTCTCCTCCCACTTCTACACTTCATAAATCACAAGAACCAATTAACTGCCACTTGAATTTCTTAATATGACATATAGAATAAACTTGAACTTTTCAACTCCTCCAACTCTCCTAAAAAAAATGTGGCAGCCAAATTTCAAAGCTGACAGGCATCCCCCCCTTGATAACTCCTCCTCCTAAAGAAAAGGAAAAAAAAACACATACAGGGGTTAATGCATAGTCCTTAACCCCCTCTCCCCCCTCCATGAGGACCCTTCGGTTTGTAGGAAAATCCTCATGGAATTGGTTAACCAATTGATCAGCATGAACATCCCAACTCTTTACCCAACTGGCATCTGAGAGGGGATATCCTTTCCATAAGACCAAATATTGCAATCAGCCATGGTGTAATCTAGAATCAAGAATTTTTTGAATCTCATAGTGTGTTTCCCCCTGTACCATTAGCAGTTTAGGGGGAGTGATTGGCAGTGGTCTTATCATTGATGCAGTAGCTGGTTTTAGTAAACTACAATAGAACACCGGATAAATTTTCCCCAACAGTCGAGGAAGGCTTAATTGGATGGTGACCGGATTGATTATTTTTGAAATTGGAAAAAGACCCAAGAATTTTGTAACCAGCTTCTTACTGGGCAGTTTCAACCTAAGATACTTGGTCAACAAGTATATTTTGTCCCCTACTTTAAAAGGCAGTTGAAGGGATCTACGTTTATCTGCCTGTTTTTTATAATTTTTTGCAGCTTCATTCAAAGCTTTTTTTGCATCTTCCTACCCTTTCTTTAATGAGTTTGTCCATTCTGTTAGGGACATGGATGAGGGAGGTTGTCTAGGTAATTCTGGCATTGGGACAAAATCCATTCCAATGTTGATTTGGAATGAAGTCAATCCCGTGCTGCTATGTACTGCATTATTGTAAGCAACCTCTGCAAAAGGTAATAACTCAGACCAATTTTCTTGTTGATAATTTACATAGCATCTAATGTATTGTTCAATCATGGTGTTAGCCCTCTCTGCTGCTCTATTACAAGCAGGATGGAAAGCTGAGGATAACCCTTGAGAGAAACCAATGGATTTCAGAAATTCCCTCCAAAATTTTGAGGTAAATTGTACTCCTCTGTCTGATATTACTCTACGAGGTACTCCATGTAGTCTATAGATATGTTTCACGAACAGCTTTGCAAGTTTTTTTGCAGATTGAAGTCCTTTGCAGGCTATAAAATGGGCCTGTTTAGAGAATAAGTCAATTATAGTCCAAATGATCATATTCCTTCACTCTTAGGTAGTTCAGCAATGAAGTCCATTGTGATTTCTTCCCAAGGTTGGGTTGGTTCAGTGACTTGTTGTAGGAGGCCAGGGGGATTTCCAATTCTGTGTTTCATTGTGGCACAAATTGAACAACTTTTTACATAGTCCTCAACATAAGATTTCATTTTTGGCCACCAGAACTGTCTTCTCCTTGAACAACATGGGGGCAGCTAAACTTGATTTGGCAGGCTCAATAAAACCTCATTCCAAATTGCTGTCGATGTATTTCCTTAATTCGGTTATTTCAGCAGGTGCCAAGGAATACATTTTTGGTTTTGGTGATTTTGTCCCGGGCTCTAATTCTATGGCACAATCAGTGGCTCAATGGGGAGGTAAAACATTACACTCTTCTTCACTGAATGCATCACCCAAGTCTTTGTATTGGTTGGGTACCTGGGGGTTATCTGGGAGAGGTGGGATATCATGGATGCTGGCTCAGGCTCTGGGTTCAATTGACTGGTGGCTTTGTAGTGGGTAGAAGAGGGGACAATAGGCCCAGTCCAATGAGGATTTTTCTGGATCCATCTTCCCATTTGATCATTGGGGCCCATTTGTCTAACCAAGCAAGTCCCAGTATGATTGATTCTGACATCTTCGGGGCCACTATGAAGCGTATGAGTTCATGATGGAGCCCCAATTCTATCTTGATCAATTCTGTCATTTGAGTGGCTCCCCCCCATTTGCTCAAATCTGATTGGGCGTTTTAGTGGGTTAGTCTTTATGACCAATTGTTCAACGATAAGACATGTAGAACACCCAGTATCAATGACAGCTTCAAACTCCCCAGCCTCCCCTGTGTTTGGTACCACTAACTTGACCTGGACTGTAAAAGGTATGATGGGATCACTCACCATTGGGTTATCTTCACAGGTCGGGTTCTCAGGGATGTGGTGTCAGTCCCCTGGTCCATTGTTCCCATCTGCGCAGAGAGGGCTTTCCCAGCTGTGTTTGGTGAACCAATCCCTGCCCAGAGGTCTTCCTTGATTCTTCTAACCTCTAACAGCTGTGGAGCTTGTGGTACAGGAGCAGGGGCCAGACAGTCTGCTGCCCTATGACTGGCTTGGTCACATCAGTAACATTTCAGCACCCTGGTGGGTCGGGTAAGAGCAGTTTCAGCTGGTCCAGTCAGTGGTCACCTTGCCACAATTCTCTTAGTTGGGGCTGCCGGAAGGGGTTTCCTGTGTGGGTTGATGCTGCGATCTAAGCTGAGGGAGGCGGAATGCCACGATTGTAAGGTCTCTGGGATTTCCCTAATTTCACAGGCCTTCTTTATTTCTGGATCAATGGCTTTTTATAAAATAGTGTAAAGTCATTATTTCAGGCCAATCCATGAGGTGGCTTGCGACCCTTCTAAAGTCCCAAATGAATTCTGACAAGGGTCGCTTGCCTTGCCTCATTTCCATTAACTTCTCCATTCCATTAATTCTTCTTGGGAGAATTCCAATCCCAATTGTCTCTCTTCCCTCCAATCTGGCAGAATAGCAATATGCCTGGGGCTAGAAAAAGATTTCTCTTCAGACAGCTGGGTTACATCTGGGTTATAACAACTTCTTGAGTTGAAACGCTTCAGTATAGCTTCCAAATCTCTTTCTCCTACTGCCATCCTGAAAGCATCCATCATCTCCTCCAAACAAGGGCTGGCAGGTTCAATTAATGCTCTGGAGGGAGAGCCCCCACATGCTCCCCCCTGCACATCTCCAACTTCGGCTGATTGTTGATCTTTATCCATCTCTGGGAAAAGAACTCCAGGGTATCAGCCAAGCCCCCTTCAAAAAAATAAAAGATCACTTTGGGAAATAAATGTAAGGCATTCAGAGAGCATCCATGATATCAATCACTCTGAGACATTTTCTCTCCAATTGATTTATTTAGAAACAGATCTGGCATGTCAAAGGCAACTTCCCAAAGTGAATTTTTTTCCTGCATTACACCGAATCCACCTTCTCTCCTCCCTTCTCTCCTCCCACTTCTACACTTCATAAATCACAAGAACCAATTAACTGCCACTGGAATTTCTTAATACGACATACAGAATAACTCTGAACTTTTCAACTCCTCCAACTCTCTTTAAAAAAAATGTGGCAGCTGAATTTCAAAGCTGACAGAAGCACAATGGATCATTAGTAGGCTTCCGTTTTGTCAGGATGACCCAGCATCTCTTACATTAATTCTCAAGCCAAAAGTACAAACCCCCATTCCAACCAAGAACATGACATTTTACTTTAAAACACAACAAGTTACAAAACATAATATGTTTGACAACAGCGAACTAAAAACTTACATACAGGCATACATTGCTTTATACTTATGTCTCTCCCATGTATCCTAAAACAATCCACCACCATTAGAAAGACTATCATTCATCATATCATAATATAACTCCGTTTACTTGTTTATCTTCTTGGAGTTCGCTACTGCCATACCTGTTGTCATATAGCATATTGCATAGGTTCCCCCTATTGCATTTACAAAATGCATAAGCCAAAATATATAAACTACCATCTCTTCTATTTCAATACAAGAAAACATATCCTCAGTAGGTAAAGATTATATATATATATATATTCCCAGACACTTATATTTTACACAATCATAAGCTAATTAAATTGCAAGACTCTAATTGGAGCCTTAGGATCTTGAAGGTATCCAGCTGTACATCTACCTCTCCATAAGGTCTCCACACAAAAACATAAGCTTCAATCAGTATATTGATTATACTGATACTTATATCAGTATATTCTTAATTCAGTATATTGTCAGAAATAGTCCTTCCTCCAAAATTTTAAATCCTGTATAGGAAGGTGAATAAGTATCATATAATTCAACACATTGATTATACAAAGCTTCCAGTCTTCATAACACATCCCTATGTGACTACATCACATTTGTGATTACACTTTGGATATTTACCTAAAGGTAATCCATCTTCCAAGGTGGATCTTATCGCAGCTGTGGATTCAATTAGTGTCAGTGGTGTTTGCACTTAATAATATTCACTGTTGGGTTCAGTATGGAAACATTGCTGCTGCCATGTCATTGGAAAACTAGGCAATACATCAAAAACCTCCATTCCTACCCTACACAATGTACTAACCACTATCAATGTCAAGTTCAATATTGCAATATTGTAAATGGACTAGGCCCTCTCCCACCTTACATCTGTAGTTTATATGTCAAAACTTACAATCGGTCATTGGGGACTTACATCCACTTTTTCTTTCTTCTTCCACCTTGTACCACAGCCATCATTTACACCAATCTGCTATCTTTTTCTCAATAAAATTGACAACACAATATAAAAGTTTATTACTCCCAGCCAAATAAGCAACTCAATCTCCCAATGTTCCATAAACTAAGTATATATGTAACTTTAAAATGTAAGTTGAAAAGGATTTTATGTGCCTTGCTTCACTGTCCACTCAGAGGGTCATTTGTCCATACTGCTGTTTCAGTGGTCAGCAGGATTCAGCAAGACCTGTCCCAGGCTTGGCTATTTGCTCAGCTTTCCCACTCCCCCAATCATCTGGTTGGAACTTATGGACAGCAAATTCAGGAGGTAATCTCTGTAGACAGCAAATTGAGCGAGCAGTCCTTTTTCCTGAAGTGAAATAAAGAAAAGGAGAACCTAAGTTCTTTACAAAAAAATCTTTAGTGCCATATTAGGTATGATATTTCAAACAACACTTCATATGGTGAAATACACACATCTTTTCTAGGGATAAGGGCAAACATTTCGTTCAGAAAACCTGGAGCTCCAATATTAACCTTTTTACTTGTTGCATTCTCTCCATGCAGTCACTCACTCTATATCTATGTGGTATTGCCAATTAATCGCCAATTGCTCCATTCTCTTTTGCACCATCTGGACAGTGAAGTTTGTGCCTCTATCACTGTCAATAGATTCAACCAACCTATATCTAGGTATTATATTATTAGTACAGTCATTTGGGCATTTGCTCTTGCACACAGAAACACTAAAACCCATTCATTCAAATGATCTACTATTACCAGCAAACACTTCAATGTTCCACTACTGGCATTTCAGTGTAATCTACCTGTATTCATTGGAATGGCCAAATAATCAAATGCCTTCCTTCTACTATCTGCTTCTGCATAACTCTTTTCTTTATTTGTATACAATGTATAAATTCTACCCACTTGCATGGCTATCATTTACATGTCCCTACAAATATATTATCTTCATATAATGTATTAATGCTAGTTCCCAAATAAGATCACTCATGTATTTTCTCTATATTATATTCTTCATAGTAAATATATTTACTCTTAGTAAATATATTTACTATTACTACTACTCTTCTATTCATTCATCCATTTTCCTGAACCTCCTTATTCTTCAGGAGGGGCTGTCTAACTATCCCCTTAATCCTTTCTGGATTTATCTTCTTTACTTCCATGACTAAGTAGATGTCCCAGGTATGTAACCTCAGGTTCTACATATTGTAATTTCTTTCTTGAAACTCTTAGGCCCTGTTGCCCCAAGAAATTCAACAACTCATTTATGCCTTTTTTTTAACATGATAACCACTTCTATGAAATCTACTTATTTTCAGATCATTCAGATGGAAGTTTTGCTGCTTCCAAAATTTCATCAATGTCTGCATTAACCAATGCATTCCATTTTCTATTCTCCACTCGGGACAACACATCAATAAACAAATCAACTTCTCTCTATATATAGCATCTTCCAAATCCTTCCACACTTTAGTATTTAATTCCATACAACCAACAGATACTCAGCTGGATCCTATCTATTAAGAAAACCCAGTTCTCTTGGAATAACTACAACATAACAACATTAGTGAACCACCGCTTGAAGGCACGAAGGCCAACCACACCATCAGATCCATCAATTTTTACAAAAATGCTACTGGTTTCTTCTTCCCAGTCTACGTTTTAGCTAGCAATGCTCTGGCCATACCATCCTCCACTCCTCACACAGGAGAACTTTAACTTACTCTGTATATTAATCTATCATCAACAAATACTTTAATATCCTCACTTAAGGAGAATTTATTTTATTTATTGTATTTATTTGTTTTGTCAATTGCTTACAAGATAATAGGTATAAGTAAAAACATAGTTATGAATACATGGATACATATAAGAAAAATAAAAAAAATAAAAGAAACAATAGGACAGAGACAGTAGGCATGTTGGTGCGCTTATGCACGCCCCCTGTTGAATAGCTTTACATCATCAGCGAAGATAAAGCAGTTGCTCTTATTATGATCACAGAGGTCATTTATGTAGAGTATGGAGGTCCTAGAAGACTGCCTTGGGGTACACCACTGTTGACAGGTACAGAATTTGATAGGATGCTCCCAATTTTGACCATTTGTTGTCTGTTTGACAGGAATGCTTCTATCTAGTTATTCAGGTGTCCAGAGATACCATAAGATTTTAGTTTTAGGAGTAATTTATTGTGTACCACTGAATCAGAGGCTTTACTATGTAGATTGCGTCTATTGCTTTACCCTGATCGAGTTGTGTAGTCCATATGTTTTTGCAGTGTAAGAGTTGCAGATTACAGAATAGCTTTTTACTGAAACCAAATTGTTTATTAGAGAGTAGGTTGTTTGTTTCTAAGTGGAGGGTGATGGATTGGTTAATAATTGATTCCATTACTTTACAGGTGATGCAGCATAAAGAGATTATTCTGTAATTTTCAACTAGGCTGGGGTCTCCCCTTTTGAAGATGGGGATGACCGTGGCTTGTGACCATAGTTTTGGCCAGGAGCTGGTCCTGAAAGATTTTTCAAAGATTATGCTTAGAGGTTCGGCTATGGCAGTGGATAGCTTTTTTAAGAAGTAGGCACATATTCCATCCGGTCCAATAGATAGAGATGGTTTTAGATTGCATAGTGCTTTTTCAACATTGTCCTCTGTAAAATCAATAAGTATTAGATCATTGTAGTTGTCTGTGGTTCGGCTAGGAAATATTGGGCATGATCCATTGCTGTTTACAAATACTGAGACAAAGAATGTGTTAAAGAGGTTGGATTTAATAGTGTCGTCGTTGCAGTGTTCACCATTAGTCCTTTCAGGGGTGGGATGGACCTTGAGTCTTTTAGTTTGCTGTTTACAAAATTGTAGAAAGTGCGGGTAGAATTGGGGTGTAGAAGGTTTTCCTCTTGTTTAATGTGATAATTGGTGCATTTAGTTTTTATCTTGTGGCATAAATTTTTGTATCGACTTTTGAAGTTGGCAACGTGACCAGATTTGTTTTTCCGCCAAAGTGATCTCTTTTTGGATTGAAGCTTCCTTATTGTTATGGGTAATTTGTTTTTTCTGGTTTTGGGAGTTGTTATTGGTACATATAGTTTGATGACTCTTTTGACTTCAAGTAAAAATATGTTGTAATGGTCTTCTACACTATTGCATCCAGTGAATAGAAATTGCCAATCAAGGGATGAGAGATAATTGTTTATAAGATCATAGCTGCCTTTTTTGAAGTTATAATTAGGGATTCCATCATTGTGATGATTTTTGTGTGGGCGTATGTTGAGACAACAGTCAATCATGTTGTGGTCACTGTTGGAAAAGGGTTCTTTAATTTATATTCTGTAAATTGAATTCAAACTATTGCAGAAGATGAGATTGAGGCAGTTGTTAAGTCTAGTGTTGTTGGTTACTAGTTGTTCTAGTCCCAGATTTGTTACTGCATTGTAGAAGGTTGCATATGTGGGTTCAGTTCTACATTCGTTAAGGGTCCAATTAATATGAGGTAGATTGAAGTCACCAAGAAAGATAAAACCGTGTAGGCAGGATGCTGCCCATGTTAGTACTGTATTTAGCTTGTTTGCATGTTCGATGTCATAATCAGGGGCTCTGTAACCAAAATGTGATATTTAAGGACAGTTCACAGACAAGGATCTCAGGAATAGCAAGCTCCTGGGTAACTTGGATGTTTTTTAGATGTAGGGACTTTTTATAGAAGATAGCAACACCACCTCCTCTATGAGAATCACATATCCACATTCATAGTACATTTTACCAGTGCCATTCCTGACTTCTAAGTCAGCTAAACTATCGTTTCAAGCTTCAGAGAACTACAAAGCTGCTAATTTAAGGCATACAATGCACAAGTCCAACTCAAAATACTTTCTAGGTAGACAGACCAAAAGTCCCTCTCTTGCTTGAGAAGCAATCCCTTCCCCAAGGAAATATCCACTAGGCCACCAGCTATCATTTGCCTTTCCACTTCTGGGCTAAAATCCTCAAAAGCCTTCCCTTATCCAGGTAATGCTAGTCTCAAAATAGCGTAAATATTTATCTCTCTGGCTACATATTGTAGTTCCTAATTCCTCTCTATTTTTTTTTTTACAAACAATATTCCATAGGATGTATTCAAAATGCACACACATGAAAACCATAAAAGTTATTAAAAAACAATCTTAGAAATAAATCAGCCATCCAATTTTGGGTCACTGCTCTGAAATATATATTTGAATCAAACTAAAAACAAAATTACACTTCAGAGCAGGAAAGAAAACTTATCGATTGAGATTCAGATCCAACAATGCTCCTCCCTCTCAGCAGAGAAAAGGAAAAAAATGTTTAAAACGAGCAGCAGACAAGCCTCACCCCACCCTTTTCCTGCTTCTTTCAAAGCAAAAGTCTTTGCATAACAAGCTGACAGAAGGGGGATAGAGAGAGAGGAAATATTTCAACTACACAAAAATATCCCCTCCTTTCCCCATTTCTCTTAACAAAATACTTTTCTCCATTTCTCTCTCTCTCTACCTCTGCCTCTCTGTCTTTGTCTCTCTGTCTCTCTCTCTCCCCCCTCTCTAGCTTTATTGAATCACACATATTTCCCATAAATATCTTTCCCACCATGCATTATTTATATACAATATCTGTCTTAACAATAACAACAACATCGAAACCTCACTGCTTTTCAGCACAAAGGTCTCAGGAACACCCTGCTTTATGAGCCTCAGGGCTTATTGCACACTCACATTTGTATAGCAATCAGACTTTTCTTTTGAACCAATATCATATACATAAAGTTCCATTTTTCTATTTAAAACAATCATCATAATTATTTCAGGGAACTTTTCACAAGCCAATAAGCTCAATTTCTTAAACAACAGTATGTGTACTATTGTCATTAGAGGATCACATCCTCCCAGAAGATTTTGGGAAATAATTACACATAAACACTTTCATGCAAACATACCATTATGAGCAGGGGTGGGATCTGACCAGTGTAATTACCGGTTTGGTGATTTACGATTTGTGCACATTCCAGCCAAGAATATGACATTTTACTTTAAAACACAACAAGTTACAAAACATAATATGTTTATTAGATACAGTTATATAATTGTCCAGAAATCTTCTTATAGGTCATTTCTTGGATAAACATAGAGTCTCTTCTGTTCTTCCTTTTCTCACATTGTAACTGACTATCTATCTATCTATCTATCTATCTATCTATCTATCTATCTATCTA
>NW_020769313.1:31094343-31120614 GCF_900518735.1 Pseudonaja textilis | reverse complement strand
TCTATCTATCTATCTATCTATCTATCTATCTATCTATCTATCTATCTCTTTGGTTATTTGGGTTTTCTTCCACGTAAAATTGGAAGTATCTAGGCAATGTTTCGATGAAGTCTCATTCATCATCTTCAGGCTTGTGTCTTCAGCTCTGTGCTTCTCAGAGTAATGTGAGCTTGCAGCTGCTTCTTCCTTTTAACTGCTAGTGGGGGTGTGACTTGATTGGGTGGTGTCTTGGCTGTGTTCTGATTGGGTGGGGATGTGTTCTCATTGGTTGGGGCCCTGGCTGTGCTCTGATTGGCTGGGGGGTTGGCTGTGCTCTGATTGGCCAGGCCCACCCAATCAGAACACAGCCAAGCCCCCACCCAGTCAAGTCACATCTCCACTAGCAGTTAAAAGGAAGAAGCTGCTGCAAGCTCACATTACTCTGAGAAGCACAGAGCCGAAGACACAAGCCTGAAGATGATGAATGAGACTTCATCGAAACGTTGCCTAGATACTTCCAATTTTACGCGGGAGAAAACCCGAATAACCAAAGATACATATATATTTGCCACATATAACACAGGACAAAGACAAATCCACATACAGACAGGAGGTTGTACAACTAACTGGAACAATCCGGACCTGAACACATTCAAAACTATAGAAATGGTGGTAGACTTTAGAAGAAACCCTCCCATACTACCACCTCTTACAATACTAATCAACACTATATCAACAATAGAGACTTTAAAATTTCTGGGTTCTATCATATCACAAGACCTAAAATGGACAACTAACATCAAAAACGTCATCAGAAAAGCACAACAAAGAATGTTCTTTCTGCATCAATTCAGAAAGCTCAAACTGCTCAAGGAGCTGCTGGTACAGTTCTACAGAGGAATTACTGAGTCTGTCATCTGCACCTCTATAACTGTCTGGTTTGGTTCTGCAACCCAACAGGACAGACACAGACTTCAGAGGACAATTAGGATTGCAGAAAAAACAGCTACTACCAACCTGCCTTCAATCGAGGATCTGTTATACTGCACGAGTCAAAAAGAGGGCTGTGAAAATATTTACAGACCCCTCACATCCCAGACATAAACTGTTTCAACTCCTACCCTCAAAACGATGCTATAGAGCACTGCACACCAGAACAACTAGACAAGGACAGTTTTTTCCTGAATGCCATCGCTTTGACAAAAAAATAATTCCCTCAACACTGTCCAACTATTTACAAAGTCTGCACTACTATTACTATTAATCTTCTCATCATTCCTTATCACCCATCCCCTTCCACTTGTGACTGTATTACTGTAACTGTGTCACTCGTATCCTTACGATTTATATCGATTGTTTCCTAGTATGATTTGATTGCTTATTGTACTCTATGACTATTATTAAGTGTTGTACCTTATGATTCTTGACTCTTGATGAATGTATATTTTCTTTTGTGTACACTGAGAGCATTTGCACCAAGACAAATTCCTTGTGTGTCCAATCACACTTGACCAATAATGAATTCTATCTATCTATCTATCTATCTATCTATCTATCTATCTATCTATCTATCTATCTATCTATCTATCTATCTGAGAAAGCACAGCTTGGAACCTTCAAATCTTACACATATTTGATTCTGTCAATCTTGGATATGAAGTCTTTTCTCCTAAGGTTTCAGAAAAGACCCTAAGATTTATTTTAAGGCTCTTAAAACAAACAGGAACACAATGGTACTGTATTATTACCAACCTAGTATTTTAGCTTTATTTATAGTTTCTAACAGTTTTTAAAAATGATAGTTGATTTAGGTATTTTTTTAGTTTTGTTATACACCACCAAGAGTCACTTGTTTTGAGAGATAGGTGGCTATATAAATGAGATAAATGATAAATAAATTCCTAGTCATAAATCACATACCCACAAATAAATCAAAATCTTTCTGACTCAATTGTAATGAATTTTAATATAACATTACAAAACAAACAAATAGAATTATTATGCATGTACTTTGGTTAAATTCAATAGGTATAGCTACTCCCCAAAATGGATAAGAGTGCATTATAACTGCCAACTATGTACTCATTAAAAATGGGAAGCTTGCTTTTCCTTTAAAAAAATAAATATGACAACCCCAGCAAAACAACTCAAACATGATTGAATAACCAGGAATTGAAAGGCATACTTTTATGAACACAAGACTAAAAGGTATCTCTCCCTGGATGGACAAACCATCTGCTTTGCTTTTTTCACATTTTTTAATTTCTTTTTTAAATATAGATTCTTCCAAATCAATGTGTGACAAATCAGATAAAACCTTCACATATCTCTATGTGTATTGCCTGGAAAATAATTATTAGCCCAGATATCTGTGTTTAAAGTTTTTTTCCAGCAATGATTAACAATAAAATGAACTAGATTTTTTTTTGTTTTCTTTGAATTGTCTAAGGAATTTTTGCTTAGAAAAAGAGAGGACTGTTAGTTTGAAAGAGGGATCAAAGAGGTCATCTATGTCAATTGAACAGCCCTTTCTCAAGGGGAGGGGGAGTATGACATCATTTATCTCCAGTCTACAACACAGTCCTTTCAGACATTCCAAGAAAGCTCCACACTCATTTGCTCTACTCAGGTGATCCTGAGGACACAGACAAACTTTCAAGTGGCCTTAACAACTTGCTAAAAGAATACAAATGACTAGCTGTCTGCAAGGAGTTTAATTCCTCCATTCCGCACCATCCAGTCAGAGCTGAAGAAGCTTATTGGATGAGAAGCAAAATGTCTTTAAAGAAAAACAAGGACAACCATGACCTGGATGGCTGAGATGCTCCATAGACACAAATATTTATATTTGTAAGTCAGGGTTGAATTGAAGGGTCCATGGTGCTCTCTGAGCTTGGTTGATTTCTTGCAGACTTTCTTTATTCAAACTAGCCAACATCATCAGTGCTAGTAGGGAATGGGATTTGCTTTCAATTATATTAATGTTGGTGGGAGAGGTCTTGGCAGTTCTTTGGTTGGACGGTTTACTGTTAGCCATTTGCATTTCCTTGATTGGGGTATTAATTGCTTCTTGTTGATTAGCTCTTGAATGGTATGTAGATGTTATTTATGTCTATGTGCCTGTTGATGGCCAATTTGTAAGAGTACCAGGCCTCCAGGAATTCTCTAGCAGGTTTGGATTTGGTTTGATCTAAGAGGATCACTGTTTCCAAGTTGAAATTATGGTTGAGTCTGTCCATATGTTGTAAAATTAAGGGGTTTTCATCATGTCTTCTGATATGAACACAGATTAGCAAATTGACCATCAACAGGCACATAGATAAACAACCATATATTCCATTCTAAAGAGACAATGAACAAGCCAAAAAAGGAACAAAAAGACAAAACACTTCCTCACCAGCAATCAACACCTCGGTAAGCAAAAATTAACATCAAAATTAACTTTAGACCAACAGTCAAGAAGCAAACTATATACCTTAATCATGAAAACATTTTTAAATAATGAACAATGAATTCACTATACCTAAATACATAGCTGTTTTCTATCAGATTTAACTTAAAATCAAAGATAAGCTATTTTGGAAGTATTTACGGAAACATCTGTATAATAAGAAGGCAAAAAAGCTGTGATAAGACACATCCTATAATGCAGTAAGAAACAAATGGGTTTTTTTGTGCCAAGTTTACACTCCCAAATAATAATATATGGATACTATTTGCTGTCATTCAGTCTCCGAGGACTGAGAAATAGAAAATATGCCTTTATTAATTTATGTTTCCCATCATCTAATATTTTGATATGGTGAGCTTGTATGTCTGTTTCATTTTGGGAAGCAGGGTTATTCTCAGCTGAAGCTTTTTGTTATAAATTTTAGTGGCATGGTTAAAAATTTATTTATTTTTTCTTAATCTGTCACTGTACACTTTTAGCTGAGAGAAATTGCTTAAATTATTTATCATGCAATAACAGCTGGGCTTTGCTGGCAAGACCATTTCTAAAAGCTAAACTCCCAAGTGCAGTTTTTGTTTAGATTTCTTAGGGTCTATTCTTCTCTCTGGTTGCCATGTTATAGTGCATTTGGGAATTCAGACCTAAGGAAATAGATTAAACTTTTTAATTTAGGAACATTTTTGTATTTTTTTCCAAGATCACATTTAATAGTAAAAGGTCATACTTCAAAGTTTCCTTCCCAGATTTAATATTCAGCATGGTTTGCTATGTGAACTCAGTAGAAAGGATGAAAGCATTTTGATAATACACACCATGTAATCCTAAATAAGATAAAATGTTTTATATCCCAGCCTCTAGATTTTATGGGAAAGAGATGCTAATTGAGCAAGATTTTTGGCAATTCAATATGAGTCAAAAAAACTCATCTAGACTTACTCACTCAACAAAGGCAAGTATTAACCCATTGGTATTTATATTTCATTCCTAAAATGTAGAGTTTGGTAACTATTTTACAGCAGTTGAAGGATTATGATTGTTAACACAAAGATACATTAGTTGGTATCTGCTAATAGAATGTAATATAACCCATTCTACTGATATTAGGACTGGAGAATATAATATCTGACTATGGATCATATACAAAATTGATATGAAATTATATTGAGGACTTTCTAGCAATTGCTAGGTTAAATCACAAGGTTTGGATAGTGAAATGTAGAAGGCAAAATTATATATACAATTAGAATTTTTTAAAAACACAGACTCATTAAAGTTTCTCTGTCATGGAGATGTGAAGTACGGCTTCACCTTCATGACTTGTTTAATTGTGTAACACTTCACCCATGTAATCACTATTTCCATGAATGGATTGAATGTGAATTTTTTTATTTATATAGAATGTTTAACTATCAATACAATGAATTATAGCATTACAAAAGGCTAAGCGAATACATTCATGTTTTAAAACTACAGGAACCCCATTGAAGAACAGAAGGAAGAGCAGGCATCTCTTGAGAAAGAACTAATGATTCATAGTAAACGCCAAAGAAAAGATTTCCCCTTGCTGTGTGTCAAGCATTTTTAAAACTGTCTGAGCAGGAAGGGTTTAAAGTAAAAGGTGAGTCGCTCAAGAAGTAAGAGATATTATTCTGAGTGAAATAGTATATTGAACCTAATAGACTTCATTTGAACTTGGCTTTCTTTCTTTATTAACACTTTTCCATAAGAGACTGTCAAACTGCCCAGTTCCAGAAGAAGTTAAACTAAAGCAAACCAATTCATATCTCTTTGAGAATACAGAAGATACTTATTTTCTCTGTAAGGTGAACCTAAAATGTGTAATAAAGCCAATAACTATAACCACATCACAGTTACATTTTTGGATTCCCTTTTTCATTATTATTCATATTATCAAGAAAAAATGGCTTAAATATATTGGAGGAAGATTTGGGTTGGCTCTCCTGTCAATGTTTAGGGTTGGAATTTAAAAATGGGGCACAGTTTAAACTTCCTGTTCCCACGTAAAACTCATCATATGTGTTATCAATCTTTATTAGGGTAGCATTTTTAGATTTTTTAAAAATCAATAATAGAGCTGGAAGAAGAAAAGTCTTTAGAATTTTTTGAAAAGAGGAAGTGATGACTACTGGAACCAGATACTAAGAACAGTGCTGAAGAGAAGCAATGGATGACATGCATTCGCCAGCATATTTAACATTTTGTATGGTGGGGGGGAAATCCATTGCAATATTTGGACATTTTGCTTCCTACAAAAGACAAAGCACTGTGTTAATTGAAGTGATAGTGATGTGCAGATGATGTGGCAGTAAATAACAGCCACAACAGACAATATAAGGGATATGAGTAATATTCCATCAATATCATTCAAGATAAGACAAGAGTATGACAACTGTTTATGAATACTTAAATAAACAACATTTATTGAAGATTATTTGCAAACAGAACAAACTATGACTAGACTTTATAACAATAATGAACATCTTATAACTTTTCCAAAAGATGATTAATTCTATTTTTTAGAATGGAAGAATATTAGATATTTGCTAATATTAGATAGAATGTTAGATAGCAAAAAAAGGACTAAGATTTGATTTCACCAAAGTATTATTGTCCATCATTATTACTGAACAATAAATATAAGATATTTAAAATGATCTTGGCTGAGATGATGAAAATGATTTTACAGGACTTTATTCATCCATATCAATATGAGTTTTTATTCAAAGGACAGCAAAGAGATAATATTAGAAACGCATTAGACATTTTGGAATATTTAGAATAACATAATGACTGGTGTTTTTTTTTTCTTAGATGCAGAAAAGGCCACTTGCCTAAGACCCACCAAGGCTGCTCCAACCCAGTGAAATACCTCATGCTCCCCACAATTACTTCTCCCCCACTCAACCTGCCACACTGGGTCACTTATCTTGTGAAGATCTAGCAAGCAGTCTCCTTTCCACCCTCTCAGCCACATACACCCCTTTGCAGTTCCATTTGGGCCTCTGCAGGCCTCACCAGGAAGGTTGCTGGCCTAAATGGAACTTTTTATTTTATTTTATTTATTTGTCAAGCGATTATAAGATAATAGGTATAAATATAAACATAGTTATGAATGAAATGGATACATATAAGAAAAATAAAAAGAAACAATAGGACAGGGATGGTAGGCACATTGGTGCGCTTATGCACACCCCGTACAGACCTCTTAGGAAAGGGGTGAGGTCAATAGTACACAGTCCAAGGTTAAAGTTTTTTGGGGTTTGGGGAAGAAACCACAGAGTTAGGTAGAGTATTCCAGACATTGACCACTCTGTTGCTGAAGTCGTATTTCCTGCAATCAAGTTTGGTGCAGTTTACCTTGAGTTTGTATCTACTGTTTGCTCTTGTGTTGTTATGGTTGAAGCTGAAGTATTCATTGACAGGTAGGACATTGCAATGTATACTTAGATCGGACCAAAGACAGCATAGTTCTAGGTTGTCTAGGTCTAGAATTTCAAGTCTGGTGGCATAAGGTGTTCTGCAACAAGTAGAAGAGTGGAAAACTCTTCTTGTGAAATATTTCTGGACTTTCTCAACTGTATTAATATCAGATACATAATGTGGGTTCCAGACTGATGAGCTGTATTCACGTATTAGTCTAGCAAATGTTTTGTATGCTCTAGTTAGCAGTGTGATATTACCAGAGGAAAAAGCTATGTAGGAGTAGGTTAACAACTCTTAATGCCTTTTTGGCTATGTAGTTACAGTGGGCTCTAGCACTTAGATCATAAGAGATGAGTACTCCAAGGTTCATAAGGGCTTCTGAGGGATGGATCCATGGTCTCCATGTATTGTCACTTTTTATCAAGTTTTTGTTAATTCTCCATTGACAATTATTTGCGTCTTTGTGGGTTATAAACTAATTTCACCCATTTAATAACAGTTTCTCCAAAATCCATGTCATCCAGAATTGTAAATAGCAAACTCCAGGTTAAATTTTCAAATGCTTTTCTGCATCTAAGAAGGAAAAAAGCCACCAGTTATTGTTATTCTAAATATTTCAAAATGTCCAATGCATTTCTAATATTATCTCTCTGCTGTCCTTTGAATAAAAGCCCATATTGATATGCATCATCAACAAAGTTGGATCGACCCATTGGAAGCTCCATTTTGGCCTGCAACAGGCCAGGCAAGGCCTGCGGAGGCCCGAATGGAACTGCAGAGGGATGCACACAGCTGAGAGTCTGCAGAGGAGACTGCTTGCTAGATCTTCACAAGGTAAGTGACCCCTGCGTGGCAGGGTGGGTGGTGGGTGGAAGCAATTGTGGGGAGCATGAGGGCTAAATGGAGCTTCTGAGGGGAAGATCTGCCCCTCAGAAGCTCCATTTCACCCTGCAACATGCCAGGTAAAGCCTCTGGAGGCCCAAACACAGCTTCCAAAGGGTGGATCTACTTCTTGGAAGCCCTATTTTGACCAGCAAAATTCAGGATGAATGTTGCAGAGCCTCTGTGGTTGTTCATGAGGGCGAGCAACTGCCATGGTGCTGCAAAATTCATAGTTTGGGGGCATGTTTGCAAATGTGAGAGGGTATTTATTGCATAACTTTGAATGTTCACTAAGGGAACAGTCATTACCCGGGGATTACCTGTACCTGAGATTTGGAAGGTATTATGTTTTATGGTACAATAAGATTAAGATTAAAATAGTTTTTTTAATAAAATCATTATATTAGAAGTGTCATATTGAGAATATGGAATAGATATAGATCAAGGTTTTGTCAGAAGAGAACTTTGTGAATCTCACCACAAGAATTGTTTTTATAAAAAAAGAAACATCAGGTAAAGAGGTAGAAAAAGTACATGAGGAATATAACATGAAGCCAAATGAAGGTTTTATTCTTCGGTGGTTCTCACATGTACTGTTAAACTTCAACAGAACTTCTCAATAAATCACAGACCTTCTGTCTCTACATGGCTTAACTCAGTTCCTATGCTAGGACATGGCTTCTCTAGACAAGAATACTCACTGCAAAAAAAGAATGGAGCAAAATGAAACCACCAATTAACCACTGCCAATTCAAGGATGAAGTCTGTCTCTTATAAACTCATAGCACTTCTCCGACTGCTATTTTCTTGTTCAGTATTATTTAGTAGCCATGGTCAAGCAGTTATTGCATATTTCCAAAGCTGCTATATCAGTGTGGGAATTGTTGGTTCATATCTTAATTTGCACACTGTTCACGCTATGTATTCATATAGTATTTTTTGCATTTAATGGACCATCTGGTATGAAGTGGTCTTAAGACTTATGCTCTTCATTTCTTGTGCTGTTGTTGAATTCTATGCCCAAGAGATACCTTACCTGAGTCCAATGGCTCTGTTGATATGTCAGAGGAATCCCATTTCACTATCCCAACACTCAAGGGTAATCAATTGAATGAATAGTTTATTTAATGTAATAAAAGATAGACTAGCTTAGAAATTAATTATGGTCTTAGACTTTGTAGAATGAAACATATACAGTATGGGATTTTTTAGGCCATGACATCCTATCTCCACCATCAACCTGGAGAACAAACTGTGTGTCCTCCATGATGTTCCATGGAGGTTATGATGACAAGCTTACTGATCCTCATGCAAATATTTTGTGAAAAAGTCTTGTGTAACAACAGGGTAGCAGGAGTTTTAATAAATATAAAACTATGGGTTGCAGTAGTCTTGCAAAAACCATATAACTACAGGTGAAACTCGAAAAATTAGAATATCATGCAAAAATTCATTTATTTCAGCAATGCAACTTAACAGGTGAACCTAATATATGAGATAGACTCATTACATGCAAAGCAAGATAGTTGAAGCTGTGATGTGTCATAATTGAGATGATTATGGTTTACAGCTCATGAAAACCCCAAATCCACAATCTCAGAAAATTAGAATATTGTGAAAAGGTTCAGTATTCTAGGCTCAAAGTGTCCTGTTCTAATCAGCTAATTAAGCCAAAACACCTACAAAGGGTTCCTGAGCCTACAAATGGTCTCTCAGTTTGGTTCAGTAGGGAACACAATCATAGGAAAGATTGCTGACCTGACAGTTGAGCAGAAAACCATCATTGACACCCTCCATAAAGAGGGAAAGCCTCAAAAGGTAATTGCAAAAGAAGTTGGATGTTCCCAACTTGCATCAAAGCACATTAATAGAAAGTTATGTGGAAGGGAAAAGTGTGGAAGAAAAAGGTGCACAAGCAGCAGGGATGACTGCAGCCTGGAGAAGATTGTCAGGAAAAGGCCATTCAAAAGTGTTGGGGACTTTCACAACAAGTGGACTGAGGCTGGAGTCAGTGCATCAAGAGCCACCACCACACAGATGGACCCTGGACATGGGCTTCAAATATCGTATTCCTCTTGTCAAGCCACTCCTGAACAACAAACAATGTCAGAAGCATCATATTTGTGCTAAAGAAAAAAAGAACTGGTCTGTTGCTCAGTGGTTTACAGTCCTCTTTTCTGATGAGAGCAACTTTTACATCTAATTTGGAAACCAAGGACCCAGAGTCTGGAGGAAGAATGGAGAGGCATACATTGCAAGATGCTTGAAGTCCAGTGTGAAGTTTCCACAGTCTGTGTTGATTTGGGCAGCCATGTCATCTGCTAGTGTTGGTCCACTGTGCTTCATTAAGTCCAGGGTCAACGCAGCCATCTACCAGGAGATGTTGGAGCACTTCATGCTTCCTTCCACAGGCAAGCTTTATGGGGATGCTGACTTCATTTTCCAGCAGGATTTGGCATCTGCCCACACTGCCAAAAGCACCAAAACCTGGTTCAATGACCGTGGGATTACTGTGCTTGATTGACCAACAAACTCGCCTGACCTGAACCCCATAGAGAATCTATGGGGTATTGCAAAGAGAAAGATGAGAGACATGAAACCGAACAATGCAGAAGAGCTGAACACCGCCATTGAAGCATCCTGGTCTTCCATAACACCTCAGCAGTGCCACAGGCTGATAGCTTCCCTGCCATGCCGCATTAAGGCAGTAATTGCTGCAAAAGGGGCCCAAACCAAGTACTGAGTACATATGCATGTTTATACTTTTCAGAGGTCTGGTATTGTTCTATGTACAATCCTTGTTTTATTGATTGCATGTAATATTTTAATTTTCTGAGATTGTGGATTTGGGGTTTTCATGAGCTGTAAACCATAATCATCTCAATTATGACACATCATGGCTTGCATGTAATGAGTCTATCTCATATATTAGTTTCACCTTTTACGTTGCATTACTGAAGTAAATGAACTTTTGCATGATATTCTAATTTTTCGAGTTTCACCTGCACTTTTACAAATTAATTTATCAAAGGACTTTGTGCATAGGAAAAAGGTTGTGGGATGTAAAATGTTAACTTGTGGCATTTCTGGTATTGGAAAAGGGAATTCATATTAAATTAGGTCTGTCAACCAAAAAAAGTCATATAATCATGAATTTTAAGAGATCCAATAGTCATATAGTCTTACTATCATATACCTACATTTGTACATGTACATGAGAAAAAACAACTCATAAATTAATAACATACTTTAATTGCTTTTCAGATGATGCATATAGTTGTTATAGCAGATGTAATATTAAAAAGGGTATTCTGTCCAAGGAGTGGGGAAAAAAGAATACATTGTCATACTAAGGCTTGCATTTATGCATTACAAATGTTTAAACATTCATATTTAAAAATAATTAAAAAGGCTACTTTACCAAATAAAAATGTTTGATGAAAATATTGATTCCATTTTGAATAGATGAAGAAAACTTGAAATCAGCACTGTTCCCAGTACAGTAATCTAAAATGGAGAGAAGATGTTTTTAAATGCAAATAATGGCAGACAAGAATACTGCTGAATAAGCTAAAGATGTCTAGCATTTTATTTAGTTCTAAATTGCTTTTCAACAAAAATGGGAGCAAGGTTGCATTATTCCCTTAAATTCCAATCACAGTCAACCTAAAGGTCTTTCAGCTGCTCATTTTGTATTTATGCTTTCCATTTCTGCTAGCCCTGCACTATGTATCCTTGAGTATTTGTCTGTATTACATTTCATTTGTCACAAATACTGTTAGCCTAGTCAGGAGCAATTACACAAAATGATGCAATAAGGGAGGATGAAAACAATGCATCTTGGAATGCTACAATTAGCAGAGACACAAAATATTTGCTCCCAACACAATAATGGGCATTTGTTAGGCCTTTGATCCTTTGATGTCTCTGTTAGGATTAATATATCTCAAGGAAGCTCAAAAATTGTGGCAATTAATTAAGGGTCCATAATTAAGGTAGCTTTGATTTAAGCAAGTTACCTTTGAAGCTTCTCAGGAATCAGTGGCATAGACAAAAAATACACCATCAGTAAAGTGTATGGTTTATTATTAAATGCCTTTTGTAGACTTACTACAGACATTTCATGAAGGACTCCCACTAATACTCACACCATAATCTAAACAACAAATTTAGAAATCCGTATTTCCAGCACCATAACATTATAATTATTTTTTTTTCTTTTCCCCCTTGCATTTCCTAACTCTATCATCTATCTTGACAAATAGTAATATAATTTAACTTATCAGGATAAATTGGGTATGAAACATGGAACAACTCCTTTGAGAAAACAAGGTTTCTTTTCCCTTCCCCTTTCTCTTTTCTCCTTTCTCCTTTCCTCCTTCCCCCTTCCCTTTCCCAAATTCATTTCTACTTTCCTTTCATTATTGTTGCCAATTATTTTCCCAAGAACCACATATAATAATGCATGCTAGCATGGTCCTACTTAGTCAAATTTGTCCATTTCCAGGAAAAAAAGAGGGAACATTTGTTTAAGAACACCGGAAACTCTACATACTACCTCAGACCATTGGGCAACTGTAATATATGAGGACAGTAAGAAGGTAGGGCCAGATAAAAGGCAGCTTAGCCAGCACAAGGATATGGGTGGGGTAACAGTCTCAAAGGAAATCCTCTGGAGTATCTTGGGTTGTAAAGGGGATGGGGAGGGAAGTACTTTCAGACTTGCAAGATTCTGTTGGTGAAGTAGTATCCCATCTGGTCATGTTTCCTATCTGGTCTACCTGGTAAGGTTGACAAAAGACCAATGTGTCCTTGGTTCTTTGTTTATAACCCCCAAATCCTTCTCTAAGTGAAATTGACAAATATTAATGGGAAGATGAAGCCATACAGCCAATAAAATCAGTTCATATAATATGAAGATAGAGAACATCTCCTTCAATCCCCCTCCCAAAAGAGACAATTTAAATTCTGGCCCCAATACATATATGTGTGATATGATCCTACCTATGTTGCATCATGTTGGAATATATATTTGGCTTATCCCCAAATGTTAAGTGCAGCTGCCAGCCATCAAAAGGTCATCTACCTCCTGGTCAGACTGCTTTTATTGTTATCCTTGGGGATAGAAGAAGATGGATGTACTAAGTTGGGGGATATTATGAGTTTTTCCCTAGACATGCATCAGCCTAGTAGCAAGAAACTGGCACCATATGCATCTGTTCCTCCTTTAGAGTGTTCCTCTGTGGACCTTGTGGATATGTTTTCCCCAAGGCTTAAACTAAGCCATATAAATGAATCAGTGCGAGTAACTGAATGCAACTTTCACTTTTTGTTGAGCTGTAAAATAGACATAGCACCTTTATTTCCTGCCTGTTCTTTGTTTTTCTTTCTCTCTTTCTGCAAATTATATCAGTTGGTCTGAGCAACTTCAAATAAATCTACTCTGGAATTTTACCTTTGCACTTTTCTTCCTCTTGGAATTTCTGGTAGGCTCATTGTGTCAAGGTAAGGAAGGGCACATATTGATTCTTGTTGAGCAGCCAGTCTAAAGAGTTGTATGCCTGCATATTACAGATCATACCTATGCATAAATACACAGTTTTCAGAGTAATATTGGGGTTGGAGAATTCAAAGTTCTGCTTCATGTGTATGGCCTCCTCTACATTCATCTCATCCCATGAGAAAAAATAGCATCAAAACATATATGCAGACAAATATATTTGTGTCTATATTCACTAACAAATCTATCCCATATAAATCAGGTATATCACTGTTAACAATCACACACAAGCTTTTCGTGCCCATGCACAAATACATCCACATTTGTAAATGTTCATGTACACCCAGGCTCTCAAATACAGTCACTTAACTCAACTCTTCTTAGTGACTATGGTTCAGTTGAGTAGATACTTGTTGTCAGTTGGTATCCCACAGATTAGATAATTCACAAGATTGTGGAGGCAGCCCCACGAGGTGGTCTCCTTATATTGTATGTGACCTAGAAACCATCTAACTTTAGTTTATATAATGCATAATTATGTTGTGATGTATTGGTATGAACAAGGTTTTCCATTTGCTCTTTCAAACAATATGATTTATACAACTGCACCAGCTAGTATAATGGCATAATGTAATGTGTTCTGAAATGATTGGAAATCAGTCACCTTAGCTGCATAGCTGCAATAGAACTATATATATTGACTTTATAGAGTTATGCAGGGGCTGCTCACCGTGGAAATCATTATCTTGACCAAGCTGACTAGAGTCACTCGATAGTGAAATAGGCAGCCTATAAATTTAATAAATAAATAAAATCATACAAAGATCTCAGAATGTTCTTTTTCAACATTGCATCTACAGTCAAATATCTCTATATATAGAGGTATCACAACATTAACTTTGAAGAAGAAATGCAAGAACAGTTACTTAGTTTGGGAAGGAAGAAGAAGTAAAAAAGAAACTCAAGGTAACTCCTCTTTAATTGTATAAGAGTGGGCAGAGGGAAACTCCATCAGGCTTTCAAGATTCTGTTATTATACTTTACTCTTATATCCCTTGTGGTATTTTTCTTCTGATCTGGTCTACCTCAAAGGGCTAACACTTTAAAATAACAAATTTGTCTGTAAAAGGAAGAACTTCATGCATTTCATTATATGCACATCTGGTTTCTATAAAATTCCCAATCCCCATAGATTGAGATTTAGGATTTCATAAGAATTGTTACTTATAAAATCATAGAAGTGGGAAGTTGAAAGGGACCACTGGTTCATCTAGTCCAATATCAATTAAACCATCATTAAAGGTGTCTCTCTAGCCTCCCCTTAAAATTGTTAGACATGGAGAACTCACAAATCCCGTTCAGTAGCATGATCCACTGTTGAATAATGGAAATCCTACCATAAGGAAATGTTTATTTATATTTTAGTAAAATCCAGGAAGCTACAAATTATATCTGTTAGTCCTTGTTTCAGTCCAGTGGCAAATAAAGTTCATGACCATTTTCCTTAAGGCACTCTTTTACATACTTGAGCACCAATATATTTCTGTTTGATCATCTTTTCTCTAGATGAACATCCCCAGTTCCTCCAGCTTGTCATTCACAGGGTATGTCCTCCAAATGTCTTATTATTATTACCAACCTTCTCTGAACTAGTTCTAACCTATCAGTTTCCTTCTGAAAATAGTGTAGAAGGAAAGTTTGCACATCTTTGAAACAACCCTCTTTTTGCAGCCCATAGCTCCAATAGCCCTTCTGGCAGTTGCCTCATGTTCAGTTGTGGTTAATGGCAATGCCCAAGGCTATCATTGATATACTGTTTCCAAGCCAAGCCATGAATCCTCCATCTGGTATGTGTGCCCAGCTTCATATGCTTCCTTGCTATAGCTACAGAAAGCACACACAAATTCTTGTTTTAGAGATATCACAAATGTGAACCACAGGAATGTCATTTTACAAAACTCACATGATTCATTTACCTATAAATGTAAAGTAAAATGAATGCAGAATTGCCAATTTCAAGTTTTTTATGATGCATAAACCAATGATTTAATTAGGCTCAGAAAAAGAGAATTATAAATTAGGAAGGGCTTCTTAATACAGGAATCTAAAGTAATATCTCTGACAAATGGCTGACTAGGCTGTTTTTAAACTTATCCAGAGTGGGAGAGACATATTTCCATCTAGGAAATTGCTTTTTAAAAAACTAATGTATGTTTGGTGTTTACTTTTCTGTATCTTAAATCCATTAAAGCATTTCAGTCTGGTGAATTAAGTGAAATACAAATTCTTGTGGTGATGAGAGAGCAACATAGTTAGTTAGGTACATTCTCAAAAGCTAGCTAGCTACATAGAAGGCCACATTCTCAAAAGTTTTGTTGAGATCAAGATATATCACATCTGCAACATTCTCACAATCTATTAAGAAACTTGCCTGATTAAAAAATAAGGTTAATCAGATTTTGTCCTTGATCATCCATAATCATTATTCTTGGTATTTATGCATTGTTTTATAGAGCTCTTTTATAAATATCCAAACAAGCTATGAGTTAGTATCTTAAAATTTAATTCAATATCTTAGAATTTAATTCAACTGATCCTGGCCCTGGATATTTTAATTCATTCAAAGTTAACAAGTGTTCCTCAAATATCTTAAATATCCTCCACTTTCACCCTTCACAATTTTTGATAAACAACATATTGTCTTGTTAGAGAAGGCTGTTGTTAGAGAAGAACTGAGTAATCGCTGAATTAAATACTTTCTACTCCCCCTTTTTTACCCCCATCAAAGCATTTTGTACAATTTTTGGCATAGTCCAACATTTGCAGCATCTTGGAAATCAAAAATATCCAACTGGGGCCAAAGTTTTGCACACAGAGACATCCAGTCAGCTTTTGATAAATAAAATTTTGCCCTAATTCGTTCTCTTCAAATTTGAATTAGAGCATTCTAATTTCTACATTTATACTGAGGGAAATTATCTAGGTATGCTTAGCTGGAGAAAAACACTGAAATACATATTTAAATATGAATTTGAACAAGATGTTTTTGCAAAACATTTGCAGAAACAGGATAGAATGGGCTTATGGCTAACCACATGTGAAAATGACATGGATATGAAATAAGCAAATTCACCCATCCTTAGTTAATAATAATGTTACCCAAAACAAATATGTGCTTTGCATAATAAGTATCAAAGCAGAAACTGAATCCTTAAGGAAAAAAATAATTATAATGGCACCTTTGCTAGCTCAAAAATTCAACATTTTGCCAAAACTTTCTGCAGTAAATACATCAGTGCATTCCATGCTGATGAGATGCACCATGCCATTTTCTTCACAGCTTGTAAAATGGAACAGATGGTAGTCTAGCATAACTGTGAGCTTCATAACATCATTGCTTGTCAATAAGTTAATGCAATTTACAGCACAAGGGAAAATGGCAAATAGGAACAATACATTTGTGTCTCCTTGCACTCTATTCCCCATATACTACCAAATTATGACATAATAGTTCTGAGAATAAGAGATTAAAACTCAATTGGGTGGAATCCTTGTTGAATTAATTTTATTTTGAACTGGTGTTCAAAAGAAGGTGCGAGGTCACTGGATCCATGTCATGGGCCCCAAAGAAAATGGTAGTAGTACAGGGGATAGAAGAACTCTGCTGAAGAATTATTGAAATAATGTAGGGATGAATAGATCACCTATGGGCTGCATGTTTCTCAGAAGGTGCACTTTCTTTTAAAATCCAGCTTTAAAAGGAGTACTAGGATTGCAGTCCTCATCATCTCCTCTTCTTTTTAAATGGATTCATCCTTGTATGAAGGACATGAATTCTATCACCATCATTTTGTATGCAAAAATGAGTCCAGCAAACACATATTCATTCATACAATAAACACCATTGCAAAAACCAATCCCAACCACAAAAAACTTCGCTCAAGACCAGACTTATCATACTGCAAAGAATCCGCTCCTGTGAACTCTGTGGAGAACTCAAAAACCGTCTAGACAAGGAGAAAAGGATCTATACATTGACAACGGAGCTGATTGCATCAAAATAAAGTCACACAACCCACAACTCTGCATCCAACCCCAACCCATCCAATCCAACATCACTCAAAACTAGGCACACACACCCCTAACTACCTCTATTCCAACCACAACTGGACTTAAATGCAAGCTACTCAATGCAAAAGCCTTGTAAATAAAATACCTGAATTTCTCCTCTTACTAAATATGGCTAAATTCGACATTTTATTTGTCTGTGAAACATGGCTCAATGCATCTCTCCCTGACTCCATTACCACAGTAATAGACTATCATGTTTACTGATCAGATCATGAAATCCGTACAGGAGATGGTGTTGCTATCTTCTATAAAAAGTCCCTACATCTAAAAAACATCCAAGTTACTCAGGAGCTTGCTATTCCTGAAACCATCATCTGTGAATTGTCCGTACATATCACATTTCGGTTCTAACTATGTTACAGAGCCCCTGATTATGACATCGAACATGCAAAATAGCTAAATACACTACTAACATGGGCAGCATCCTGCCCACATGCTTTTATCTTTCTTGGTGACTTCAATTTACCTCATATTAACTGGACCCTTAACGAATGTACAACTGAACCAACACATGCAACCTTCTACAATGCAGTAACAAATCTGGGACTAGAACAACTAGTAACCAACAACACTAGACTTAACAACTGCCTCAATCTCATCTTCTGCAATAGTTTGAATTCAATTTATGGAATACAAATTAAAGAACCCTTTTCCAACAGTGACCACAACATGATTGATTTTTGTCTCAACATAAGTCCACACAAAAATCATCACAACAATAGAATCCCCAATTATAACTTCAAAAAAGGCAACTATGATCTTATAAACAACGATCTCTCATCCCTTGATTGGCAATCTCTATTCACTGGATGCAATACTGTAGAAGACCATTTCAACATATTTTTACTTGAAGTCAAAAGAGTCATCAAACTATATGTACCATTAACAACTCCCAAAACAAACAAACAAGCAAAAAAACAGATTACCCATAACAATAAGGAAGCTTCAATCCAAAAAGAGATCACTTTGGCGGAAAAACAAATCTGGTCACGTTGCCACCTTCAAAAGTCGATACAAAAATTTATGCCACAAGATAAAAACTGAATGCAACAATTATCACATTAAACAAGAAGAAAACCTTCTATGCACCAATTTCACCCGTGCTTTCTACAATTTTGCAAACTAAAAGACTCAAGGTCCATCCTACCCCTGAAAGGACCTAATGGTAAAGACTGCAGTGATGACACTATTAAAGCCAACCTCTTTAACACATTCTTTGGTTCAGTATTTATAAACAGCAATGGATCATGACCAGTATTTCCTAGTCGAACCACAGACAACTAAAGTGATCTAATACATATCGATTTTACAGAAGACAATGTTGAAAAAAGCACTATGCAATCTAAAACCATCTCTATCTATTGGACCGGATGGAATATGTGCCTACTTCTTAAAAAAAAAGCTATCCACTGCCATAGCGGAACCTCTAAGCATAATCTTTGAAAAATCTTTCAGGACCAGCTCCTTGCCAAAACTATGGCCACAAGCCACGGTCATCCCCATCTTCAAAAAGGGAGACCCCAGCATAGTTGAAAATTACAGACCAATCTCTTTATGCTGTGTCACCTGTAAAGTTATGGAATCAATTATCCATCATCCTTCACTTAGAAACAAACAACCTACTCTCTAATAAACAGGAAAAAACTATCATGTAATCTGCAACTGTTGCACTGCATAAACATATGGTCTACCCAACTCGATCAGGGCAAAGCAATAGACACAATCTACATAGACATCTGTAAAGCCTTTGATTCAGTGGTTCATGACAAACTACTCCTAAAACTAAAATCTTACGGCACCTCTGGACACCTGCATAACTGGATAGAAGCATTCCTGTCAAACATAACAAATGGTCAAAATTGGGAGCGTCCTATCAAATTCTGTACCTGTCAACAGTGGTTTCCCCCAAGGCAGTGTTCTAGGACCAACTCTCTTCATACTCTACATAAATGACCTCTGTGATCATATTAAGAGCAACTGTGTTCTTTTCGTTGATGATGTAAAGCTGTTCAATACCACAGACAATACTGCTACCCTTCAAAAAGATCTAGACTATCTATCAGAATGGTCAAACAAATAGCAACTTCAAATCTTAACAAATAAATGCTCTATCTTACATATTGGCAAAAAAATCAGAAAATAAAATACAGGCTGAATTGTCAAGACCTTGTTGATGATCCAAACTCTGTCAAGGATCTTGGAGTACTCATCTCTGATGATCTAAGTGCTAGAGCCCACTGTAACTACATAGTCAAAAAGGCGTTAAGAGTTGTTAACCTAATTTTATGTAGCTTGTTCTCTGGTAATATTACACTACTAACTAGACCATACAAAACATTTGCTAGACCAATACTCGAATACAGCTCATCAGTCCGGAATCCACATTACCAATGTGATATTAACACAGTTGAGAAAGTCCAGAAATATTTCACAAGAAGAGTTCTCCACTCCTCTACTCATTGCAGAATACCTTATGCCACCAGACTTGAAATTCTAGACTTAGAAAACCTAGAACTATACCACCTTCGGTCCAATCTAAGTATAGTATATAAAATCATACATTGCAATGTCCTATCTGTCAATGAATGCTTCAGCTTCAACCATAACAACACAAGAGCAAACAGTAGATACAAACTCAAGGTAGATCACACCAAACTTGATTGCAGGAAGTACGACAGAGTGGTCAATGTCTGGAATACTCTACCTGACCCTGTGGTTTCTTCCCCAAACCCCAAAAACTTTAACCTTAGTCTTTTTACTATTGACCTCACCCCTTTCCTAAGAGGCCTGTAGGAGGTGTGCATAAGTGCACCAACATGCCTACCATCCCTGTCCCTGTTTCTTTTATTTTTCTTATATGTATCCATGTATTCATAACTATGTTTTTACTTATACCTATTATCTTGTAAGCAATTGACAAAAATAAATAAATAAATAAAAAATAAAATAAAAAAACTATCAAGAATAAAACAGCAAAGTGGAATGGAACAGAATGGAATGGAAACTACTGCATCAGAGTGATTGGTGGATGGTTGCAAGAAGAGGAGATCAGAGATGGTGTGGAAAAACTACAGAAAAACACTGTAGAAGGAAGAATGTGAGAATGGATCAGAAAAAAAACACAGGTTAAAAAAACAGGCAATACACAGGGCAGCAACTCTTTGCCTCAAAAATGTGGAAAACCAACACACCAGAATTGAAAGTAGCTGAGTCAGACAATCCAGCAGCATTACAACCAAAGCAACATAAACCTAAGGCAGAAGATTAATGACAGACCCAACAGTGTCAGAAAGCTTGAAGAACAGCGCCTGCCCAGGGATGCCAGTGGGTGCCTAAGGTCAGTCCTAGTATGTTGGCATTGGATAAGAATCATTTGCAGCATTCTAGATAATTTAATGGCAGAAATATTTGTAGAAACAATCATACCAAAATCTTGCTTAAAAACACAAATTCTCTGACAAAACCAGTACACTGTCTTTGTGATATCCTCAGATGAACTCATAAAACCTAAGCTAGCATGTGAATAGAGATTTTGTATGTATATGATACAGAGAATGATATGGGTTATAGGATGAGTCAGTGGTCTCAAACAGAAGAGTTACTTAGCTGTATTGGAATTGGAACCTGAAAAGAGTTTATAGAAGAACATAAAAACATATACAACACCCTGTAAGATTGTCCAACAGTCTGTTGATGTAGTATATAACTTACTTTCACAAGAAGGCTCACTGGTCTTTCTGCAGATGGCCTTCAGTGGTAGTCACACTACCCTGAGGGCTAATAACCATTGATTCCCATGACTTCCATGAATCGGTCCAATCCATACCTTATGATAGCAGATTCCAAAGCATAATTATATATTTTACAAAAATTGCTTTTATTTGTCTACTGTATCCATACCATGAGTAATTTTATGGCCTTTTTTCATTTACTTCCTTTTCTAGATGGAAAAATCCTAAATGTTGCAGCCTTTCTTTCTAGGAAAACTGCTCCTGGCCATTTATCATCTTAGTTACTCTTCTCTAAACCTTCTCTAATTCCACTGCACCCTTTTGAAAGATCAGTGATTAAAACTTCATAGAATATTCCAGATAATTACACCACTGATTCATATAGGGCTATCATGATATTGCTATTTTCAGTTATGGTTTCTGAAAGACCAAGACATGGTTGGTCTTTTTCTTTTTCTTTTTTTACAAATTGATGCATACTGTGACAACATCTTCATTGAATTGTTTATCATTACTTCAAGATCTCTTACCTGACCGGTCACCACTAGCTCTGATCCCATTAGTTTGTATGAATAATTTGAATGTTTAACAACAGTATGCATTGCTCTATACTTGCTCACCTTGAATATCTACAATTTTGATGGCCAATCCCTTACTGTATATTGGAGCTTTTTTCAGTATCTGTTTTGCATTGTGTGTGTGCTGGTAGTATCTAAATCAAAATAAATAAATAAAGTTGGATTGTCTCATTAATTAAGTAGAAACAAACCAGTACCGCATATAAAGATCTGGGGGGTAAGGAAAAGTTTAAGGGCAGCTCTTCTTTTCCATTAACATTCATCTCAAAGAGAGTTCTGACTTCTCAATACACTTTTGTCACCTGGCCAATAGGAAGAAGGATTTCTGGCAAGTATACTCTGAAAGAGTGAGACAGTAAATATGAGATGTTTACATTGCTAAAATAAAGCTTTTAAAATGTATCTGTAGACTCCTGCAATTCTTGGATAGTGTTCACTGACTTGTGGTGCCACATAAAATATTTCTAATACTATAGCAGAAAGTAAGTCTCGTATTACAACAGACATATATACCAGCAGGGAGAAGTTGAGCATAAATGAATAAATGACTGTTGGCTGAATTTACCAGACTTTTCCTGCCAGGTTTATGAGCATCCGAAAGAATTCACAGAAGACCTTGCAAATGCTCACATGGAAGGTTTGCCAAATAAGGCCTAAAGCAGGAATATGGAACTAGATCTCAGCTTTGAAATTCATGAATGAGACTCCTGAGTTACTCCTAAAATTACTATTGAATGTAGAAGACTAAAATTATTTATGCACAGACAGTAATTTTATCAATTATATTTAACATAATTGCAAATTAAATTGATATTTTATTTGATTATTTCTAGTTAATGATTTTGTGGGACATCTTAGGGTGGTTTCTCCATATATTAAATTGTAATATGCTTATTTTAGAGTTCATCCATTGTTATAACTCAAAATGGTGGGCAATTCAGCCTTAAATTTTCAATAACGATGACAAGGGAGGGCATATATGACTATGGCGACCACATACTGCTTATTCTAGTCTATGGTAAACATTGATTTATTTATTCTATAGAGCCACCCATCTTATACAAGCAATTCTGAGCAGTTTAAAACACAAACCCAGGATAAACATTGACTCCACTCATTCTCAACAGTAATAGAGCTCACTGACCCATCTGACCCCAGATACCTGGAAAACAGTCATGACTTCCATGCTTTGCAAATGACTAATAGGGTTGGGAATATTTGAATCTCAGGGGAGGGATGCTGTTCCATGGGGGTCTGGGTCCAACAAGAGGTCATTGTTCAAAAGAAAGAACCTGGAGTATGTCTTTTCTGCTATATCTGGTGAGGTGAACAGAAAGAATGGGAAATGAGGATCAACTCACCAGGTCAGCATTTAAATGATTAGAAGGTTCACTCAAAATTCTTCTAAAATGCCTGTTCAGAGCATTCTTTTTTCAAAAGTAAATCAATTCAGAAAAAGATTCCCAAAGCAAGAAACTGGATGTAACAGTATTGCTGACACTGGAATATGAAAATGTGTGAAAATGTGCAAATACTTTCCTATTGCAAAGATAATGTGAAGCCTTGATTAACAGATGCATTGCACATATTTTGCATACATTTTCATAGATTAGAATTCATTCTATCAAGTACCAAACTATGTCACTATTGTCATATACAAAGAAAATATTAGGCAGGTGGCTCTAAAGGCCATGAAATACAACAATGAATTATGACTTGCATTTTTGTTTGTGGGAGAGGGAGAGGGAGACCTTGAGTAGTATTTGAGTTATTCTGTCATAGTTATTTTCTCTCAGTGGGTGTTTTTGCCCCGTGGTTCTTCTAGTATCCTGTTTCTACCAGCAACTAGGGAAAAAAAATCTCTGGATGTTACAACCTGTTTGAAACATTCTCAGAATCAATTAGCAAGCCAGGCTGGAATTGGACCTTTTGTATTTCACATTAATTCTGTAGCATTTGTCTGATTTGTTATCTTAGGGGGCACAAAGAATATGTGTTCTCAGGAGTCACCTTTATGCTGTGTATTTCCTGTCCTTTGTGGAGCCTCACAGAAGCTAAATTAGAAAGTTCAGGAAAATAGTGGCAAAAACCCACAGCAGATTCCATACAATAAGGGGCAACTGCAGAAAATATGCTTGAATCACTCTCTTCCCAAAGGTGTTACTTCCAATACTAGACTATATATAAAAAAGTAAGGCAGTTACTATCCACATTCAGCTTGAGAAGTAACATTTATACTTTACAAAAGTTTTTCTTCAATTCTGAATACTGTTACATTTTTGAAGGAAGCAGTAATCCATCAGCAACTATTTTTAAAATAAGGTTCCTGGGATATGGAGTTTTAATTTTAAAAATATACTTTTGTATATTTAGCTGAAAACACTGTTGTATATTCCCTTGAAGACATGAGCCCTAAGTCATTCCCCCCCCCCCCCCCCCATAATTACCTGGCAGCATTAACCTTCCAGTCTGTGGGAAGAAATGTGTTGAATAGAAATATATCATATTGCCCTACAAGATTATATCACTGAATATATTTTATTGAGATCCGCATATGGAGAACATGTATTCTTCAGTTCTTCTGGTACAACAGGGATGCACTGAAGAAGACTGGTGTACTTAACAATCCAGTTCTTCTTAATCAAATAATGGGAATATGTGGGTACATAAACAACATATTTCACAAAAATATACAATAGGATAAAGTCTCTTTCCCCCTCCCCACTCCCCTTATTCCTGTCAGTCACACTGTACTACTCTGCTAAATATGGAAAATCAATCAATCAAGGAACTTGATTTGTTGGGTCACATTACAAATTGTATATAGCATGCTGGTCTATATATCAAACATGTTTGACATTAAAGAAAATTATAAATAGGCCACTACATTTTTAGTCAAAGAGAGAGATCCGTGTACTATAAAGCCTAACTAATTTATTGTTTTGTGAACCTCTGGAAATAAAAATTTATCATATGTACCGGTTGAATACAGCTTGTCTCTTGGAGTCAGACCTATTTGAAATACTCTATCTGTGTCCAATTTTGCCCACTGCACAGATGAATGTTATATCATTATTATTAATTATTTTCATAATCATTGCAGATCTTATCTTACTTTTCCCTCCCTTTTGTAAAGCAGGATAGGTTGACAGATTGTGTCAGTTTTAAAAGCTATTGAATGGTCAAAAAATGCAAGATCATTGATGCAAAAGTGGATTCCTATTAGCTTAGCTGGATTCTGGGAATGATGTTAAAAGAGCTTTACCGTCAGGTTGATAAAATTTACTCTCGGTTTTTATAATCATTTTTTTTTCTTTAGTATTGTGAATGCACATGCATAAAATGTACATTTTGGAATGGCAAATACTACCCCTCAGACATTATTGGTCAATATTTTGATAGTTAAGGATCATTTCATATTCTTATTTGATAAGAATACTTCAAACTATAGTCCTAGAAAATGTGATGAAAAGTGTAATTATCACCATGTATAATTCAGGTCCTGTCAAGTATGAACTATAGGTATATCTTTCTGCTATAGCACCCACCTCATAGAACATGCCCCTTCCAGAAATTAGCCTGATCCTGATCCTGATCCTACTGGCCTTTCATAAGACACTAACGACCTAGTGTGAAGGGACCTTTGTCCTGGCTGTATTAACATTGTCTTACTTGGATAATTTTGATTTTTGCATTTAATTCTTGTATCTATGGTATCACATTTTATTCTGTTTTTGGTTTACTATCCAGAGTCACTTATAGAAGTGGGCAGCTTTACGATTTGATTATAATTAGTAAAAATGACAGAGTTAAAATTAAAACAAGAATTTATATTATTTGAATCTTTGAACAGATGCATTTTTTTCTAAATACCAAGAGAGGGAGTCAAATGTCCACAGGGCATGTATTCCATAACTGGAGAGTCATGAAGATCCCACTTAATTATTAATCATAATATTATAATTTATATAATTTTAGTGTTTACACTTAATCAACAGTTGTAACTCTTATAATTTGTATGATTTAATTAATTTAGTTATATTGTATTTTACATTTATTTTGAACTGAATTTTCCCATTTCAGCTTAGATGTTTCACTTTTCTTTCCTTTTGGTGAAAAGGGATATAGTTAGGAAAATAGAAGAGGCACTGATATTGGGCTAATAAAGGAAACTATAGTCATAGACTAAATTGTTGTCTAGGACTTGACAATCTCTGATATTGAATATTTGGACTATGATGAGACAGAAAGAATTACTTTATTCCCACTCATTGCAATCGGTGTATATCAAATTATTCTAGGATTGGCCCTTGCTGCCCAGCCATTGTTCTGCTAGTGGCTTCTCTTGAAGGTATCCAACATTAATTCAATCAGCAGGTCATTGACTTCTATAAAGCAGCTACTGGGAGCTTTGTGTGCTCATTTTTCTTGAGATGAGATATTATTTAGAAGAGAATAAATTGCTAAGTAATGGGCAACGTGCTAAAACTTGGATAGCCTGGTTTATCCAAAGCTGCTGCCTGCCTCCTCCTCCTCCTCCTCCTCCTCCTCCTCCTCCTCCTCCTCCTCCTCCTC
>NW_020769313.1:31071266-31085332 GCF_900518735.1 Pseudonaja textilis | reverse complement strand
AAAGCCAAATTTCTTTTTCTTCTCCCTCTTTTATATTTATAGCTTGACTACTATCTTTTTTTAAAATAACACAATAACAGAATTGGAAGTGACAGAACAACAGAATAATAGTGTTTGAAGGGAACTTGGAGATCTTCTAATTCAACTCCCTGCTCAAAGCAGGGAATCCTAAAAACATTTCAGATAAATAAATACTAATTTTATTACATTTTATGAAGCTTAAACATAAAAAACAGCATAAACAAGAGAAAGAGAACAAGAAGAGAAGTGCAACGAGGCATAAAGAAAAAGAAAGAAAACTATATAAAAGGATGACTTGATTTCTCTCAAGGATATAAGGAACACCTACATTCTACTCATTATTTAAGACTGAAATAAAATGCCCTTTTCCCCCAGCAAAAGGGAAAAAAACCTCCCTTTTTATGATCCTGTCTCTTAATTTGGGATAAATTTGGGGCAACTGGAAAGAGCTGAGCATTTACTGGCTGGATACCCTTCCTGATGCCATGTAAAGTTTACAGCAGATATTTTTCCTTTGTGTCCTAGGAGAGAGAAACATATGCTGCTACTTAGGATTGAACTCCCAACTTTTCGAATGGGAGATGAGCACCTTCTCCATTATGCCACCACACCATTCTAAAGTAAAGAAAAGGGAAGGATTTTTTTTCTTTTTAAATTTTAACAATCATCACACCTACATGTCAAAATGTGATTTTTCTCCATCAAAGGGCTTCCAATTATAGATGAATTTGTTCAGTGATTTTTCTCTCACAAGGGCCATCAACATAAACATCGTTGCTAATTCTGTCATCTTTATTAACCTTTCTTGTGGGTGCTGTAAAAGCTTTCCAGTGCTGTTCAGTGAGCATATAGAGGTCATGCTAATATCATATATAACAATAAAACACCATGTGATTTTTCTAATGCTTTATCCGTAAACCCTAACAAAAAAGTTTCCAATCTGAATTGTACAATAATTTTCAAGATGTTTTGAATTACTAATTTTACTAATTACTAATTTTCATCCAATATCCATCCGCACTACTCTGTCTGCAAGGATGTCACAGCTGAATGCTTGGAGCAAAAGTTTGGCTGCTGCTGTTCCTACTGCACCATATTTTCCAGGAGTCTCCAAAACTCGAATAAGACAATTTAGAGAAAAGGCCAAACATCACCAAACATCTGATCAGTAGTGAAGTGAAACTTCTAGTCTAGTGTTGGATGCAGAGGTGGTATTCAGCAGGTTCTGACCAGTTCTGGAAAACTGGTAGTGGAAATTTTGAATAGTTCAGAGAACTGGCAAATACCACCTCTGACTGGAGACTGTACAGTATCCTTCCCCTGCCACACCCACCAAGCCATGCCCACAGAACCGGGAGTAAAAAAAAATTAATCCCACCACTGGTTGGCTGTGATATTTCTCTGATTACTCTGGATACAAAAAAAGATTTCTCTGATTATTCTAGATTTAAAAAACAAAAAACACTCAGGTTTACACACCCATTTGACCCTGGAGTTGCTCTGAGCTGCCAGATAATTCTGCAAGAGGAGTGGGGAACCTATTTTTTCTTTTCATTTTCTCCATCTTTATTTTAAGTCAAAGAAATTGCGAAATAGTCTGGTAGCACTTTGAAAAGTCTGATTTTCTTCTAAGAACATAACCAATTTTTATATCTGCAGATCAACTCTCTTTCACTTGAATCCAATAACAAGGGGACACTTAAAAAGTTGAGAGTAAAGGGGAAAAATGGACTCTCAGATTTTTCCTGTAGAAAGTCCTTTGGTTCCAGGGTAGCTATACAAGTCTATTTCTTTGGTTGTTACACTCAAATTGGAAAACTATATACTTAGGAAAGATTAAAATGACAAGGAGGTTTCTGGGAGAAAGGAAACCAATGCTAACTTGTGCATATTTTTCCTTGGACTTTGATTGCAACACTGTTTTTAACCAAAATATTTTATTTGGTATCATTAGAACTCTAATGTATTCAGTATAAATTTTGCATACACTTTCATAATTTTCTTTCTTTTTTTATTCTATTTGTCATTAAAAGTTTTGTGTTCTGCTTAGCAAACAAGAAACATCACCTGACAACTTCAGCAATTTTATTTCAAAATAAAACTATGGCATTTAAAGGTTTCAGCAAAAATTACAGGATAAAATAGTTAGGCATGTCCCAAAACCCCTTTTTGGCACCAAAACCCTAGCCACTATAGAAAACCCCAGCCACAGAATCATCAGAGAAGCCATAGAGATTGAAAAAAGACCAGAAAGTATGAATAGAAGAGATGATTCCACCAGACTGTCAATCATTTGGAAGCCTGCACTCACAAACAAAAAAATCTCCACACCACAAGCCAGGCAAACACCTGGGCACAGACAGATCCCCCCTGATACCTCCAGCTCAAACACACCCCAGCCAGGCACCCAGATGAAACCTAGCTTCCTAACTAATGATAGCCATCCATTTACCCGGAGCCAAGCTGCACTAAAGGCCTCCAATAAAGTAACACAATGTTGCCAGCCAATCAAGAGACAAAAAGAGCCAAAAATCAGACAGGAGATATTAGAAACACCAATTAAGCAGAACACAGCAAACTCCAAGACCAATAAACACAGACCAAGACTCCCAACCAATCAGGGTGAAGAAAAAACCATTCTGGCACAGCAATAGGTTGCCCCAAATTTAAATCTGAAACCACTATAAAAGCCTGACTCACAGATGAACACTATACAGAAGCCTGATGATGGCAGATGAGATTCTGCTGAAACGTCGCTACAACTTTAAAAGCACAGCTACTATGACGTAGGAAAATACCCGAGCAAAGCCGAATGCCATACATGTAAGTACCCGCGAAAACTTAAGAATATATATTCCATATATTTCTAATTACTCATATACATTTCAATAACTTCTTATCTCTAAAATTTGTATTCCTATTAGGGGGGCGGAGCTGGCGTCATGATGGTATGAAGATCCAAGATCGCTGCCAATATCTTTGTTTCTGGATGGTCCAAACAGACCTAAACCATCCCAAAGAGATGGTGAATGTAAAGAGCACATCCTGTTGATCCCAGGGAAACCGCAAAGTCCCTGGTAGATCCAGGAGAAGCTCTTTTTGCCAGCGGCAAAGAGGCAGCCATTAAAGCTGCTGAAGTTGGGATAGCTCTGAAATGGAAGAGAATGGAAAGAGAAAGTGTGCCGGTTTGGTGAGAGTTTTTCTTTTATTTTAAGATCTGAGAGCACACCCTAAGGAAAAGAAAGAATTTGTAAAATCTAAGACAGAAGTGACTAAGCGGGGATTTTAAACAGGAAGTCAAAATCAATCTTTCTTTTTTTATTGCTGGACTCTTAATGTATGATTTTTTACTTTGAAACTGGACTGGTTTTTTTTTACACCTTACTTTTTCTTTTTTTTTCTTTTTTGCCTTTATAATATTCTAGGCTAGAGATTCCCTTTTAGCTTTTTTTTAAAGTCTTTCTTTCATTTTAAATTAATTTTTTATTACTTAAAACACATCTTGTTTGAAAAAGGAGGGGGGAAATGAAAGTAGAGGAAAATTTGTAACACTGCTATCTAGAGGCTTGGTAACATTGTTTTCTTTTTTTGCCAACCAGACAAAGCTGAGAAAGAACTGAGGCTTCTTTTCAAGGACTTTGAGCCTATTTGATAAGATAGAGGGAAGAGCACAGGAGAGTGTTATTGCAGGTGCTCCTCTGGGTTTCTATCCGTGGCTGGAGTCTGGTGTTGAAATTTACAGAAAGAAGATTATAAGACTCTAGAGAAGAGAGTTATAAAATTGTTTGGAACTTAACAAAAAGCCTTGGATATTTAAATAGGTGCAGTGTGTTCCTTCTTTTTCTTTTTATGTTGGGCTATTCCCAACTTCAACAAATTCCCTCCTTATTAATTTACTAATTTTGATAGTCACTTGGATCTTTGGCCTTTTGGAATTTGTTTTTGTTTTTTTCTTGTTTTTGGAGACTATTTTTTATTTTAAAGGGAAAATCTTTTTTCATCTACCTGCCTTTTGTTATTATTATCAGTATTAATTTTTCTTTTTCTTTTTAAGGGAGTAGTTTTTTTTTCTTTTTTCCTTTCTCCTCCCATCTTTTTATTTACTTTCTGTATTGGTTTTCTCTGTGGCTTTTTTCCCCTTTTTATAGCCGAGACTTTTAAATTGGATTAAGAACCTGAAGAACTTTATTATTATTATTTTTTGCCACCCACAATACTCAACAATTTTTCCTTTTTCCTTTTATGTTTTTTTTTTCTTTTTGGGGGGTGGTGGTGGTTGCTATTTAACCAACTGATTGGATTAAGGTGTACAAGAACCTGAAGAAACTTTTCTTTTATTCTGCTTTCCTTTTTTCTCCACTATTTTTACTTGGAATTACAACTGGTCATTACACAAATGGATTAAGGTCTAGATGAACCAGAAGGTTTTGAATTGTTTGAAATGAGTAGGAAATTAACAGCGGCTGGTTCCTCAATTCCTACTTCTCCCTCTTCACCATCTGGAGGACAACGCTCAATACAGACAATGTTACAACAAGAAAAAGAACAGGAAAAGGTGACACTGCAGATGATAATGCAAGGAATTCAAAACTTACAAGCAAGAACAGAGAATATTGAAAAGAGAACAGAGAACATTGAACAAAGAACAGGAAAAACTGATGAAAAGGTGGAGTATATTCAACAAATGATGATGAAGTATGATGAGAGATTCCAAAAAATTGAAGAAGATAAACAAAGAAATAAGAAGATTGGAGATATTGATGGCAGATTAACCGTGGTTGAACAAGATAAAAGTGGGATGCTGGGATGGGAGATGGACAGATCAGAATTTTATCTTAGATTCTAAAACATAGAGGAAGAAAAGGGACAAAATTTGGGTGAGATAATGATAGAAATTGTGGCTGAGGCACTGGAAATAACTAAAGAGAAGATGATGGATGGAATAGATGAGGTTTTTTTGAGTTTTCACAAGATATGCAATGAGAAATAGCTTGCCAAGAGAAGTTACATTCGATTTATGAAGAAAGATATTAAAACACAAATATTACAGGTGACAAGAGAGAAAACATTGAAATATAAAGATAAGGAGATTGTGGTTCTGAAACAAGTACCCAGAAGAGTGAGAGAGATGAGAAGAGACTAGCAATTCTTGACTAAAATACTACTCAAAAAAAGAGGTGACTTATAGATGGTTGATACCAGAAGGTTTAATGTTTGGGATTTATTTTATCAATGGTTAGACAATAAAATATGGTAATGAAATATGTAGAATTTTAGAATATAATGAATATATAAAGATGTATTATCTTTATCATAATCATAATATAATTATGGGATAGATTTGGGGTGATAATATGAATTGTTATAAAATAAATCAAGTAAAATATGGATTATCTTGCAAAATATGAATGAATAATAGTATAGTCAAATAATAGATTAACAATGATATTAATGTATTTAGGAATATTTGATAGATAATATGAGAACATATGCAAGTAATTGTAGGTGATGACTATGAAGTGGATGGACAAAAGAATTTGTAAACCAACCGACACCCTGTATGTACATAAGTGGAAGATGGCTTGATGTTTTTATGTTGTGTTTGTGTATGTTTGTCTAGAAAAATAAAACTTTTTTTAAAAAAATAATTTTCTTAACTCTATAATTTTTATCCCTATTATCCATCCATTCATATCAATTTTCCCATACCGCATAATACTCAGAATCTTCTTTATCTTATAACTCTAGGATGAGTTTGTCAGTTTCTGCACACTCTAAAATCTTTTAAATTACTAGACCTTCTGACGGTATGCTGTCCTTTTTCCAGCATTGGGCTAGTGCAATCCTTGCTGCTGTAGTTATATGCAAGATTATATATTTTATCTTTTTATTACAGTTCCCCTTAATTATCCCTAAAAGAAATAGTTCTGGCTTCAATTCTATTTGATAATTTATTTTATGCAGCCATTTTTGTATTTTAATCCAATACTTTTTTACTTTGGCGCATAGCCACCATGAATGAAACAGGAATCTTGTCCCTGTTTGCATATCCAACAGCGTGGGTTCAGATTTGGGTACATTTTTGCCAATCTTGTTGGGGCCAAATGCCAACAATAAAACATCTTATATTGATTTTCCTTGTATGCAGCAGATTTTGTTATTGTGTAATTTTTATTCCAATTTTTTTCCCTAATCTTCAAGCTCAATATTATGTTCGAAATTTTTAGCCCATGTCAAATAAATTATATTCTTTACCAAACTCCATAATCTGTGCAACAGAATTATGTTGCAGTGGTGGCCTTCTATGTTTAAATTATTAAATCAATAATTTCAGAAATATCTATGCAGTTTGGTGCAGTGGTGATGCAGTGGATGGAACGCAGTACTGCAGGCTACTTCTGCTGATTGTTGGCTACCTGCAATTTGGCAGTTCAATTCTCATTGGCTCAAGGTTGACTCAAGCTTCCATCCTTCCAAAGTCAGTAAAATAAGGACACAAATTGTTGAGGGCAATATGCTGACTCCGTAAACTGCTTAGAGAAGGCACTGTGAAGTAGTATATAAGTCTAAGCACTATCATTCAATCAGCTGTGGATAACCATATACTTTTTCATTGTGCTTTGTGTCCACTTTCATAGATAGAATCTCAAATGTATAATGCCAGAAAATGCATTAATATAAGTATCAGAAGAGATTGTTGAATGTTTTAATACATTCTCCCATTATAGGTGCTGTCATTGATCAAAGTTCAAATTAGATCTGTAATGACATTCTGGAACTGGAACCACCAGTTACGTAATAATTGGTCTAATTAATCTAGTCTGGAATGCACACAATATACTGGAGCTTGGGATGATAGACTCAGGAGCCTGATACCATGTTTCATATAAATAAATAAAGAGAGGTTCTATGATCCTTACCCTAGGATTTGATAGTCATATAAACAATGAAGTTAATAATCCATAGGAAATCTAGATTTTTCCTTGTTGGAAAGCACAACTAGTAGTGAAACAGACACAGTTTATCATTGCAGTCACCATACCAGTTATGTTGGACAGAGAAACAAAACACAAAATTCACTGAATCTTCATAGATTCATGTTGTGGCTTCGAGTCCTGAGTCTGCATTCTTAGAGGAAGAGGACTTGGAAGATGAGGAGGAGGAGGAATTGGGAATGCCTTCCTCCCCAGGACTTTCCTCTTTGGGTTTTTTAAGACCCTTCATCTTGTCACGTGGACTTTTTGGTGGCCTCAAGTCCGGCATGATGTCCATGCCTATGTCGCGTCCTGTGTACCGTGCAGGCAAACTAAAGCCACGACGGGTGCGCCTCCTGGTCTTCTTCAACCTCTGCCTACTCCGGAAAGGCCATGGGGAGCAATTTCCATGGACTTCTTAACACATTTGCCCTCTTCATCCAGATTTACGACTGTACTTGTAGTGGTCGACATGTTAACCAAAATGGCCCACTTTATCCCATGTCGTAAATTACCGTCGGCCCGTACTACTGCCTGGTTGTTTTTGCAGCATGTGTTTCATCTTCATGGTCTGCCGGACAGGGTAGTTTCGGATCACAGTGTCCAATTTACCGGTCAATTTTGGAAGAGCCTGATGACTGCATTGCAGATGCAGGTGTGCTTATCGTCGGCGCACCATCCAAAGACTGATGGTGGAATGGAGAAGGTGATTGGCATTCTCACACAATATTTATGGTGTTTTGTCAACCACCGACAGAACGATTGGGTGGCTTCTTCAACAACTCCCAGCACACCTCAACCCAAATGACACCTTTTTACGTGAATGTAGGTTTCCAGCCGAGGTTTTTTCCATTGTTGCTCTTGGATTGCCCGGTTCCCAAGACGTGGGAATTCTTGTCGGAACTGCATTCTATTCAACAATTGGTTAGACAGCAATTGTTATGGGCTAAGGAGGACTATAAAAGGTTCGCGGATCATCTTGCTGGGCAACGCCCCCGCTGTCTGTGGGAGACCGGGTGTGGTTGCCCATGAAACATTTATGGGTCATTCGCCCGATCAAGAAGCTGGACCATCGATTCATTGGTCCCTTCCCTATCGAGACGGTCATCAATCCCGTAGCTTATCGGTTCACCCTACCGCGCTCCATGCACATTCATCCTGTCTTCCACCATTCCCTTCTGGTTCCTGATGCCAGTTCGTGTGCTCTCCGTTCTCCTGCTGCTGCAGTTCCTACACCTGTACCTGATGATGATACCGCTGCTGGTGACATGGTGGTCAGCATTCGGGATTCCCACTGGCTGAAAGGACGGTTTCAATATTTCATCAAGAGGCTGGGGGATGGACCGGAGGCCCTTTCCTGGGTGGATGCTTCCACCTTCCATGCCCCGGACCTTATACGGAGCTTCCATGCTCAGTTCCCTTTGAAACCACGTCCTGATCGTCAGACTCGGGGGAAGGACACTGCAGTGAGGGATAGTGTTGTGGCTCTGAGGCTTGAGCCTGCATTGTTAGAGGAAGAAGACTCAGACAATGGGGAAGAGGAGGAATTTGGAATGCCTTCCTCCCCAGGACCTTCCTCTTCGGCAATGCCTTCCTCCCTGATCGTGCCTCAGGTGTCGGCAGATAACCGAGAGGGACAGCCTGAGGCTAATCAGGAGAAGGAGGGCATATTGGAGCAGCCTCCGACAGAGAATCAAGTAAATGAATGCTGCCTTGATGCTAAGCAGCATGGCAGGAAAAAGTGTGAGCTGCAACGCAGGAAAAGGGAACGAATCACAGACTGAGCTGAGTTAGTGACACACCCCACAGGGAATAAAAGTGGGTGTGTTAGCTCTGAGAACTCCGTACGGGACAAAGTGTGACTTTTTCTGTGGAGCTTCAGTATATCCTGTTTCTTGAAAAGCTTTTGTGATTTATGTTCCTGTTATCTTGTCGGACTTGGCAGGCAGCGTGTTTGATACTGCCAAGAACATTGCCGGCTCAAAGAAATTAACTCTATAATTACTGAATTTGCTTGCCTGCTTGTATTGGGTTGGAGTTTTGGACTTCGCATCTTCTTTGCATAGGTGAGACATAACAGATTCATAGGTTCAAGATTCTGTGCATTTAAGAAGACTGAAAAGTTTAATTTCCAGAAATGTGTAGAAATTATGAAAAGTTTAGAATATCGGATCTGGGGCAAAGGCCATGTTTAGCCTGGAGAGAAGATGACTAAGCAGACGTATTTTGGTCTTTGAAAGCAGATGTTAAAAATGGTCAGGGAGCAATTGTTCTCCATTGTCAAAGAGAGAGAGAGAGGTGGATTTCAAATGCCAGGAATGCTGAGTTACACTGGCATGTCATCTACAGACTGGCAAAAATCAAATGTCCTCCTCAGGTGACCAAATACCAAGAAAGGTTTGAGGGAGCTTAAAGAGACAGAAAGAATAGAAAGCTCTGAAGTCTAGCAAAGAGTTCATTAAAAAGAGATTACTAGACTGGAACCCCATCAATGTAAAATTTTGGTCAAGAAAGGACACAACATTAAATCTTAGTTTAATGTTTTAGGAATGAACCAGCTCAATTTTTAGTTTTAATGCTTCCTGATTTCCACTCCTAGGATGCAGCAGAGAGTGAGTCAGAAAGTATCATTTCCCAGGTTAGCAGGAATGCAGTTACAATCAGGAAAAGCAACTACAAACTAGTCATAATTAGAAGACCTAGTTTTATTTTGATTTGTTTCAGAAAGCAATAAAGTTTAAGTAGTATTTGTGTAATTTGGCCATAAAAGCTTGATACTTTTAATGTTTTTGTTCACTGTAGGCTAGAAGAAGAAAGAGTTTTATGAGTATGAGGCTCACTTATGCTCAAATAAGAAACAGTGATAGAACATGGAGTTGGCAATGTTTTGGTGGCTGAGAATCCACTAAACATTTTCTGAGAAGACAAAGATGTAAATCCAGTTGGCATATAGAAAGTACATATGTAGGAGCAGGGGTTCCTGTTCCTTTCTCTGAGGTTTGTAATCTGTATGTATACGTGTTAAAACATGCTATAAATTTTATTAGAGCTGTAATATAATCAGTTGCCTCTAGGCATCATGTGTGGCACATCCAATTACTAAACATATCTGATTTTGTTTTTCTTTTTGAATTTAGCCAAAATCAGCTGAACTCCTGATACATATATGAGCAACTGACTACTTAAGTGTAGATGTGATCCACCTCTACAGTTTACATTATTTGGGAGTGAAAAGAGAATTTAAAAGTAGCTGTATATCTAATAACTTTCCATAATATTAATTATTGGGTAAATAACAATCTCAATACATATATTTTCAAAATGTACAGATATTAACACTCCCCCACCCCTATCAGTGTTTCTTAGATATTCAATATTTCCCAGAGGATAAACAATAGGGAAGAAACAAGAGAGAATATAAAAAAAAACCTTGCTGCCCACCTTTACATTTCGCATTAGGTCATGCTTAGAACTGTAATGCAAATAAGATAATTTACATAATGTCATAATTAGCTGAAAACTAGATTTTTACATATATAAAGATAATGAATATTTTTCTTCCATTTCTTATAAGATTTTTTTTAAAATCTGACAAGGCTGTAACCTCTAAAGCAGTTCTTCTGTTATTAACTTCTTAGGCATCAAGGAATTAGTTGACAATATTATATGTGAGTATGTGCACATTTTTATATGTTGCAATTCTGCAACCTGTTATTTAGTGAAATTCAATGCCAATTAGAAATTAGAAGTGCCATAGTGGAACCACCACTTTGAGTAGTTCCAAGCAATGCAGAATATATATCAAAGGACCATCTGCTATGTAGATTCAGTGGCTAACCACCCAACCACCCAAATTATGAGGTTAATTGAAAAAAAATCACTAAAGTTTTAACTTACTTTTCTCTCTATTCAGTAGTCATATGAAGTTGCTAAGAAATGAAGCTGACACTATATTTTTTATTATAACTGGTTTGTGTTCTCAGCTACCAAAAAGTTGTATAACTTTTATTTGCAAATGCTGTGATAGAGATCATTCTTGTTGGTATTCTGCCTTTTTTATCCATAGGGCACTTGATGCAGCTATAAAAAAGAAAGCACATGGCCTTAAAATGTCATAAATACTAGCTCAACTTTAAGAGACCTGGATAAAGAAGAAAGTCTTCATCCATTTCCTAATAGTAGAAAGAATGGGGGATAAATGCACATTTTCAAGTGGCTCCAGTCCATAATTTGGTACAACACTCAATCCTTTTATTTAGGTCTAAGTGAACTTCAGTAGTTCAGGACATGTTTAGGAGGTCTTCTCCTGCTGATAGTAGTGTTTGAACAAGTTCATATTAAGATAGAAAATCCCTTAGATTTCTTTCTAAAATACTAGCAAATTTAGCTTTCCTCTACTATTGAATCCCTCTGATTTTTCTCTAATGTTTGAGCTGCTTTTGGCAAGATTGCAATTTGTTTTCCTTAGGTAGACTTTCATAATTCTTCCAATTCTTCTTCTGTGAATACTTTATTTCATATTATAAACTGATGTTTATAATAGGAAATAAACTCTGCTAACCTCTGTTCTGTTATTTCTGATTTTGGATGCTGTTCCTTCCAGAAGTGGTCCATTCTTTTCAAATATTCTCTTCTGGTTGGATGGAATTAATAATAATAGACCATTATTTCTTTGTTTTCAATCTTTGTATATTTGTGTCAAGTAAACAACTTTTCTTCTAACAGTCCTGCAGCTGATGGGCCTGTTTGCTTAGTCAACAGTCCTGAGTCCTATAACTGCATATCACCAGATGTCTAGGAACTTCAACACCTAACATGATTGATTTGGAGAAAGAAGAGTCTTTCACCTGAAAATCAGGAGAGGTCTTGTAGCACCTTTAATAGATAGTTTGGTATAGTGATTAAAGTGCTTGACTACAAATTGAGAATCTTTGTGGCATGAAAGTAGCTCAGTGACTTTAGGTCAGCCACAATGTATGACCATTAGGATTAGTGTCTGTCTTTTGATCTGTCATTGGATATGCTTTGTGAACTTGGGTGTATCCTCTTTGTAACACTATTTTATGTTGACATTTTTGAGTCATCATAGGCAAAATAATATTCAGTAAAATTTCAGCTTACTTGGAAGTGTAATGAACAGCCACACTGAAATTTAATTCAAGAATGCTGGTCTTCCTCTTTTCAAAAATCTAAACACAACTTGTTAATGATTGTATTTTACAATTCGATGTATCAATCTTTTTTCCAGGATAAGTTTTTAATAGTATTTTTGCTGCTTTAAGTTATCATTTCCGAAATATTGCTCACAATCATGGTCTGATATAACTGAATCAGTGAATCAGCGTTCAGTTGTATTGATATAGTTTTGCGATTCATTTCTGTGTAAGCCATATTGCTGTTCTCCTTTCATCTTTTGTGCTATACACTACAAATTAGATATATATCAGGGCTCCAACAAATCCACACTCATTCAAATCAAAAGTCTCTAGCCGTATCTCAGAGAAAAGTAAATTGGTTTATTAGAAGTAACCGTGTTGTGCTTGGCTGGATGCAGCCGATAATAAAGTACATCATACATTTCCCACTTGACCCTGATCTTTCCCCCACCCCTTGGATGTGACTTCTCCAATGGGACACATCCATCTCCAACAGTCATCCATCATGCTCTCCAATAACGTTCTTATGCTCCGACAACTTTGGACTGTCAAGGTGATTATCTAAGCATTTCAAGAATGCCTTGTTTTCCCCCCACTTCCTTTTTCTGGCAGCTAAAAAGACCGAAGGAGTATCTTTTTAGTTGACATTATAGTTGTGTCATTTTCATTATCAATTTCTTCTGTGACATGCACTACCACATTCCTTTCATGAGACTAGCTTGGTTGTTTATCCTTAGCAAATGGTCTTTTTTCCTGAATGATAAGTTATTTGAATGTGTCTCAGCATATATATATATTTTCTTCAGGTATTTCCTTTAAATCTCCATTGAGCTGATGAATGTGAACCTCTGCTATAACAGTAGTACAATTCCTTTTGACCTGTTACTCTTTATATTCTCTCTTCTAACTGAAGCTGCATACTATTTCTAGCAGGAGTTGTCATGGAGATAGCATTTTCAAATGTTCCCTTAAATGTTAAATCTGCCTTTGTTGAGATTATTTTTAAAAGTTTTCTTTCAAAATTCCACAAATTAGTCTATCTCTCAGTGCAAAACTTAGCCCTTTACCAAATTTGCGGTGATGAGATACTTTTTATATTCAGCTGCTTATCCTACAATGGACTCTACCTTTTTCTGTTTGCAGTTATGAAACTGAAATACTCTGCAATCAATAATGATTTTGGCAGCAAATGTTCTGATGTTATTTTTATTAGTTCTGCAAAGTTGAACTATGGCAGCTTTTGCAAATGAAAAATTTTAACGTCGAAAAATGCATTTGAAAAGAATGCGAATTGGTTTGTGTTTTTACTACACATTGATGTGAAAATGAAACAGACTAGATTTATGTGCAGATTATGTGAAATAGACATAGATATGGAATACACTGTTTATTCCATATATATGTGCATACATGTACATATACATACATGCATATATATATATATATATATATATATATATATATATATATATATATATGTTTTCTGAGGTTCTCGCGGGTATTTCAGAGAAGCCATAGAGATAGAAAAACGCCTACACAGCATGAACAAACGAGATGACACCTCCCGCCTTCCAGCCATTTGGAAACCCGCCCTCATGAACAGACGAGTACCTAACATGAAGAAGGACACCAGACCCACACCCATGAGAGCTACACAAGATGCCACCACCACACTTCCATATAGAAAACAGACTCCCACCCATTCAGAAAATGAGACACGACCATGGACCAGAAGCTGCACTGCAGCTGCATCACTACTCACTTCAAACCCCTCTGAGCCATACATGAAGCAAACCGACACCCACTATGAAGATGCAGCAGGACCACGTACTAGAAGCCAAACAGCAAGATCACAACTCACCAGCTCAAATCCCCCAGCAACTAAGACTAACCTGAGCACAACCAAGCCCCCACC
>NW_020769313.1:31036058-31051266 GCF_900518735.1 Pseudonaja textilis | reverse complement strand
TGAATTGTATTTTGGGGTGTAGGCTGTTGAGGTGTGTGAGGAAGTTGTTCAGTTTTTCTTTCCCATGTGGCCAGATTATGAAGGTGTCATCCACGTATCTGAGCCAGAGTTTGGGTTTGTGATCATATTTTTCTAGAGCTTGTGTTTCAAAGTGTTCCATGTAGAGGTTTGTGATGACAGGTGAGAGGGGTGACCCCAGGGGTGCTCCTTCTATTTGTTTGTATTTTTGTCCGTTGTAGGTGAAGTATGTATTGGATAGGCAGTGGTTGGTCAGATCTAGGATGTGCTTGGGGGGGTTGTATTTGTTTTGGATGGCTGTCAAGGCTTCTTTTATTGGCACTTGGGTGAAGAGGGATATGACATTGAAGCTCACTAGTAGGTCGCTGGGTTGTAAGTTTTGTATCTTTATGATCTCGATGAACTGGAATGAGTTTCTTACATGTGAGTTGATGAATTCTGCATAGGGCTGTAGTTGTTTGGCGAGAAATTTGGCTAGGTTTTGTAGAGGTGAGCCTATGGAGCTGACTATTGGTCTAAGTGGGTTCCTTCTTTGTGTATCTTGGGGAGACCATAAAGCTTAGGGCTTCTGGATGATTTCTCTCTGGGTATGATTCTTTGCTGGATTTCTTCACTGATGGGGGAGGCTTTTATTTTGGATCTGGTGGTTTTTTTCTAGGTATGTGGTGGGGTCTGTGTTTAGGGGTTTGTATGTGGGGTCTTGGAGTAGGTTGGTTAACTTGGTTTGGTAGTCAGATATGTTCATAACCACTGTCGCGTTGCCCTTGTCTGCTGGTAGGATTATTATGTTGGTGTCTTCTTTCAGGTTATGTAGTGCAGTTTGTTCTTCTTTGGATAAGTTGCTTTTGGGTGGTTTACTAGTGCAGAGGATGTTGGTGATTTCGAGTCTGATTCTGTTAGCATCATCAGGGTTGGTTTTGGTCAGGCTGGTTTCAACTCCACATATGATGGTTTCTGTGGGGATGTGTTTGGGAGCAACAGCAAAGTAGAGACTTTATCGAAACGTCGCCTAGATACTTCCAATTCTACATGAGAGAAAACCTGAATAACCAATATATATATATATATGCGTGCGTTTGTGTGTGTGTGTGTTTTCTTAAGTTTTTGCAGGTACTTACATGTATGGTATTCAGCTTTGTTTGGGTATTTTCCCATGTCATTATAGTTGTGCTTTTAAAGTTGTAGCAACGTTTCAGCAGAATCTCATCTGCCATCATCAGGCTTCTCTATTGCAGGCTTCCAAATAATTGACAGTCTGGTGGAAGCCTGCACTCACAAACAAAAAAATCTCCACACCACAAGCCAGGCAAACACCTGGGCACAAACAAATCCCCCCTGATACCTCCAGCTCAAACACACCCCAACCAGGCACCCAGATGAAACCTAGCTTCCTAATAAATGATAGCCGTCCATTTACTCAGAGCCAAGCTGCACTAAAAGCCTCCAATACAGGAACACAATGTTGCCAGCCAATCAAGACAAAAAAAGCCACAAAATAGACAGAAGATATTAGAAACACCAATCAAGCAGAACACAGCAAACTCCAAGACCAATAAACACATACCAAGACTCCCAACCAATCAGGATGAAGAAAAAACCATTCTGGCACAGCAGTAGGCTAGCCCCAAATTTAAAACTGAAACGGCTGTGAAAGTCTGACTCACAGATGAACACAATATAGAAGCCTGATGATGGCAGATGAGATTCTGCCAAAACATTGCTACAACTTTAAAAGCGCAACTATAATGATGTGGGAAAATACCCGAACAAAGCTGAATACCATACATGTAAGTACCCGCGAAAACTTAAGAAAACAAATATACATACATATACACATACATATACATATATATGTCCCTGGCTATTTTAGATAGGTTTTTTTTCTCCTTCTATGTCCTCCTTTAGAGCTGCATAGTAAATTATGCTGAAAAGAGACCAAGATGTAGTAAGAAGTTCCAGAGTTAGAAGAAACTAAGGTTATAACATATGGCCAATTGACCACCTTATTTAGCAGGTATCAATAACAGCCACTATCTGAAGCTGCTATTTTATTTTTGGTTCAGGCAATTCCCTCAGTAGAACATGTGACACCTTCCAACTGCAATCAATTTTAATATATCCCTGGTCAATGGTTTTTATTCGTGCATGAGGAAATGCTATTTTAAAGCATTAAATGCAGTTTCAGAAATGGCAATGTACCAGTGTCATGTGCCTGAATAGTTGTTCTAGCTTCTTCTAAGCCCCCTTTTTTGCTCCCACCCCATGATCACATCACTCCAGGAGTTTGGAAAGCAACAGCAGCATGGAAAATATATATATATTTAAATTTCTGTGAAAATTCCCAAAGTGCTTTTTCAAGAAGCAGTTGGACTTTCTGGTTTTTCTTTGAAGACATTTCATTTCTTATCCAAGAAGCTTCTTCAGCTCTGACTGGATGATGAGGAATGGAAGGATTTATACTCCTTGCAGACAGCTTAGTTGTTAAGGCTAGCTGGAGGTTTATCTGTGTCCTCAGAGTCTCCTGAATGGTACAAATGGGTGTGGAGCCTTCTTGGAATTGTTGAAAGGACTGTGTTATAGACTGAAGATGGATGATGTCATACCCCTCCCCCTCTGTTGAGAAAGGGTTGTTCAATTCTCCAGTGAAAGGAATTCTCACATTCCTTTCAACAGTTCCAAGAAGGCTCCTCACCTATTTGCACCACTCATGTGATCCTGATGACACAGATAAATCTGCAGGTGTCCTTTGAGACTCGCCAAAAGAATGTAAATAACCAGCTGTCTGCAAGGAGTATAAATCATTCCATTCCACACCATCCAGTCAGAACTGTAAAAGCTTCTTGGATGAGAAGCAAAATGTCTTCAGAGAAAAACCAGAAAGTCCAGTTGCCTCTTGAAAAAGCACCTTTGAGACAACCACAATATGGATGACTGAGAATCTCCATAATAATTTTTGTGAAAAGATGAAAGAGAAATACACTTAGGTACTCAGTCACTGTACGACAGTAATTTATCTGATTTCAGCTGTTGGACAAAAAAGGCAAGTGCTGATTTGCTGGCAGATCTCTGAGAACTTTTGACTCACAAACATAAAAATATGGCCATGCATGCACATGTCTTGATGTCTACATAGATTAGAAGGGGGGAAATAATGTGAATCAATCATTCCACACAGTTGGGAGAGGGAAAGGGTCTTCCCAGACACCCCCTTGCCCCAGCTCTGAAGCCACATGTTTACTATCTGCTAAGGACACGTTCTACCAACAAAACCTCCATCTTGATGCCTACCTATAGCTGAGGCTGGACTGAATGGATTTGGCACAATTGCCATTTGAAAGCAGAAGACAAACTCCTATGTGCACATGTGCTAATTTGGAGGGAAAACTCTCTTCCATTACTTTTTACTTTCTTTGTGTTCATAAATGCATTTCTGTAGGAGAATAGGGAATTTGGTTCTTCAGACAGCAAGGAGAATTTCCCAAACCTTACCACCTTGCAGCTTTGTACTTTTGTCACCTACGTGCTATCCCTGACAGATGCAGGTTCCTGCTGCTCTCATGGCAATTTTAAAAACCTCATTCCCAAACCCTGAAAAAAGGAAGGTTATGGGGGGAATAATATTCAGAAAGTGATATTTCCCTTCCATCTCAAAAGTAGGATGAAAGCACACTTGGGAAGGGAGGAGTGGGATAAGCCCCAAACCACCAACCTCAAAGAATTGCTTATAAAGATACTGGATAACATTTAGAGTTGCCATTTCACTCGTAGATCAGCTTTGGATGAAGCAGGTGCTAAATGGAAAAAGGAGGAAGAGGAATGTCTTCAATTTTCTCCTGCTCCCTAAAGCTTTCCTCTTTTCTCCTCCAACCATCTTTTGTACTATTCTGAAGATCTCCTAGCTCTCTGTAAATAGATGGGCGTCTAGGGGCATCTGTGGCTGTAAGGTGAATCAGGAAAAAAATAATTATTTTCTTTTATTTTAGCAGAAGGAAACTGATGTCACAGTGGATGTAATATGCGGGAAATACCAGAACGATGCTAGAACATAGTAAAAAAAAATGATTGCTTTTTCCCCCCTGAAATATATCTTACACATATTTTCCTGACATTTCTTTCACTCCCAAATATTTACAACTCCATTTACTTTCTTTTAATGATATCTTCACTTTCTTAAATCGGTTGAAGTCTGTTCTAAGATGCTTGTGATTTCTGCTATTTTCTATGAGCAAAACACTCATGACCAGTGAGGAATGGGTGAAAAAGAAATTGTACAGTTCAAGGAAAACCAAGGTGGCAGAACTGAGAATACAGAGATTCATTTTTTCTTCACAGCTAACATTGCTTACCAAATAACCAACTAGTTTGGGGGAGAAAATCCCATTCCTTAGCTAGCAAATGCTGTCCCTGTGTAGCTAATTTATTCTGATGTTCAATTTAAAGAGTAAACACAGAGAACTGAATCTGAAAGCACAATTGCACATGGGAGCTAATCTTGTTGTATGTTGCATTTAGAAACAGATATCACTGATGACACTCCAGATTTCCTTTTACTGCCTTTTCCTTTACTACCTAAAAGAATCTCTGCAGCAAATCTATGTTTGGAGCACAGCCAGAAAACAATATAGATCTAGCTAAATCACCAACATCTTTTTACAGCCCAGATCCAATATTCAATATTCAATACACAATACTGCTAAAATCTGTAACTCAAAGATAAGAGAGAGCGTGTGCAGACTCTTTGGGGCTTTGTCACTCTGTATCAGTTATTAAAGTGTTATCTTCTTTCCTGTTGTAACATCCAGCTTTGCGATGAAAAGTGTGTGAGTCCTTCATATAATGAGATCCTATTCACACCAAATAATATGGTATTTAGTTATGAAGAGGTGAGCATGAGGCGAATATTGCTGTAAGCTGCATGCCACTTTTCTTTTTCTTCACACTCAAGTATTCCACCTCATATTGGAAGCTGAAGGTGGTAGACGCCAAAGAACTCTTGAGTATATCAGTGTGCAGTGACAGATATTTTCACAAATCCCACAGTATACTTGTCTGATTTTTTTTTTAAATAACATACATATATTCTTTTATAATTGGGATTGATGCTAGATTATTGATTGCTTTAGTGAGATAGTGAGAACATGTTCAAGTTTACTTCACCTTCTCATCTCCTGCAGTTTTATTACCCCTGAATAAGTAAATATTTGTTGTTTTCTTCAAAATAAGCTGCACTGATCTCTGAAGAGAAATATAGCTAAACTTCATATTACTAGCTCAAATTCCCAGTTGACTGATTAAAATGTAAATGACTTCATAGTGAGGATATAACAAAGGAAGATTTTTTTTAATGCATCTATATGCAATACCATCTCAAGAGCATTGTTATTATCTAGGGAGGAGCAGATAACTTTTATGCATTCTTTTGTTTTCATTAGTTTGTTCTCTCTCAGAATCACAGCAGAGAAAAAACCCATCCAGCCCAAGAAGCCACCCTCTGCTCAACACAGAAATTAAAACTTTGCAGACAGATGGATACCTAGTTTGTGCTTAGTGGATATTTAATGAATGGGAACCCACTAATTCCTGCTGGATAACTTGTTCACGTAATCAAACTTTTCTTACAGTTAGGAAATTGCTTCCACTTCTTACCATTCAATTGGAATTTGCCTTTCTGTTACATTAATGTTTGTATCTTGCATTCTGGAATCAAAGAGAAGTTTGACCATCTTCAAGAATGTGAAGAATGCTATCATATCCCATCTCAGTCTCTTTAAGACTAAATATTTCCAATGATATCAATCTCTCTTTATTAGACTTTGTATCAGATCTCCTTGTTGACATCCTGGCTGCACTCCCTAAAGTGTTTTAGTTTGCTTGATTCTTAATACATCTTGAGTAAAAATGTAGCTGCATCAGAGTACTGTAAACAGGAACTATGCACATGACCCATTCACTCCAAATCATCTTTGGGTGATTGAATCCAAAGCAGTATACTTGACTTTGTTAGAATGTTGATCTGAAACCACACTTTTCAGACAGTATTATTTCACATCATTCCACTTTATTTTCTTACACTCAAAGACAATTGAAATGTAAATTCATTTCTGCCATGAGATACAAAGATAAAATGAGATGCTGAAATGATAAAGAGCAAGAAAATGCAGAGAATGAAGAGGTTGAAAAGCTGGCATAGAAAGCTGTTGATCCTGTGATCATAGCGGAGCCCTCTGGGTTCTTCTAAGATCAGGTTGCTCCAAGGTTTGGCAATCCCTGAAGGATTTAGAACATCAGTGGTTGTGATGTGAACTGATCACAACTGTATTATACATAAATATGTAGTAGATAGATTAGATAAAAGGGCTAAATCAGAATGGGGATCAGACCACCCCTAACATAAAATGCTCCCCTTACCTTCCTACCCACATTTCTGCTGATTAGGATATGTTGTGCAAACTTGTTTCCTTTTAGGTAAGACCCATTAAATTCTGTGTGGTTGTTTCCCCACATATAAAGCTTGATAGGCCTACTGTCCAAACTGCTCACTTCATAGAAATGCAAGACATTGTAAACTTGATGCTGAAACTGTCATCCATGATTTTGTTTTAATGAAATGTGCATTTGGACACAAAACAAATATGTAGTTTAAAACACAAATATTATATTAACTGGTAAAAATGGCTCATCAACATTATGTAAAAATAAAACGGCATCCAAAATCTTCTCAGTGTTTCTCCCTGTTCCCCTGAAAAAGACACCCCTTCTCCTGCATATGCAGAAACATTGGGAGTGTATTGCTATTTTCCACAGAACGCTTAATAACATTTCTAAGGTGAAATAAAGGATGTTATTCCAATTGTTGCTTTGCACACACATACTGTGCTGAATGGTCAATTGATATGACTTGTATTCTACAACATGGACTCCTTTTCCAAAGTGTATAAAGTATAAATTATTTAATAAGATAGTTCTGCCAAAAATATATCCATAGATACACAGACATCATATCCTTAGAAGTGTCCAGCCAAATTCAAGTAAAAGAGTTGGGTCATAGCTTTGCCCATCATAGAATCACAGAGCTGGAAGGGACCTCAGAGGGCTTTTATTCCAATCACCTGCTCAGGGCAGGAGTCCTATTCTATCCCAGCCAAATGGTGGTCCAGTCTATTTTTGAAAACCTCCAGTGATACAGCATTCACAACCCTAGAAGGCAAGTTATTCCTCTGATTAATTGCTGTCACCATAACAAAATTTCTCCTTAAATCTATAGTAGATTGACAAGATACCCTTTGAGAAGGTACCACCCATTACTTCTTGCCCTGCCCTCTGGTGCACTAGAGAATAATTCAATCCCCTCTTCTTTGTGACAGACTGTCAAGAACTTGAAGATACTTATCATGTCCTCCCTGATCCTTCTGTTCAATAGGTTAGACATACTTAGGACCCTCAACCATTTGTCATACAATTTAGCCTCCAGACCCTTTATCATCTTTCTCTATACATTTTCCAGGGTCTCAGCATCTTTTTTGTGTTTTGATGACTAGATGCATTATTCCAAATGTGGTCTCACCAGTATGGTGTAAAAGCAGCACTATTACTTCCTATTGTCTTGATGCTATCCTTCTGTTGATGCAGCCTGGGACTGCACTGGCTATTTGGCAGATACAGAAACTGCTGCCTCATACTTAATTGGTGGTCCACTAGGACTCCTAGATCCTTCTCACAATTAGTTGTTCAAGTCTATAAAGATCCTTCTTGCTTTTGAGCTTATCTTACAAAGTATTAGCTATTGTCTATTCATTTCCTGCCTCCAGATATTCCTTCAATGCCTTGCTAAAGTCTAAGTATATTCTGTCCTCCAAATTTCTCTGTTCCACTAATTTAATTAATATAATTTAATATAATTAAATAAAATAATATAATTACTATTTTAGTTATTCAATCCATCCACACCCGGTCCCTCAAATTTGTTATTGTTTCTCTGATATTGGAACTATAGAGAAAGAAATCAGAAGGTGCAAAAAGTAGACCTTCTGTAGCCATGTAGGTGAACCTATGGCATGCATGCCAGATGTGGCATGTAGAGACCTCTCTGTGGGTATGCGAGCCATTGCCTCAGCTCAGGTCCGCTATGCATATGTGCATGCACCTTTCTCCAGCCAGCTGGTCTTTGAGTCTCTGCTGCATATGCATGGGTGGGGTGGGGTGCATGCACTAGGGGGCAAGGATGCATGCAATATTGCATTTTGGGGATGCATGCATGTGTGCACACTTTGGGCACTCGGTGCTGAAAAGGTTAGCCATCACTGTTCTATAGTATTTAGAGCTCCTTCAGATATCTTTCTATTGTCCAAGAAATGGCGCATATCATGATCCATAACTTTTACTATACAGTAATTGAATTTAAATTAAGATTTTCTGACATGTGAATTAATCAGTGCACCTTTTAAAGGATTAATTTTTCCCTCTCTAAGATGAAAGTCAATGAACCCTTTTTCAAAATTTCACGAACCTTCTTTATTTTATAATCCTGACTTAGCAGCTGTCCAGTAGCATATAATAATATACATTTGGCAAATGTTCTTAAACATAAATACCTCAAGAGTATTTTTGCTGGATTTAATATTATGTATTCTACAACTGTCCACCAAATTAAAGCATTAATAACAGTCACTGATTGTTAGGCTACATGAACTGGGTGGTGTGTGTGTTTTAAATGAGGCTGTTCATTAAGCCAAGTCATCTGCATATTCAGCAACAGATTTGCTGCTCTATGAAACAGACTTTTGATTCATGTGTTATATAGTAGTTTGCTCACCCTAGTATGCCTAAGACTTGTGTGTCAGCACTTCAATTATCAACTCAGCTTTTATTGGCTTACAGCTCAGCTGTGAAATCTTACTATGGGCTCCAAATGTGATAGACAATGCCTCTATTCTCTAGTTTGTTGTTTCCTGCCAAAATTTGAAGATTAAGACCTAATTCAGTTTGTATCACTAGCAACTTCATGCAATTCATTTATTTTCAATATACATCCAATACATAAAATATAACTGCAATGTATCCAGTTGTTAGTTTGCTAACATGCAGCAGGCAAGTACTCAGGGGGCCATGGTTGACTAAGCTACACTATATTCAATAGGTTGACTTCCATGCCATGTATGAAACAGATCTATATGTCAAAATGGCTATTATATGAATTGTGTAAGCATCAAAATGTGGCAGAGAATTTAATAAAAAATGAAATGTAAGGATAGCAAACAAACTTGGAGATTAATTATTCCAACCCTTGTTGATGCAATAAACCACTACTAAAGCTTGCCTGACCATTCAACCTTTATTAAATACTTTCAGTGAAGGAGAGTTCATCACTTCCTATCCTGATCTGTTCCATTGTTGAACAGCTGTTACTATTAGGATTTTACTTTCTTTCTGTTGATTGACTGAAGTCTGCAATATAAGCCCATTTGTTCTTGTTCTTTTCTGAAACAACTGAACCCCATCTTTTGTGTGACAGTTCTTCCGATACCCAAAGACAGTTTTCATGCCTTATCACAGTTTTCTCTTTTTCAGTGAAAACATCCCTAATGCTTATAACATTTTCAGGTAAGGTTTCCTTTCCAGACCGTTATTAAGGTTGCTTTCTTTTGGACATGTTCTGCTTTGTCAGTGTGGTCCAAAATGTGGTGCTAAAAAGTGATTCAATATTCTATGTATGGTTTGACCAACTCAGAACAGAGAAGTACAATAACTTCTCTTAATCTTCAGTACCATGATCTCATAATTCAAGATACAAGAATGCTGATGACTTCTAACTGATATAATTGCTATAAATTCATGGCTAATAAAGACAAGATGATAACTCAGTTTTCATATTCTGATGGAATGAAGGTCTTACCGTATTTTAGTTTGCTCTTCACTGGATTTTCCAAGGGGTTTACTTGACAAGGAATAGCTGAAGATAAACTTTGAAACTAGAAATACTTTTGATATGATTCAGTACAGACTGCAGTAATATATTCCTAAACCTTTCCACAAAATTATTTTATGACAGAAGATTTGGAGTCCTATTCCTTCAGTTCTTTCCTATCAGCTATGTTAATAGTAGCTGATGGATGAGGAAGTACAAGACTTCTATAGGAGGCCAAGTTATCTGTCCATATATATAACCGATATTGCTATCTATGTTTACTAAGTTTCTATGAGTGCTTTCTGCACCATGTCCCCTTGCATGCCCTCTTCTATTTGTCATTATTACCCTTTGGGGCATTCTTCCTCCCTCTAGGATCTGAACCCCCATCTTGCTGAGTAAATCTATTCTTTGATCAATAATTCTAGAAGCAGAATACTTACCTTTTAGTGCTGAAGTGAATTGCTCAAGGAATGTGACGATATCTATCAAGTCCTACCTGCAGAACTTTGTTCTGAATTCTCTTTCTCCATCATTCTCGAATAATTTATCATTCTGATAAAGAATCGGTGTATCTAAAAGCTTTATATTATATTATTGCTGCTCAGTTTTGGAGATGCCCAAAGCTAGAAATGTAAGTCAAGGTATTTCTATTTCTTGATTTGTTTAAAGAATAAAATGTCTGTTTCCCCTCTCCACTCCAATGAACAAATATTTACTAACTCTGTCATGATTGTATGCATTTCTATTGTTTTTATTATGTTTTCCTATTTGAATATTACTTGACTGGAAGCCATGCCGACCATTTTTAGCTGACATCCTCCTTCTCACCTTTTGTCTTTTCTCAGGTCATATTGACATTTGGTTTCATGGAGTGTCAAAAGAGATATTTACACATGCTGAGCAAGCTGTCACTCATTCCTATAAAGCTGTGAACTATATGAAGAATGTTTCTGTGCAGTAAGCAACCTAACAGAGCATGTGTTAGCCCTTTTATTAAAGATATATAAAGGGGAGGGAAAACAACTTAGCAAGAATGGAAATTATATACACATCAATTCCCATTGGCCTTGTGGTTTAAAAAGAAACTTCTTTCTACTACTGGCTTCAAAACATTGCTATGCAATACAGATCCCTCTAGGATTCATCTCATGAAAAAAATGTTTGCCTGCAGGTGGCAATTCAATTGTGCTGCCTTTGTGTCTTTTGGCTTTAGTAGAATCCCTACTATTTGTATCTGTCAGAAATATCTTTCTGTTTGGTTTACATGAGCCCCCAGGGTATAGGATTTCAACTGGATGAGCAGGCTGAAAACAAGTGGAAGAATATGCACACCCCCTCTATACAGAAAACTATTGCCATTAATTGGGGGTGGGGTATGTGTTGATTAGGATTAGTTCTCTAATTAAAGGACTGACAGAGTCAGAACTATTTGAATTTGGTTGTTCATCTTATCACAGGGTAACTGTGCATCCATCCCTGCTTACTTGGCCTCTTGGCAGCTTTTGATACCATCAACCATGGGATTCTCCTGCTGCAGCTTTGGGAGATGGGAGTGGGAGGCCTTGTGCTGTCCTGGTTCACTTCCTTCCTCTGAGGCTGCTCTCATTCAGTGTTGATAGGAGGGGAGAGATCCAGCCCTCACCCACTGCTTTATGGGATTCTACAGGGCTTGGTACTCTCTCTGCTCCTGTTCAACATTTATATGAAGCCACTGGGTGAGGTCACCCATCACCATGGACTGAGGTATCACCAATATGCCAGCTGTATGTCTTGGCCCATGGTGAATGAAGTGTTGCTGTGTGCTCCCTCTTGCTGTGCCTGGAGGCTGTTAGGGGCTGGATGGGGAGCAATGGGTTGAAACTAAACCCTTGCAAGACCAAATGGCTCTGGGTTTGGGGTTTGTTGGCTCAGAGAGAATTGCCACCTTTGGTCTTCGATGGGGTGGCACTATCCCAAACAGAACCTGTGCATAATCTAAGGGGTTTCCTAGACTCTTGACTCCTGTGGGTTGTGCACCAGTTACACCCTTTCCTGGACCAACAGTCCCTACTCACAGTCACTCATGCCTTAGTCACTCCCTGTCTTGATTGTTGCATGGGGCTGCCCTTGAAGAGCATCTTGAAGCTCCAGTTGGTGCAAAATGCAGCGGCCTGCATGGTTTTGTGCAGATCCCGGTATGCATATGTGTCACCTCTCCTGTGGGAGCTGCATTGGTTGCCGATTTATTTTCATGTGCAATTGAAGCTGCTGATTGTCACCTTTAAAGCCCTTCATGAGCCCTTGGGACCAGGTTATCTGAGGGACTGTCTCTTGCCAGTCACATCTACCTGACCAATCAGAATGGGGAGGCAGGGAATGTTGTGGATCTCATCCCCGAGGGAGATACATCTGGTGGGACCCAGAAGAAGAGCCTTCTCTATGGTGGCTCCCTCTCTTTGGAGATCATTCCCCAGATATTATAATGGCTCTGACTCTAATACTCTTCCAGAAGGCACTAAAGACCTGGTTCTGCCAGCAGGACTGAGGACCCAGAGTAGGATGGAACCCATTAAAGGCTCATGTTGGCTGTCATCAGGCCAGGGGATGGAAGTTGGTGGGTGATTTTGTTATATTGTATTATATTAATGTATTTGATTCTTTTTGTTAGTGTTTATTGTTTTAAATGTGGTTTTATATTCTGTAAGCCACCTTGGGCAGATAGGCGGCAATATAAAATAAATAAATACATCAATACTTCAATAAATAAATAAACAACAAACAAACAAATAAATAAATAACTCTGGGCAGCTCTGGAAAGTCTGAATAAGCCTGCATGCACATAGATACCTTTCTCATCCCAATATAATAATAAGACTCATTTCATGTAAATTGTGGTCTTTATTAAATTAGCTGATGCATTTTTTTTAATTTGAGTTACATTTCCCCTTTTTAAATACATTTCCTTTCTTTTAACGATTAATGATGCTAGTTGGCATTGTCATAACAGCATACTAGATGGCAGTCACCCAAAGTTCTTTGAAATCCAGTTCTGGCCATCGTTAACTTGACTCACAGCAGTTGAAGAATGAGGGAAGGATTATTTTAAAAAGCTTGCATTTCTGTAGAAAATAATGCATATGGGTTCAATATAGTTGGACATTCCAACTCTTTCAGGAAGATATGTGAGGATATTAATAAATTAAATCAATAAGGAAGTACTGAATTCATTGCCAGTTATTTGAAAAAGCAGATAGAAAAATGAATGGAAACCAATACTGTATCCTCTTTAAAAAGTTGTTGTGCTACCTTATCATAGTGATGGAGTGTTCCTTGGTGGGATGAGTAAAGAATCAGGATGTACTCCTAGTATCCAGGAGTAGATGGTAAGAGTACATATTTCCAGCAGGATCACCCAATGCATGAAAATTATCTTAACTGCCCAGCTATAGCAGGCAGGCATTTATTTTGGTCTGATATAGGAAGATACTGGATGCAGATGAATAGAATAGAATAACATAGGACAGGGTAGGGTAGGATAGGATAGGATAACATAGGATAGGATAACATAGCATAACATAGCATAACATTGAATTGAATTGAATTGAATTCTTTATTGGCCAAGTGTGACTGGATACATAAGGAATTTGTCTTGGGTGCATATGCTCTCAGTGTACATAAAAAGAAAAAAAAAGATGATCACTTTAGTGTCAATACAATTAGAATCCTACATGGAAAAAGAGATCCCTGGGTTTAGCAAAAGCCAAGGAGCATGAGCTATTATTACTGAAATACGCTGGATAATTGTGAAAGTCAAAGAACACACACACAAAAATCAGTATGTGTATCATTGATTATAACAAGAACTTTAGCTGGGTCAATCATATCAAGCGGTAGGAAAATCATAATCCCAGACCATCTCAACATCTTCATACAAAAGTTATATACAGGTCAGGAAGCGGCAATATGGATAGAATATGATGAAAGCTCTCTTATTTGTGTAATCTATAGGCAGAAGCCCCAAGCCACACAGAGGAAGGCAAGGGAAAAATTTGACTCCAAATAAAATAAAGCTCTTGTTTTTAATCATCAGACACATGAAGAATCACTGCAAGTTTCAATCCATCATCTCATCACTCTTAAAAGGGTTTTTCCCATTTACCCTCTTTTCCCAATTGTACAGCATTTCATTTTCTCAGCAATCTGCTTTTCAAAAACCTTTGACATAAAGTTCAATTTAGATTCCATACACAGAAAACAAACTTTGGTGAAAAGTCTTCCCATGAGATAGAAAAAGCTGACTACAGAACTTGAAAGAATTTTTCTCCACCCCCTAGCAGTACCATAATCCCTTGCCTTTCTTTGAGTTTTGATTTGAACTTCATGTAAGACAACTATTAAGCATGCTACTTAGACAAACATGGAACTCATATATTCTAACTAATATATTCCACAGCTTTATCAATATACTTGTTTTCAATGTCAAGTAGAATTAATAGGATACATCCTGAATTTTTTGTTCACTTTCAGAATCATCATGCAGTAAACTATGGCAGGAGATTTTCAAGTCTCTAGGCTAAAAAATTCAATAGTGGTAAGGGAGAAAAGGCAACATATAAGCCTCATGGTGCAGAGGTTAGAGTGCTGTACTGCAGGCCACTTCTGCTGACTATCAGCTGTTCAAATCCCACCAGGTTCAAGGTTGACTCAGCCTTCCATCCTTCCGAGGTGGGTAAAATGAGGACCCAGATTGTTGGGGGCAATATGCTGACTCTGTAAAACTGCTTAGAGAGAGCTGTAAAGCCAAGCATGGGATTCTACTGGTTCCAACTGGCTCAGTAGAACTGGTAGTTATGATTCTGTGCAGTTCACAGAACTGGCAAATTGCACCACTGATTGGCCCCTCCCCTCCCGGCCCTGCCTCTCCCACTCACTCACTTTATGCCGCCTGGGGAGCTTTTCTCTGCTCATTCATCCAGCTGCCTCCCATGCAGCCACTCTTCTTCACCTGGCCTGAGAAGGTAAGGCCGACGGCAGGGGTGGGCCCCTCCATGCTTGGCCAAAGGGGTTGCGGGGGGAGGGCATATAGCGGGGCTTATCACCGCTACTGCATTGCCATCCCAAATGGCCTACCGCCGCCACTGCATTGCTGCACTGCACGGGTTGGTAGTGGGCGGGGAAGGGTGAGCTGTCAAAGGGGTGATACTGGTGGTGGGTGGAGTGATGTGCATGGGGAGGGAGGGAAGTGCATGGGAGATCATGGCACCAGAGCTCTTCCCCATGCTTGACTGCTTCCCAAGCCAGCCT
>NW_020769313.1:30905239-31033956 GCF_900518735.1 Pseudonaja textilis | reverse complement strand
TCTTCTTCTTCTTCTTCTTCTTCTTCTTCTTCTTCTTCTTCTGATTGATTAATTTAACATAGTGCAGGTACTTCTCAGATTCATTCACTCTCCATTATGGAGAAGGCTATAAGTAGAGGGTTTTCTACTTAGATTTTATTGATTTATTGACATTGATTTATTGATTATGCTGTCTATCTCCTGCATAAGGTAAATCTGGATGATGTACACATTATAAAAAGAAAAGTAATTAATTAAAATATTAAAACTTAAAGTTAATGCAGATTTAAAATTATACCAAAAAATCAGAACTGTATGGATGGCAGAGGGATGAGGTCTTCTTACCTTATCAGTCACCTCCAGTGGTGCGGGTCCCCTTGAGGCCTCAAGCCAATCAGTAAAAATAAATTTTTAATACCCTTCTGGAAGATCAAAATGATAGGAGCACTTCTCACTTCTGGTGGTATGGTGTTCCATAGAGATGAGGCCACCCTGGAAAAGGCTCTTCTCCTTGATCCACTTGTCAGAATTCTTTAGCAGATGGATTCTGTAGCAGTGGGGTGGGTTAGTCCCCTTGGGGTGAGACAGATCCTCAGATATCCTGGATCCATGCCATATATGGCTTTAAAGATAATAAACAACACCTAGAATTGGACTTGTAAGGAAACTGGTAATCAGTGCAGTTCACACAACAGTGGTCTTACATGTACCACCCAAGGGCCCCCCAGAACTGTTCATGCTGTTGCAGTCTGCATCAGTTGCAGTTCCAAATACTCTTCAAGGGTAGCCCTAGGAAATGTGTGTTTCAGTAATCCAACCAAGAGATGACTAGGGCTTGAATGACCATGCACAAGGACTCACTACTCAAGTTTCAAAAATATTTTCTTACAAAAGTTATATTTGTACATCATCTTTCCACTATTTAGCGCTTTTTGGCCCTGAAAATTGTTTTTACCTAAGAGGAAAAACTGGTTTGAGCCAGATCTGGGATGCATTTCCTTCTGAAACCCTCCCCTTTTACAGCATACTATAAATTACTAGAATTTTAAAGAACTGTGAAAATTAAAAATTGCAACATGTAATTTATGTTAACATTAAATGTCTAGATCTTAAAGTAGACAATTTATTTTCCAAGTGTACATCTATTTTAAAAATGTGTTTAATCAATGATGCAAAAGGTGCTTGATCAATCCATCCTTCCTTTATTGACCATAAGAAAATTCTTCACTACAAGAGTAGATTCATGTTTTTACCTTCAGAGTAAAATAATTTAAGTACATAAATATTACAGAATATGTACAACATGTACACAGTTCTTGAGAAGAATATTAATTATGAGCTACTAAAAAAAGCAACTCAACTGCTAAAAAATGTAGAATTTGGAAATATAAGGTATGTGCTCTCCATGATGAAACCTTATTTAAAGTTAGGTACATGACTAGAATCTAAACCTTTCAGTTATTGGATGGGCTGCCTGATGATACAAAGGATTTAATCAATATTGGATAGAGGTTTTCTGTATTCTTTGGGCTGCTGTCCAGGAAGACTAGTAAAAAGTAGCTATTGCTAATAATGAATTTCTTGGATTAAATCTGTCTCAAAAGAAAATATTCCAGCTGAATTTAGTTGGAAAGCACCCTTCCTCGTGTACAGTACATATCAACATTTCCTGTAGTGTTGGCAGATACAGGTTGGAACTCTGTGTGAATCTTCTGCGTTTTCAAAGAGTTACAGTCCTGGAGGGACTTTTAATTGTATCATTATTCACTTTCTGAATGCTCTCAGTTGTAGCTTTTTATTCCTAGGAACATAAATTGTTCAGTGAATACAGTGAGTCAGGGAAAAAAAAATCATATGCAGAGGCTTGCTTTGAGTCGGTTTCTATTTAGCTCACCAGCCACATTACACAGTCATGACTTAGAGCTCTGTTATGAATAAATAACTGTTAAATATATAGCAACGTTTTGTGGCAAGTTAAAGGAAAACAGATTTATTATGACCTTTAAGGTGCTGCAATATCCTTTCCTGTTTTTCCTTAGCATTCTAGCATGTTGCCCTCTATGGAAATTGTTAAATATAGAGATGCTTTAAAATATATATTGCTCTTCTTAAAAGGACAGGTTTAATATTAAGACATTGGTGCAAAGAAATAAAGGGATAGGGCCATCCAAGCCTTAATATAACTATCAAGTAGTGGCAGTGAAGGTCAAGAACAATCCATTTGGTACCAAAGACACAAGTCATTTATTTCTGGTTATCTCTCTCTGTGTTAACTGAGACACCACAATTTTGCTGGTTTGTTGTTCCCCAGGAGTTGTTAATAAGTGACTGGCCCAAGATCACCTAGATGGCTTTGTGCCTAAGGTGGGACTAAAACTCATTCTTCCAGATTGTTGGGGGCAATATGCTGACTCTGTAAAAACTGCTTAGAGAGGGCTGTCAAGCACTGTGAAGCGGTATATAACTCTAAGTGCTATTGCTATCTTGTAAACAGATAAACTTCACAGGTAGTCTTCAACTTACAACCACAGCTGCAACTGGAATGACATTGTTGAGCAAAGTGGTCCTTAAGCAAAATGTCCATGTGATTGCTTCTCTCAACAACTGCAGTCATAACACTCCTGGATGTGGTTATTAAGTGATCTCATGAGTCATTCAGCAGAAGCAGTCCTAAGTAAGAAGCGTGGGATGGGGAGTAGGTGGTGAGGATCCTGGGAGACTCTGGAGCTAAAAATCCTCCCTGCTGAAATCAAAGCAGGATTTCCAGTTCCTGAGTGGAGACATACTTGCACACATCCTGCACCAGGTCTCTCAGGGCCACCCTCATCCCCTGAGGCTCCTTTTCATACCACACTCCCTCTCTATTTAGGAGCTGAAAATCCTCACTGTTGAACTTCAAGCAGGATTTTCAGCCCCTGAGCAGAGAGAGACTCATAGAGAGCCTATAGCTAGGCCTCCCCTACCTGCCGGAGACACTCTACACTCCTATCCATATTATGCTGCTGCTTCACTCTCTGCTTGGATTTGGTTCCTCTCGTCTTTGGGGGATGCCTGAAAGATTTCAGTGTGCTTCTGTGCATCCCTTTGGTGGGATGCAGGAATGGAGCTTAAATTTTTTGGATTCCTGTTTTTACACCTCACCAAAGGAGTTCAGCTCCCCTTGGAAACCAGCTCTCTCATATAACCCCCATAGATGAGAGGGAATCCTCTAAGCAGTTGGAACACTTTGCAACCTTCTCTGCTGGCTTCCCCCGTTGACTTTCTGAGGAAGCTGGCAGAGAAGAATGCAAATGGTAATCACATGATTGTAAGGCATTTGGCAATTGATTCATTTAGCTAGAACAATTAATCAGTGGTATGAAGATGTGGCTGCTGGAGGTTTTAAGAAGAGACTAGACAATCATTTGTCTAAAATGGTATAAGCTTTCCGGCCTGAGCATGGGGGTGGAGGTAGAAGACTTCCAAAGTCCCTTCCAACTCTGTTATTCTGTTAAGCAAATGATCGCAAGTGCGAACAGGTTATCAAACATCCAGATCAAAATCATGTAATCATGGGGGTAGTGGTGCACATTTTGTGGTAGCCAAAGTTATGGGCTGAAACAAAACACTGTTTCAGGGGCTTTTATGATTAAACAAATGGTCATAAGTTGAGAGCTACCTGTAAATCAATAAGACATTGTAAACAAAGGAGAGAAAATCCTAGAAACAATGACGGAGGGATCATTTTGATAAGTTTTTACATATCAAGAAGTTGGACTATTTACAGTAATTAAGAAGAATGCTAATTCGTGGTATTTATTGAAATGTAGACACTTAAAAAGGCTTGGGGAATATAAACGGGAAGGATTTTAAATAATGTATTATTTGCGAATAGATAGTGGTCAATCTTAGCAGAGCTCCAGAGCACTTACTCTTTTCTGTGATGGGGAAAACTTCTACTAATATTGATATGTAGCAGCATAACAATGATAAAGTAGGAAGTAGGAATTCAAGAATAGAGGAACAAGAAGAAAGAAATACATTCTTTTCTAAAACTCAAGATGGCGGTAAATAAAACAGAGAGAATGAGAAGAGGCTTTTCTTCTTTAAATCATGATAACACGAAAGTAAAAAATAACTAGAGAAAAGATATAAGCATATAAAACGTTCATAACATTTTATGGGACAATTATTAGACAAAACCTAATGTCAGTTTAGAGAGCATGCTGGCTGGGGAACTCTGGGAGTTGAAGTCCTCACATCTTACAGTTGCCAACATTGAGAAACACTGGTCCATTCTATCTTTCTGCTTTTATATCACCCTCCCCTCCAGCTCTGCTCATTTGCTATTTATGTAACAGGAAAGCTTACAGTTGTCATATAAGCAATTTTCTCCAGACATATAATTTCAAAACTCTCTTCTTTTTCTTGATTTACTGTAGCATTTAGTTCTAAACCACTTACTTTTTGCTTACTTACCATGAACTTACCATGAATTGAACTCCTAAGGAAATCATAGGAGTTCAGCATCTCAAATATTTGAACTCTGGAATTGTTACTAAAATCAAAATTGCAATTAACTGATAAATCAGTTGGGATTGTGAGACATGCTGAGTTTGGCTTTCTTCTTGCAAATAGTTCATTTCCAACCTAGGTAACATTGACAGACATTCATTTGTGGCAGCATGTGCTACCTGCTTTAACATTGTTTTAGTTTGTGTATCCTTTTCTGATTGGCGCTTGCATGAATATCAGGTGACAATCAGAAGGCATACAATTCTTTTTTTTTTTTTGAGTAGGGGATACAAAAGTTTTTGCTTCATAATGTTTTTATTTAAGTTTTATTAATAGTAGTTTATCTTCTAGTTTGCTTTTTTAATTTTTATTCTGATGTGATTTTTCATTAAAATTGTTCAGATATAACAAAAGAAAAAAAAACTTAAATTTTGCTCACGCAGACAAATTTAACCACAATTTGAATTGAACAACTCTACCCTTTTTAAAATAAGCCTAATCCAAAAATGCAAAATAGTTTATAGAACCTTGGCATTTTGATCAATCAGCTATTAGAGAGATACAAACTATTTCTAAAAACAAGCAAAGGTCAAAGAAAGCAAACACATCTTCCCTTATCAACAGGCAAACTATTAAAACTACCACAACAGATGAAAAATCACCTAAAATGGAACAATACAGCCATCCAAATCAGGTAGGCTAATCAACATGCATTTCAAGCTTGAGCTATTCTCTATTATGATATAAGTATAAGGGTTAGACCACATCAAATTTAGGTTATATCCTCATGATGAAATGTTCTTTTATAATGATGATAGTGGTGATAATGATGATATATCTGCAACAGCAACAAAAGAACAAAACCACTGCACAAAGAAAACGTAAGAAAACCTGCTGTGTGTGCTGAATGGAAAATTTTGACTTGGTATCGGTGAATGGTATCTCTGAATAAATAAAAGGCAGGCCTTTGTCACTGCATGAATTTAGAAAAAATGAATGCTAAAAATTATTGATTGCATGTTTTACTTCAAATCTGTAATAAAGACATTTGAAACACAAATATTTCAGGTTTTCCAATGGTGTATTGCATACATTATCATTGTAATTGAGTCCATCTAATTTGTTCCCTGTCATCTTCTTCTTTCCTCCCATCTCTTGCAGCATTAGAGATTTCTCCAGAGCTAGATTGTCACATTTGTCCAAAGTAGGATAATTTGAACCTGATCATTTGTGCCTTGAGTAAAAACTCTGGTAGATTAGTTTGCTGATTGTGTATGCGTGTTATGTGTTTTAAAAATTAATCTGAATAATTTATATGAAACAATATATTTTTATTTATTTCTTCCCTTTCTATCTCTTGTCTTTCTTTTCTTCCTTTTTGGTTCCTTTTATTTTTTTCCTGGAATGTGAACTAATAAAATAAAAAGAAAGTAAATAATTGAATTTTGCCATATGTAGGAATTCCCAGATATTCAAGTTAATAATAGAAAGCACAATCTAAAGTTCTGAAAATCAATAAACAGTTTTTGCTGTTTCATCAAACAGGGGAAAATAAAATGTCCCAAATTACAAAACTCACCTGAAAAGAACAAGTTTTTATTTTTATAATATTCTGATTTTTTTTTTCATGTGAAGGTCCCATTCTTCACCAATGATAGTTGTGGTAGTGGTATGCAACTTCAGACTAAGGTGGAGCTAAAAATGGCCATCTGTCAAATAAACAGTTTGTTCATTTGCAAATCTTTTCTAAATCAATAATAATGTGCTATAATACAGAAGCCATACTTAATGATAAGAATTTGGCAGAGAAATCAATCACTGAAGATGGTCACATAGCATCCAAAAAGCCATCTGTTGGAAATGCTTTAATTTGTCTTTCTGTACTGAACAAGAGGCTAGATTCAATGACTTTAAGGACAGGTATTACTGCTTTTCTAACTTATGAAGAATTTGATTTTGATGGGTGTTGAAAAGCTCATCCCAAAAGACTGAAAAAAAGTCCAAGTTTATATAAGTATTTTATTGATTTGTAGTCACCAGTGAAGATAGGGTTATGAAAAAGCAAATATGTGAATGCATCATGACATTTTCATATCCCTGGAAAGGTGTGGGGGGAAGCTATGTCTCTAGCTAAGCTTCTTTAGCTTGATCATAAATTAATGCACATCATTACTTCTTAGAGTGGAAGTTTTGGAAATAATTGGTATTGTTAAGCTGCTGGAACAAGGTGCAATAATAATAACAGCTATAACAGCAAACATTTAAACTGTGAACAAGCTCAATGAGCATCAAAAGGGAAGCAAAAATCAAAAGTGTATTTGCATGTTTGGTTAATTGTACAACAAAAAATCTATAAATGCTGTTTCATCCACAAATTGTCAGTCTGTGCTCCATTCAAAATCCAAGAAAGAAACACTCAGACTCCAATGGTTAGAGCAAAAGTTTTCTTTTACTAAATTTCAAAGTGGAAGATACAGAGAAGATTCTGAATCTAAAGATTTTGGCGCGCAGATCACATATATGAAGGGATGGAATTGTTCCCACCCCCCAAAGTTCAAAAGACTCTTCCAATTAAAAGTTCTACATATGATCATGTGGGCATCTTCAGGTGGTGATGAGGCCTCTGTCTGTTGACCTTGACATATTTTGATAAAACTTCGCAGCTGCACAGAGGATAGAAAAACTAGGCAAGGAAATAGAAACTTAAAAAGAGGAATTTATACTCCCCCTCCTCCTTCCCATTTACAGCATAGGAATGTAACACCTCCAGCATTCTTCCCTTCCAATTCCCCCCTCCCCCCCGTTGCTAATGACAGCCGAAAGATGGAGCAGTAAGAAAGATGCAAAGTAAGGAAGAAACAAGGCAGCACATAAGTTGTAGAAGGGATCATCTTGAAGGCTGACACAAATGTTGCTAACTTGGTCACACAGACTATGTCAGTTTTTCTTGTCAAGATATCAGTAATGAAATATCTTCCAGAGACAATAACATTTATTTCATGCTTACTATGATCCTTTTTTTGAGATGTCTATTTCAATTTACTTTATTATTTCTGCTTCCTCTGGCAATTCATATAAAGCATTGCTACCAAGCCACAGTCCTTACCCAAATGACTTCTACATCTGACTAGGAGGTCCTTTGTAGAACTACCAAACTTGCCAGCCATTTATTTGAATAACCCTCTTGGTATTCCAAAAGATACAATGGCTGTAGGCAGCAAAGGAAAGGAAGCCAACCCAGCAGGCCATTTAATGGTAGTTCTTCGCTGATATATCAAATTGCATTGGTTCACCATGACTTAATCTTTGATGGTCAAGGACATTGAACTATTCTTCTTCTAGCTAATCCTAGCTAACTATATCTAAAAAAGATACAAGAGAAATACTTTAAAAAGTTGCTGTGGAGGAACTCTTAGAAGAAATATCCTCCAGAATGACACAGTTGCAGGTGTTTAAATGTTTCTTCATTATAGTCTGTGGGTGAATCTTTTTTAAAAAATAGAATCCCAAATTTGATTTTAGTGAATCATGCCCTCTTCAGATCTCTCCAGTTCAAACTCTCCAATCAGGGATGAATTGCAGAAGTCTAATTATAAGTAGTAATGTTCCATGGACTGATGGAAGTAAAGGGAAATAGTCTATTTCTTCCAAATGATTCATTGAAATATATATTGAAACAGAAGTGAAATAATATATGATAAAGTGAGCTAAAATTTTTGGTTACAATATATAACTGAAAAAGTATCAGGATATATGATTGAAATAATTGACATTTACATTATATTATTATTTTATTTTATTTTTTAAAAAATGATATATCATTAGTATTTGTCACAGGAAAAATTGTCTAGATTGTATAAAGATATTTCAAGTTTATGTTGGAAATGTATGAAGAGGGGACATTTTACCATGGTTGGTAATATGCAAAAAAGCTAGAAAATTTTGAACTCAATTACAATACATTAATTTAAAAGATTTTAAAGGTTAATATACAATTAAAACCATGGGCTTTTCTTTTGGAGGTGATTGATAAATAGTTGGGGAAAAAAGAGTCATGGGATTTTGTTTTTGTAATTATAACTAATTATAAACTCCCCAAAGGAGGAATGGATGGTGAAGATGATGGAGATGGCCACATTGACAGCTTTGATCAGAAAAAGAACATTAATTAAATTAAATACTGACTGGAAACACCTTTTAGATTTTTTTTGCACGAAACAAAAGCAAGATGAAATTATGACATATGATTTTGATTATTAGAAAAAAATAAATTATACAAAAATATGCATCATGGTATAACCATAAAGAAGATTTTAATTTGCAACATACATCTCTAACAGCTGTAAATAAACTCAGAGGCTACTTCTTTATATATATTTTCTAATTTTCCTTCACTTTTGGCATTAGTTTCTGTTTTTTTACTCTTTTTTATACTAAGAATTAGCTTTTCTTAGTTTTTATCTTTCTTTTAAAATATTTTAATAAATAAAGATAGATAGATAGATAGATAGATAGATAGATAGATAGATAGATCAGGCTACAAAAAGAAAAAAAAACCTGTGTTTATATGATTCAACATAAGTTTGTCTATACTGGCTGCATCAAATTCATCTTGAGTGCTACAAATTATAATGAGCATTATATACTTAACCCTGGATATATTTCTGGCATAATGCATGTAGGCTGCAGTCACTACCCTAAATTAATATAATAATGGCACATAAAGGCTTCAGATAGTAGCAAAATATCTACATGCCAGGAAAAGTATAAAACTGATTTAACGTGCAGTATATGCTTGAAATAGAAAACAGTTAATACATTGTGAAAAATGTATGTGAAAAAAATAGGAATAAGAAAAGATTTAGGCCTTCCTAATGTACTACTTTACAGGCATATTTGTGAAGTCACAGTTCCCTAAAACTGTAAAGCTAGAAAGATATTTTGGATATCCTCCACAGAAGAAATAGGAGTATTTCTACCATTTGAAGAAAGTCTGACCTGTGTGGATCCATCCCTGCATAGGGTAGAAATTAGATAATTCTGGTATTGTAGTACCCATAGCTGTTAGCATCCCAGGCAAATGTATTGGATGAGACTTTCATAATTCAGGGACCATCATGTATTCATTTACCAATATTCTAATATATTCTAGCTGTCCTTACTTATGAGGGACAATGTGCAGGTTCAGTCTGGAGAAATCAAGACGATAATTTGCAAATGTTTATACCACATGTAATTTATTTTCTGAGGTTTTCTCAGGTATTTGTAAGTGGATCTTTGGTTATTCGGGTTTTCTCCTGAGTAAAATTGGAAGTATTTTGGTGATGTTTTGATGAAATCTCATTCGTCATCTTCAGGCTTGTGTCTTCGGCTTTGTGCTTCTTGGAGTAATGTGAGCTTGCAGCTGTTTTTTCTTTTAACTGCCAGTGGGACTGCGACTTGACTGGGTGGGGGCTTGGCTGTGTTCTGATTGGGTGGGGGTGTGTTCTCATTGGTTGGGGGCCTGGCTGTGATCTGATTGGCAAAGCCCCCACCTGAACAGAACACACCCCCAGCCAATCAGAACACAGCCAACCCCCCAACCAATCAGATCACAGCCAGGCCCCCAACCAATGAGAACACACTCCCACCCAATCAGCCAAGCCCCCACCCAGTCAAGTCACACTCCCACTGGCAGTTAAAAGAAAAAACAGCTGCAAGCTCACATTACTTCAAGAAGCACAAAGCCGAAGACACAATCCTGAAGATGACGAAAGAGACTTTGTCGAAACGTCGCCAAAATACTTCCAATTTTACTCAGGAGAAAACCCGAATAACCAAAGATCCACACATGTAATTTAATATATATTTATTTTGTCAAGCATTTATGAGAAAACAAGTATAATTATGAACATAACATATAAACTTATAAGTATAAACAGGCATAAGTATACACATAATAAATTAGTACAAATAAATGGGAACAGTAGGACAGGGATGGTAGGCATGCTGGTGTGCTTATGCATTCCCCCTTATAGACCTCTTACGAATGGAGTGAGGTCCATAGTAGAGAATTTAAGGTTAAAGTTTTGGGGGCTTGAGGATGTAACAACAGAGTCAGGTAGTGAGTTCCATGCCTTGACCACTCTGTTGCTGAAGTCGTATTTTCTGCAACTGAGTTTGGAGTGGTTTACTTTGAGTTTGCCTGTGTATTATTGTGGTTGAAGCTGAAGTAGTCATTGACAGATAGGACATTGTAGCAGACAATTTTTTGTACTAAGCTTAGATCAGACTGTAGGTAGCATACTTCTAGGTTGTCCAGGTCTAAAATTTCAAGCCTGGTAGCATAAGGTATTCTGTTGAGAGCAAAGCAGTGGAGTACTCTTTTTGTGAAATACCTCTGGATTTGCTCAATTGTATTACTGTCTGTTATACAGTGTGGATTCCAGGCAGATGAGCTGTATTCAAGAATTGGTCTGGCAAAGGTTTTGTATGTCCTAGTTTTGCAGTACAGTATATCATTACAGTGACACAGGCACATGTCAGTCCTTTCACCCCTGAAACCTAAGATATTTATGAATAGATTGGAGGATGTATCCTGCCCTCATTGGAAGTGCTTGCAAGCAGATGTAGCTGACTTGCAAGATACTGTGCTATTTCCCGTCCTCTTTCTCTACCCAATGAGTTCTGTGCAGATGGTAAATGTTGCCGAATGGGGTGTAAGTTTCTGCTATTGCTATTCTATAAGAAATAGAACTGTATCCGCTGGGAAATTAAGAGTCCTATTAAATGGGATTAAGTTTTGCTTTGTTCCATTTTGTTTTAAGGAAGCTGCAAGAGTCAACTTGACTAACTGTCTCTGCTTCAGAAGCCGGTACAATCCAGGCTATTGCAGAGTAACAAATAAAGCACACAGCAGGCATGCAAAGGCCTTCAGCAGTGTATAATTTGTATAATTGTGGGTGAACAGGGTGAAGCAATAATGCTTGGTGTGAGAATTAATGGTCTGTAAGAAAGTGAGCCTTTTTTTCTCTCAGTATCATTGGGTGTGTTTCAGGGGAGACTTTCAGTGACTACAGTGAAATGAATAGTATCTACGCTGTTTTTTTCTTCTTTATTTTAACTCTTCATTTTCTTCTTTTTCTTTTTTCTTTAACTCTTCTTTTTCTTCTTTATTTTAACTGTCAAAGTTCTTTGAGAATAGGACTGTGGGGTGGGGTGCATATCTAAAATAATTGCATAACTTTACTTTTTGTTGGTGATATTTTGTGGCAATAGGAAAGTTGATGTCTCCTGGCTACCACTCTCTCTGGTGCTTCCAAAGATATATCAAGGATACATGCAGTCAGATTTTTTTAAAAAAATAAGTGCCCCTTGGGAAACTAGCATCATTTAGTTGGAAAAGCAGTCTAACAAAATTAATTGGCAGTTTAGAAGTCAAGTACTAGCTCCATTATTTGGATGTGGCTGATGAAAAAGGGAGGCTCGTCTGCTCCCCAAATTGAATCAATGTGGATTTAACGAGTAACAAAAACAGCACAGGACTGTTCATGCCTATTCAGTCAACAAACAAACAAACAAATACAGTTCATTCAATCCAATTTTCCCAATTATTTTAAAATGAATGCTCAAATGAAATATGAGTGCTGAAAACTTGTCAGTAAGACCTATAAAACAAAATTGTGATACATAAAATCCAAGTAAATCAGCAGCCTGGTGATATCACCTATTTCTAAAAAGATGGCAGTTTTCAACAATATAGCAAAAGTCCAGAGGTAAGTTAAATAACACCTTTGGCTCCAGGTTGACTGTTATTAATCCAAGCAGTGAATATAACTTACAAAATTAAATTAATGAATAGTATATTTAGCAAGATATTAAATTGTCAAAATTACCTAGGATTCTCAAAGCTAACAAGATTTCCATAATCTCATGAAATATGTTTAGGTCTTTAGGTTTTCATCATTCTTATGTGAGATCTTACAAGATTTTAGAATTAAAATATTAAAATTGTTATTAAATTAGGTTATTTAATGAAATTACAATTATTTAATTGGAGTAACTGTCTCTGAAACTTCTGTCACTAAGTGATGTGGTCAAAAGTGCTATATCATGTCACCAACCTGCTTAGCAACAGCAATCCTTGCAGTCTGTTGCTGTCATTGAGAATTGTGGGTCATTAAAACTGAAACTCTGGTGATTGCTTGCTGGCCTTCAGTAAGCTAAGTCAATGGGGAAATTTGCAGAAATTTGCAAGTTCTGGGTAGCTTCCAAGCAGGCTAGCAAGCTGGATGGTAGCTGCTACAGTACAAGTGTAGCCATATTAGAGGTGGCTGCTGCTGGCTGTGGGAGGCTGCATAGGTGACTGCTGTGGTGTACCACAAGCATGGCTGACCATCAGAGTGGGTGTGGGGAGGTACTGCAGGTAGGCACACATTATGGAGTAGAAGAAGTTAAGCTTCTTGGGAGAAAAAGCAGCTGGAGCGACTTACAGGGGTAACTTGCAATGGTCCCTATTGGCTTCCCTATTGACTTTGCTTGTAGAAAGCAGCAGGAAAGGGAACAAACAGTGATCACATGACCACAGGATGGTGTAATCATCGTAAGTGCTATTTGTCTGCCAAGTGCTCAAATTGCAATTATGTGACCATTGGGGTGCTGAGAGACAGCTAAAATTTCAAGAAACAGTCATAAGAACCATTTCTTCATTGCTGATCTTCTGCTAAATGAGTGGTCATTAACTGAGGAGTACCTATAGAGGCTCTTTGGAAAAGTGGTGCCACGTCATAATGTGCGATCATATGTAAGATATTCAGTCAGAGAATACAGACAGAGAAGGAGTTCGCTATTGGTCTATGGGTGGTAAGAACATCCATTCCTTCATCTGGAAATTATTGGATGGTCTGGGATTCTAAAAGATACCCAACTCTGTGGCCTAGATGGCTTAGATTGCAGCACTTGTGTCTTGGTCATTTTGGGGTGGCTCATTTTCTGTTTTGCAGTTAACTGTGCAAGGAAGAAAACAGTTATAGGCTATCTGTTCCCTTTCTGCCTTTTTTCTTTTGCAGCTTTCATCAAAGCCCTGCCAAGTCCTTTCCAGATTTAACAAGACAACAGCATCAAAGTGGACCATGCTCCTTTTTGCAAAAACAGCTATCCTTCTTCTACTAATGACTGAAGTCTCCTTGTTTTAAAAACCATTGGACTAATAAAAAGCCATTTAATCAGTTCTGAGTTAAACAGGGTTCAGGCTAATAAGTACAAGAGCTAAAATAAATACAAGAAACTAAAACTCTGCTTAACAAGCATGGCCATTGGAAAAGGTTTCAAAGCTGGGGAGTTTATAAGGTCTCAATTGAAATAATTTGTCATTAAATTAAAATATACCCTGGATGCTTAGATGTTGAATTAAACATATTGGAATAGTTAAGGGGACTTTCCAGTTCTTAAAATTCTTATTATTTTATAATAATTTATTATATTTTTACCTCTCTGATTGGCTCTTTCATTCTTCTGGATCAAATTAAAAATGCTAGAGTTCTATAACAGTGGAGCATGTAATTTATTAGACACTTTTTGTCCCCAAAACTAATTGCAACTATCTGTTCATTCTCATAAGAAGATTTTAATTAAACAGTGTTCTAATTTATTTTACTGTTAAAATATAGATTACAAAGTGATTACCATCTCACCCTATAATTTGCCCCATATGTGTATGTTTAACCATTAGTTTATAAAACAAACAGTGAGGAAAGGAAAGCTGATAGCTAACAGTGAGGATAGGTAGTCTGCAGTTCAAAAGAAGGCTATGAAGAGAATATAACAAATGTATTACAGTAGTTTACCCTTTTAAATTTCAGAGAATAATGCAAAGGTTTTTATTTTTTGTTTAAAATGGCCTTTAGATGGTTGAAAGAGGTATGAAACATTTTCCTTGAATCAAATACAACTGGAACTGATTTATCACTTCTTTAAATTTTAATTCTTTTCTTTTTTTATTAAAATAAAGTTTATTTAAGTTTCATATATTTAAAACATTTTTTAAAAAGCAAACCAACATATAAACAAATATATGTACATATATGCATTTTACAGCAGGTATTGAGCATTGGTTACACTTTTCTTTTCTTTTTTTTCTTTTACCCCATAACATTGACATGATCTACCTTGTTACAATACCTTCCTCGTTCTTTTAATGTTTTAATTTCACAGAATACTTTATGATCAAACGCACATCCTTCATAGTTTCATAAACTTATTCAGTTGTCAAATGTTGCTTTTTCTTTAACATTCATACCAACAATTCCAAACGTTATAGTATTCACTATTTTTGTTGTTTTTTAGTAATTTGGTTGGCTATCCATCTCTGCACACTCATGGATTTTTTTAATGACCATCTCTGAAGGGACAATAGACAGTTTCCAATTTTGTGCATAGCTTATTCTGGCTGCCATTATAATGTGCAAGATTAAATATTGATATTTTTTTTTTCTGTTTTTGAATCTATCATACCCAGTGAAAAGGTTTCAGGTTCAAGTTTTACATCTTGTTTAGTTATATTTAGAATCAAATTTTTAATATTTCTCCAAAACTTCTGGGCATATGGACATGTCCACCGCAGATGAAAGTATGTTCCCTGGATGCAGTTATACTTCCAACAATTTGAGGGGAGGTTCGGAAACATCTTACCCAGTCTCACAAGTGACAAGTGCCAACGATACACCATTTTATACAGATTATCTTTGTACAAGGCTGACATAGTTAATTTGTAATTTATTTCCCAAATGTGTTCCCACTTGTCTAATTCAATACTGTGGCCCACATTTTTTGCCCAAATTATCATACATTCCTTGACTATTTTTTCTTTTAGTTTGTAATCCAAAAGATATTTATATATTTTACTAATCAATTTCCTTTCCTCTCCATGCCAAATCTTATCATATTAAAACCAAATTGTTCTTCATCTTTTTTGTAATGTGTTTATATCTGCGCATAGGGCCACCATGCTATCTCTTTTCCTTGAATTTGTATTTGATAAATTTTAATTCTTTTCATTGATATATTATTTTATTCAATAGATGCATAAAGTTTGAACTACTTGAGCAAGGCAAATAAAGTGTGTGTGTGTGTGTGTGTGTGTGTGTGTGTGTGTGAGAGAGAGAGAGAGAGAGAGAGAGAGATCTCCACTGGGACTTTGATCCTAGGAATGAAAGTGGACCTTTTCAAAATATTGCAGGAAAAAGAACACATGATATTTTTATGGTATCAAATATGTGATTAGTAGTCTCCCCATTAAATCAAGCCCTGTTTTAAAATGTTCACTGATAAGTGAGGGCCAAGGAACACATGTCCTGGAATCGAATTCATTGCTTAATGTCTATGGAGATTCTCAGTCATCCAGGTTATGGTTGTCCCACAGGTGTTTTTTTTTAAGAGGCAACTGGACTTTTTTTTTCTTTGAAGATTTTTTGCTTCTCTTCCAAGAAACTTATTCAGCTCTGACTGAAGTGGGGAATCGAAGGATTTATATTCCTTTCAAACAGCTGGTAATTTGCATTCTTTTAGAGAGTCATTAAGGCCACTTGGAGGTTTGTCTGTATTCTCAGGGTTGCCTGAATAGTGTGAATGGGTGTGGAGCCTTCTTGGAACTGTTGAAAGGACTGTGTTGTGGAACTCTGCTTTCTGCAAGATGTTTTCTGCCCTATGTCCCTTTACTATTGATCACAAAAACAGCCAGTTGAGGATGACTCTGTGTTGTCTCAAACTAAAGGGCAAATGGTTCCTGTAGTCTGCAATTTTTGAAAATCAATTCATACACCATTCAAAGGGTGTTCCTCCCAAAGTGAATAGCTAAATGTCTATAGCAGTGACGGCGAACCTTTTTGGTGTGATGTGTCGAAAGTGTGTTTTGTCACTTCCTCTATTTCTGGAAATATCGGAAGTGATGAAATGGGCCCAGTTTTTGGCCTCCAAAGGCTGCAAAGGCTTCCCTCAAGCTCTTGAGAGGGTGAAAAGGGCCTTCCCGGGGCTCCAGCAGTCCTCCAAAGGCTGAAAGCAGGCACTTCCGGTATTTCCAGAAGGCCCATTTTTTTGGCTTCCTGAGGCTGCAGAAGCTTCCCTCGAGCCTCAGGGAGGCCGAAAAAGGCCTCAAATGGGCCGACAATCAGCTGGGAGATGCATGCATGCACAATGCAGGTAAGTTTGGCTGGCGCTCATGTGCCCACACAAATGGCTCTGCATGCCACCTGTGGCACGCATGCCATAGGTTCGCCATCACAGGTCTATAGAGATTTTCAGTCATCCAAGTCATGGTTGTCCCAAAGGTGCTTTTTCAAGAGGCAACTAGACTTTCTTCTTTTTTTTTAATTGTGTCTGTGTTCAACAGTGAAAGGATACAAGACAGAAAGCATCCTGCAGAAAAAAACAGGTCCACAACACAGTCCTTTGAGCAGTTCCAAGAAGGCACCACATCCATTTTTACTTCTCAGGTGACTCTGAGAACACAGACAAAGCTCCAAGTGGCCTCAATGGCTCTCTAAAGTAATGCAAATGACCAGCTGTCTGCAAGGAATATAAATCCTTCCATTCCCCACCATCCAATCAGAGCTGAAGAAGCTTCTTGGATTAGAAGCAAAATGTCTTCAAAGAAAAACAGGAAAGTCTAGTTGCCTCTTGAAAAAGCACTTTTGAGATAATTCCTTGCTTATTTCAGTAAATCTACCTATTGTGAATACATGGGAATCCTTTTTTCCTTGAATGTGAGCTGCTTTAAATAACTAGATCCTTTGGGGAATTCCATCAGATATTGCAGCATTTGATAGTTGCTGGGTGAGTGAACAGAAGTTTGGCAAGACGAAGTAAAGGAAGGAAGTGGAGAAGGAAGAAAAAAGTGGAAACAAGCAGGTGGAAAGATTGCTGACTGTTTCCTGAAATTTTCTGATTTATTGCTAATTGTTCCCGGGATAGTCCTGATTTTACATCCTGCTGCTGATGGCTGTCAATTGTCCACTGTTTGTTTTCAAGCATTGTTTGCTGTTGACCTAGTTGAGGCAGCTTCAGGGGACATATAAGGAAGCTAGCTCCTCTGAGAATGAGCTCACTTAGCAAGCAAATGGGAATTTAGCAGGGGAGCATGGCAGATTACAAAGAACATTGGAGGATTGGAAACCTTTAAAATTAAGGTACTGGAAATACAATTGCATATCTTTCCAATGAGAAAAAAATGAGGGCAGCATTAGAAACTGTGGATGCATAGGGAATTTTTTATGAAGCTCAGATTTGAAAAGAACATGTATAGGAAATGAAAGATGGGTATAATCATCCTGGAGATATAGCAGCAAGTAGCTAATATCTGCAGTGAGAAAATTAGAAAGGCTAAAGCACAAAATAAACTTGGGCTTGCAGTGAGGCTAAAAGCATCAGAAGGCTTTTTGGCAACGTCAGTGGTAAAGGAAGAAAAAGAATGGGACAGGCCTGCTGATAGAACAGGATGATAGAACAATAACAGTGATGGGAAGAATGAAGTGTTCCTCAGTTCATTCTTTGCTTTGGTCTTTTATCAAGAGAGAATTGTTCAAATGGACTTAAGAAAATTATCACTAGACAATACAGAGTTGGTGAATAATCACTACCAACAATTTATCAATGCTTTTAAATCACACTAGAAGAAAGTTTCAGGTGATATATTGCAGACTCTATTAAGACTTTGTGTTGTATGACATATTTATAAATGTATTGAAGGAGGTTTTAAAACATTTAATTATCAAATTTGCAGATGACAAGGGTGGTTGTAGGGTATAGCAAAATCTTAGAGCAGTGAGCAGCATGACTCTCTGGGAAATTCTGGAATATAAAGTCCACTCATTTTAAAGCAACCGAAGTTAAGAATACTGCCTTACAAGACAGAGTCGAGACTCAGGAGGATCTTGAAAAGTTGGACCTGTTAGGAATGTAAGTCACCTAACAACTATTTGGGTTGGAAATATATAAACCAGGATAGACATTTTAAAACTGTATCTCTAAGAAAATGCAAAATTTGTAATTGGGTGTGGTTTCTCAAATGGCCATAAGATGGAGCCAGAAACCTGGGTTGTTTAGTCTTAGTCTTAGACTCAGAAGAAGTCTCAGTGAGTCTCTGTTTCCTTCTGTTGGAGAATATTGCCTCCATTTTTCATAATTGACTGATATTCATGGATTTCATATATGTCTGATACTGAACTGTTTTTGACACTGGACTTTGTTATTGGATTATCCCTGGATGAAAACTGACTGATTTTACCTGTGAATGATTTTGGACTGCTTGTTTTGAACTTTGCTTAAAACCTTCTGGAAGTAAAAACCTACATTTACTGTACAGTGTATCTGTTTGCTGTGTGTGTATTATTCAAACACTTCTCTCACTACGTCTCCCTGTATGTGCTCATTCTCCTAATGGGGAATTACCTCAACAGGACCAATGAGCAGAAATGGGCAAAGGATTAATGTTGACAGACAGAAATGCAAAATCTTCCATTTGGATAGGAAAAAATAAAAGTGTAAGTATAGGATGGAACTAAACAGCAGGATATATGATATATATATAGGTTATTTATTTATTTAATATACCACCTTTATTATTTTTACAAATAACTCAAGGTGTTATTTTTACAAATAACACATGTTGTTCCTCCTATTTTTCTCACAACAGTAATCTATGAGGTTGGTAGCACTGAGAGAGAATGACTGGCCCAAAGTCATCCAGTTGGCTTTCATGGCTAAGATAGAACTTGAACTCACAATTTCCACTTTCTAGCCTATTGCCTTGACCACGAGACCAAACTTGAACATGAACCAGCAATATAACATAACTGCAATAAAGGAAATGCCAAAAATAAAAGAATTATGTCAAGATCAAGAAAAGTCATTGTTTTTTCATTCTGTGTGGGTGAGATTCTGGGCACTACATTTTAGAATTGATATTAACAAACTGGAGCATATCCAAAGGAGAACAACCAAAATGATAAGTGCCTATAAGGAAAAATGGAAGGAACAATTGAAGGTTTTCCATATGTTTAGTTTGAAAAAGATAAGTGTGCAGAGATTCCGGTGCGGTCTCAATTGAGAGGATCTAAATTGAAGAGAGCATCAAGATCTCATTAGATTTAAATGAAATCTTACAAACATTATTAACCTTATCACTAAAGAAACAAAAATTTCAAATTTGGTCTTTAGGCCCTATTTTTAAATTAAACAAAACTGTTTTTTCCTCTTAATCTTCATAAAGGTGGACCTACTTCAAAGCCTGTATTTATTTTAAAACTTTCAACTTCTGCTCTAGGCAAGGTCTCATAGCTGGATAAAACATAAAGGATTGAGGGATAGAATTGTATTGGAAAGTAACATGCATAAAACACATTAGCTGGATTCCCACAATATGTTAAGCTGAATTAAAATAAAGTTGATTTATTTGTGTTTCAGAATGTTGTGAGAATTCAGCTATTGTCTTAACAAATCAATGGATAAATGAGGTAATCACATTAAGCCATAATTTTGCTTATTTATTTGGATCCAACATGCTATAATGGGATGGTCAAAATGTCCGGAGACGAATAACTCTGATCCTAAGATATTAATTTAATCTATTTCTTTAATCTTCATCATTTTATTCACTTTTACACACTAGTATATCTTATATATGTTTTCATGTATTTTAAATTTCTTGACCATATTATCATTTATTCACATTTCCTAATATTTCAACACATTTTATCACCTCATCCTATTCTTGTCTTATCTATAATCTCTGTCTCATTGAGTGACTCCTGAGAAGATTCTGGCCTATCAACATTTTGATGGCACTGAGCTGGCAAGGAACTGTGGATGGGATACTTCAGCAATGATCCAGGCTGCTTTTTAGATTTTATTATAGAACATTTATATAATAGATTGTTATATATTAAACATTTTGTTTCCTCCTGTGGATTGCTTTTCATCTGAATACATATCAAATTATTCCAGAGGTTGGGGGGAGAAAACAATATTTTGTGGAAAAAGTAAACATAATGATGCAATTAATTAATTATCCAACTGTACAATGAAACCATTGAACACATTTTCATGAATCCCTCATCTATCACCTTGTCTTTGACAAGAATGCTCTGATTGGGAACAAATACCATTTCTTTCTTTCTTTTTTAAAAAAATCATTAGGAAAAAGAAGGACACGCTGCCTGACTTAGTCCTTAGTCTTTCTGCTTGCCTGCCTGCTTGCCTCCTCCTAAAAAATACATTTTTTTTTTATTCTGGACAGCCTTTCTGAAGATGCTTAGTCACCTCACCTCACCTCAACTTTAATAAAAATATACCAGTAGAAATTTGTCAACATTTAAAAATACATTGAAGGGCTAGGAATTAATTCCAAATAAAGCTTCCTAGGATTAAGTGTGCATGAGTCTGGTATAATGCTCTGTTTCAAACCTGTGTATTTCTGTGACTGTTTCACTATTGCAGGTCTTAATATATATGCAGAGTCAAAAATAAAATGCAAAATATTTGGTTAAGCAAACTTTTATTCATTGCAAAATGAGGCTACATAATGTATGCATGATTGGCATGCAAGTATATGGCTGGAATACTTAGCAGCTGTTCTGCAAGCTGAAGGGGGAGAGAGAGGGGGGGAAGGAGAGGGAGAGGGAGGGAGAGAGAGAGGGAGGGAGGGAGAGGGAGAGGAAGAGAGAGAGAGAAGAGGAGTTGTATGGTTGACTACAGTTCAGCCATAATACTCAGACTGCTTATTCTACAAAGTCAGCATGTATGAATAATGTGGCAATAACTCATTGTATCGAGTAGGTCATAAGCTAGCTGGAAATTTTAAACAGAAAGAAAACAAACTCACAGTGAATAGATTATAACAGGTGGCGATGATGATGATGATGATGATGATGATGATGATGATGATGATTATGATTATGATACACATGGGCAGGTGACAGGAGACTCCATTTCTTCCAGTGTGGCATGCATCTTTCCCATTATTTACATAGGCACTGAATATTTTGTGAAACCAACTCATCTGATCTCAGCCAATCACAGGCAAGTTATTCAGGTCAAGGAAGCAAATCAAGAAAATTCCTTCTGTAGACTCAGTTGGTTCTCTAGGCTATTTAATTTGTTGTTGGTTCTCTAGGTCACCTTAACCTTTGCGGGCTGTCTGCCTGCTATTTAGCTTTCCTGAATCTACCATCTATTTCCTAGTAATCTTCCATCCAGGAACTAACCATACCTGACTTTGTTAAACTTTTGTTCTGAGTTCTGAAATGTACTGTACATGATCAGGGTGTTTCTGTTTTATATCTGCAAAGCTCAATTTATTGAAATAAAAAATTAATACTTTGACAGTGCAAGTCTGTATGTGATTGTGTAAAAGCAAAACCCATTAAGCTCAAACCATAACCTAGCCGAAAAATTTCTTTTCTTTTTTGTAAGCTGAAGTAAGCAATCAATGCCCCAAAAATATTTCACTGTTTCCAACATGGGTGAAACCATGCTCAATAGCAGTAACTGTGAGAGGGATCTTAGAATCTTAGTGGACAACCAGCTAAATATGAGCCAGCAGTATGCAGAAGCAGCCAAAAAAGCTAATGCAATCCTAAATGTATTAACAGAGGGATACAATCAAGATCAAGGGAGGTACTAATACCACTCTATAAAGCCTTAATAAGATCACACCTAGGGTACTGCATCCAGTTTTGGTCACCACATTATAAAAAAGATGTTGAGACTCTAGAAAGGGTACAGAGAAGAGCAACCAGGATTATTAGGGGACTGGAGACTAAAATGTATAAAGAACAGTTACAAGAACTGGGCTTGGCTAGTCTAGTAAAGAGAAGGACCAGGAGAGACATGATAGCATGAGGGGCTGCCACAAGGAGGAAGGGGTCAATCTATTTTCTAAAGCCCTGTAGGCCAGATAAGGAATAATGGATGGAAACTGAACAAGTAGAGATTTAACCTGGAAATAAGGAGAAACTTTCTGACAGTGAGAACAATCAGCCAATGGAACACCTTGCCCTTGGAAGTTGTGGGAGTGCCATCACTTGAGACTTTCAAGAAGAGATTGGACTGCCATTTGTCAGAAATGGTGTAGGGTCTCCCGCTTGGGCGAGGGGTTGGACTAGATGACCTACAATGTCCCTTCCAACTCTGATTATCTGTTAATCTGTTAACTGCTCTTCATTTTTTTAAAATGTAGTTTTTCTCCCAAAGGGGAAGCTTGGTGCATATTTTAATTGTCAATGGTCAAGCATGCCGACTGTCAGGATTCCGGCAGTTACCCCAATTAAATCATGAGTCTTAAGCCAAACTTTCAGAACTTCAAAGGATTTATTGGGAGTTAACATGTCCAGCACTGCCTGAGTAAAGCCAACTCTAAGACACATAATTCATTGTCACCCTTGACCTTGGTTTTCCCCCACCCCCTGGGGGTATCATAATTCATATTCTCCAATGAGACACACCCATAGCCAAGAGTCATCAATCATGTTCTCCAGTTAAATTTTTGTGCGGCAGAAACTTCAGTCACCTAGTTACTATCTCTGAAAAATTATGTATGAAATGCACTTTTGATTTCCAAGCTGCCGCACTGCTCTTCCAAACCCCTTTCCCCCTCCTTTTCTGTTGGCAACTCTAAAACGACTATAGAAGTATTTATGAGATGACATAGGCATCCTATGTTTTACCAGACAATAATATTTCCAATAACATCCAGCTCCCACCTCCATGCTCTTCCTACTTTCCAAAAATCCCAAGGGATTTTTAAGAAAATTACTCTTTTGTTCATGAAAAGTAAGCTTTTGTAAGCAGTGTTTGCCTCCCTGTGCAAATTCCCAGAACAAATTTGTAGAGGGCAAAATGGCTGCAAAGAAAAGAGGAATCGGGATCTGATCTGGATTGGTTATGGGGACCAGAGTTTTAGTCTTCCGAGCTTTCAGAGTCAATGTGTGTGAGAGAAATTTCCCAAGCATGAGCTCCAGAATGAGTCCAAAAACTTAGAAGACTAGCCTCTGGTTCCACTGAGCAACTCAGATTGAATCCTGCAACATTATCCTGGGACATGCATATTTGCCTTCATTTGTAAAAAGAAGATCAGCTTTAATTGCTGCTGGCAAAAGAGTTCTTTCAGCAGAACCAATGAAATAAGGGTGATACTGAATTATGGTTCTGATTTTCCAATAAAAAATTACCTAAAACCCATCAATTTGTTTAAAAAGAAGATAAAAATGTCTCCTCTCTTTTTCCTGGCAGGCTATTTCTTTTGAATGCATACAGGAGAAACAGAAATTTCTCTAATCAGTGAAATCTGAGGGAAAATCCTTGAATCTTTTTTAAGGATTGACCATAATTCACATTTTTTTCATAATCTGAAGAAAAAATATCAACATTAAGAGGACAGGGAAAATACAGTTATGTGTGCTTAACGTGACTTTTAAAACCCTTTATGTTTCATGAAAATATTGATGAAACTGCACTCTCCAATTTGTCTCTGGAGGTGGTAAGATATAAGAGACACTTCCATTCAGATCTCAACCTTCAAGGAATAATAATAACACCTTGGACCCTGAAGTCAGGCTTTTAATTGTTACTCTAACTCACACATTTTTGGAGCAGCATGACCTCCTAAATATGAGGTGTATCCCAAGTCAGTTACTTTTTGGAAAGCAATTATGATCCAGTTATTTCAATAACTTGAGGGGGGGTTTAAAGAGTTATTTTTGGATCCCCCCTTGAGAGAGAATGTTTATATATGTTATGACTCTTCTTCAGTGGATAATTTTTATTGCTGTATTGTTTTTCATCCTATTATTATCTGAAGGTCTCTAAGCTGCTAAGAGTCTGTCAGGAATGCAGTGGTGGCATATGAGCCAGACAAAGAAATACATGAAATATATGGGAGCAAGTCTGAATTTAAAACCTTAAGATGACTGATAAATTAATTATCCAGGACTGAAACTTCTTAGTGCCAATGGTTCCTTCCAAAATGTTTACATCAGGAAGCTCTAGATTCCAGGACAGAAATTGTATTATTTTTCTTTATGCAAATTAAAGTTGTGTGGTATACTTTAAAGTGTACACTTTCCTTAATGTTTACATACTTAACATTTAGATGTGATTATGCAAATATATACTATATTTGTTATGCACATTTTCTAACATTTGTGTCACCCTTTACAAACAGCAAATACCAAGTAAATAAAAAGGTGAAGGAGTCAAAATAAAAGAGGAATGAATTAATTTCTTTTAAATACTGTTAAACTAAAGGAGAAGATAAGAATCTATGGTCCCTGAACCACTACTAAATTCTGGACTGTCTTTTTATAGTCCTTCCAATAACTGGATTTTGCCTACTTGCATAAGGAATGCAGCCTCACCCACATTTTACATCATGAGAGCAGCCAATAAAAACATCAGTGCCATGGAACCACAGACACAGACAGTGTTCTAAGTTCACTTTTTGAGTATATCAAGCAAACTAGGATGAATATCTTTCCCTTTTGTGTACAGAGATAATTGACTTGAATTAACTCTTTGTATTTTTGAATTTTTTTTTTGTCAGTGACCTAGATTGTGGCAGCAGAATGCAGTGCAGCAGACTAGATATTTTAATGGAGAAAATGTATGTAAACATTAAAGGATAAAGTATTCATAGTATTTACATATTTCAAATGTGTTATAGTTCTATGTCTAAAAGAGCAAAAGCTTTGTTTTTTATGTTAGGGAAGCTGGCAATTACAGACTTATTTTGGGTTACTTTTCACCTGGTGGTTATATATTTAGAAACCTCTAGGACTTGATTCTGTATGAATTTCTTGTTATGGCTGCTACAAGGTAATGAGAAAAGAGTATTGTTAAGTTTGAGCAATGAGAGGCTGAACCAGAGCATGAGTGCAACAGTACTTTATTTTACAATAAAGGGCTGACCGTGCTTGCCACGCCTGGAACTGGCTCGCAGCAATCAGCAACCGGTTGGACCCCGCAGCCTGCTTTTATAGCTGGCTGCTGGGGAGAACCAACCAATGGGAATGGGGGAATAACGCCCACATAAAGTGAGTGGACCTGAGTGAGAACTCCTTGAGTCCTCAGGACATAACACCCCTTCCCCCCAGATGCGAACATGCATAGTCCTTGAGGTAGACGGGGGGTTTGTGTTGGCGCCCGGAACGGCGCAACTCGGGGACGTTGTCTGTCTGTTCGGTATCAGTCTGTGACGGTTGAGCCGGCATAGTGTCGCCAACACTCTCTCTGGACTGGGCATCCTCGGAAACCACTGGGTTGGTTGCTGGGGTCGAGCTCTCGTGGGTTGGATCAGGCTGGTCAACTCTCTGGCCGCTGTTGTCCGAGTTTGGGCTGACCGGAATGACCGCTGGTGCAGACTGGTCGCTGGGTGCGATGTGGCTGGGCGGCGGATGAGGCGGTACCCCTTCGACTGGAGACTCTGGATTCTTGTTGGCAAGGGTGCTGAGGCGCCTTCTAAGCTGGTCTATGTGTCTCCTCCAGACGCGACCATCCTCCAGCCTGACTCTATACGATCTCAGCCCGGTGACGGCGATGACCTCGCCTGGAATTCAAAGTGGGTCCCCAGCGAAATTCCTTGCGAATATCGGCTCCTGTAACATAAAATGTCTAACCCCCGAAGTAGAAGCGAGGGGGGCGTCAGGGCAGTATTGTGGGTGCAGTCTGTCCAATACAGTCCTCAGGCGCCGGCCCATCAGAAGTTCCGCTGGGGACTTATTGGTGACTGTACAGGGGGTTGAATGCTGGCTCATCAGGAACCGTGAGAGTTTGTGGTGCCAGTCATCTCTGCCAAACCTAGCGAGGGCCTCTTTGGTGGTCCTGACGGCCCTTTCAGCCAACCCATTACTGGCAGGGTGAAAGGGGGCTGTGAAAATGTGGCGAATGCCCAGGTTGGCTGCAAAACGGCTGAATTCTACTGATGCGAACTGTGGGCCATTATCGGAGACCATGGAGTCGGGTAGTCCATGTGTAACGAACAGGCGCGTTAACACGTTGGTGATTGCTAGTGTGGTGGTCGTGGATAGCTGTGCCACGTCTATCCATTTGGAATAAGCGTCCACGACCACTAGGAACATCTTTCCATGCACGGGGCCGGCCAGATCGATATGGATTCTAGACCAAGGGGCGCTGGCGCTCTCCCATCTGGTAGGGGTGGCGATGGGGGGAGCAGGACGGGATTCCTGGCAAATGCTGCAGGAACTTACCCAATTGACAATGTCCTTGTCTAGACCCGGCCACCATACGTAGCTGCGTGCTAATGCCTTCATTCTCACGATGCCGGGGTGTCCCTCGTGCAACGCCTCCAGGACTCGGGTACGCAGCGAGGTCGGAATGACCACTCGAGTGCCCCATAGCAGACAACCCTGCAAACTGGACAGCTCCTGCATGCGAGTCTTAAAGGGTGTGAATTTGTTATCAACGTTGCCTCCCGGCCACCCCCTCCTCACCCAGTCGAGCACCTGGGCGAGCGTTTGATCTGCTTTGGTTTTAGTGGCGATGTCAAGGGCAGTGATGGGCAGGTCCAACTGGGTGATCTCGAAAATGGCGTTGACAGGAGCTGGGTCTTCGGCCGGAGCGGATAAGGGGCAGCGACTGAGAGCGTCGGCGTGGGATAGAGTTTTGCCCGGGCGGTGAATAAGTTTGTATGAGTAGGCCGCTAGGAAAAGTGTCCACCTTGTCATCCTAGGGGAAAGGACTTGAGGGGTCTGTTTGTCGCCGGCCAGTAGGCCCAGGAGGGGCTTATGGTCGGTGACCAGTTCGAAGAAATGGCCAAAAAGGAATTCGTGAAACTTTTTCACGGCCGCCACAGCTGCTAGGGCTTCCTTGTCTATTTGGCTGTAATTTCGCTCTGTGGCCGAGAGTGTCCTGGAGAAAAAGGCGATGGGGGCTTCGGCGCCATTGGGGAGTCTGTGACTAAGGACCGCCCCAATTCCAAAAGGGGATGCGTCCGCTGCCAGTACTAAAGGAAGGTTGGGGTCGAATTGGATGAGCACTGCCTCTGACGTAAGTAGTGATTTGACGGCGTTAAACGCCTGGTCTTCTTTGTGCCCCCAGTGCCACGGTGACTTTTTGTCTAGTAATCTGTGTAGGGGTTCGGCTACTGAGGCTTTATGGGGCAAGAAGGATGCATAAAAGTTCAGCAGCCCCAAAAAAGCTTGTAGCTCCGTTTTGGAGGTTGGTGTGGGAGCTTCGTGGATTGCCCTAACCTTGGACTCCAGGGGGTGAATGCCAGAGGCGTCAATTTTATAACCCAGAAAGTCCACCTGTCTAGTGGCAATGGCGCATTTTTCTTTTTTTAACTTGAGGCCATGCTGTCTGAACCTCTCTAACACTGCTCGCACTCTCTGGAAGAGTTGGGGTCTGTCCCTGGCCGAGACCAAGATGTCGTCGAAGTATGGTACTACACCAGGGAGGCCCTGTAAAATCCGCTCCATGAGGGATTGAAAAATACCCGGGGCAACACTTACGCCAAATTGGAGACGCTTGCATCGGAAGGCACCCCTGTGAGTGACGATGGTCTGAAGTTCCGCTGTTTGGTTATCAACAGGGAACTGCTGATATGCTTGAGACATGTCCAATTTAGCAAAAATACTGCCCGGTTCGAATGTGTGTAATAAGTCTGAATGACGGGCACAGGGTAGGCGCTAACTTGTAAATATTTATTGATTGTTGTCTTGTAGTCCGAGCAAATTCTCAGGCTACCATCTTTTTTAAGGGGTGTGACAATGGGCGTCTCCCACTTGGCGAAATCTGTTGGCTCAATGACCCCTTGTTTTAGTAGTTTATCCAATTCAGCGTCTAGTTTTGGTCGAATAGCAAATGGAACTCTACGTGGTTTTAATCTGATTGGGACGGCCTGGGGGTCAACTGTGAACGAGATGGGGGTTCCATTATAACACCCCAGCTCCTCGCTGAACACATCTGCGTAGTCAGCGAATAAGGAGTCAGTGTCTGAGGTTGAGACAGCATGGACTCCTGTTAGCCCTAGGCCGAGGTGGGGAAACCAATCGAGCCCCAATAAGGTGGGTAGATTGCCGTTAACTACCACTAGAGGTAGGTGGCCTTTAAAAGCTCTAAAACTGACAAAGAACTTGCCTCTGCCGATCACGGGAATGGCCTTCCCCTGGTAGTCCTTCAGACCGAACTGGCATCTCTGAAGCCGGGTAGTAGATAGGCTGGGGTGGAGTCTCTTGAGGGTGTTCCACGAGATTATTGAGAGCGCTGACCCTGTGTCAACCTCCATGTGGCACGGTTTACCTTCTAGGGAAACGGAGAGAGAAATTTTACTTACAGTATGGCAAGTACGTCTGGCGAAGCGGTGTGTGCGACAGTTTAATACTTGCCTCTGTGGTCCCGAGTGCGAGGATGGGGGTCTGTGTGCAGTGCTTTGGGGGGCTTGGCAGACTCTCGCGATGTGCCCCCTTTTATGGCAGTTGTTGCAGGTGGCTCCTTTAAATTTGCAGGTGGCCCTTTGATGCGATCCCCCACAGGCTAGGCACAGTGTGATGTGCTTGGGTGGACCGGTGTTCTCTTGTTTGGCCCCTACCTGCGACCGTTTGTCGTTGGCGAGGCGGTGGACGTCGTTTTCATCGTTGTGGGTTTCCTCCGCTTCCACCTCTTCGGAGTGGACTGGGAACGATGCCAGCTTGGCACTTGGGCCCTGAATTTCGGTGGCTGAGTTCGTTGCTAGCTCGGCTGCTAGGGCCTCCTCGACCGCTTGTGCGAGGTTGAGGTCTTTTTTTGCCAGCAGGCGCCTCTGTAGGTTGAGATCTTTGACCCCACAAACTAATTGATCGAGGAGCATGTCCTCCAGGTATGTTCCAAACCCGCAGTGCAGGGCTGCTGTTCTGAGGGCGGCCATATATTGATTAATGGTCTCCTTACTCGATTGCTTCCTCATACGGAACGTGAACCTCCTGGCGATTTGTGAAGGTCTGGGAGCGTAGTGGTTAGTGAGGATCTCAAGCAACTCGGACCACGGAACGTTTTTCAACTCTCTCGGCGCCACGAGTACTGCGGCGGTATCGTAAACGGTGGCTCCGCAGTAGATTAGGAAATAGGATTTTTTCCGATGCTCTCCCGCATCCGCCAGGCCGACCGCATCGATGTAATGATTGAAGCGGTTCTTATACGACTCCCACTTCTCTTCGTCTGGTTTGAACGCCGGGAATACTGGGTTGGAACTCATGGTGCTGAAACGGCTGGGCTACCTGCGGAAAAATCTCTCTGGGACAACGGGCGCTCGTGAGTTATTAGTGATATCAGCTCTAGAGAGGTTTTTTGCTACCCTCTCTTTTCTCTCTGGGTTACCACATGGCTGCTAGCCGTTGGAGGTGTCTTGATTCTCGCCAAAAAATGGGCGTTAGTGACTTCCCACAGCACTGTGCTGTGTTTCTTACTGGCTCGAAATTCAAATGACACCCGTTTGAATTTCGCGCCAAATACAGAGCGGCTGCGGCTCGCAGCGCTTCACTTTCCCCGTAGCGGGGCTAACAAGCGGCTACAGACGCTTCTAACTATTTGAATCAGACCGCTTTCTCTGGCTGCGGATCAGCGTTTGCTCTTTTTGATCGCCTGTTTTGTTGGCTGACCGCTCTCTCTGGCTGCGGATCAGCGTTTCCCTTATCGCCAGCCGATCGCTCTCTCTGGGCTGCGGATCGGTGGCTAGTGACTCATGGTGCTTCTGGTAGCCATCCCATCCTCGTCGCCAGTGTTAAGTTTGAGCAATGAGAGGCTGAACCAGAGCATGAGTGCAACAGTACTTTATTTTACAATAAAGGGCTGACCGTGCTTGCCACGCCTGGAACTGGCTCGCAGCAATCAGCAACCGGTTGGACCCCGCAGCCTGCTTTTATAGCTGGCTGCTGGGGAGAACCAACCAATGGGAATGGGGGAATAACGCCCACATAAAGTGAGTGGACCTGAGTGAGAACTCCTTGAGTCCTCAGGACATAACAAGTATGTTCCCAGGCAATAGAAAAAGATTACAATCCTATTCCAGCTAAATATATATTTTTAATCAACTAGAGATATTATAATATTATAATGCATTTCCTTTATATTTCATTTACTCATAGGTATTCAGTATGACAGATTTAGCTTCAATTTCTCAACTCTTGTTTTGCATTAATAACAAGAAATAATTTAAAAATAATTAATCTGCCTTTGGATGCCAAGTAGCAGAAGCTTTTGTTAGCTTCCACGGCAAAATTCATTTAGGAAATCTCACAAATTGATTGAGATAATGGACAATGATAAAAATACCATATCAACTGAGGGCCACCCCTCCAACTTGAGAATTAATGGAGATGCTAAGCAGCAGCAGGGAGAGGGATAGAACCATGAGGCACCCCATAACTGAGGGGCTTCAGACTCAAATTTTCTCTCCCATCAACAGGGACAGGAACCAGCCCTGAAAAAACTAGCCCTGGTTTCTAGCCTGGTGCTTTAGTTGCTACACCAGACTGGCTCTGGAATCTCATGCCTTTAGGATCCACTATATTTATAAGCTGCCATAAGGTATGCATTTCTAAAAATATATCGGGCATAGTATTAAGATAAAGCAAATAATTTTGCTGTAGTGGTTAAGACATCAGATTAGAAATCAGGAGAGTTTTGGTTCTGCCTAGGCCAATCCCTCTCTTTCAGCTCTAGGAAGCAAAAGTAGCAAACCACTTCTGAAACTTTACCAAGAAAAGCACAAGGACTTCTCCGGGCAGTTGCCAGGAGTAATACTGACTTGAAGGCACCTATAATAGGTCAAATTAAATATTACTAAATATATAGATGCAAATTTACTAGATGTAAATTGATGGTTAAAACTCCCATTAAGTCTTTGGGGCATGATTAATTTTGTCAAAATGAATATCTCATTGAGATTAATGTGTATTCTAAGAGGGATTCCAATATTAATTCCTATTAGATGCTTTACATAGATAAGCTAATGAGAAAATTGTTATGGCAGTCGAAATTCCCTCAAGCATTCTTGGCCAAATTGAGGTTATCTTAGAAAGATGGCAGCTTCAACCTACCTGATTTTCAACTACATTTATTTTAACATCTGTATTATCTTGGAAAATACCTTTTATGATTACATCTTCTTTGGACTGTTGTGGGAAAAATGTCTACCTTAATAAGGAACCAAAACATTTGGAGATAGATGCAGCAAACTATTTTTATTGACATATATGCTCCAGTGATCACTGGGTTCCTGGCCAAAATAGAAAAGAATTCTGAACTAAGCAAGGTTGTGACCTATATACCTCCAGAAATGTTTCAGAGGAATGATAAAAAAATTGGTGCACTTCATACTGTGGCCTTTACAGCCCCAAAGTATCAACTGATAACACTATGGCTACACGAGTGCCACTTTATTCTTCTCTACAATTGGGACGCTTATCTGCAATAATTACAAATACTAATATATGTACCACAACCAATGGCAATTACTGTGCCTAAGTGCTCCCTCCCTTCATGCTAAAAGGAAAGAGGGCAATCTAGTTTCTGTGATCTGTCTCCTCTCTCTTGCCTGCTGCTTTTTATTTCTGTGCCTTTTCTCATGGTTATGTGATGTATAAACCATCCATGGGTGGGATTCTACAGTTCGCACCTATTCGCTAGAACCGGTTGTTAACATTTTAAGCATTTCAGAGAACCTGTTGTAAGAAGAAATTACTGGCCTAATCCTATAAGGAAGGCAGGAAGGAAACATTCTGGTGTTACTTACAGAAACTGCCTCCCTGTTAACCCTTATTACATTCTTGGCAGGACTAGACTTCCTGTCTCAGGAACTTCTCTGGAGCTTTTTTCCCCTCCTTTACTGGTACTTTGCTTGTGTGGAGTCACCATTTAAAGTTACAATAGCACTAAAAAAAGTGACTTATGACCATTTTTCACACTTACAACTGTTGCAACATCCCCACAGTCATGAAAGGTCAGATGAGGAGATGCGTGCCTTGATGTGAGTGATATTGAGTTGGCCACACCCAGCCAATAACATGACTACCAACTCACGTCCACCCAGTCACATGACCACCAAACCATGTCTACCAACTAAGCCACACCCACAGAACCAGTTGTTAAAAAAAATTGAATCCCACCCCTGAAGCCATCATATATGGCAACAGGGCCACAGGGCCTATCTGGAAAGCAAGCATGTAATACCTTTGAAATTGTGGGCATGGTTTAAGGACCAGGTATACTAAACAGGCATCTTTGTTGCCAGTCTTGAAAACCTCTGGGCACATTTGGTCTTTAATGGATAAGTTAATGTATTTTGATCCTGAATCACATGAGAAATTAAGTCCCAAGTTGTGGAACAATCTAAGTTTGAAAATATTGGGGAAGTTTTACTGGAATCTTCCAGTTAAACAAAGAATCAACATTTTAAAGTTTGTTTCTAATTCTTGTCTTAAAGACTTTTTATAGTTGAATGTTATGACTCCCCTTCAAAATTCCAACGAACAAAACAAAAAGCAGACGTTTCAAATTAAATCAAACAGAAAGAAGTCTTACAAGATAACGGCTGGCAGGAAACTCAATCCACAGCATATATCTTTACTCAAATAAGTCACTTTGTTCCTGGCAAATTGTACCAGGCCAGCTGTGTCCTTTTATACTCATTGAGGCAACGTGCTAATTTACTGACTCGCTCTCCTCATTCGCTCCAGCTGATTTTGCCTTCTCAACCGTCTTCTGTTTTTTACATTTAACCACAAATTTTCCAAGTTCTCATCTCCACTAGAAGACTCTCTCAAAACTTCCCTGTCAGCCATTCCCGGCTGTTGATCAGATAAGGAACCAGAGGAGGTCAAAGGTCCTGACAATTCTAATACATCAGGTCTGTCGTCCTTTGTCACGTTCATCTCCTCATCCTGGTTACCAGTCCAATCACTGAGCCATGCCAGCTCATATTTTTCTGCCATGACCTCCTCACTTGAACTCATATCAGTCACAGGAGCTGAATCCAAGCCCAGAGCCACAACACTATCCCTCACTGCAGGGCCCTTCCCCCGGGTCTGACGATCCGGATGCGGTTTCGAAGGGAAACGTTCATGAAAGTCCCGAATGATGTCTGGAGCATGAACTGCAGATGCATCCATCCATGAGCAAATTTCCGAGTCATCCACTCTCCTCCCGACTAAATACTGGAAACGACCCTTGAGCCAACGTGAATCAGTAACACTGACCACCGTGTCATCAACCTCCACCTCCTCACGGGGCGTCGATGGGGAAGTCGTACCAGCTGGAGCACGCAGAGGACAGTCCGGGGAGTCAGGAACCAAAAGAGAGCGATGGAATACAGGGTGAATACGCATGGAGAGCGGTAAGGTGAGCCGGTATGCCACAGGGTTGATAATCGCCTCAATCAGGAATGGACCGATGAAATGATGGTCCAATTTCCTAATTGGGTGATCGATCCAAAGATGTTTTGTGGATAACCACACCTTGTCACCCACAGCTAATGGAGGCGGTGCTCGACGTGACCGGTCCGAAACCGTTTATAGTCCACTTTCGCTCGTTCAAGTTGTTGCCTGACTAAACGGTGAACCGCTTGCAGTTCCTCCAGAAAATCTTGTGTCTCAGGAACTGGTGAATCCATCCAAGTTAATGGGAAGAAGCGCGGATGATAACCTACATTCGCGAAAAATGGCGTTACCTGAGTGGAGGTGTGCTGTGAGTTATTAAAAGCGAATTCTGCTAATGGGAGGTATTTCGCCCAATCGCTTTGTTGCTGATTAACGAAACACCTCAAATATTGGGTAAGAATGCCAATCACCTTCTCAGTCCCGCCATCAGTTTCCGGATGGTGCGCTGATGCTAAGCACACCTGAACTTGTAGCGCTGCCATTAACTGTTTCCAAAACTGCACAGTAAACTGAACTCCACGATCAGAAACCACTCTATCTGGCAGTCCATGCAGACGAAAGATATGCTGTAAAAATAGCTGAGCCGTAGTGCGGGACGAAGATAATCTCCAACAGGGAATGAAATGAGCCATTTTAATCAGCATATCAACTACCACGAGCACCGTCGTGAAGCCCGACGAGGATGGTAAATGCATGAGAAAGTCCATGGAGATTGCTCCCCATGGTCTGCCCGGAGTCGGTAATGGTTGGAGGAGTCCAGGGGGCGCACCCGATGCCGCTTTCGCTTGCCTACACTGGACGCAAGAAGCGACGTAAGAGAACACATCGTGACGAACCTGAGGCCACCAAAATGTCCGGGTGACCAAATGCAAGGTTTTATAAAATCCAAAATGGCCAGCAGTGGGGTGATCATGACATTGTGTCATGATGAGAGCTCTCAACCACCTGGTAGGTACGTATAATAAACCCCGATGTTGGAGCAAGCCCTCTTCAAAGGACCATGGAGAATCAGGTCTGACGTCCTCCCGTCTCTGCTGCGTCCAAGCATCCAATCGTTGCGCCTCTCATATGCGAGCCCGTAAGTCTACTGGATCTTGCAGTACGGCCAAGGATTCTGGTGGTAACACCGTTCATAGAGGAAGAGGATCCTCGGGACCGATATACTCGGGTTCCGAGACAACTCGTCTGCCCTCTGATTCTGTCCACTTGGAACATAAGTAATGGAGAAATTGAACCTGGCAAAAAACAACGACCACCGAATCTGGCGTTGGTTCAATTTCTTAGCTGTGGTCAAATATTCCAAGTTTCAGTGATCTGTCCGAACCTCTACCTTGTGCCGAGCCCCCTCTAAATGATGTCCCCAGGTCTCAAAAGCAGCCTTAATGGCCAACAACTCCTTTTCCCAGATGGTGTAGTTGTGCTCTGAAGCTGTGAGCTTCCTAGAATAGTATGTGCATGGGAAAAGAGGCACACCATCCTTCGAAGCTTGTAACAGTACCGCTCCAATAGCGACATTAGAGGCATCTGTCTCGACCACAAATGGACGATTCGGATCAGGATGCCTCAATATCGGCTCGGCCACAAACACTTTCTTTAAAGTTTCAAAAGCCTGTTGTTGTGGAGGCCCACACACAAACGGGACCTTCTTATGGAGGAGCTGAGTTATGCGGTCCATTACTTTAGCAATGTCCGGGATAAAAGTCTGATAGTAGTTGGCGAATCCCAAAAGACGTTGGACGTCCTTGACTCGACGAGGGGCTTCCCAACTACACAATGCCTCAACCTTTTTAGGGTCCATAGCAATGCCCTCGGGAGAAATGATGTGCCCTAAAAACTCTATCGACGACTGAAAAAAGAAACACTTCTCCAGTTTCGCATAGAGCTTATGCTCCCAAAGACACTGCAGCACTTGACGGACCTGATGAAGGTGATGATCCCTGGACTGAGAGTAAATTAAAATATCATCTAGATACAACACGACAAACCGATCCAGCATGTCCCGAAAAATGTCGTTCATCAAATGCGGTTTCGAAATGTCGTTCCATCAAATGCTGGAATACAGCGGGAGCATTGGTTAGACCAAATGGCATGACGGTGTACTCGAAATGACCATAACTCCTCATTCGCTCCAGCTGATTTTGCCTTCTCAACCGTCTTCTGTTTTTTACATTTAACCACAAATTTTCCAAGTTCTCATCTCCACTAGAAGACTCTCTCAAAACTTCCCTGTCAGCCATTCCCGGCTGTTGATCAGATAAGGAACCAGAGGAGGTCGAAGGTCCTGACAATTCTAATACATCAGGTCTGTCGTCCTTTGTCACGTCCATCTCCTCATCCTGGTTACCAGTCCAATCACTGAGCCATGCCGGCTCATATTTTTCTGCCATGACCTCCTCACTTGAACTCATATCAGTCACAGGAGCTGAATCCAAGCCTGGAGCCACAACAGTTGAATATGACTCACTTGCAATATTTGCTAGGCAATATATGCAGTAAAAATACTAATCAAATAATATGGGCTGAGTGTTTCATTATCTATTGATAATTGCTCTTCTTGCTCTTTTTGCTTTCAAAACTTTCATTGATATGATTGCCAAAATAATAAATTATTTTGTAATAATAAAATCTCAGGTCTATTTTGTATTTTACTACATTCATGAAATATTGTTTTAAAAATACAGTCAGTTTGGTGCAGAGCTTAAAGTGTTGGCCTAGAAACCAGAAGACTGTGAGTTGTAGGCCTACTTTAGGCATGAAAGTTAATTGACTGGGTGATCTTGGCCCAGTCACTGTATCTCAGTCCTGGGAAGGCAATAGCAAACTATTTCTAAAATATTGTCAAGGAAACTGCATCAACTTGACAGGCAGTCTCCAAGAGAGAATTATCTGTGAGATATTTAACAAGTTCAAAAATACTATTGATTAATTGCATTATGTGCTACCAATTAATTTTTGACTCCTAGCAACCACATAGACGGTTTTTCTCTATGACATTCTATCCCTAATCTGGCCTTTCAGGTCTTCCAATGGTGTATTCAATGACAATGTAAGCCAGTCCATTCACTTTGCTGCAAGTCATTCTCTTCTTTTTTCTTTCATCTTTCCCAGCATTAGAGTCTGGCTCTTCACATATTACTACACTGAATTGCAGCCCATTTTCTGATTAAACTAAATATTTGGATTTCACATTTTTCCTCTTCTCTCTCTCTTTCCCCAGATTCTTTCCTTTTCTCTTTCTGTTAATAATCTATGTCAAATTGTATACAAAGGGATTGACTACAATAGGTATGTTTAAATTTGTTTTGCAGAGTAAAAGGCAGAATATGAGCCTCAGCTTTGATGAAATGCATGATCAATTTAATAAAACATAATGCATGGCATGAAAGAGAAAGGAAGATCAAAGTTCCATCTGACAAGTTTAAGGTGGGCAGCTTTTGCTGCTATATCCTTTGGGCTTTCAAATATGACCTATTTGAAAGCCCAAAGATGAGGAAAACTGATGGACTGTTTGAATACACTAGAAGTGCTCTATTGGTACATAATTTTTTCTCACCTCTGACAACTTGTTGATTTTTTTTCCAGCCTTTCTGAGTCATCTTAGAACTTTTATCAAGTGACAACACTTCCTCAAAATGTGAGACAGTCTGATCCATAATGTGATAGTAAGATGAAATCCTTTAATATTTATGTAAGGAAAGCAAGTTGAGAATAACCCAGAAGTATATGGCCAGGAAAAACCAAACATTGCCCAAAATTTAGGGGACCAGCAGCAGAAATTTCATTTCAAGCAACATTTATGATTATTGACTTTGCTATCTGTCAGAATTCTGGCAGTTACTCCAATTAAATCATGAGCCTTGAGCTTCACTCTCAAAAGTAAAAATGATTTATTAGAAGTTAACATTCTGGTATTAGACTGGGCATAGCGAATTCTGAGATACGTAATTCACTGTCACTCTTGATCCTGCTTTTCTCCCCACCCCTTTGGATGTATCACCCAACAAAACACATCCATAGCCAAGAGTCATCAATCATGTTCTCCAATTAGATTTTTGCCTGGCAGAAGCTTCAGTCATCTAATCAGTCCCTGAAGAAAATACGAATGGAATGTACTTTCGATTCCACACTGCTGCCTGCTCTTTGAAATTCCCCCACTTCTTTCTGTTGACAAATATAAAATGTGTATACAAAATGTTTTATGAGTTGACAATATTGTATGGAGTACCCCCAAAAATGAGTGTGTGTATCATTCCTAATGTGCCAATTCTGTATTTGACAGAAGGTGAACTACTGAAGTTGTTCTGTTTCCATTGTGCAGAGGGTGTGGCCTTCTCCATGTAGGTTTGACATAAAGTTTTCCCTTCCTAGCTATGACCAGTACAACACTTGCACCATTAAATAAAAAGGAAGACTTGTGAAGCTGTTCTATACTCATGAAGCAATTTTTTTTCTCTCTGTGGGCACCTAATCTGAATTCCTACAAAAAGAAATGAGTCAGCAGAATAAAGAAACATATGAGAGAATGTGCAGGTTTTACTTTGATTTTATTTAATCTCTTAATATATGTGCTTTTATGCTACTTCATTCAATGGAATATATAAGGGATATAACACTTAGCTTAATATAACCAGGATAGTACAATATATAAATAACAATTCAATATTCAGAAATAATGGGGCTCAGGAACTATTGTTGGGCAATCAGGGTTTAGGAACAACAATCACAGACTAGACAAAAGTATACCATGTGTGAAAATAACATCATTAGGGCCTGCTATTCTAAACAAAGCAAATGTAAACAGCAATGGATCATGCCCAGTACTTCCTAGTCGAAACACAGACGACTACAAGGATCTAATACATATTGATTTTAAAGAAGACAACATTGATAAAGCACTACACAATCTAAAACCACCTCTATTGGACCGGATGGAATATGTGCCTACTTCTTAAAAAGCTGTCCACTGCCAATAGCAGAACATCTAAGCATAATCTTTGAAAAATCTTTCAGGACCAGCTCCTTGCCAAAACTATGGTCACAAGCCACGGTCATCCCCATCTTCAAAAAGGGAGACCCCAGCATAGTTGAAAATTTCAGACCAATTTCTTTATGCTGCCTGTAAAGTCATGGAATCAATTATTAACCAATCCATTATCCTCCACTTAGAGACAAACTACCTACTCTCTAATAAACAATTTGGTTTCAGAAAAAAAACTATCCTGTAATCTGCAACTCTTACACTGCAGAAACATATGGACTACACAACTTGATCAGGACAAGGCAATAGACACAATCTACATAGACTTCTGTTAAGCCTTTGATTTAGTGGTACACAACAAACTACCCCTAAAACTAAAATATTATGGTATCTCTGGACATCTGCATAACTGGAGAGAAGCATTCCTGTCAAACAGACAGCAAATGGTCAAAATTGGGAGCGTCCAACTTCCGGTTTGCAAGGCTTTGGCAGCAGCAGGAATCCACGATCTTGCACGGTTTCTGCTGCGCTCGCTGCTGGAGTGCCCCCGATCCAGCTGGATTTGGGGGCTAATAGTTACCCCGTAGAGGTAACTGAAGACAGGGAAGATCTGGCAGGGGTCCAGGGGAATCGCAACACCCCTCCTCAGCTGGCTTAACTCCCTTTTCTGAAAGTGGTGGAGTGGCGGTCAGCAATGGCTGCCACAAAGAAGCTTTCATCTAGATAAGAATGTGCAGGAGGAAGCTGAGAAAGTGAAAGTTCTGGCTGACCAGGATAATAAGTAGCATTTAAATACCCTGGAATTTGAATTTCATTAAAGATACATCGCTCCCAAAGAAGATTGGAAAAAAGCGGTGAGTAAAAGTTAAAAGGGAAAGTTTGTTTTTTCTCACTCTCCTTCCTTACGGTGACAGCTGTTGAACGAGAAATCAGAAAAACCCGCTTTGGCATCAGCAGGTAATTAAACTGAAAAGTAAAGCCAAGGGGACAATAAACATTTCTGAACATTGGAAAAAAAAACTTTCTTCGCTATAAGTGGGAAGGGAGAGGAAAAGAATTAATATTAAGATTTTGCTGGAGGAGGCTGCTTGGAATTTATAAGATTAGAGCTAAATTGTAACAAGACTTCTAAAAGATACATTTTAAATTGGAACTTTGCAACTGAACTGTACCCCAGGAAGAGAAAGTGTAAAAAGAAGAAAGTGCTAAATGAAACAGTCTGTGTGTATTTGGATTGCTTGGTGACTTTGGGACTTTTGGAAATTATTATTTGAAAGATTTGGGTTGCTTAAAAAAAATTTTTTTCACAATGGCATTACTTGTCAATGAACTGAAAATGGAATTCAAAAAGTTAAAAGAAGAGGAACAAGAAGGAAAGGGCTCTTCTGGCTCTGCTTTCCATTTCTTAGAAATTGTGATTTCTACCTATCAGAAACTACAAGAACAACAAGAAGATTGGGATGAAGAAGAAGCCATCTTTAATGAACATGCAACTCTAGCTGGGGAAGAAAAGGGAAAGAGGGGAAAGGGAATGGAGAATTTAAGGTTTGAAACAAGATGTAAAGAAACAGGATTTTTTCAGAGATAATGGGTAAAAATATAATTAAAAAAGAGATTCTGCAAAAGTACATAAGATTGTATTGTTGTATTTGTATTTGAAATAATGTTAGAAAACTGGAACATTATATGATTATAAAATGGGATAAAATATTAAAAGGAATGTGTAAAATGTTTAAGACTTAACAATAGAGTTTCATTTGTTATGGATTATTGTTTTAATTATATTATAAACTTATTATTTTTTCTTATTTTAAAATATAGTATGTAGCTTTAGAATGTACTAAGCAGAATCCGAATGAAAGTTATATATTATTTTAAGTGTTAAATTTAGGGGAAAGATATAAAGGCATCATACTTCCACCAGTGATTAGAGGAGAAATTTTGTATTAATGAGAAAAGATAATAGATAATTGAAACAGAACAGACAAAAGATATAAGCATAATGATCTAAATTGAGATGAAATAAATAAAACAGAATTAAGAGAGTGAAAAGAGGGGAGAAGCTATATAGAAAATGTAGAATGGTAAATAAGATATGAAATGGTATATAAAGTGAGTATGAATTCAAATTTATGTCTATACAAAAAGATGTAACCCGGGACTAAGCCGCTTTCCAAAAAGAAGTTTTATGTTTTCATATTTTGTGTTTTGTTTGTGTATGTTTGTTTATTGAAAATTAATTTAATTTTTTTTTAAAAAAAAATTGGGAGCGTCCTATCAAATTCTAGGGCCAACTCTCTTCATACTCTACATAAATGATCTCTGTGATCATATTAAGAGCAATTGTGTTCTCTTTGCTGATGATGTAAAGCTATTCAACACCACAGACAATACTGCTATCCTTCAAAAAGACCTCCACTCCACTACTCGTTGCAGAATACCTTATGCCACCAGATTTGAAATTCTAGACCTAGAAAACCTAGAACTACGCCGCCTTCGGTCCGATCTAAGTAAAGTATATAAAATTATACATTGCAATGTCCTACCTGTCAATGAATACTTCACCTTCAACCATAACAATACAAGAGCACACATTAGATACAAACTCAAGGTAAACCACACCAGACTTGATTGCAGGAACAGAGTGGTAAATGTCTGGAATACTCTACCTGACTCTGTGGTTTCTTCCCCAAACCCCAAAAACTTTAACCTTAGACTGTCTGCTATTGACCTCACCCCTTTCCTAAGAGGTCTGTAGGGGGTGTGCATAAGCGCACCAATGTGCCTACCGTCCCTGTTCTATTGTTTTTATATATATATATCCATTTCATGTATCCATAACTATGTTTATACTTATACCTGTTATCTTATAATTGCTTGACAAAGTAAATAAATAAATTTAATTAATAGGCCATGGGCGAGAAAATCACAGGAAGAGCATGTGGAGATCATTCCTCTTCTCTACCTTTTGCCATTTGCTCTACTGACAGAAGTACTCAAAGGTACAAAAATGGTGTTGAACTCAGATATGAAGTATATTTGATGGAAACTTTGACCTACCATTGACTTCTCTTTGGATAAAACTAGACATTTATTTGGTGACTTTAGTCAGGACTGAAGTGCTAAAAGAATATGAACTATTTCTGCCTTGCCATTTCAGACTTAAAATGTAGCACATCCACCCCTCCCCCCATGCACACACATAAATTAGTCACAGAGTGGATAAGTTCTTTATTCTAAATATTTCCCAATCTAGTCAAAATGAATTTTCTCTTCTATAACCATTTCTTTTCCATAAATCTTTGTTTTTCTTCTGAAATTAGGGGCTTCACTTTCCTTTGCAGCTGTTATTTATGGGTCTTCCAAACATGATGAATAAGCATTTTTGAAAAAAAAAGAAAAGAAAATTCTTCTGGTTTATTTCCTCCTGCATGCTGGGGAATTGATGTAGAAGTGCCTTGAGGTTTTGAACTTATTTAGATTAATGTTGAACTACTGTTGAACTGGGATGCAGAAGTACTCTGGAAACATTCAGCCCTTGTCTGCTGCACCACATTCTAATGTTATGCTTGTAAGAATTGATGATGTGCTACAAAAAAATCATCATTTTTCAATTACATTCTAAAGTTTTGTTTTCCGGAGATTTTCATGTTACATCTTGCATACATAAGTTATAGCTGTAGAAATAATACTTTTTACCTACTCAAAAGAATTGCTTATTTTGGAAACCTTGGATCATTTGAACATAAACCCGGTGTGGATTGTTTATTTAGACATTAAAATGTTTATATTCTGCTTATTGGACTTAAAAATTGGGTGTTTAACAAAATTTAATTATTTAACTGAATGTTCTCTGATAGTAGAGAGTACCCAAGTTTTCAACTTTGCTGTTCTGGTTCTTGAAGAATTTCAGATAGTGGTGAGGTAGCTTCTGGAGGTCATCATTTTTCCACCCAATGACTTAGTAACTTCAAGTTCTGCTGGGTTTGTCTGGTGGTAAACCAAGAAAGCATATTGATAGCAGCAGCAAATCTTTTGTCTCTAATTTGAGAGAAAGGGAGGGGGGAGGGAGGGAGGGAGAGAGAAAGAGAGGGAGAGGGAGAGAGGTTACTGTAAGATGTTGTGAGCAATAATGGTTCTTAGCTGGTGGTACTGCACTTTTTTAAAACTCATACATATATAAGAATCGGAAGGGATTTTGGAAATCATTTATTCCAATCCCTTGCTAATTCTGAGAGTTGAAGATAATTTATTTTTTTATTTTTTTATTTGATTTATCAATCACTTACAAGATAATAAATATAAGTATAAACATGAGTAAGAATACAGGAAATAGGTACAAATAAATGGGGACAATAGGACAGAGACAGTAGGCATGATGGTGCACTTATGCACGCCCCTTACAGACCTTTTAGGAATGGGGTGTGGTCAATAGTGGTTAGTTTGAGGTTAAAGGAGTGGGGGTTAGAGGTTGTAACTACAGGGTCAGGTAGTGCATTCCGGGCACTGACCACTCTGTTGCTGAAGTCATACTTTCTGCAATCAAGTTTGAAGCAGTTTACATTGAGTTTGTATCTGTTGTGTGCTCTTGTTTTCTTGTGACTGAAGCTGAAGTAGTCATTGACTAGTAGGACATTGTAGCAGATAATTTTGTATGCTACCCTTAAGTCTAACCATAGGCGGCATAGTTCAAGGTTGTCCAAGCCTGGTGATACAGGGTATTCTGTTATGAGCAGTTAAGATATAGGGTATTGTTGCTGAGGTTGAGAAATACTGCACTAGAATCAAAGCCTCCTAGACTTTTACGATATACCTGGTAAAAGGAAAACTGAAATCAGCTCTTGAGAATCTAAACAATTCCTTGCATTTATTTATGAAGAAAGATCATTTTTAAAGCATCCAGGAGGTTTAGAAAGACATAACAATCTGTTTTTTCCTGTACTATTCAACCATTACCAAGATTTTCAATAACTCAAGATCAGTAAGTTTTAATATGGGATTAGAATAATTTTTCAGCCCACTTTTTAAGAACTACTTTACTTTCTATATGTATGTAAGAGAAAGAGAGGGAGAACCTATGTTACGTTCTCACAATTATACTCTACATATTTGTTTTGGAAGCTGTCTTCCAAACGTGTTAGGATAAAAATATTAAAGAGAAAATGTAACAGCTAATAAAAGTAACTTATATTTTATGCAGATTTCTAATTTCCTTATATTACATTTTTTGTTTATCCATAGCAAATAGATGTCTGAACCATTGATAGTGATAGTTTATGAGATATGGATGCTTTCTTTTCTTCTTCCTGCCAAATGTTTTCCTTTTGATAGTTATACAGATACAAATCCTTATTTACATATGAATAAATGAGCTTGGATTTATGGTACCCCACTGGAGTTGGGCACTGTCAATAGGGCAGCTTTAGTTATAACAGAAAGCAGTTTCATTTTCTTTTTACATTAAAAACTTCAATCTAACACCAGTCCTAAATATATCTGTCCAAGAAGGTGTTTCTATTAGTATGAAAAAGAACCTGAACTTGCAAATCCCTTTTAATAATTCTGGCAAGGATATGGGTCTCAACAGTAAATCATTTCTTTCTCCCTTGTTACCATGGATACCACATTTTGTCCTCTGTTTTGTTTCTCCTCTTGATCATATTTGACTCTTTGGTCCTGGTGTCCATGGTGACATACTCCATAAAATAAATAGCTCTTAAAAATAGTTTGTTTCTTGAGGTTCTTCAAACTGTGGCTTTCGTGTACTGTTTCAATGTAACAGAATAGCAGGTCCCTATTTTTTTTTCTTTCACTCATTATCAGGAAACTTTAATGGCTTAATTGGATACCTATTCCATTTGTGAAATCTTAGTACCAATCATTGCTCATCTTCCTTTAATCATTTTTGGGGAACAGATGCCATACACTGAACATCAGTTACCTGCTTTGATGCTTGAACAAATCTTGAATTCCATTCTGAATCTCATACTTTATTCTTGTGTTCTGCTCAAACCTTCATGAAGCAAACTCTGTGGTTCTCTAAGATGAATTGGATTGATCTACTATTCAAGTATATACAAATTTCATATTTTTGTTTGTCTTTCAGCCTCCAGTACAAAAATTATACATGTGGTGGCAGAGAGACAATGTTCTCAATTGCTGTTGGCCAGCTTTGTATACTATTTCTGGAATAGACCTAGAATTTAAATAATTCCTGTTCCAGCAGATCTCTATAATTTTGAGTGGGATTTTGTTTTTGGATATAATTTAACTGTATGCCTAAGGAGATAACAAGGAAATACTGTATTTTATAGCTGTGTAAACAAATACATGATATGCCCATAATGCCTTTTGAAAATTCCAAGCTACTTATTTATAAATAATATGTTTTCTTAATTTCCAGTTCTAATATCATCTTCCCACTGGAAGTATCCACATCATATACTTATTATGAAAGTTAATTTCTGAACAAATTCAGAAATAATGTCAATTAGAGCTCCATAATCTAAGGCCAAATTTATAACAAATAAACTAATACAAAAAAAGGTTTTACATCAGGATGCTTAGTTAAAATTAAGGAAAACCTAACTGGCCATGAATCCAGTACTGTTGCAATGTCTTTATCCTTTTAAATGGCAACATGATCATTCTAGAATACAACCATCAATGTGCATAGCTCTAGTTGGCTATTTTAGCAGATCAAGAATAGAAACCTTATTTTTGTTTAGCTCACTAATGAATTATGATTTTGCTAACACAATATATTGTGACCAACACTAGCATTAGTTGGAGTAACAAAAAGCCACTCACACAAAACACATGCAGATATAAATATATTATTGATAAAACTAGGTATATGACACAGCATCTCTTACAGTCCATCCATAATATTCTGCATTAGCTTCCATAAGGCTGGAAATATGGGTTATAATCAAAAAATAGGACTTTCTCATCCATAGACAGTAATAAAGATTTGATTGTCCAAAAATAGGAGCAGGAATGTCATTCAATAGTTTATAAATCTTTTCTTCATGATGTCTGGGGTCCATCATTAGATCTTTATGTGTTCTTATTAGGGATGCTGAACCGATTCTCATCTGCTTCATCATTGCAAACAGTATTACTCCCTGGCAGTCTACTTTGCCTTTCTCAATAATCTCTTCCATTTTCAGAAATAACCACAGCAAAGAAAAAAAAAGGTCCATCCAGTCCAAGATCATAAGGGTCTGTATAGCAGAAGGTAGGGAAATATTCTCAAATACATTGCAATCAAAAGATTGTCAATGGTTAAAATGGTTACTGAGAGGAACAAGGATGAGCAGTTGAGTAGTCTGAGCAAAAGCACAAACATGATATAACAAGCCAATTGCGGAATTTCCAAGGCATAGCCAAGGAATTAAGAATAGCAGTGAGGTTTGTTGCCACTGTAAGCCCAGATCTAATTGGTAAAAGGTTATATGTAGCTGGTTTGTAACTTGAGCAAACCAGGTTAGAATTTTAAGGCTTAGTGCCAGGAAAAGAATTGGAAATAGAGGGGCCTGAAAATTCCTCATTTTTTAAAGCATCTCATCAAATAGAATTACATCTCCTGTTGTGCTCCCTGATTTGGAGAAGGCTGGGGATAAGATCATTCTGGTGCTTCTTAGATCCTCAACTGAGTTTAAAATCCAAGACATATTAACTTGAACAACTTTGAAAATTATTTAATACAAATAATAAATACAAATTTGTATTTCTTATTTGCATTAAATAATTAAATGCAAATTTGTAATAAAATTAGCAGAGGCCACAAATCCTGAGTATGTACTGATTTGTAATGAGAAATCCACGCCTAAAGGAAGTAAATTAAATGTACCCCAGTTAATCTGATATCCAGAAAATAAACCATATGACCAAAATTTATTCATTAGGGCTGGTAATTTTTAAGCATAACCTTATTATTACAATAAGGAAATATTCAAAAGAAGCAACTTTTATATCACTTATGTGAAAGGGTGTTGTAATTTTTATCTCTAATATTTATAATTATTAGTTGTTGGTCCTTTGAGATGGATCAAGAATTCCAGAAATGGAATTCTAGACAAAAAATTGGACTATACAACACAGAAAACATCAAAGCAAAGCAGAAAGACTCTCCCTAAATCCTTTTTTAAAATGACAGATGAAATAAATTTAAAAGATGCATGGAGAGAAAGAAATGCTAAGACTAAACAATATACCTTCTATTCAAACAGACATTTATCATGGTCCAGAATAGATATAATATGGATGTCAACAGAATTGTTTGCTAATATCCAAGAAATAAATATTGAAACAAGTACTTGGGCAGATCATAATCCAATGACAATTAAATGGAAAGGACAAAGAAGAAGATCTAGATGGACATTAAATAACACTATACTAAAAGAAAAAGACTTTATACAGAGAATGGAGAAAGAACTGGCTTTCTTCTTTAAAGAAAATAAAAAAGAAGATACATCAATGCAGAATGTTTGGGACAATAAAGGCATATGCCAGAGGCTTGATAATAGACTATACAAGGAAAAGAAACATCACGAAAAGACTAGCCTCTAAGACATTAGATGATGAGTATAAAGGACTTGAAAAAGAGTTATAGAAAATGCCACAGAAAAGGGACATTAAGTTAAAAATGGCTATAATTAAACATAAAATGGGATTAATGGAAAAAGAAGAATTAGTACAGAAAATCAGAGGTGTGAAACAGAACTATTTTGAAGATGCAAATAAACCAGGTAGATGGTTAGCATATAAACTGAGAAAGGAGAGAGAATCAAGGAAAATGTTGCAATTAATGGATGATCAAGGCAAGCTTGTTATGGAAGTAAAGAGAAGAAAATCATACAAGATTATTATGGGAAACTATACACACAGGAGAATATCGATGATGAAAAAGTTAAACAGTATTTACAGAATGCTAATCTACCCCAGATACCTAAAGAGACTGACATAATGTTAGAAAGCAATATAAAAATGATGGAGTTAACTGAAGCACTTAAGAAGCAAAATAATGGAAAGGCACCAGGCCCAGATGGACTTCCAGCAGAATTTTACAAAACACTAGAAGAATTGTTGAATCTTCCATTGTTAGAAGTTATGAATGAAGTTATGTTAAAGAAGAGGATACCTAAATCATGGTCAGAAGTCTATAGTACACTTGTCCCAAAAGAGGACGCTGACCCATTACAAATCAAGAACTATAGACCTATTTCCTTATGAAATGCAGATTATAAAATTTTTGCTTCAATACTGGCAGAAAGACTCAAAAAATACTTAAATAACTTTATCCATCGTGATCAAAATGGATTTCTGCCAAAGAGACAAATCAAAGACAATATGAGAGTAATCTTCGACACTTTGGAATACTACAAGGCACACCCTGAAAAACAAACGGCTCTGATATTTCTAGATGCGCAGAAGGCATTTGATAATGTGAATTTGCAATTTATGTTATTACAGCTGGAACAGGTGGGCTTTGGCAAAAAATTTATCCAAGCAATAGAAGCTATATATCATAAGCAAACAGCAAAGCTAATGATAGAGGGAGATCTGATGGACTTTATTGATATAAGAAAAGGAACAACACAAGGTTGCCCACTGTCACCTTTGTTGTTTGTGTTAACCTCAGAAGTGCTGAATAGAAATATTAGAGAAGAAAAGGATATAAAAGGGATGAAAATTAAAAAGGAAAAATTTAAATTGCAAGCATTTGCAGATGATTTGGTTTTCATGTTAGAAGATCCACAAGAAACAGCACTAAAATTGATAGAAAAGATAGAGGTATATGGGAAGGTGGCCGGTTTGAAAATAAATAAAGACAAAACAAAGATTTTGACAAAGAATATGTTATTAAGACAAAAGGAAGAATGGTTGGATGTTTTGAAAATTCAGGTCACAAATAAGATTAAGTACTTGGGGATACATTTGACAACAAGATATAGTTCACTTAAAGAGAACAACTATATTAAACTCAAGCAGCAGATAACTGTCATTAATAGGGAGAATATCAACAATCAAGATGAATATATTACCCAGAATTTTATATTTGTTCCAAAAAATTCCAATTAGGCTTGGAAAAGATTATTTTGAAGATTTAAATAAAATTGTGTTGAAATATATATGGCAAGGTAAAGAAAGTGAGAATAAAACTAAAACTTTTGCGAGATGCTAGAATAAGAGGAGGATTTAGTTTGCCTAACTGGGAGTTGTATCATCAATCTACAAATTTGATGTGGGTTAAGGAATGGATAACATTAAGAAATGCTAGATTGTTGGCATTAGAAGGACATGATTTGTTGTTGGGGTGGCATGCCTTCTTATGGTACAAGGGAACTAAAACACGGGTATTTTATAAGACACTATATATGGGAGTCTCTGTAGTTAAACTGGGAGAAGATCAAAAGGCAATGTTATTTGAAAATTCCAGTCTGGCTATGGACTATTGAAACATTCTCTTATCCTATAATATACAAAAAGGAACAAACAGTTAGATATAGTGAAATATTGAATGAAAAGGGTGAACTTAAATCTGTGCAAAAACTAGAGGAACAAGGTATAAAGATGAATTGGTTTTTATATGCGCAAATACATTCTACGTATGATAAAGATTCTAAAACAGAAGGTTTCTACGATAAATTGACTGATTTAGATAAGATTTTGACTGATGAAAAGGTGATTCAAAACTGTATGGATATTTATTAGTAATTAAACTAGAACAACAAGTTAAAGAAACAATGATTGCTTGGGGGAAGAATTTTGGATAAGGGATTGATCTAGAGAAATGGCAAAAATTGTGGTCTCAAAATTATAAAATGACAATGTCAACTGCATATAAAGAAAATTTGTATAAGATGTTTTACAGGTGGCATTTTCCCCCAACAAGAATAGCAAGAATGTTCAAGAACAAGTCTGAAAAATGCTGGAAATGTCATCAGATACCTGGCTCATATTACCATATGTGGTGGACGTGTGCAGATGCTAAAAAATATTGGACCAAACTCCACACGTGGTTGGAAAAAATGACAAAAAAGCATATAGACTTGAAACCAGAGATATTTTTATTGGGAATTTTACCTGAAATATACAGTAAGGAATTGAAATATTTGATTGTAAATGTATGAACTTCAGCTAGGATTGTATTTGCTAAAATCTGGAAAAATGAGAAAATACCAACACAAGAGGAAGTTATTAAGAAAATACTGGAATGCGCTGAAATGAGTAGATTGACATTTGAAATCAGAGAACAAGAAGATAAACAATTTTATAAGATTTGGGATCTATTCTATCAATGGTTAGACAATAAAACATGGTAATGAAATGCATAGATTTTAAAAATATAATGAATATATAAAGATGTATTATTTTTATTATATCTACAAAATGATTATAGGATATATTTGAGATGATAATATGAACCGCTATAAATCAAATTAAGTAAAATATTTATTACCTTGTAAAACATGAATAATACTATTGTCAAATGATCAATTAATAATGATATTAATGTATTTAAGAATATTTGATTGACAATACAAGAACATATACAATGTAATTGTAAGTGAAGACTATGAAGTGGAAGCACAAAACAATCTGTAAACCAACCAACACACTGTACATACATATATGGAAGATGGCTTGATGTTTTTATGTTGTGTTTGTCTATTTTTGTCTTAAAAAACAATAAAAGTTTTAAAAAAAGAGAATTCCAGAAATGCCATTTTATTATTGTAGAGTAATGTAATAGAATGTTGATTCTTGAAATCATCTTCCACCAAATAGAATCAAGGCAGGGTTATTTGGGATTTCTCTAGTTCCTCAAACAGAAGGATCATAGATAAGCACTTGATAAAAGTTATAGTGAGTTCTTGGAAAAATAGAATTCAAATGTTGTGATATGTTTCTCCCTACAAAGACCAGAATCATTCAGGCAATACTTTTTTTTACCTATAACACTCAATAAAGGTGAAAGTTTCACTTTAAAAAGCAGGACAAGGAAGAGCATTAATTCATTTGGACTTTCATGTTGAAGATGAGTCCTGATAATACTATGAATAGCCAAACAAAGGATCATAGAACAGATTGGATCGAGTACTTATTTGAGGCACAAATGATTGGCTTAAATTATCCTGTTTCTGGATATATTATGCAATGACCTAGCTCTCTGGAGAAGATGGTGTTCCAAGAAAAGGTGGAGCAAAAAGTGGAAAGAAAGACAAGAAAGGATACCAGCAGCAATGTGAATAGACTATGTTACAGCAATAATGGATTCCTAGGAATTTGGATATGATTCAGAAATTTTTTTAGACCACCTTCAGTTGAATTTAAAATAAAGCAGGAAATATAGCAAATGGATATCCAAAAATATTTCCACTGATCAGGCAGAATATAGCTTGGATCTAATAACTGATTAAATCTCAGAGTCACTGGAGGATTAATTAGATTTTGCAACAATTCTCTCAAGTTATAAGAAAGTTAGATTTTAGAATTGAACGTTCCTGTTTAGACTAATAAATGTACAGAAGTGTTAAAGTTTATTCAGTAGGAAACTTGTTTAATTTAAATTGGATTCTTATTTTACAGAAAGGTTTGGTTTTATATCAGTAATAGACTCTAAAAATAAGGAAAAAATGTTTTGAATTCACAGAAACATGTAGGATCTCTCCCTGATACCTTGAGATATTATTTTTGAGAAGCATGAGGATTAAAAATTCAGTATGTTTAAATGTCCCTTATCCCAATAAATCATCAGCTTCACACTGGAAGAAATACTAAATAATAGTTTAACAGGATATTTAAATGCCACTATTATTATCCATGTGGGGCCTCGGTGGCTCATGTAGTAAGATGCATCTTACTACATGAGCCACCGAGGCTGTGCACCACTGAGGATGACAGCTTGGCAGCTCGATTCTTGTGAGTGAATAAATTGTGGAGGGAAAAGAAAGGAGCCTCCCCCGATTGCCTAACCACAGTTCAGGCATCTCACGGGTAAAGATAACACTGTCCAAAAAAATTCCTTTCATAGAGGCAGCCAGCCACCTCAGTGATTCCTGGCTATCATGTGTCATACACTATATAAACAAACAAACAAATAAATAAATATCCATGTGACCTTAAAGTAAGAATGAGGAAAGCTGAGCAAGGATCCTATTCTATATTTTGAATTTTCTTAAGCTCAGGAGCAGAATTCTTTTGACAAGTTGGAAAACCATTGTGGATAATGTCCAATCTATTTCCATACTCTCACGCAGTCCCTATATTCAGATAAATTAGAGCAAGCCTCCATACCATTCAGTTCAGTTAGTGATAGTATAGCTTGATGTTGATTAAACATCAAATATCAAAATAGTTAATTAACAAAAAGTGCCAGAGGGCAAGCAAGACAGCAAGAGAGAGAGAGAGACATAAAACACTAGCAATAACTTATATTACCCATTTATCTATATCTCAGTATATATTAAAAATCCAATAAATTTCTAGGGCCCCTGGGAATGATATTGTCCCAGTCTTAACCCCTTCTATGTGCATAAAAGTACAGTAGCAGAATAGAGTTGGAAAGGGAAAATATCTTTGTTCCCCATCATAAAGAAAACAATTGGTTGATATATATCGTGCATTCAACATGATAAAATAATAATGGAGTCAGGATGAAAACCTTTTCTTCATCTAAATTTCATCTAAAACGACTAAATGGGGATGACATTTGAAATAAATAATAAAACTAGTGAAGTAGATTATACTTTTATTCAAATTCTTTATTCACAGTAATTCTCTTTAATATTAAAGACATGGTAGAGAGTGATAATTTCCTTCTTACAGTGTTAGATCAATTATCATACCAAAAAAGATACCCCCTAGAGAACTTGTGAACTGTTAGTTTCCAAGAAGGGAAAGAGACATAAATGATCACTACAGATGAAGCACAAACTGGCTGATATCCTCACGAGTCCTTCTAGAATTATTTGCATGTCTTTGCATGTCTTATAGAATGCAAATCTATACAGGCCAGAACAGAAGATGTAGACAGAGTATCAGCTGCAGTTTTCTTCATGAGGCCACGGCTTTTGAGACAAACTCTCACCTTCTTTGGGAATGCAGACGATGCAAAAAGAAATTCCATAAGGAAACTCATTGTGAGAAGAAAAAGAAATCAATGGAATCTATTCAAGCGCTGAATATAAATTGCACCCAAAGATTATACAATCTGTTGAAATCACAAAAAAAATATTATTAAAAGAATATGAAAAAGTACTTATTGAAAAGATGACCAGAGCTTCTAGGAAATTATTGAATCCAATTCTAAAATAAATAGTTTGGAAATATTGATATCAGGACCTATTCTGCTTTATGATTCTCTAACATATGAAAATCAATAATCTTCAGATCTTTCTAATTTATCTAGTAACTGTCTTAGTGGTACAAGAAGTACATAAATCAGATGGGAATTGTTAGGAGCTATTACAATAATTTAATAAATAAATTACAATATATTATTATTATACACAAAAAATAACAGTGTACACAGCAAACAAGATAACTATGCTGGGTTTCATATCACAAATCACCAGTCAACCACTTCCCAAGCGTTTAGGACTGTGTGATGTATCGGCAGATTATGTGAGCAGATCCCAATAAGGAGGCCTTCTGCAGTGCCAATTGGTTTTAAGTGCTTGCTGAGTACCACTGGAACCACCTGCACTGATTTATGCCAGTTTGATTCTTAAGTCCTGATATCTGGTGATTTTTTCAAGTTGTTTCTCGTTGATTCTGCTGTCACCAGGTAAGGGAATGTCGATGATCCACACTTTTTTCTTCTTCACAATCATGATATCTAGGTATTGTGTTCCAAAACTTTGTCAGTGTGTATTCAGAAGTTCCACAGTAGTTTTGCATGCTCATTTTCGACCACTTTTTCAGGTTTATGATCCCACCAGTTCTTTGCTACAGGCAGATAGTAGCTGTGATGCAAGTTCCAGTGGACCATCTGAGCAACTGTGTTGTGACGTTGTTTGTGGTCAGTCTGAGCAATTGTCTTGCAACAGCTCAGTATGTGATCAATGGTTTCATCTACTTCTTTGCCGAATCTGCATTTGGGATCATCAGCAGATTTTTCTATTCTGGCTTTGATTGCATTCATTCCAATGGCTTGTTCTTGGGCTGCAAGAATCAGGCCTTCTGTCTCTTTCTTCAGTGTTCCATTGGTCAGCCATAGCCAGGCCTTTTCCTCATCTACTTTCCCTTGGATCTTTTCAAGGAACTGTCCATGCAGTGCTTTGTTACACCAGCTGTCAGCCTGAGTTTGCACCACTGTTTTCCTGTACTGATTCTTGGTTTGCTGCACTTTGAGCAGCTTCCTATTGTTGACCTCCATCAAAGCTGGTTCAAAACTGAATGTCACATAATCTGCCAGAGCATGCTTCTCTTCTTCAACTGTCTGCTTCACTTGCAAAAGTCCTCTGCTGCCTGCTTTTCTGGGCAAATATAGCCTGTCAACATCACTATGCGGGTGCAGTGCATAATGTATGGTCATCAGTTTTCTCATTTTTCTACCTAGGCTGTCCAGCTCTGCCTGTGTCCAGTTTAAGATCCCAGCAGTATATCTGATGATGGGTATGGCCCAGGTATTTATAGCCTTGATGGTGTTACCGCCATTCAGTTTGCTTTTTATAAGTTTTCTGACCCTTTGTATGTATTCTTTGCTGATCACATTTTTCACTTGCCCATGCTTGATATTGCCCAGCTGCAATATGCCCAGGTATTTGTAGGCTTTGGGTTGGTGGCACTTGATGGCTTGTCCATTGGGCATTTCGATTCTACCACTTTCTATGATATTTCCTTTCTTCAGTGCCACTGTGGCGCATTTGTCCAGGCGGAACTCCATGCTGATGTCAGTGCTGAAAATTTGAACTGTATTGGTCAGTGACTGGATTTTGATTTCCGATTTTCCATATAACTTCAGATCATCCATGTAGAGCAGGTGAGAGATTTTCCTAGAAAAAAATATGATGATGATGATGATGATTTAATCTTTAGTGAGATTCACAGCCTTTGGGGCTGGTTGATAGCTCAACAGCTCGAGTCCTAACCAAGGATCTTGTTAAGTATGGTTGGTGGGTCCCATAAGAACGAGGCTTGAGTAGTGAACAAACAGCTCTTTATTAAGCAGGAAAAATTCTGAGACGAAAACCCTAGCCGTGGCAGCTCTTTTTATAGCGCTGGCCACGGCTAGGCAGCCAATGACAGTTCTTTGAGTTTGCCGCGCTTGGTTGTAGCCAATTGCGGCAAACCCTATACGAGCCAATCAGGGGTGTTTTAAGCGTCCAATGACAGTCTGGCTTTTCTGGACCAATAGGAATGCAGGTCTTCAAGCCGGCTTAATACGGAACAGACCTAGGAACAATTCAGGTAGTGTCGGAGGATATACAATAAGCTGTTCCAAGTAGTGAGGTAGCCCTTAGGTATTGCTCCAAGGGTTATTATTATTATCATCATCATTATTATTATTATTGTTGTTGTTGTTGTTGTTGTTGCTGCTGCTGCTGTTGCTGTTGTTGTTGTCATTGTCATTGTTAATCATCTATTCAATTCATAGACTGGGGCTGGTAAAAACTTAAAGGCTCAAATCCTAACCAAAGACCTAAAAGCTGTTATTCTTATTATTGGTGGTGGTGGTGGTGGTGGTCAATGTTTAGAATTGATTTTGTATGTTTATCCACTTGCCAAGTATTATTATGTTTGGTTGTACAGTCAGTCAGATGCTTAGATTAGATTTTGCATTTTTATCCACCTATTGAACCCTTCCAAAAGACTTGGGATAGGCAGATAATTTTAAAAGTATTGTCACAGGATATAAAGTAAGTTGTTCTGAGTAAAGCTGCCTTTTGCAATAGATTGATGATTTTGTCAATGTTGATGGTGTTAAAATGATGCTTCTGTTGTTTGAGGATTGCACCCTAGGAACTATTGGTACTTATTTTGCTTACTTTTGCCACAGTCGTGTTTCTATTTGCATCTCTCTCTCTCTGTCTCTCTCTCTCTCTCTCTCCCTCTCCCTCTCTCTTTCCTTCTCCTTCTCCCTCTCCCTCATTTCTCAACTTGAACAACATTAAGATATGTGGACTTCAACTCCCAGAATATCCCAGACAACAAATATTACTTTGCTCAGGTTGAGAAACATTGATCTAGACTATAAGTTTGCTTACTGAGAAAATTCTCTTGTGCAGAAAATGGCAAGATGGCATTCTGCAGTTGATAGCAGAAACCTTGATGTCATTACAAAGCTTAGTCTTTCAAAAGAAATATAAGGCCCTTTAGGTAGATATATTAGGTTCTTGATTAAAAGTATAATAATACTATTCCATATTTCTTTTTCTTATGAAAAGAAATTATTTCAGATTTTTTTAACATAAATTGTGGCAAAAGAAGCCTACACCAACCTTTGCATCTCGCAAGCTTTGCTAGGTGTTTTGAACACAGTTCTTATGGGTTATTATCTACTGCCAGTTTGAGCTTCAATTCAGTAAAATATTTGATCATTGGATATAATGAGGAACTATCAAAATGCCTGAAGTTGCTTCATTTCGGGGCATAATGGAATGAAAATAGCAGGGATGATAGACCTTTTAGAGGACAGCAACCCTGAGAAGTTTGGGCCAGATACCTTCAAAGGTTTTACTGCAATAAACTTTGAAATATTACCTCTGTGCCTTTTCTAAAGCAGAAACAGCAGGGTTGAGAACAAGATAGTAGAAACACCTCCAAATTGCCCACAAAAACGTTTTTAGTTAAATAGTTCTTGAACCATTTAAAAATCTATCTTACTCAAATTAAAAATAAAACTTTTAAAAATATATTACTATACAAAGTAATATCAGCCATCTTCTCAGACTAGACTAGCAACCATGACAGACAGAGATAACTGATAATTTGAAGGAGGAAGAAAAATATGTTTTAAAAATAGGAGCAGAATAAGTCTGAATCTCTCTTTATTTTTTATAAGTGGTCCTTCCAGAGCAATTCCAATAGAACAGAAGCAGAAGCAGAACATTCCCTCAAGTACTCTGACAAGACTATATAAAATCAATATTATATTGGCTCATCTCATCTCATATATGTCTATATGCATTATTTAATCTAATTTCAAATTTGCCCAAATTTGAAATTAATTTGCCCAACTCCTTGACAAGTTTGGGTGCCTTACAAATAAAAGAGAAATAATACACATAAAAGGAGAATGCAACAAAAGAGCAATGACCAATCTTAATCTAGATCAAACAAGACACAACTATTCTATTGCCAGGCCCACCTTAAGGAAAACACTCAGATTTTTAAAAGTTTCCAAAATATTTTAAGGGTGTGATTCACACAATTATCTGGGGTGATATCAGAGGGCAGGCATTACAATGGTTCAGGAACAGATGCAACTGTAGAAATAGATATATATCTGTGGAAAAGCTCTCATAGTCAAAAGCCCTCTTTGAACAGGAACTGAGAGTCCAAGAGGATCTCAGATACCATGTAAGATTCAGTTAGGAAAGTGCTATCTACTGAGACTTAACAATGAAATTTCCCCAGAATTGGAGTAACCAAGTAGATACAGCCATTCAGTCTTGTCAGCAAGGATTCTGAATCTGTTCCTCCCTATCCAGACCTTATAGGCATTGGCCTAGGGCTCTGACAGCATTTCTTGGATGGTTGAGTGAAGCTGTACAACTGGGCATCATCTGCATACTGATGGTATCTCACCCCAAGCCAATGGATGACCAGTAATTTCATGCAGTAATTAAATAGAAGAGGAAATGACATTGAACTCTGTAGTACCTCATAAGTAAGAAGCTAGGGGCACAACTTTTCCCTACTTCCAATACCAATTTGAACTGGAAATTGAGAAAGGAGGGAAAAACACTATTAAATGTTGCATCCAACCTAAAATATTGAAGCCAAGTCAAAAGGATAAGGTAGCTGATGGTTCTGAAAGCTGCTGATCAAGGAACACAAAGAAGGATGATACACTCCCAGCTCAGTTCTTCTACAAGTCACCAGTAAGCATGATTAATGCAGTTTAAATCTTACCTTAGGGGAACCTTATCTTAGGAGAAAATGGTTATTATATATCCAGGACCTTTGGATTCAATGGTGAATTCTTAAAGACAGAGTACAATTTTCCAGGACTTCCAATAACAGTCAACCATCTCTTCTTATGCTTCATTTTCTGGAGCACCTCTGAGAATCAATATATGCCCTTATGATCAGCAATGTGGGAGAGGCCACATGAGGACATTTTGGTCTAATTATTCATCACCTGCATATTCCAGGCTGTGATCAAGGCCTCAAGCAAACTGTTCATCAGACTCACATGGAAAGCATAAAGCTGCCTCCAGAACCTAGCCAGGTCCACCATTCACCAATCTAACTGACCAATCTGTAAGGTGGGATGGCACCAGCAAGTTAAAAAGCTATCATAAAGTGATTTGGCTATGGCAACAGAATAAGCAGTAATGTCCTCCAAAACCAAATCATGTAAACCTACTGGTGCAAAAAGGAATGGATAAATTAATTTATTCTAAGAGGCACCAGTTGACAAGTCAGGGATCAGATAGTGAGAGAGGTCTAGCCCAATAACTAAATGCTTTAATAGTTATTTTAATTTAATTTGGTATGTATCAGTTTCTGCATAGAGACATGCAGTAAGAATAGCATTTGTTCTAATATTCTGAAGAGCTTATTTTAATAGAATTCCATACATAAGAATTAGAAATTCTACATAATTATTGTGCTTGCAAAAAGTAAGGAAGTAACTTGGATTTTTAAAGAGAGTTAGAATTGGCATATTTGTTGGCCACTTGTAAATTGGTCATCCATCATATAGTAAATTGAAATCCCAAAGAACCAGTAGCCTTTGACACTCTAAGCAATGGAATCCAGCAGCTCAGGAAGATGATATGCAACAGGGAGTGTAGTATAAGAGGAATAATCCAATCTGTTTCCTTGAGCCCAATTTCAGCCATAGAGTATTACACCTGCTTATCTATGGCATCTTCTGACAGTTTCAGAAGAAAAGTTGTCTTTCACAGACTTGGAGAGGTGTAGAGTTTCAAATGCAATTTAGAGTCCATACATGTTCAGATAACGCTTTACCCTCTTGCCTGCTGCTTATGTTGCCTGGTTCCTAATAGGGTTAGGGTTAGGGATTGGGGACTCCTGATCTATGGAGTAGACCCTTGAAAGCCCATAACATATTTTGGAATGTCATGACCCTCCTCCAGAGTTGTGACTGGTGATGAATCTGAAATCCAGATAAGCACATGTCTGAGAGGAACCCTTTCACTCCTAGTCCATTCTGATCTTAATAATATAAGCAGGGATGGGATCCAACTGGTATAAATACAGGTTTTGTTGTTCTGTGTCGTGCACGCATGCACACGTGACAACCTGCTGAGCTGCCCAGACAGCTCAGCAGCACTGCATGCAAGTGTGCAGCTGTTGGAAAAGCCCTTTTTTCCTGCTTTTTCAACCACAGCTGTGTCACGCAAAGCAGCTGCAGTTGAAAAAGCAGGAAATAAAGGTCACGTAAGAGTCCGGGCGGGTGGTGGGCCAAAACAGCAGCAGAAATAGAACCAGTTCTATGTATGCTCTCTGTCTTCTACTCTTCAGAACTACTGGTTCTACAGAGGTGGACGGAACTGGTAGAATCCCAGCCCTGAATATAAGCCAGATTAGCTGTTTCATCCATAATTAAGTTGTGGATGAGAACAGATTTATAACAGATCTGGTATGTGGCAGTTGCAGTTAGAGCCTGGGGCTACCAAGATCTAGTCATCTGCCTTGAAGAAAGATCCTGTAGTGGACAGTGGAGATGAGCCAAACCTATAGAGTTTCAGCCAGCCTTTGTGATGTTGTGGATAATCTCACTGACCTCATCAAGCAAGCCAGCAGGCCAACCAATAGTTGAGTACCCTGACCAGTCCTTCTAACTGCAGTGAGCATCAGGAACCAAGCTACATCCAATCCCAAAACTCTTTCCTTACAACCCAGCAGCATAACAAATACTAGTTAGCCTCCCCATTTCCTCTGCAGTCCACTTCTACTGCCAAGCTTACTCATCCCTGTGATGGTACTTCAGGAAACTTCCAGATCACCAGTAATGACCAGGCTCCAAGGACTCCAGGAACTCTGCAAGGGCTGCTATTTGCAATACTTGTCTACTGTTAACAACAGCCTCCTTACATAGACATAGAAAACAAAAAATTGAACACAAAAAAATGCATGCACATAATCTGTCTCCTCAAATTACCTCAGTACTGTTAAATCTACCTTTACCACTTAAAGCTCCTTTTTTTGGCTTTGCCTAAATATAAAAAAGAAATCTGCAACAATCTCTAAGACTCTGCAAAGCCAGAAACTCCTGTCAAATCCCTGAATTAACTTTAATTCTTTCCAAAGCAATTTATGATTCCCATCTAACTGACTGAAAGTTTTAATCTGAAGAGGTATTTTGATCAAAATAGTTTTGAATTGACTAATTCCATAATAACTCTCATATCTCTCAGGTGATTCCATAAGCCAATTATTATTTATCAGGCTTTAAAAAAACTAGCATAAAATCTTTAAGGAGAGCACTTGATCATTAGGAGATGCTACCAAACAATTCATCTTAGACAATGCCCTTATTTGGATTCTTGACTTTCAGCTGTGAAAAAATTTGTGGCCTACCTAAGAATTAGCAATATGCTATAAGAGAAATATAAAGGCAGCCCGGTTAATATGCCTGTATCTTGCTCCAAGAAATTGATTTGGATGATGACAATGTTTCCTTAACCCTGCTTCAAATGATCCAATCATTTGTTATAATAAACATATAATTAACCCTAATTTATATTTACAATAACTACTCATCTCTATGGATTTTAGGAAATAATGCTGCTTCCTAAGCAAAGAATTCTGGCAGGAATCAACCAGCTGAACATTGAAATTGTTCATCTGATTTAATTACATAGAGAAGATAAGAAATACCAACACTGACTTATATTATTATTTATAATAATATATTGAAATATATTATTTCAATATATAATAATATATTGAAATATATTATTTCAAACCAAAATAACAATATGAAATTCAGCATGTCAGTTTGTAAACAACAAGAACAAGAACAACAACAAGAACAACAATAATAATAATAATAATAATAATAATAATAATAATAATAATAATAAACTAGAACCAAATATCTTACTACTGCCTCTTTTACAGGAGCAGAAAAAAAAGTATACCAAATTTCAGAAACAATCTGATGTCACAGAAGAACTAAAAGGGTTAATTTTTAATTTAGACAAGAGATTGTACATGATTTATTTCCCTATAATGTTTTCCCACTGTCAAGAAAGAATTATTTAGCTCTTGAAAAAATGTAAAATATCAAGAAATGGTGAAATAGTGAACCAGGTTCCCGCCCCCAAGTGTTTTGGTTTACAGCTTCCAATATTATTAATAATTTACAATGTTTTGTGAGAATTGTTGCTCAAAATATTTAGATTGTATCATGGGGAAAAAACTGAGTTCTTAACTATTTGTTTGGAAATGGCCTCACTCAGAAATTAAAGAGGGAAAAGTAGTGAGGTTAGTCATCTCATCTCACCCACCTGAATGGGCACAAAATGTACATGGACTCTGCAGTGCCAGTGTACAGTTTACTTTAGAATGGTACCTCTCTCTCTCTCTCTCTCTCTCTCTCTCTCTTAACCACTCAATTAAAACATAAAACCTGAAAAGAACACAATAAAAACAAAAACCTGGCAACAATCCATGCAAACATATCATCTTGTCTTTCAATGTTTGGGGGAAAAACCAGTAAACCTGTAAGGCCATGCAATGGCTAAAGAATGGAGGCCTACTGAACTTCAGGGAGCATAGTGCAGGGGCTTCCACAGAAAAGGCATGCTTCTGAGGTCCCATCAGATGAGAATATTTAGGGGAATGGACTAGAAGCATGCCCATTTTATTTGACCTGGTATGATTGGTAGAGGTCTTTAGGAAAATGCAATCTTGCAGGTAGCCCTGTGCCATATAAGGCTTCAAATTTGGTGACCAACACCTTGAATTGCACTAGGAAACAAACTGAAAACTAATGCAGCTCGTACAATAGAAGTGTTACATACACAAACCTAAATGCCCCTATTACTATATATGCTGCTGTGTTCCATGTACAGCCCATTGCAGTACACCAAATGGGAATTCACCAAGGCATGGGTGACTTTAAGAAAGGCCTCCCAGATCAGGAATGTGTGCAATTGGTGCACCAAACAAATCTGTGCAAAGACCTCCCTAACTACAGCTGCCACCTACTCCTCAAGCAGGAGCAGTGAAACCAAGAAGACCCTCAAATTGCATTGCAGCTGAGTCCGGGGAAGTGCCTCCCCCCTCCCTGTCCAGATATATACCAACAACCCTGCAACTAAACTTGGATTATTTGGGTGAGAAATGTTAAGATTTTTATTGGCAAAAATATTCAGCCCAGCCTTCATCTATTTTATCTGGCTTGGTCACCACTTGACATAAAAAACTGCCTGATCAGCATAGCAAGATCACTTGCTCAAATCTAGTATTTTTGGTTCAAGAGCTAAAGAATAAACTTTCCCATTAAATTTGCCATGTTTCAATTTTATGACATAGATATTAAAAAACAGATTGGATCATGAAAGACATAAGTAGATAGCAAACAAATTATCATAATTCAGTGATAATATAGAATTGTCGTTTCAAATGTGTATATGATTGCTGTTGATGGAAGTTTCTGCAATTTTCTTTCCTAACAGCTCACTAGCGTCCTAGTATATACTTTGATCTTAGCTGGATACTTTGATATTAAACTCTCTTTGAAAGTCTTTCTATTTATTTTGAGATTAAAGATGTATTTTTCTTTGGAAGCCTAGACCATCAGTTTCTGAACAGCCTACCAATGACTCAAGAGAATCAACTTGAATAGGGGCTACTAAAGGCCTATGTGACCAGATGGGATGGCAGAAGAATAGTAGCTTAGCGCACAGATCTCATGCCATCAGATCCTGTATAAATTTTATATTTTTAGCATTCTAATTTAGAAACTGGCTTGGAGTCCTTGATAGGTAGCCAGTATAAATACAATTAATTGCCTTCTAATTCTTGCTTATACCAAGAGAGCATAGTATGATGGGCAGTATACATGTATCTTTCAATTAATTTTATCAATTGCTTTATATTAGACAATTTGACACATGTTAATTAGAAAACTATTGAACATCCATTTCTACTTCCTATTTGTGTCTCCAAGATAATGCTGTGTCAAAACTCTATCCTCCAGGTTTTCTGAAAGATCTCTTCCTCTGTGGATCAGGCTTCACCTTCATCCAATCCCATGAATAGGGCATTGCAGAATGACTTTTGAGTTTCATAGTTATTATTTTTAATTCTATTTTTTGTTGCAAATGATCTTTTTCTTCTTTCTTTATAATTTATCCTCCTATTTCCTACAATCTTCTGAAATCCTGTACTTCCTTATCTGAAATCACAGACTCGCTATAGATCTTTGGAGAGATATTTTAATTTTAAAAACAATTTATTTTCTACTTAATTGAATAAGAGTGGTTGAAAACAATAACATGAAAACAAGTTATCTATTACAATTTTAAAAAATCTAACAAGAATTTTAATGGAAGGGAAATGGCATATAATTTCCCAAAATGGTATGGACCATCAGGAATGATTGAAACCTACTACCAGCCATTATAATTGTTTGTTAAATAAAATCTCTCTCTCTCTCTCCCTCTCTCTCTCTCTCTCTCTCTCTCTCTCTCTCTCTCTCTCTCTCTCTCTCTCTCACACACACACACACACACACACACACACACACCAGAATATTTAAACTTAAAGTTATCTTTAAGCTAAGAATAAACTTCATGCAGCCAGGATTCTAACTCTGAGCAAAACATGAGCTTTGGATGGTGGCAATTCAAGATAGCTTTTAAACATTTTATCTCTGATTCACTCTACTTTCAGCAAGTGGCAGTACCTGGTTGATTTTTTTCAGGGTTTGAAAATTAAACAGGAATATCAGTACTTTGGCTCTTTCCTGATATAAACCCATTCATTTGTAGACTTTAGAAAGAACCGGCATAGTCATACTCCACTCAGTATCAAGAATGCAGCTGTAGAGGTGGTCAACATTATTAAGTATCTGTGGATGCAGATAACTAACAATCTGAATTGGTCCCTCAACACATCATCCTTAGTGAAACATGTAAACCAGTGTCTACATTTCCTATGACAGATGAGGAGAGTACATCTTTCTCGTTCTCTCCTGGCCACTTTTTACAGGCACAATTGAGAGTATTTTAACAAACTGCATCACTGTTTGGTTTGGTGGTAGCAGTGCCTCAGATAGAAAGTCCATACAGAGAGTGGTCAGCCAAGAAGATTATAGGAAGCTTGCTTCCTGTCATTCAGGATACTGCTTATAAGCGCTATATGCTTAGAGCTCAAAGCATTGTTAGAGACCCCGTACTCCTACTTTATGGTCTGCTTCAGTGGTGGAAGAGAGAGAGAGAGAGAGAGAGAGAGAGAGCACTTAACAGACAAGCATTTTGGAAGCAGCTCCTTTAAATTTCTCCAAGGCTGGAGTGGATTCTCCCACCCCCTCTGTCAGACCACACTCTTTCTCACTCCAGGCACTTTAACTCACACGGGGAAAGTGATACTTGCAGTGTCCATGTCTTTCTTCCTTTTCCCCAGGGAGAAAAAGGATGTGGGGAATGGAAAACTAGGAGAGCGATCGCAAGTGAGCGACCGGGTGACCGGGTTGGGGCCGTGGCCAGCCAAGGGTCACCACCAGTTTGGCTACTCACGCCAGTTCACCTGAGTAGGTGCAAACCGGTTGAATACCACCTTTGGTCTGCTTCCCTCTGGGAGGAAGTTTCAAAGTGGACTACCAGATTCTGTAACAGCTTTGTTCCCTATGCCATCAATCTGGTAAACTTGCAAGTTTTGTTTTTCTCGCCATGTACATGTATACATCCAAACTAAATTGTATTGTTTTTCTGTGCCATATAATATATGTGGGTATGTGGGTATATGCATATCTATCTATTTATTTATTTATTCATTTATTATTTATTTATTTGTCATGTTTATGTAGTATATATGTTGTGGTTCACCGGCAGCCAGTACAGATGGCAGTGAATCGGACAGTGGGGAAGAACAGGGACCAGTCAGGAAGTCTGAAGAGGACTCAGATGAGGGTCCTGCGTCTGATGCAGAGATGAGGCCAGGACCATCTGGGAGTGGGGTGCTGCCTTCAGAGACTTCAGAGTCTGGCAGCAGCAAGGCAGAGGACTCAGGGGAGCCTGTTCCCAGTGCGCACATGAAAGTGAGAGCAGCTGAAACAAAAGGGGTGACTTGGGAGTAAGGCTGGGAGGTGATTGCCCCTCCCATAGGTATAAAGGTCAGGCCAAGATGACAATACCTTTGCAGGAAGCAAAGTAGTTTCATTGGTTCAAAGTCATTCTGGAATCTCTTTTTACTTTGGCTGTGTTTTTTTTGTACTTCAGTTGGTTTCTTTTCCAGTTCATTTGTTACTTCTGTTTTTGGCAGCACTTCACAGAACTGAAAGGTGTGTGCTTATTTTGGGGGACTGTTTGAGATTAATTCCAGCTGGGAATGAAAACAATTCCCAGCATTGCAATAAAATAAGTCTTGTTTTTAAAAGATGTGTCTGTGTAATTACTGTTTGGAAGCTTTGGTCAAAACAGTATATTGGAGGTGGTGAGAACTGTTTGCAACAAAATTTCATTTTAATGTATACCGATTAATGTACAATAAAGTTATTCTAAGTCATCAAAGTTTATTCAAGGCCACACAAAAGTTTGAAGATTACTGGTCATGCATCTTTGATTTATATATATTGGTAGGGAGTTTTCAAATATACATTTTCTCAGAGCAACTGCACAAATTGAACCTTAGATTAGCAAATGTGCTTCGAGAAGAATCTAGAATATTTTTGTAGTAATGTTGAAATGATGTGAAGTACACAATAGCATTAGAAAACATGTACCAAATACGGAATGCCATACAAAATTTTAGTCTAGGCAATCATCAAATTAAGCCTAATGGTACAGGCATTTCAAACAAGGACTATATTGAAAATCTTAATTATCTGTGTAGCTTGATGGGAACAGATGATTACTGAGATATTAGATACCTAGTTCCCAGACAATTATCTTGTTCCTTGGATGATTTATTTGATAATGGAATATTTAAATTCCTTTACTCCTTGACTCTTCCTAGCTTCATCGAATCTTTCATTCTTTTGCTGTTAAGTTATATCAATTACAGATAGTCTTGGAAGAAGAAAGATTAAATTCAAATTCTTGCAGCAGTTTGTTGCAGGTTCTCCTTTTTATAATGTGCTGTCTTAGATAGCCCTTGGGTCCTTTAATAGCTAAAGTGACTTTGGGTCATCTTGGGTCACTGAACAGATGGCAAAAATGAAATTACTATGTTTTTACCTAGCTGTCTAACTTTCATTTTTATCAGCTATTGTATATCTAATAACACATTTGAGCATTGAGACACTTGATGTTCCCCTAGATGCCTGTCATATCTTTAAATTATATTTCCAGATTAAAATATACATTTTCTACCTACCTTGTTGGACTCTCGCTTTAATATAGCAGAGGATTAGATTCCAGCAGAACAGAAGCTAATTTGTGGGTTTAACAGAGACTTCAATTCTACACAGTCATAAAATCCTTTTCCGAAACACTAACCATACATTACTATTGCTATAAATCAGCCGGCTTTTACTATTATTTCTCTGGTCTCTTTTTTTATTTAGTTCATTAATGACAATGCAGTATTTATTGCCATTTAATTGGTCGCTGTTTTGGAAACAAGATGCTATTCTTAATCACTTAGAAGGAAAGCTGAAAAAGTTACACAAATTAGCTTAAATACCTTCTGCTTGAGCAAGGGGTTAGACTAGAAGACCTCCAAGATCCCTTGCAATTCTGTTATTCTGTTAATGGGAAGAGTCTTAGTAGAGCAGGGCTGTCAAACTCCCGACCCACAGGCCGGATGCATCATGCACTGGCCATGCCCACACCCAGTTTGGCAAAGGGGAAAAAAGTCCTGATACGTCATGTGATCCACCATGATGACGTGAGTTGGACACCCCTGTACCAGAGTGATCTAGTCTTATCCTAAACAGAGATCAAGGCATGAGTACAAATGTATAAGTTCAACCAATGCTGCCTTGTTATTGTAACCCACCTGGACCCTTTACTGAAAAGAATCTAGATAATCCACTTCGCCCAATGTCCTCTGAAGCTGATTGCCTGCCATTCTTCTAATAACCTTCCCTTAAAAGGGAAGTTGCAGACAGGATAAAAGCTATCCTACATGGTCAAGTCCAAGGATAACTTTTTGACAAGGGGACAGACCATTGTTTCTTTCAAGGCTGGTAGAACTATCCCCTCCCACAAACATTAACTACTACTTGGAGCCAACCACATGTCATTGCCCAGAAGGCTTGACCAACCAAGAAGGGTATTGAGCCAGGATTCAGTTGCCAGAGCTCCCAACCTCAAGGACCCTGTCCTCTTACTCATAATCAACCTCAGAATCAAGTAATGAGAGAGTTGAAAACCTCCCTAGATAATCAAGGTAAGACATGCCTTGGTTGCTTCAAGGATCTGTTTAGCTACAGTCTGAACAATGTTGAACAACTTTATCTAATAAATGCTAAGATCTTTCCACATAGCAGCTCCACAAGGTTTCCTCTAGACTTTACCCTGGAGAAACTTGATCATCTGAAACAGAGCTACCAGTTGGCTCTCCGTAGAGCAGAGAAGTAAGCTCAATGTATGTTCTAATGAAGGTTCAGTTTGTGGTCAACTAATTTCAATATCTTTCAACATTGCATTCTAGGAATCACTTGTGTTGCTTCATCTCTCAGACGTTCATCTGAAGTACACTGGTCCATCAAGTACCTGGGGAGTTTTATGAAATATGTGTCACCTTCCTGCAGTGTTCATACCTAATCTCTGCTGCCTTTATCTTTTTAATATGGCCAGATGAGTATTAGTTTATCTTATGAGGAAAAACATTGCTCTCCAATAATTTATTAAAATATCTGCAGTGTTTGGGTTTTTTTTTTAAGTCTTTTCTTTTGTCAGAAACCAAACCAAGGTTTTCTCATATGGTTTCTTCAACATGTATTTAAGTCTCACCTGTTGCTAAGAATTGTTAATGATGGTCATACTGGCAGGAAATTCTACAAATCTCAAGGTTGGAAAAGGTTGGTTAAAATTTAGAAATACAATTCCAGATATACAAAGTTACCTTCACAATACATTTAAGTCACTTATGCCAGTTTTTAAAAAAAAATAAATTGCAGGCATATGAGATGTCATGCTTATGCTAATGATGAGACCTTACATTTTATTTATCAAATTTATATGCCAGTCATATAGCAACTGAAGTTACACCATCAGCTAAAATGAAACAAAATGGTTTTGCAATTTCTCCAATCTCACCAATAGTAGGGCAATGAAATGTGGCCTGCAAATCTCTAAATATCCATTAGATGGCAGCACAGAGGTAGTATTTACATATCTCCACAAAGTGATAACTCCAGTCTTTGAAAAGATTTCCCTTGAAATGCTGTTCTCTTCAGACTTTATCCACTTTTTATGTGGCATCCTGAAACAGTTTCAGTTTTTGATATTGGCCAGCAATCTGGCCATTTCTCTCATATAACTAATTTAGAGACTTCGGATATACAAATGAAAAATAGATTAAAAATGAAGCAGTAAGTGAAGAAAACTCTTTTAAAACATTGGAAAATGAACAAAGAACTATTTCCTCTAAGTGGAGGTTATAATACAAACAACAAATTTTGCCCTCAGTTACAAAGTTGTTGGCTATTAATCATCTGAAAATTCTTTTATTTGGATAAAATACTTTTATTTGGATGAGAAATCCAGGAATTTTATGTAGCCTTTTGATGAAATTGATTTTTTTTTAAAAAATAACATTTCCTCATTATTACAGAGCATTTGAATTAAAAATAAAAGTTTAGCCCCTGGAAGTCAATACTTGACAATGACAAGACAGTAAAGCATTCACCGGGCATGATATTCTAGGGAGATATTCCAAATTTGAGAGGCTAACTATAGCTTCAGTATGGATCAGGGCCTTCAAAGAACTATGAGAAAACTTTGTATATAATACCAGCATTTTGAATTGGTATAGGTAATGACTTAACACCAGTGAAGATGAAGACATATCTGTATTAAAGGATCATAACATCTATTCGATAATTCAGTTGACATATTTGATATTTGGTGAAGTTTCCAACAGCTTCTTTCCCCATCACAAAAAATAGTCTTAACTGGATCAATGGGTAAACATTGTGGAAACACCCCCCCCCCCCAAAAAAAAGGATTAATTGACCACTCAATTTAAATTGGAATGAGTTAAATTCAGTCAAAAGGCAGTCCTTCATGCAGATATTAACTCTACCCATTCATTTCTTTAGTCATATTATTAAACTAATTTTGCATACACAGAGAACCAAGAAAAAGTAAAGAGAAAGAATAGCAGAAAGAAAAAGTATCTCCCTTATGCAAGGCACACTGCAAGGCTTAGTAGCATGAAATTCACTTTCCAAAACTGATTAGCTATAGTGTCTAGCAATAGTACTAGTGACGTCATGAAGACTTCCCAATAAGACTCTGGTTAAAGGATTCACAGGGCATTATACATTCCCTGAATAAAATGAGTAGTTAGTAATTCCAAAACTGCAACTTTTGACTAAGTTACAAGTTGATAAGAAAATCTTTGACTGGGTTAAGTAAGATTGTGGCCTTTTAAGCTTACCCAAAAGAGAACAGACTAATGTTATCTTGTTGACAAGTTAGTGTTTCCTCAAATTAGAGAAAGAAACAAGGGACTTAGCTATCTTTAATTAGATGCTGATTAATAGGAAAAATTTATGAAATAAATGGTGATGGTTTACTCTAAGGGAACACGATCGTGCAGTGCTCAGAATCCTTAATATTAAAGAAACAAAAGCTATGTTAGGCTACATATTCCTTGGAATCCAAGGAACTGATTTTAAAAAGTAGAAAAAAATAATTAGAATTTCATGGAAGCAAAGATAGTAATAGGAAGAAAAAATCAGCTACTAAAAGCACTATATCAAAAAAATCCCAATGAGTAGAACCTAACAGAGGAAACATATGTGGCTGCAGAAGAAGTTAAATGACAACTGACTACCAAAGTAACAAAGTACTAAAATAATAGAAGTAGGAGGGACTTTCCATTAAGGAAATGTTCAGTCAGGAATTGCAACACGCAAGTACATTAATATGATGAAAGAACAAAGGAAGAAAAATATTTAAAGTATTTGAAATTCTTACTGACCACAGCAAGATACTAATAGGTGATGCCCCACCCTAAAAAAGGAGAAATTCATGACTTTTTATTTTGATTTATTATTTTCTCAGAAAAGGGCTAGTGTCCCATCAAACAAGCATGATGAGCAGACAAAACTATAGCTTGAGGCTGAGAGAGATGTGATGAAAGAACTCTTTAAGCATTATCAGTGATTCACTTTGGATCCAAATGAATTTCATTATGTAGTGCTGAAATGCTGAAAATGTTGACAGATCCTTAGATCCTGATTAGTAAACTGATTATTTGGGCTACAGTGCCACTCTACTAGGGAGATCTAGATTGAGCAATGGGGCCCTCAGTGAATGTTGAACATATTTATCAATCTAGGGAGGCCCATTAAGTAGGGGCCATCTAGCCTTCATCCTAGATCTTGCACTCTTCAATATTTTTATTAGTGACTTGAAGGAGGGAGGTGGAACAGAGAAGTTTATTAAATGTGTAGATGACACAAAATGGGTAGAATTGCCCAAAATTAAGGAATATGACACATCAGAAAATTATAAAAAAATAGCAAAATAAAATACAGAACAGATAAATATTTATTTAGAAAAAGGAATCAAAACTCACTGGTGATTCACAGCTGACCTATCATAAGACCCTCATTTGACACACCCATACTGAAACCCTTATAAACAGAAGAACACTGACACCCCCTAAATTCTGCTGAAGATGTTTCCTAGCCTGGTAATGAAACATTCAGAAATCAACCCACAAGCTTGGAGAACAAACCTTCACCCTCAATCAAATATCCAGGAAAGATGCATTGTACCTTACTAGATATGTAAATGTGAAAAGTTACTGTAGTTGGAGCAGATCATAAATGAAATTTATATAACTGCTGTAAAAAAAGGCAAATGTAAGTTTAGGTTGTATTAGTACAATCGGTTATATTTTCCAGAATACAGGAAATACAGGAAGAAAGATTTCAGTTGTACTTTCTGCTAGTCATACTTGAATATTGTGTCTAATTCTGGTCACCCCACTTTAAAAAGCACTCAGATCAAATCAGAACTGTTCAATGACATAATGGGAATATAAGAAATGATAAACTAAGGAGGGTAGGAAAACACTCTTGATGTACTTGGAGTATTTTCATACACACGAGACTATGGCGTATTTTTCATTTCACAAGAATGTGGAAATGTGATAATGGGTTTGAATAGCAAGAAGACACATTTTATTTAAACATCAAGGGAAGGGTATTATATAAGCATTTTGACAGTGGAACCAATTCTTTAGAAAGATAATAAACTCTCTCTTTCCCTAGACTTCATTTTTTTTCTTCCCTGGTCACTTACAACATCTAGCATCAGCCAGTTATTACTGGAAAATATAAAGTGTCTTCTTGTTACTATGTAGACTCAATAATAATTGGATAACTCTAGAAGAGGTCATAAAAACCACTGTGGAAATGGGCATATTTAAGAAGAAACTGGGTAGCCTGAGCTTTATAGTGACTTAAAGTGGATTCCTGCATTGAATAGAAGATTTGATTCAGAGACCAAAATGGGCTCTTCCAGATAAACCTTTCATTCTTATGTTCCTCTATAAGCTTAGTAAGAGAATTGTCTCTTTCTGGAAGACCATTAGATTCACAAAAATTACAGTTCTGAAAGGGATGCTGCAGCATGCAAAGAAGCATTTCCTTTTTCAACTTCAGCTCTTCAAAAGGCACTCGTTTTATTTGACTTTAGGAACTTCTCTCTAGTGATATCAAAATTGTTTCTCACTTTCTGAAATGCATTATAGGTGGCTGTTAACTCAGCTACCAAGATAAAAAGTTGTTTTATCTTAGAATGCTAATTGCACCCAAAAGTTAGAATCTTGTCTGGATTTATATGTGCCTTGCTTTTAAAAATTGCTTGCATCAGTTGAATAGTTTCCTCTCAAAAAGAAAACCCAACAGTGTAAACATTCATAGAATCATAGAATTGAAAAGAAGCTGGGATTTCATCTAGTCCAATTCAAGTCCATGATCATCCAGGGTGTCTGAAGAAATCTAATAGAAAAAAATTGAAGCATAGACCAGGCTAGAGTGAATGTATAGTGTGAGAGGAAAGCACTACCTGAATCATAGATGTTGAATGCTTTGATAAAGCACTTAGTGCTCAGGTTCGGTTCCCTTCCCTCCCTGCCCAAAGGAATCTGTTAATGAGGCAGAGGTGGGCACTTTTGGCCTGGAAGTGGAAAGGCATGGGATTTAGGGGACTGGTAGGGACTGAGCAATAGAAGTGGGTGACAGCACTGAAGTAGTGATGGACATTGGGAGATATAGTGGGTCACAGAATTTGAGATGCTCTCAAAGAAGGCAGACTCAGCTAATGTAACCGGTACCACATTGCAGCCCCCATGCTCAACCCTAAGACTTGGTTTCTGGAGTTTGGGAGACACTGAATTCTGGTTGTTCCTGCTCAGGTGGTCTGTAATAAAGTTTACCTCATCCATTTTTAACGATCTAATGAGGACTGACCCAATATACATTACAGAAACATGGCTGGACACAAAAGGTTTCTTTCTCAGAAATATGCCCTTCTGGGTTTTGAGTATGGCATTAGCCACCTATCTGGGATTGGGTGGGTATTGTGGTTACTGTCATCTGGTTTAAAGAAAAGAAGAAATAACCTTGAGGACCAGAAGAAGAAAACACAATTAAGAAAATGGTCATAAAAATGAAATCTGAGTCCAGGCCAGAAATGTAACCTGACCAAATGTCTCAGACAACCCCCTCCTTGTTCTTACAAAGATAAGAAAGTACTTTCAATAAAGGGAGGAATGGGGGAACACATTCAGACTTTCAAGATTCTATTACTGTCATCTTATAATAAAAGTATCATTAGGATGCATGATTTTGCATTCTTTGCCACTGTGGCTGAGCTGGTGATGAAGTTCCTTTGATTCCATCTTGATGGATTTCAATCTGTCTTCTTTGGGCCTGGATTCAAAGATAACTCAGGAGTTCATGCCTACCATGGACCTGATCAAATTTATGTAATGGTCCAACTCACAGCATTGATCACATATTACATCTGCTTTTTTGACTAGGGATGGTGGCAGTTTGATCTAGGGTTGAGCCAGCAACCTCAAAGAAGACACTGGTTCACACCCTTGTCAATGGGTCAAGATTGAAGTCTTAATGTGGGGTTCCTTAGGACTCAGTTGTTTCACTCCTTCTATTTAATATTGACATAAAGTTGCAGAATGAGGTCATTCAGTATCATGAGACGCAGTATGATGAGCACATTGATGATCTTCAGTTGTGTATTTATACCTTTCTGGATACATGATGCCATTCAAGCTCTTACCCAGTGCCTCATGGCTATAAAGATATAGCTGGGGAGGAATCAGTTATGACTTAACCCTAGTGAGATAGAATGGCTCTGAGTTTTGGAATCTCCTGGATCTGGAGAACTGCTATTAACAGACAAAATCTGGATGCAATCATTCAACCAACTGTCATTCTATCTAATACTAGCATAATCTATCCCATATGTTACCATTTTACTAAGAAGCATTATGCCATATCTTCCTCTTAAATTGATTAAGAATTAAGGAACATTATGTCATCCTTCCTCTTAGATAGACTAAGAATTATGATTTGACATTCTGATGTTGCCTATTCAGGGTTGGGGCATTTGCAAGGGAGGACAGGGTTAAGGACATGAAAATAGCAGGTATTGGTGATTGAATCTCAACCCCTTTTTACATGTATGTGATGTGTGTGATGCATTTTTCTCAGATTGTATCTGTTTGTAGCTTGCCCTTTTTACAAAATCTGGAACATCTATACCAAAACTCTTTATATAGGTGATTTCTTAGCCAGCCTCCATATTAACTGCTAACAACATAACAAGATCTTGCTATAATGTAACCGATTCTGAAATCTTAAATTTCACATTATTCTTATGATACAATCTTTTTTTCACAAGGTTTTTGTGGAGTTTACTAACAGGGAAAACAGCTGGCTCTTGTAGAAGCAGATAATTGATGAGTGATTAGCTATGTATGAGAGCCAAGATCATAAAACATGCCTCAGTGCAAGAGTAGAGAAGTCAGACCTTCTGGTGTTAGAAACAGAAACTTCTAGGGTTCTTCCAGTTGATCATGCTGGGTTTCTGGGAGTTGTAATGGTTCAACAACAACATCTGGAGGACCACAGATTTTTTGCTCTTCTTATGGAGGCTTAGAGGAAATTATGCTAATTATACCACTAAGGAAAGAGCTGTAAAAGGAATATTGTAATATAATTTTTTCAAAGATGTGTATTAATGCAAAAATGGGATAGTTTAAGCTTATATGCGGACATTTGCAAAAATATGGAGAGAAGCAGTATTATCCACACTGATATTGTATTCAAATTCACTTTACTAGGTCTTGATAGATGGCATTATTTAACTGAAAGGACCTGGAATATTCCTACTTTGTATGAATTTGATGGTGGTGGTGATATTACCCATTAAGTCATGTCTGACCTTGGTGATTCTATGGGCCAGGTCTTTCTATGACTTCCAAACTTACAATATGTCTTTGAGTTGTTCTGGTGTCAGTTTTGATGGTGTGTCCAGCTACCTTGTTATTTGGCTACCTGGTTTCCTTTTACTGCTAACTCTTCCAAGCAAAGATGTTGAGACTCTAGAAAAAGTACAGAGAAGAGCAACCAGAATGATTAGGGACTGGAGACTAAAACATATGGAATAAATAGTTTAGTCATGAATGATTAATAACTGATAAATATGTAAGCATATGTTAGTTTGACAATGTGAGAATTTATATGAACTGTGAGAATTTATATGACTATGAAAGGATAGCACAAAAGATTTGTAACCAACTGACACACTGTATGTATATAAAATGGAAGGTGGTTTTATCATTTTATGTTTTATCTGTACATGTTTGTCTTTAAAAAAAAATGTTTAAAAAATAATAAAAATAAAAAATATATATGAAGAATGGTTGCAGGAACTGGGCTTGGCTAGTCTGGTGAAGAGAAGGACCAGGGGAGACATGATAGCAGTCTTCAATATTTGAGGGGCTGCCACAGAGAGGAAGGGGTCAAGCTATTTTCTAAAGCACCCAAAGGCCAGACAAGGAACAATGGATGGAAACTGAAGGAGAGATTTAACCTGGAAATAAGGATAAACTTTCTGACAGTGAAAACAATCAACCAATGGAACAGCTTGCTCTCGGAAGTTGTGGGAGCGCCATCACTTGAGACTTTCAAGAAGAAATTGCACTGCCATTTGTCTGAAGTGGTGTAGGGTCTCCCTCTTGGGTGTGGGGTTGGACTAGATGACCTACAAGGTCCCTTTCAACTCTGATTATCTGTTATCATAACTGCTTTTTCCAATGAATTCCCCCACATGACATGGCCAAAATAAGTGAGACACAATTTTGTGATTTTTGCCCTGTCTGACCTTATTGGCAAACAATCTCAAATATTATCATGTTCAACCATGTTTGCTTTTCATCTCCCCTCAACACCACGCCATACAACTCTTTTGTCACTTTCTCTTGTGGAGTTCCTCAGCGAACCAATATGTAACCTGCCATTGGCACACAGGAGAGTCCACATAGCAGGAAAATCCAATCCCTCTGAAACACAGCATGATCCATTCATTGCCTGAGGTGAACTGAACTACCCTGTCATATATGAATCCAACTCTTATACTTGGCTTCTGGTTTACGGTGGAGTAGGTAACATTTTTCCTTAAATTTTTATTTTTCTAATGGCTTTCAAAGACTGGTTAATGCATGTTTAAAATGCTTGGGTTATGCTTCTCTGTTTGGTTTATGATTTAACAAAACATGGCCAAGCACAATACAGGTAGTCCTCAATTTACAATCACAATTGGGACTAGCATTTCCATTGCTAAGAGAGAGGGTCTGTTATTGAGGTACAGTTTATGCATATCTCTAAAGGACTTGCTTGCTCAAGGAAAGAGCAACTCTTAAATTATACTTTCTAAAATATCCAGATTTTAAAATAATATATATACACAGACACACACACCTCCATCCCTCAGGGTTATTTTTTTTTATTAATGTTTTGATTTCTTCCCAAATAACTGTAATGATGAGACAGTTATTGAGCAAATCATTCCATTGCCATGGTTATTGAGCAAATCATTCCATTGTTATCATTCCATTGTTAAGTGAATCATGTGGACTTTAAGTGAATCCAGCTTCCTCATTGACTTTGTTTGAAAATGGCTGAGAAGGTTGCAAATGGTGATCACATGACCCCAGGATGCTGAAACCATAATAAATACATGTCAGTTGCCAAGCACCCAAATTTAGATTACATGCTGAAATGGCTGTTTAGTACAAGGACTGGTTGGAAGTCATTTTCTTTTGTAGCATTATAATTTTGAATGCTCACTAAATGACTGGTTGTAAGTCAAGGACTACCTATATATAAATCCATGCGACATTTTTTTTCATTTATATCAGGGCTATCAAACTCCCAGCCTGTGGGTGAGATGCATCACCCACTGGTCATGCCCACATCTGGTTTATTGAAGGGGGAAAAAGTCCTGATATGTCACATGATGCTGCCGTGATGACATGAGTTTGACACCCTTGATTTATATGGTTGGAGGGGTGTAAAGAATAGCCAAGATTTCAGGTGTCTCATTTAGTTAAAGATAAATATATGTAAGGATCCTTCGGAATACCAAGTATTCTATGATCACCATAAGTTCAACATAAAATGTGCAGCTATATAAATGTTTTTTTAAAATAAATAGTAGTCATCCCAATTGCTCCAGCTACACTTTTGACTCTTCTGCTGGGTTTTCTGGAGACTCTGACATTAGAAACAACTTGATTTTTTTTTTTTTTTTTTTGGGGGGGGGTTCCATAATCAGTTTAACAGATTTCCTTTATATTACAGAAAGAAGACAGTTCTGAAACAATAAACCCCCAAAATTATTTACTGTTATTCTAAAACAGCAAATACAAAATTTCAACCCACACTTCATTAAAATCATTATGATTCTGTATAGTATTATTCTGATACTTCTATCATCGTATAAGTTTTGTTTTCTAAGTTTGCTGAAAGATTTTAATATAAAATTTTAATAGATGTATATCTTTATTTTAACCATTTTGTATCCATCTGCTGATTTTTTTCCCCCGCAATTGATTTTGTTTGTCCTCTTCAGGATGACAAAAGAAAGTTAAGATGTAAATTCAGTACATTCGTATATACATTTACTGAAGAGTGAATACTACTGTCTTGGATTCAATAAAGCTTAATTCTGAGTAAGTAAAGAAAAATACAAGTAAAAAGCCATCTTCATCCATAGATTATATATGAATTATTTTTGTTCATCCAGGTACTTTATTCTTTGCTGCCTCCTAAATTTGTAACTATATTGCAGAACATCCCACCGATAAATCAGCTTTTCCTTCTAAATCTTAGGCCTCACCTTTTCACAGCCTTTTGAAAATTCAACCTCTGTCAACTCAATATCTTCCTAGTGTGTTGCTCTCTGATTATGGCACTTGGGAACTATAAAAATGGCATATAATACATATGGATGTAGCAGACTGCATTACTGCTGTTGAACACAGAGAGCATTAATATTATTTATTTATCTATCAAAATTAAAAATTGCCCATCTCCCTCACAGGGACACTCTTGATGGTATGCAAATAAAACCAGCAATTCCAAATAGGAGGGGTTCAAAATGATTGAAGTATTTCTTAAGCCTTTGCACCATAATTTAATGTTTAAATATTAAAATATTAATATTAAACATATACCAACTGAATATAAAAATTTAAAATAGAGACAAGATAATAAAATTCAACATCAAAAGTTAATTAAAAGGTGGTGAGGGCCTTTAGGGCTCTAAACAGCCCCATGGTTGCATGTTCTTCCATGAACCCTAAGCAAGATGATAAGTATATAATAAAAGCTGTAATTATCCAGCCCACTGAAAAATTGGGACTAAAGTTAAATATATCACATTTTCCATGCGTCCTTCCACTGTGGTGATTGATATGTCTTCCCATTTTTGCACATATATGAATGTTGCACTGTCAACATATATAACAAAGTTCCCAGTTTTCTTTTAAGTTCTTTATTCAACAGCCATAAAGGACAATGTCTGGTTTCAATTTTATATTTGCGTTATAAATCTTTTGAATTAAGACAAACATTGCCAATTTAGAAATATCTTTTGCCATTATTTAAATAGAAAACTAACTGTCAAATGAATTAAAACATGTATCAGTTTATGCAGAGATTGTTATTATTCATTTAATTGAGATATTAGGTTTAAGATGTTACATCTTCAAATTGCAATACATATTACCAGGTATGGAAAATTTTAAAATAACAGATGATATCTATCTGTCTGTCTGTCTGTCTATCTGTCTGTCTGTCTGTCTATCAGCCATCCAGCCATCCAGCTACCCAGTTATCTAGCTATCTAACTATCTAGCTATCTGGCTCCATTATCTATCTTTTACTTTCCAACAAAATATATTATAATAATTGCCATCATTCTTCACTATACTCAGCAGGTCCATGTTGGATCTTTTGTAGCTGCAGAAAACTTGTTTGACACTGCCTTCTTCTGACATGTTTTTCAACTTTCCAATCTAGACTATAACCATAGTATTCTCTGGTGATCTCCCAACTAAATACTAGTCCACCTGAACCCTGATTGTTTTCTGTAAAATTAAATCAACTGCTTCCACCAGCTAAAATATTTGGGGAGTTTAGATAATGGAAATGTTCTGTTTATACACCCAAAGCAGGTAAAGTTGATTCCCTATTGGAAAGCTGCCCTTGAGCAAGATTTGGAAACATAAAATTTATTGTTCTTGTGCAAGAGGTACATAAGTATTTGTATATTATTCTTGTGCAAGAGGTACATAAGTATTTGTATTGTGAACTAAGGCAACCACAAGCTTTTTGAAGATTCCATAAATTGGTAACATGAACTAAAATGCATCATAAGTTGGAGGTTAAGTGCTTAAACAGCAAGAAAAACAAGGAATAAAATTGTAGTGAAGCATAAAAATGATTTCCTAATACAGTAACGAACTGATCTGATTTGTACTTTTTTGACTCATATACAAGTCAGAACACAATTATCTTTTAGATTTCACACTTTTTCAAGTACATACTGTACTTGTCAGGTCAAAAAACTACTTGATGTGTATTCTATGATAAAATATAGATATAGACATGTATTTTCTTTGGGGAAAAAAGCATCTGAAAAAAGCATTTACAGTATTTAAATGTGAAGATTTATATGACTTTTTTGTAAGCATTTATTTTTTTAAAATGCAAATTAATAAAGGGGGAAAGAGGAAACAATTATGCAAACAAGCTTATGAGAAACTGCGTTGGGCCAGAAACAGATTGTTCTATGTTCCCCTAGTGAATCAAAGCCACTGGCCTAAAAGGCTAATTGAAGAAACAGTTAAAGGAAATGTAGTTAGCACAGCTAGATAGTTCAAGATTTTTATTAGACTTGCTCTTTGTTTTAGGTCAGAATGTTGAATCCATAGCTGCTTCATATCTTTAGACTTAGAGAATTTCTTCAGCATCTCACACCAAAAGAACCATGCAGCTGACCAAAAAAGAGAAATAAAAATGTATTTTTGTCTGTCTGTCTTTCCATCCATCCAAATTAGATTATCTCCATTTCCTGAAGAAAACTCTGTGTGATAAACAAAAAACAAAAGTAGGCAAAAACAAATCTTCTTTATTTAAACCAGGCTTGTCCAACCCGCGGCCCATGGGCCGCATGCGGCCCAGGTCCCCTCGTAATGCGGCCCAGTGCCCACCCCAACCTTTGTGCCAGAGCCAGCGAGGAGGAGGAGGAGAGGCAGGCACGAGGCGGGGCAAGGCGAGCGCCAGGCCAAGCAGCAACAGAAAAGGCGGGTACCATCAGAGCGCCACCTCCTGCTGTTGCCGCCGCCGCCACCACCACTTCTGTCCCCGCTGCCATTTCTGCCCCCGCCATCGCTGCCGCTTCTGCCCCCGCTGCCACTTCTGCCCCCGCCGCCGCTTCTGCCCCTGCCGCCACCCCCGCCGCTTCTTCCCCGCTGCCGCCACCACTTCTGCCCCCACTGCCACCCCCGCCACCGCCACCGCTTCTTTCCCCGCCACCGCTGCTGCTTCTGCCTTCCAGTCCTGCCTCATCCAGCTGGGCCATTTGCAGGAGGAGAGGTAGGCGCGAGGCGAGCGAGCTTTCTCCCCCCACCCGCAAAATTTGGCCAGAAAATAAACCGTGATAAAAAATAAATAATTTTTAATAAATAATAAAAACATCTCACTAACTTAATTTCCAAATAAATTTAATATGTTAACTATGTTTTCTATGGTTTTTTTGGATGATCAGGTATCATTACTGTTATTTTATTTTATGTGCGGCCCAAACCAAATTTTCATCTTCTAATGTGGCCCAGGGAAGGTGAAAGGTTGGACACCCCTGATTTAAACCAACCAATCTTATGCACTCATCCAGAGCATCCATCACTAAGTTTTAAGCCTCAATGCCTGGTGTAAGAGCCAGGTTTTCACAGTTTTCCAAAAGGCCAATAGAGATGGAGTTGCATCAAGGCATGCATCAAGACCGAGAAGGAACACTTGTGGCCCACCAGGCAACACTGTTTAACTGAGGGTACCAGAGCATTCTTAAATCTGATGGGGCAGGCAGAATTCACTGGAGAGAGACAGTCCAACAAATAACCTGATCTCACATTATGTTGGGTTTTAAAAGTGATAACCAGCATCTGTCAACCCTGAAGCTGGCCTGGATGAAGCCATCTTGAAACTTCAGTGTTGCCATGCTGGAGCTGAGGGATAGGGATAGGGGATTAGAGATAGCTGGGGTTGGAGAAGATTCCTCAGAATTCCATGGTCAGCCAAGAAAATAAACCAAAAGATCCTTGAATAAATCAACCCCAGGTTCTCATTCGAGGCAAAAATTACCAGCCTCAAATTATCATCCTTTGGATACATTAGGAAAAGAATTAACACTCTGGAGAAGACTGTGTGTCAGCCTTCAAGATTTATTTCCTTTGCTTTGCATCTTTCAGCTGTCATAAGTAACGGGAAAGGAGAGGGGACATGATTATGGGAAGTGAGCTGGAGGAGTTACAAAACAGAACTGTATAAGTTGGGGGGGGGGATTTCTTGCTTAGGCTTCTATCCTATGCTCAGCTGCAGCTCTTTATCAAAATATGTCAAGGTCAATGGACAGAGGCCTCATCACCACCTGGAGATGCCCACATGATGCTATACACAACTTTTAATTGGATGAGCCAATTGAACTATTGGGGGTGGGAATGTTGCCATCACTTTGTATATGTGATTTACGTACTCATTTTCTCAGATTCAGAATTATTTTGTTACTACCACTTGACTTCCAGTCAAAGATATCTTTTCTCTAATTAATGGAGTCTAAGTATTTCTTTCTTGGATTTTGAATGGAGCACCATCTGATATTATATGCTACAAAAGGTGGAAGGAAGGGGAACAGGACAACCAGCAGCAAGATAAATGGACTCATTTACAGTGAAAATGTAACCTGGTCTTTCAGATGAAAGATCTGAAAGACCAGGTTAAGGCTAGACGATCATGGAGAAAATCTATGTGGTCAGTAGGAGTCAAAAAGAACTTGATGGCACATAATCAAAACTATATCTTATCAACTTGTGTCCTTGAATCCCTCCTTGAAAGCATCCTAATTTCAGTATCAATGTGGGAGAATCCTGAAACATTATTATACCCATTATTGTTATATATTATTTTTCTACAGTTATTGTCTCTGATGTAACATGCTGTACTGATACAAGCAGGACTGTTCTGAATTATGAATCCTCAAATTCAGAAAGTTGCAGGTGTTTAATCTGGTTCACGAAATGTTAATTGTGCTAAGTTCACATTCAAATACAATCTGAAGTATTCTTTTCAATCTTTTAAAGGTCAGCCTTTAAGGAGTGGAGGGAGGAAAATTCCAAATAAAAATCAAAACATTGCTGGGCAAATTTCAGACAGAGGCACTCTTCTATTTTCATGCAGCCAGGGCTTAATGATATGTATTATCATCTGCACATCTGCCAACTTGAGATCAAGGCCTGTGGCAATCCATTATTGAAGATCTTGGGTTAACCCTGGGGAATTAGAAGAAGAATGAGACCTAGATTTCCTCATGCCCAGCAACAGCTCAGTCCCTTCCTCTCATTGGAGCTCCTTTTGCACATCAATACAAGAATTTTATCTATTATTTCCAGATCCCCAGTCAGTTTTCCTTGCCTCCTCCCAATCAAGGTTCTCTAAGCTATGTGCTGAGAGCTCAAAACATTGTTAGAGACTTCTTGGTCTGTTTCTGTTGATCCCCACTGGGAGGAGGTTTGAAGTATTTCTAGGAGGACTACCAGATTCTGTAATACCTTTGTTCCATCCATCTGGTAAACTCTCAAGATTCATTTTTCTCACCATGTACTGTACATGTATACATCCGAACTAGACTGTGTTGTTTCTCTGTGTCATATAATACATGTGGGTATATGCATGTGTGTGCATATGTGTACACATACGCACACACACACACACATTTCATTTTATTGTATGCTGATTAATGTACATTCAAAGTGACAATAATGTTATTCTAAGTCTAAGAGAGCTTTGTGTTTCAACCATAGTCTACCTAGAGATATGCCAGGAGCCTGGGTTTGGTCCAGCCTCTAATTCACCTCTTTCTCCAGCCTCTTTCACACTTCCAGCCTCCATTCTCTCACCTTCCTTGGAGTCCTGTTGCTGCGAATCTCCTGCTGTGTTGCCTTTTTTTCTCCAGGAAGCTGTGATTCCATGACTTTATCTTTCTCTCACATGGAAGACTGTTCACCAAAGCCAAAAAGTATCCCTGCTCTCCCTTTCTCTAATGGTGGTCTCTGAGCAGGCAGAGTCGGAAGTTACCTCTTTTTTTCTGATCTTAGTCATATCAATCCCCTGCATGACATGGCTCTCTGACTCTCAACAAGGGCATTGTATCTCTTAAAATATGGCAGTTTATTAGCCATTTCCTCCATCATCATTCCTTTTACTCCCAACTTTGTCCCCTGTCCAACCATCTGTAATCCATCTTCTCTGTCAGCATCCAATTTGTGTTTGTTTCTCATCTTTCAATTTTCTTCTGCTTCTAACCTCTTCCATAACATTCCTGCTACCAGTTCTTTTTCTGTAGATATTCTCTTCACTTTCCCTCAATCTCTGTATTGTACCTCCAACTTCTTCCTTGTTCTTCTTCTATTGTTACTACATCCCACTCCCTCCCAAAGAACCATACCCTAACTCATTAGTCTCAGCAATCACCATCTTTCCTAAGCCCCCCTCTACACTATAGCATGAAAATTCTCTAATGATATCTCTCAAAATCAATGACAGTCAGACAACCAAAGTCCATTCACCAGTTAAGATCCAATTTAAATTCATGCAGGTAGGCAAATGACAAATTTTATTGGAATTATTAGACAAACACTATTATACCTTATATTTATTTAAAAATGTTTGTCATTTAAAGAACCAATATTTTATTTGCCAAAGTTATGTTTTCTGGCAAAGCTGATAAGAGAAATTTTAATTCCAGGACAGTAGAACTTGTTTGTTTAGAAGGAAAGTGACTAATGAAAATCTAATTACATTTCCTGTAGTTGGCAAGTAAGAACTGTGAATTTCATGAGGAAACACTATCAGCTTCCCCCATCTTTGTTTATGTGACAAAGATTTCCAAGATCTCTCTGTGTGTGTGCATGAGCACTGCATTTGTTGCATATATTATATACTGTAAGTATGTACAGGTGAAAAGTCAGCTATATACAGGTGAAACTCGAAAAATTAGAATATCGTGCAAAAGTTCATTTATTTCAGTAATGCAACTTAAAAGGTGAAAATAATATATGAGATAGACTCATTACATGCAAAGCATGATAGTTCAAGCTGCGATTTGTCATAATTGTGATGATTATGGCTTACAGCTCATGAAAACCCCAAATCCACAATCTCAGAAAATTAGAATATTACATGCAACAAGGGTTGTACATAGAACAATATGGGACCTGTGAAAAGTATAAGCATGCATATGTACTCAGTACTTGGTTTGGGCCCCTTTTGCAGCAATTACTGCCTCAATGCGGTATGGCATGGAAGCTATCAGCCTGTGGCACTGCTGAGGTGTTATGGAAGACCAGGATGCTTCAATAGCGGCCTTCAGCTCTTCTGCATTGTTTGGTCTTGTGTCTCTCATCTTTCTCTTGGCAATGCCCCATAGATTCTCTATGGGGTTCAGGTCAGGTGAGTTTGTTGGCCAATCAAGCACAGTAATCCCATGGTCATTGAACCAGATTTTAGTGCTTTTGGCAGTTTGGGCAGGTGCCAAGTCCTGCTGGAAAAGCATCCCCATAAAGTTCATCTGCGGAAGGAAGCATGAAGTGCTCCAAAATCTCCTGGTAGATGGCTGCGTCGACCCTGGACTTAATGAAGCACAGTGGACCAACACCAGCGGATGGCATGGCTCCCCAAATCAACACAGACTGTGGAAACTTCACGCTGGACTTCAAACATCTTGCAGTGTGTGCCTCTCCATTCTTCCTCCAGACTCTGGGTCCTTGGTTTCCAAATGAGATGCAAAAGTTGCTCTCATCAGAAAAGAGGACTTTGGATCACTGAGCAACAGACCAGTTCTGTTTTTCTTTAGTCCAGTAAGACACTTCTGATGTTTGTTGTTCAGGAGCAGCTTGACAAGAGGAATACGACATTTGAAGCCCATGTCCAGGATCCGTCTGTGTGTGGTGGCTCTTGATGCACTGATTCCAGCCTCAGTCCACTCCTTGTGAAAATCCCCAACACTTTTGAATGGTCTTTTCCTGACAATCCTCTCCAGGCTGCGGTCATCCCTGCTGCTTGTGCACCTTTTTCTTCCACACTTTTCCCTTCCACGTAACTTTCTATTAATGTGCTTTGATACAGCACTTTGGGAACATCTAACTTCTTTTGCAATTACCTTTTGAGGCTTTCCCTCCTTATGGACGGTGTCAGTGATGGTTTTCTGCACAACTGTCAGGTCAGCAGTCTTTCCCATGATTGTGATTCCTACTGAACCAGACTGAGAGACCATTTAAAGGCTCAGGAACCCTTTGCAGGTGTTATGGCTTAATTAGCTGATTAGAGTGGGGTACTTTGAGCCTAGAATATTGAACCTTTTCACAATATTCTAATTTTCTGAGATTGTGGATTTGGGGTTTTCATGAGCTGTAAGCCATAATCATCACAATTATGAAAATCATGTCTTGAACTACCTTGCTTTGCATGTAATGAGTCTATCTCACATATTAGTTTCACATTTTAAGTTGCATTACTGAAATAAATGAACTTTTGCACAATAGTCTAATTTTTCAAGTTTCACCTGTATATACGGTGTACCAAATGAAAGTCACATAGGCAAAGTCCAGCCCCATAAACATTTTATTATGTAAATTGGATTAAATGTTTGAATTGGTTGACATTTTCTAAACCCTTCCCTATTTACTTAATACATGACCTTTTAACTTTCCTATGTACAATAATATTTTTGCAGAGAATTAATAAAATGTATTGTGATTGGCTTATAGGACCTAACCTTTGGTACAGCTTCTCTGTATGTATTTGTTGTAATGCTATTTTTTAAAAAAGGATGGGTTAATAAGACAGCTATTTTTATAGCAGGAAATTTAAGCAGGATGTCTAGCAAAGCCGTCCAATAAGCTCAGAAACAGAAAATGGAGGAAAAATGCATCAGATGGATTTCAAGTTCAGTAATTAAGGCTGTAATGCAATACAGAGGTATCTGGGAGTGTATGCAACTGAAGCCAGTGAATTTGTTGCAGAACAAGTACACACAGGAGTCCTTTATAGAAAATGTATTTGTGATAATATCTTAGTCTAAACAATCATCTTGAATTTGGATATGAAATTACTTTAACACTCTCACTGACCCAGATGCTTCTGTCTTTATAGAGAGAATTACATTGTTATTAATATGCATCCAAAAATCATCAGAAGGGATCAAAGTGAGATGAAATGGGAAAATATTCATAAGAGTGAATGTTGGATATTATTTCCTGGTCAGCAACCACAACCTTCATTCTCCTGGGTGGCCTAAGTGACTTCTGCAAGAATGTTTGAAAGGTACAGTTTTTGGTGAACTCTGAAATTAATTGATATATTCTACAGCTGCATGTTATATATTATTTGTGAAATATATTGATTGGAACTTAATTACTCGTATGATTTTTTGTACTTTTTATTATTCTGTTTTCAAAATGTATTTTCAAAATGTATTGAATTTTATTTTATAATGGATGTTTATAAGCTTGACTTTGACAATTTAGAAATGCTAATTTTTGTACAGAGATTTTTGCTGTTGTTTATAAAACACATCAACATGGAAATGGAGCTGAATGGATTGATGGGTGAGTATGTGAGAAAATTATATGAATGTCAGTGCATCATATCATTACCATTTGCCACTTCCTAATATTGAATGAAATCCTCCAATTTGACATCATCTAGACGTATCAAAACTGCAATGGTTAGGGAGTTACAATACAACTGAAAATATATGCTTTAGTCTGGTCTTGAGTGAACAAACAAAAAAATTTTAAAAAAACATTTGAAATGGCTTCCAATGATCTGAGAAGATCTTGGTTCTCCTCTTTCCCACATCATCCCAATTCTAATCTTGCAATTACAGGGGCAAGATAAATATTTTTTTCCAGGGATGTCTAGTTAGCCTATCTTCTCTTTGAAACACTATTTTCTAGTATATTTTAAAAAATACCTCTAGCAATTATCCTGCTGTGTCTGGGATCCCATTCTTAATTGCCTATAAAATGGAGACCATTTGTCCAATCTGTCTGAAACTTGGCAGGACTGATCCTTTAGAGGAAGAGCAGAATGCCTGAAAAAATTCATGGTATTTAAATAAGGAAAAACAGAGTTACCAGCAGGAGAATGGGGCTTCAGTGAAAGTAATGGGGAGTTTATAGCATGTCATCCATTTCTAATTGCATATCAAAATGGGCCATCAATCTCTCTGAAATGTGTCACTGGGGAAACAATACAATGAATGTAAATTTCTTGCCATTTAGATAGAATTCCAGATTCCAAAGAAAAGCAGTGAAATGAAATAAACTAAACATTGTAATGTATTCTCCTTTTTGACAGAGTTGATGGTGCCAGAGTACCTAATACTCTATACCCATATACCTCACCACTCATTTGTTAAGGTCCATTGTAGATCAACCTCACAAAGTATGAGGCTGGAGCTGGCAGACCGGAAGATGAGGAACTTGGTATCAGAGAGGACTGTTTCATAAACTAGGCTAAGAGTTAAAAAAAACAGGCTGCAAGCAGTCCCTTACAGCAAAAAGGCAAGGAAAAAAACCTGGCACCATCAGATTTTTAGCCATTCTAATAGCTGATAGTGATCATAATACAGTCCCTTGTATCTGCAATAACATACTTTGTCTACTCAAGCTGAATTTTAGCTTCCCATAATGAGGGCACATTCTTATTACAGTAGCCTTGGGGCAGTCTCTGACACCTATTGGGAATTTTTACCAAAAGTAAAAATCAAAGGCAAACAAACAAACAAAACCAAAAGAGCTCAAAAGGAATATCCCCATACATTTGGAAAAGGAAGTACAGGAGTCTCAGTAATGTGTTCAGTTTTTGTTTTTTTTAGATCTCAGCAGGTACTTTGATTATTAGCATTCATGGCCTAAATCTATTGAATTATTATGAAACAGCATTCATTAGTGATATGTTTTCCTTGCTTGTTGAAGTTCTTTGAATTAAATAGTTAAAGGGTTTTGCTATACGTTTTGCAATGTTCACACTTAATGTGTCTGTTAGCTTTAAATGACATTTACTGAACAGCAGAGATTTGTATTTGCATAAAGATGTACAATTGATTGCATTGATTCTCACAAGGAAAGTAATAGCCATGCGTTCTGTATTGATATTTTTATTCCTTACAGGAAAATTAGTGGAACGAAAATTAAAACATATGAAGAAAATTCATGCTCATTTTTATATATCATTCCATATCTTACTACCATTCTACATTTTCTATATAGCTTCTCCCCTCTTTTAACTTTCTTAATTTTATTTTATTTATTTCATCTCAATTCAGATCATTATACTTATATTCTTTGTCTGTCCTATTTCAGCTGTCTATTATCTTTTCTCATTAAACAAGATCTCTCCTGTAATCACTGATTGGAGTATGACGCCTTTATATCTTTCTCCTAAAATTATAACACTTAATATTATACATAACTTCCATTCAGATTCTGCTTAGTACATTCTAAAGCTACACACTATATTTTTAAAAAAAGAAAAAAAATGAATTAAAACAACAATCCATACCAATTCAATTCCATCGTTAATATTGATATTCATTTAAATCTTAAACATTTTATAGATTACTTTTCAAATAGGTATCATGCTTCTATGGGAACACTTATAAACTTTCCATAGTTACTCCCCCCCCCGCACTTCACTTATATTTTAAAACATTGTGTAATTAAAATGTTCCCATTCCTTCCTAATTCAATTCTCTCATTCATTTCATTTCATTTATTTTGTTCACAAAAGTTTCACTGAATTACACTGACTATTTTATCCCACTTTTTAATCATATGTTGTTTCCAATTTTCTAACATTATTTCTAATGCAAATATAACAATACAATCTTATGTACCTTTGCAGAATTGCTGTTTCAATTAAATTTTTACCCATTATCTCTAAATAAGTCCTGTTTCTTTACATCTTGCTCCAAATCTTTGTAGCTTCTCTTCCCTCCTTCCTCCCTTGCTTCTTCTCTCTGGCCTTTTTACCCCCTTGTCTCTCCACCTCCCTTTCCCTCTTCTGTGTTTCCCTTTTCTGTTGCTTTCTAACATTATATCCACTTTTCACCTTATTTTTCCCTTTTTTTTGTTGTTTTTTTAGGTCTTAAATTCTCCATTCTCTTTCCCCCCTTTCCCCTTTCTTCCCCAGATAAAGTTACTTGTTCATTAAAGATGGCTTCTTCTTTGTCCCAATCTTCTTGTTGCGCAGTCTTTTCTTGTAGTTTCTCGTAGGTACAAATTGCCATTTCTAAGAATTGAAAAATGGAGCCAAAAGAGCCCTTCCCTTCTTGTTCCCCTTCTTTATATTTTTTTAAATTCCATTTTCAGTTCATCCACAAGTGATACCATTGTAAAAAAAATTTAAACAACCACCCAATTGATTTTAATCATTCAAATATAATTTCCAGAAGTCCCAAAGTCACCAAGCAATCCAAATACACACAAGCTGTTTCTTTTAACACTTTCTTCTTTTTTCACTTTCTCTTCCTGGGGTTACTATTTAGTTACAAAGTTCCAGTTAAAATGTATCTTTAGAAGTCTTATTAAGATTTAACTTTAGATTCTTTTAGATTCCAGGCAGACCCCTCCTTCCAAATCCTGCTCTTATTCTTTTCCTCTCCCTTCCCACTTACAGCAAAAAAAAATTTTTTTAGTGTTCAGAAATCTTTACTGTGCCCTTGGCATTTAATTTTACAGTTTAATTACCTATTGGTGCCAAAGCGGGTTTTTCCGATTTCTCATTCATCTCTCTTCACTGTCAATGTAAGGAAGGAGAGTGGAAAAAAAAGTGTTTTCCCTTTTCACTTTCATTCGCTGCTTCGGAGTCTTCTTTGGGAGTGATGTATCTTTTATAAAATTTAAATTCCAGGATACCTTAGTTATTGCTTCTTATCCCAGTCAGCCAAAACTTTCACTTCTTAATTTCCTCTTGTACTTTCTTTTCTAGATGAGTGCTTCTTTGAGGCGGCCATTTCTGACCGCCATTCTTACCGCCTTCGGGAAAGGGAGTTTAGCCAGCTGAGAAGGAAAGATGCGGCTTTCCTCGACCCTCTGGAATCTCCTCCCTCTTCACCACCTCTACGGGGTGGCTTAGCCCCGAAGCCAGCTGGCTTGGGGTGGTCCAGTGGCGAGCCCAGGCAGAAACTGCACACAATCGCGGATTCCTGCCTGCTGCCGAAGCCCTGCAAACTGGAAGTCCCCAGCACTGTTCCAAAATTTGAAAGACTGCCACAAAAAGAAGGTCAACCTATTCTCCAAACACCTGAAGGTAGGACAAGAAACAATGGGTGGAAATTAATCAAGCAGAACCAGCCTAGAACTAAAGAGATGTTTCCTGACAATTAAGAACAATTAATCAGTGGAACAGTTTGCTTTCAGAAGTTGTGGGTACTCCAATTTGGAGGCTTGGAGGGATTTGGAGAAGACCTCCAAGGTTTCTTCCAACTCTGTTATTTTGTTATATCTTGACCAATGTATCTATCATGTGCCTTGCAGCTTCTATGCTGAAATCTTCATAAGAGTTCATAAACAATTCACATTTGAGAATAATTTTTAATTGCTACAAAGAATGTGCTCTAGTGTTTGCTCCCAATTATTTCCCAGTCAAATCCAGATAATAAGAAGACATGTTCAGAAAACATATGGTTGTCACTTTTTCTGGGGGATTTATGGGTATATTGACATAGTCACAATTTTCAAAAAATGCTGAAGCAGCTTGGAAAGACACACAAATTACAATGGATTTAAAGCTGCAAAATGCATACATGTAATGATGTCTACTTCTGAAATCCTAGAACAGGAGACAGGAATTCATAGGGAAAAGGACAAAGCACTGCAGGAGATTGGGTGCAAAATTGATGGAACTGTCCTAATCATGTGGGTTGGATCATGACTTCTTATGAGGGAGAGTTTGTTGACAGAATTTTGCTTTTACATTGAGTTACTAGTTGGGTAGAGTTTTGGCTGGTACAAAATTTGTTTTTGGCATTTCTGTATTGTGTTGTTGCTTGATACTATTGTCTGTTCTGGATTCACCTTATCCAATTTAGAAAGTTAAGCAGGACTAGGTCTGTTCAATACTTGAATGAAAATCTTCATACCAAGAAATATTATACCAAATATTCCATACTTGGAATACCAAGCCTATAATCTTGATCAAGAAATTTCATATTTTATATTACATTAAAAAAGCAGATGCCAACAGTAAAATTGTTTCTATGCCAAAAAAACTAATGTACATATTCATAATAGCTATATTCAGTTTGAAAGAGATTTTATTTTATGGTTGTACTATAGCTTTTGTGTAGTAAAAAAGAGATTGGGACCAGTGATAGTCATAGGTTTCCCACTTTTGCATTAAAATGTGAAATCCTACATTGAAACTGGATATTAAGCGTAGGCAAAATGAAGTCCTTTCAGAACAAGAGCATTTATAGTAAATTTACATAGCCCTCTGTAAACTGGATTTCAGCAGATGTATTAGATTTCAATTTTCATAATTCTCCACAGATTAGCCAAGTATAGTTCTATTGGAATTATAGGAATTGACATCTAATTCAACGCATAAATATCAAATTGCAGAAATCATTTCTCCAGTGTAGGATGTTGGCTTGCACCCTAGTCTAACTGAGTTTGCATAGCAAATTAAGAAGACAGCCTAACCAAAGTGTTTTCTCTCATTGACTTTAGTAAACAGGTAAATTCACAAATCAATATTCTGAGAAAGATACACACAAACACACACACACACAATTTGGTGCCTGAATTTAGACTCCCTGTAAGAATAATTCAGTTTGTTTGGGCAATCCCAGGGATAACACAGTTACTTTGGTCCAAATACTCAGCAGTACTGTGAATAATCTGCAGGGCTGCACAACTTTCTAGAAAAAAAATTCAGTTGGGCAAGAACAATTTTGATGGAAAACCTGCTTGAGCTAAAATAATATCTATGTTTTATTAAATAACAAAAAAAAGAGCTTCATTTACCTAGATAAACAGATAACATTCAATTGATTTATCTCAATTCCATATAGACTATAGTGACTTTTTTCTAAGGAAACTAGTCTTTACTATGTTGGCCAATGGTAAAATAAATCCATAGCTGAGTGATAATTTCATTAGGAGCAATCAACATAACCCAAAATAATATGCAACTATCACATAGCTATGGATTTATATAACAAACATAGAGTAAAATAGTCAAATGTTTATTACCTAGATAGTCAGAAAACAACTTACCTGTATATAGTTTAGGTTTTCACCTTGCTTTTTTCTTGTCATTAAAATTCTAGGTAAACAGAATCCTTTTGTTGTCAAAATAATAAATGAAATAACCAAATATGCCTTTTACAAGTCTCCTTTCTGGTCAAACAGAAACTTCTAATTTGCTATTATCTGATTGGAAGAAAAATGTTTTTATCTCATTTCAGGACTGTCAAAGCATGGTAAAAATAAGTCAAGATGGCATTCATGAAACTACAACAGAAACTTTGCCTAGTTTTTAAATGTATCACATGTGCAACTTGACTTTTCCACTTCCATTTAACTTTCTGAGTACATCCTGCAGATTACTGTACTCCTGATGGGTCTCAAACAATCAAATATGTAGGAAGGGAATAGAAAGACATAATTATAGGTTTTATACAAAGAAATGTAGAAAAATATTTAAGGGGAAAATAAATAACTTAGGTATGCACACAGGCACAAACTTTTCTGAATTAAAACATACAGAAATATCATTTGCTGTTTTCAATTTAGTTATTTAATGGTAAGCACAGGAGATGAAATCTTCTAGAATTCAGTAGACTACCTTACCTTCAAAAAATTATTAGAAGTTTCTAACATGCTGTAGCAATCTATTGATTCATTTGCCTAAAGACCACATTTTGTTTGTGCAAAGGTTTTGACAATCAGGCTGTTACTGTTTCACACATTTATAGATCTGTTCTGTAAAGGTAGTGGGATTGATGAGGAATACCCTGAGGGCATGGAATCTGACCTTATGGGGCTTACACTGATACTATAAAGAAGAGAAGTGTGATGTTCCATATACTGGCTTCAGAGATAGTATAGATTCTCTCTCCCTCCCTCCCTCTCTCCCTCCCTCTCTCTCTCTGTCTCTTTCTCTCTCCTCAAAAAGAAAAGTCTAATGATTCTTCTGATTCTGGGACAACATCCTAAAGACTATAGAATTGTAGCTTAATGGAAGATGCATATTAAAGATCACCATAAATCTAAGATTCAGAAATATCCAATGCAAGAAAAGGCTGAGAAACCTGGCAAGGAAGAACCTGTTGGCTGTCAAAGTATATAATAATGGACCAAACAGATAAATGACTTCAATGAGTATAAGGAGATACCTCAAATAAGAATGAAACTCCATATGTTGGTAATGGTCTACTTTAATTGCAATGATTTGCATTTCTTCTATTAAATATATAGTCATTGTTACAAACCATAGCAAGTGGCTTAATCAATCAGACCTAATGTCAATCTTGTTCAGAACCATGTTTCATATAGTAATGAAGCCAACATTGTTTTGGTATTATAGAGTTCTAAAGCATCTTTCCAAAGTACAGCAATAACTTATAATGAGTACAGCATTATAAGTTAGCAGTTCTAGAAAATAACATATTTATATGCACACACTAACTTCACATACATGATGTTGAGTGAATTTAAGCTGTCAGTGATTGACAGAGATATTTTGGGATTGAAGTAGCTTAGTTAAAAAGAAAAAAAAACATGAACCCAGTGTAGCTGCTGTGAAAAAGCTCAAATGGAGATCATTAGGCAAAACACACATACATAAAAAAATAAGGTCATGCAGTTTGGATTTGAAGGCAAAAAGATGTATTTCATGCAAAAGCATCTGAACAAATTGGCAGTAAATGTGTCTTTTTCCAACATCATGGAATAACTGACATTGTGGTGCATGTAATTAGTTGACATTGTGGTGTGTGTGATTTCAGGAAAAGATTTAGCTGCCTTAAGTAATTGTAGACAGATACCACATGAGGAGAAGAGCCTAATGCTGGGAAAGACTGAGGACAAAAGAAGAATGGTATGATAAAGAATGAGGTGGCTGGATGGAGTCCCTGAAGAAGTTGGCGTGAGCTTAAATGGACTCCAGTGGATGGTAGCAGAAAGGAAGGTCTGGAGGAATGTTGTCCATAGGGTTGCGATGGGTTGGACATGACTTTGTGACTAACAACAACAACCACATGAAGTTTTCTGAATACTCTGAAGCATCTGTGTTGCTTTATATTTTAATACTCCATATTTATGTCTGCAGTTAGAAGTAGTACTACTGTGATTGCAAAGGAAAATAGTGCCCTTCAGAATGTGTTGAAGAAATTGGAGATATGGTCTACTCAGTTGATTTATCTATAAACTTGGAAAATTCCAAAGGACATCGTGCCTAACTCTATGGCAATCATTACAGGAGACTGGGATAGCCTTTCCTGAATGAATTTATGGCTATGGATTTCAGTTAACATTTACAAGCAACATTCATACTTATTTTGAAAGTTTCTGAAAGGCTTGCAAGAGAAATATTTTATAAAAAATGTGAAAATATTCTCACAACTAGATTGCAAAAATCATTCCTTCTAATGGAAAGAAATTGAAAAATCAATGTCAAAGATCTCATTTTTTAAAGCCAAATCTGTAACATTTATTTAAGGAGTATTTTTTAATCTGGTTTGGGGGAGGGGGGAATAAATGTAGTTTTTAGAGAGAAAAAAGGAATAGAGAATGCTTGCCAAGGCATTTCTGATAGATAGATTCAAGTGCATAAGTAGAATGTCCTGGGTTCCCCAATAAGCATGTCCCCAGCTTCTGAAAATTCTGAGCTGGCAGGAGAAAAAGAAAAGTAGAATTGTCACATTTGGGCTGCAGAATTTAAGGCAACCATAACATGGCAACAAATTGTTAGAGTTTCATGTCCCTTTATACTGCCATCTAATCATTGTAAGTGCATTTACAGCATAGCTATGGCATACCTATTTTCTTTTCCAAATTCCCACAGAAGCTGGAAGGAAGAGAAGAGGAGATGTAGAGGAAAGAGTAGCAATAACCACAAGAACAACCTCCAAAAGCTCTTCACCTCTACCATATGATGCTGCTGTAATAATGACTGATTTAGAATTGGCAGTAGAGAAGGTGGTAATAGCAGCATTAGAGGCATCTCTTTCCTCACCATTCCCACCTTCTTGCCACCCTACTCTTTGATTATAGTCCCAGTGGTGTGCTATACAGATCTACTATGCCTGGGATTTAAAAATAATACTGTAAGTCTTTGCAGTCACCTGAGTTTTGCAATCTACCCTATATTTATCAGGTTTGTCTTGAATGTGACAAGAAGTGGATGGCAAGGAGTACCCCAGTAGGTAGATTGTCTCTGGTTTTACTAAGTATGTATCAACAGAAAGGTTCTAAGAAATGATTATCTTAGGTTAACTTGTGAAAGATTACACATTATAATCTTATTGGTATTAGAATTAAACATCCATGATCAATCAATTGCTGTAAAGTGAACTGCTTTCAATTGCTATATATTAATTATGCTATTTTTTTCTTTACTTTGCACTTGGCAGGGCTAGGAAGCATAATGCCCATAGACTTCAAGGTATCTAAGGATGACTCATCTGAAATTTGTCCTACCTAACTTTATTACTAAGTTTTGTTGACAGAATACATGGTAAGGATGTATTTTGTGATTAACTATATGTTCATGGCTGTTGGTTGGAGAATAGAAAGTTATTCTGAGAAAGCACCTAGGACATTTTTAAAAAGTTCCAAATGGACCACCAAACTCTTTGCTCCTACCTTGTTTGCCTATTCCTCCTGATTTGCTTTTAGCTTCTATAGTGCATCTGTTCCCTGAGGATTAATTCAGCAAAGTTTGAGGGTGCTTAATCTTTTTCTCCTTTATACTTCCAATAAAAACTGTCCCTCCTATGTAACCATTAAAATTTTTGTATGCTTAATAACAGCATGTACTGCAGACATCAGCAAAATTACGAATAAAAGGGAATCTTTTTAACTTCCCCTGTGCCATCTTTATGCTGTTCAGCTGACTAGAGAATAGATAGCATTGAAGAATGAAAATCTGTTGCTGCTGCGCCCTATTTTCTCTATGTTTTAGCTGTTTGACAGGGCTAAAATTAAAGATATGCTTCATGGGAAGTATGTATCTCAGGATTTTTAAAACTGCACTGATAGTTTTCCTTTTTGTTAACTGTATTGAATGATGTGAAGCTAGGGCAGCAGAGAAAAATGAGAATAAAGAATATTGTCCAGAGAACATGCATATTTACTTATTTTGGAAATATAGTTCAAAAAGAAAATTTAAATGGATTTAGGGATTTAATCTAAGCTCTTCTGCATGCATGATACCAATAGAGTGAGAAACAGCTACTCCTCCCAGCTGAGGGAAGCTCTCAACCAAGTCCAGAAGGGAAAAGGCTGTTCCTGAGATTTCAGTGCTCAAGACAATTACAGCAATTTTCAAGCCAACCTGTATGTCTCTGTTATCATTTCCTTTGGCCCTCACTTGCCCTCATCTTCACTTCCATTATCTCCCAATAATCTAACAATATTGTTGGAAAACTGGTAGGCTTTGAGGCACTTATATACAATTTTTACTTTGGAAATAGAAAATTGCATACACTCACACATTCTGACTATAATATTTCATGAACTAGATTCATAAACATGATGAACTCAGACTTTTTCTCCCCCAGTTATTTATTTATTTATTTATTTATTTATTTATTTATTTATTTATTTATTTGATTTGTCAATTGTTTACAAGATAATAAGTATAAGTGTATACATAGTTTTGAATACATGAAATGGGTACATATAAGAAAAATAAAATAAAAATAAAAGAAACAATAGGACAGGGACGGTAGGGACGTTGGTGCGCTTATGCACTCCCCCTAGAGACCTCTTAGGAAAGGGGTGAGGTCAATAGTAGACAGTCTAAGGTTAAAGTTTTTGGGGTTTAGGGAAGAAACTACAGAGTCGGGTAGAGTATTCCAGACATTGATCACTCTGTTGCTGAAGTCGTATTTTCTGCAATCAAGCTTGGTGCGGTTAACCTTGAGTTTGTATCTATTGTGTACTCTTGTGTTGTTATGGTTGAAGCTGAAGTATTCATTGACAGGTAGGACATTGCAATGTATGATTTTATATACCATGCTTAAATCAGACCGAAGACTCTAGGTTTTCCAGTTCTAGAATTTCAAGTCTGGTGGCATAAGGTATTCTACAATGAGTAGAGGAGTGGAGAACTCTTCTTGTGAAATATTTCTGCACTTTCTCAATTGTGCTAATATCAGATACGTGATGTGGGTTCCAGACTGATGAGCTGTATTCAAGTATTGGTCTAGAAAATGTTTTGTATGCTCTAGTTAGTAGTGTGATATTACCAGAGAAAAAGCTACGTAGGATCAGGTTAACAACTCTTAATGCCTTTTTGGCTATGTAGATGCAGTGGGCTCTAGCACTTAGGTCATTTGAGATGAGTACTCCAAGATCCTTGACAGAGTTTGGATCATCAACAAGGTCTTGACTATTCAGCCTGTATTTTATTTTCTGATTTTTTTTGCCAATATGTAAGACAGAGCATTTATTTGTTGAAATTTGAAGTTGCCATTTGTTTGACCATTCTGATACATAGTCAAGATCTTTTTGAAGGGTAGCAGTATTGTCTGTGGTATTGAACTGATTTACATCATCAGCGAAAAGAACACGGTTGCTCTTAATATGATCACAGAGCTCATTTATGTAGAGTATGAAGAGAGTTGGTCCTAGAACACTGCCTTGGGGGACACCACTATTGACAGGTACAGAATTTGATAGGACACTCCCAATTTTGACCATTTGTTGTCTGTTTGACAGGAATGCTTCTATCCAGTTATGCAGTTGTCCAGAGATCCCATAGGATTTTATTTTTAGGAGTAGTTTGTCGTGTACCACTGAATATAGAAGTCTATGTAGATTGCGTCTATTGCTTTGCCCTGATTGAGTTGTGTCGTCCATATGTTTTTGCAGTGTAAGAGTTGCAGATTACAGGATAGTTTTTTTCTGAAACCAAATTGTTTATTGGAGAGTAGGTTGTTTGTCTCTAAGTAGAGGATGATGGATTGGTAAATAATTGATTCCATGACTTTACAGGTGACGCAGCATAAGGAGATTGGTCTGTAATTTTCAACTAGGCTGGGGTCTCCCTTTTTGAAGATGGGGATGACCGTGGCTTGTGACCATAGGTTAGGCAAGGAACTGGTCCTGAAAGATTTTTCAAAGATTATGCTTAGAGGTTCAGCTATGGCAGTGGATAGCTTTTTTAAGAAGTAGGCACATATTCCATCCGGTCCAATAGATAGAGATGGTTTTAGATTGCGAAGTGCTTTTTCAACATTATCTTCTGTAAAATCAATATGTATTAGATCACTGTAGTTATCTGTGGTTTGACTAGGAAATACTGGGCATGATCCATTGCTGTTTACAAATACTGAGCCAAAAAATGTGTTAAAGATGTTGGCTTTAATGGTGTCATTGTTGTAGTCTTTACCATTAGGTCCTATCAGGGGTGGGATGGACCTTGAGTCTTTTAGTTTGTTGTTTACAAAATTGTAAAAAGCACGGGTGGAATTGGTGCTTAGAAGGTTTTCCTCTTGTTTAATGTGATAATTGGTACATTTGGTCTTTATCTGGTGGCATAAATTTTTGTATCGCCTTTTGAAATTGGCAACGTGACCAGATTTGTTTTTCTGCCAGAGTGATCTCTTTTTGGATTGTAGTTTCCTTATTGTTATGGGTAATCTGTTTTTTTTTTGTTTTGTTTTGGGAGTTGTTGTTGGTACATATAGTTTGATGACTCTTTTGACTTCAAGTAAGAATATGTTGTAATGGTCTTCAACAGTATTGCATCCAGTGAATAGAGATTGCCAAACAAGGGATGAGAGATCGTTGTTTATAAGATCATAGTTGCCTTTTTTGAAGTTATAATTGGGGATTACATCATTGTTGTGGTTTTTGTGTGGACGTATGTTGAGACAAAAGTCAACCATATTGTGGTCACTGCTGGAAAAGGGTTCTTTAGTTTGTATTCCGTAAGTTAAATTTTTGAGCTCTTGGCCAATGCGGGAAATGTCAAGTATTTCATCAGGGGAGATGGTTGATACTTGATAATCACTGATGATGTTTCAGACAGTTGTGATGTCATCATTATCATTGATGCCCTCTAGACCAAATAAGATGGCATTTGGACATTTCCGTTCACGCTCAACAGCTTCTCTGATGAGGATTGGGATATCAATATTTGTCTGGGTTATGTTTTTTTGTGGATTGGGTTGTGGATTGGGTTGTGGTTGTTGGGTAGAGATGTGGTTTATAGCTATTGGATGTTCAGGTTTTTGCATTGTGTCTTTTTTTTAGAGGTTGGATAATCTTTCTTTTAAGGCATCCAGGGATGCTACTATGGTGTCAAGGGATGTTAATCGTGTTTCAATGGTATCAACTCTTTCCAACAGATCCAGTTTGGGTCTGCATGATTTGCAGAGATATGGAAACTCATTGCATGATTCTAGGTATTGAATCATTTGCTTGGGTAATCCCAAGCAGTCATGATGAGCGTATTTGTTACACAGAGAACATTTGATGGAGTTTTCATTATCCTTTAGAGTTTTGTAGCATTTAAGGCATGTGCGGGAGTCTTGTGGTTCATTGGTGGGGATTAATTTCTCTTTAGGTTGTGGTTTGGCATTGGATTTTTTTCTTGGCATCGTAGGTTTGTTAAGATAGTATGTTGATTGAATTAATTAATGGAACAATTTTGGGTAATCAATATAGCCAATATCACACCAATCAATCAATTGCAGTAATCTCTCTAGTCAGATAATTTTCCTAAGCAACAATCAACCTAATCAATTAATTACACTAATCACCAATCAATTAATTATACTAATCATTAGTCACACTGTTCAATTAAATTCACTAAATCACTGATTTTACTAATCAATTAAATTACATGAATCTTGATCTTTTAAACTAGTCAGTAATCACACTATTTGCACTAAACACTCTAATCACACTAATCAATTAAAACAATAAATTAGACCATTAATAAAATATTTTATAGAAATTGATTATCTAATCATTGATATAGGTGATGATTATGATTCTCTCCACCCTTGCATGTCCATCAGGCTAATTAGTCTTGTATTATATCTATTCACCCACTACTTTATTTTATAGCCTGGAATGATAGGTTGGAGTTGCAGTGCTTCTAAAGGAAAATGATGCTATAGTCTGTAGCCAAGGTGAAAAAGACTGGAAGGCAAAAGGTTACTGCTAAGCTGTCAGTGGCAAGAATAGATTTGTAATGTATTGTGTAAATTACCCACTCCAGTCGACTAATCGTTCACCTAGAAGCAGTATAAGTCCAAACAAAAATAATGGCTTGTTCTAGGATACAGGTAGAAAAATCAAGTATTAAATCTCTCTGAACACATAGTGGCCTCTGCCCCCAAATGCTAAATATTTCAAGTTGTAACCTGACCTTTGCTGTACTTTTGCATGTGCTTCACTCCAGTTACAAAATGCTATAGTATATAGAAATGTTGTCAATTAAGTAAAAAGGGTGTTTTTATCAACCTTTTCATGTTTAGAATTTAATGACATTTTAAGGTTAAAGGAAAAGTCAGTCATTGATTTGTGCCATTAGATTTTAATGTGGCTAATGAATAGAGTTTTCTATAAAACTTTTGGAATCCACTTTAAAACTTATACCGCCAAAAGGTTGTGCAGGCATGCGCATGCTTTCTCCTGAAAAAAATCACCAAGGAAATAATAAGACATTCATGTGCATGTGTGTGCATGCACACACAAACATACACATAACACATGTTACAGAATGGAAAGCATTTGGGAATATTACAGAATGATTAAGGATGGTATCAAATAATGCTCATCTTTTAAAGCCATATAAATAAATGGCCACCTTCTGCATTTTGGGACAGAAAATTCTACCACTTTGTTCTGTGAATAAATGTTCATTTTCCTCCACCTGCATTCATACCAGAACTGTGAAATAGCTGTTTCACTGGAGACTATCAAGAACCCCGAGAAATAGAGATTCTCCAAAGCATTTGGTGAAACTGAATGGCTGAACAGGAATATGAAGACGAAAGATATCAACAGATGGCAATGGTTTAGGTTCATAAAATGATGAATGATGTGGAAAGATTAGAGAGAGATTCCTCCCTCCTTTTCTCATCATATAAGATAGACTTAATTGGATCTTTCCAGGACTAGGAAAAGGAGACACCTTTCCTCACAATGTGTATATAAACTGATATGTGTATATTAGTATGTGTATATAATGATAATGACTACCTTTGGCCTGTCTCACAAATATAATTAATTGTACAGTTTGTAGTTACATATCAGTGTGGCTGCAATAAGGAGGGAAGATGGAAAAAATCTGTAGCAGTCATGTTTGAAGTATTGACTGATATAATCTTCATTTCCTGAACTAATGTTCATATAGACTCATCAAATGTTTGGAATTATATGCTACTCACTCATACAAAATCCTTTCTTAGGGTTCACAAATCAGTAAAGATTTGGATGAATTTTCACCTGGATCCAGGAAAAGAAGGATAACCCCATAAGATTTCCCAACTACTACATTGAAATTAACTATTCCAAAATACAGCCATTGTATTTATTTACAAGCCATATTTAACACTGTACATATTGCAGATCAATCTTCTGCATGCTGATTGACTTCCAGATGTATAGACTTGAATTACCAAAATTTCTCAGTCATCACTATTCCTGCCAAGTATTCTGGAAGCTATAGTTGACATATCTGGAGGGTACCTTGCTTAGAAAAAATTGTTGTAGGTAATCATAACTGAATATTATTGATCTTCAAACTGAGTTTTGATATGCATGCTACAATAATATAAATTACCATTGACCAACATGGAGTTAAACAAAAACAAAACCCAGAATGTTTGCTCTCACCCTAGACTGAACAGAATGTTGATGTCTTTTATTTCAGACAATGCAGATTAAAAAGGCAAGCATATATATATGCGATTCTGTTAAAAGACACTAGATGTGAATATCAATCACTGCTAGAAAGTTAGACAGTGCATTTTCAGAATTCCAAAACAGAAGTGCAAGTGAGGCAGCACCATGAGTCAGAGATGGCTGACTATAATTTCATTCAGATACAATAAATTACTCTGTTTTATCTTGATGTATCTATGGGCCCAGTGGAAAAAAACAGAATTGTTTCCATTGCTTAGATTCTTCCCACTTCTAGTTGTCTCTATAAAAAGATTTCCAGCACAACTTGTAATGTGCAGAAATGTTGTGTTTTTAGAACATCTAGGAGCCTCTAGGCACATTTAAATTAAATTTTAAAATTTACAAGACCATTTGAGTACCTCATTATCATTATTCCTCATTTTTAGGAAATTCTGTTCAACATTTGAAAATCAGTTTTGAGGATTATTCATCGATGAAATTAAAGAAAAACTCTTGGTGATATAAATTACATTCCAAACAACTAAAACCAGCATTTAAAAATCAGATCTAAAGGATGAGTGAAAATAACTCTATTCAACATCCCAAATTTAATAAAGCCTATCAAAGGACCAGTGTCTGCAAATTTCAGGCATATTTTGTTTCCCTTAGAGACTAGAGTTTTCATCCAATCTCAATCCATTTTGCCTTCTAAATCCTTATTTTATTTATATAATTATATAATGAATTACCACAATCGTATATGTGAAAAGAAAAACATAATATACCTTTAGTTCTTTAAAAATCATGTTTTCAATATAAACATTATTTAAATATTGGCTGCAATGAAGCCTTGATTTTTTTCTTTTAGAAAAAAAATTGTCTGGAGCCACATGAGGAAAGGAATAAGGAAATAGCTTCCTATTTGCATAAAAAATAATTCTGATGCTCTAATGATTTCTATCATATATTTTCTTAATCAACCTCTATGTTTAAAAAAATAAAATTCTTCTGATTTTATAGAAAGGATCATGTAATTTTCTTCAGTATTTGCCATTGCTTGTTTTCCGGGATGTTTTTTGACATTGACATTTCCCATCTAAATACTAGCCAGGCTCAATTCTGCTGGCTTTTCCAGACCAGACAAATGAGCCAGAATATACAAGGACTATTGGAACTGCCCTTTACTGTTGCAGAGTAAGAAGAGAGGAGTCTTGAAAGCTTGGCAATTTCTCTCTCCCTCCTCTCTTTCTTCCTGAAGAGAATAAAGGTGGGTAATCCTGGGTTTCTTTCTCACCATTTTCTTTCTTTCTGGGTTAAGCTGATATTTATGTCCCAGCCCTATATTTCTTCTCCTGTATATCTGTATCCCTCTACATCTATATCCTTGTACAGAGCTGTATGCAACAAAATTTCATTTTAATGTGTGCTGATTTAGTATATATTCAAAGTGGCAAAATAAAGTTATTCTATTTTATCCTATCCTATCCTACCCTATCCTTCTATTTTGGTATAAAGGGCTTACTGAGGTGAAGTTGGACTACCTCACACAACCTTAGCTCACAGTATATCAATGATAGTAAAATAAGGTGCACAAAATAGAAATGTCTGATATTATATGCTAAATCTACAAATATGTTCAAATACTGGCAGTAGCACTCAGCACTAACACTTAGACTTATATACTGCTTCACAGTGCTTTGCAGCCCTCTCTAAGCAGTTTACAGAGTCAGTATATTGCCCCCAATATCTGGGTCCTCATTTTACTCACCTCAGAAGGATGGGAGGCTGAGTCAACCTTGAGCCAGTGAAACTCAAATTGCTGAACTGCTGACAGTCAACAGAATTAGTCTTCTATACTGCATTCTAACCACTGTGCCACTATGGCTTTGATGACTACTGCCATCAGATATATATTTTCAAATCTGGACTGACATAAGTTGGATAATATTAATATTTGGCATTATTAAAGCCAATGTTTAGAGACTTCATTTTTTAAATAAACAATAGCTTGCTTTTGTTATAAGTCTGTAAGGAAACTGAAATTAAAAGCCCCCAAGCTAAAAGAGAAACTAATCTAGTGCCACGTGATGGATTCATGGTGAACATGATATTTGACCCAGGAGCTTCTGCTTTGTAGTTCATCCCCTTAACATTACACTATATCAACCCTCTGGGACTGCCGAACATTTGTCAGATACCACCAGATTCTACAAAGCCTTCCATTGTCAAAGACAAGATCCTGAGAATACACTATCACCAGCAAGCGAAATATATTGCCTCTACTGAACTTTGAGAGGAAATTCAGCCTTAAATTCACAGACAGGAATTTCTAAATGCCACATAAAATTGTCTTTAAATCTGCCAAGGCCTTGATTAAAAACAGCTATTTGGACACTTTATGATCTTTCGGTGGCCCCTCAGCAAGCTAAAGCATTGGCTTTTTAAATTCATTACTATTTTTTCTTTAGATTATGATGTTCGGTTGGCCATGCTCAAGATACAAAAGGATTTCTTTAAGAACTTTTAGGAACATGTGTTGGCTTGGCTGTACTCCATAGAATATGGAAACCAGGTTAACAGGACTTCATGTGAAAGTGTCTCCTAACTAAAGTGTCACTGAATTAAGAAAGAAAAATCTATGATGACCCACTGTGTGCAGGTTGCAAGAAGTCCTACCATTCCTTGCCCTATATCTGGATAGATATAAAAAAACCCAAAGAGTTGGAATATCTAGAGGCCTACCTGGGTTACTCTTTTTGTACAAGTTGCTAGAAAAAGAATTAGCCTTACACTAATGTATTATTTCAGCTCCACCTGATTAAGGCATATTAATTTAATCCGAACAACCTTAAAGCAATTTTGAACCATTTGGCCCAATAGTATAAAGCAACTAACATGCCTATTGATAACAGAAGCCTTGCCTTTTGAAAATAAGTGTGCTTACTTCCAACAAGTGTGGCATTCTCCAGTTAAGTGGAAGTGAATCATCATTGTCTTCTGCTCTTCCTGGCATTATTTTCTCAAGTGACATTTAGAGTCAGGATGTTGGATTCCATTCAGTTCCATGGCTCCTGATTCTGCCTGTTAGCCTATTTGTTTATTCCTTCTGTTCCTGGATTTTCTTGCTCTTCAACCTCAGAATGAAAACTAAAAGCTTCCTGACTGCTGCTGTTCTGAAATCACTTTGTTCTTTCTTCCCAGGAAGGCCCTTTGAGATGTTCTTTGTGCAAATTATTCTGTTGTGGAGTCAAGAGGTTGGAGCCACAATGCCTGAGATTTCTACAGGCATTCCTCCCCACCCCCATTCTATATTTTTGAAAAAAACATATCTGAAGTCAAGTACTTAAAAAAAATATATTTTAGCTTAGAAACCACCCAGACAGTAAATTACACACTTCACACAAAATAATTATTTGCTTTTATAATGAATAATATATGTACGCTGAATGTTCTTTCCAAATTGATGTCTCATTGGAGATGACTTTTCATTCTGAAATGCCACAAGATTTTGCCATCACCAAATGGAAATACTGAATATTTGAAAAAGGATTGTCATTAAAAGGATCTGCACTGTGCTGAAGATTGCAGCAGTATAGCCTGACAATGTAATGTATTGCCCATGTAGAAATCCCTTTAAAGTGATTTATTTACAAAAAGAAACCCATTAAATTTCACAGCAGCGTTCATGTTTGTTATAATTTGTATTCACCTTACCATGGACTTCCTCCTTTTTTCTTGGACTATTACACTCTCTGAATAGTACTATTATATAAGATAAAACAGGAACAAAGGAAACTGATTTATACCAGGATAGACTATCAGGGCATCTACTAATATTTTATACCCTGATTCACAAAGTGGCATAAAAGATTTTCAAATAGAGGTCTGTTTATTTGAAATTCGTCTGAATAAGGATGACTATTTGGAGTAAATATTCTGATTTTGAACTTCTTTTAATATGCTTGGCAACCTGGAATGCACATACTAAAGACCAAAGAAACAAGGATATAATCTGAACCTATTTAGTGTCCTAGGTCTGAAAGCTGAAATAATCAGTGGAGGAGTGGCATATTATTTGGGAGGAATGCCTACTATATATATATATATATGTATGGCATTCAGCTTTGTTCGGGTATTTTCCCATGTCATTGTAGTTGTGCTTTTAAAGTTGTAGCGACGTTTCAGCAGAATCTCATCTGCCATCATCAGGCCTCTGCATAGTGTTCATCTGTGAGTCAGGCTTTTATAGTGGTTTCAGATTTAAATTTGGGGCAGCCTATTGCTGTGCCAGAATGGTTTTTTTCTTCATCCTGATTGGTTGGGAGTCTTGGTCTGTGTTTATTGGTCTTGGATACCCAATCCCGCCACCACCCAGCACAGATAAACTCCGTGGCTAAAACACTAATTACTAGAACCAAACGCCTGGCAGACAAGACACACATTAAGACTGAACTATGCACCCTGACTAAGGTACTGACAGCTAACAGCTTCCACAAAAGCAAAATCACCGGCTTGATCCACAAAAACACACTGAGACATAATAGAGACCCAGAAGATGAACAGACCTATGGAACAGCTGTCCTGCCCTACATAAGAAGTACTACAGACAAAATTAGTAAGATACTGCACAGACATCACATCAAGACTGCCTTCAAAACAGACAGAAAAATAGCAGCCATCCTTAGAAACCCCAAAGATAAAATTGACCTGGAAAACCAAGGCATATATGAAGTCCCCTGTGCATCATGCCCGGCCACATACATTGGACAGACCAATAGAAGAATAAGTACCTGCCTGGATGAACACAAAAATGCAGTCAAAAAGCTGGAACACACTTCCTCACTAGTCCAACACATGGAAGCCACAGGTCATAGCATCAACTTCAATGGCACCAAAACCCTAGCCACTATAGAAAACCCCAGCCACAGAATCATCAGAGAAGCCATAGAGATTGAAAAAAGACCAGAAAGCATGAATAGAAGAGATGATTCCACCAGACTGTCAATCATTTGGAAGCATGCACTCACAAACAAAAAAATCTCCACACCACAAGCCAGGCAAACACCTGGGCGCAGACAGATCCCCCCTGATACCTCCAGCTCAAACACACCCCAACCAGGCACCCAGATGAAACCTAGCTTCCTAACTAATGATAGCCATCCATTTATCCGGAGCCAAGCTGCACTAAAGGCCTCCAATAAAGTAACACAATGTTGCCAGCCAATCAAGAGACAAAAAGAGCCAAAAAACAGACAGGAGATATTAGAAACACCAATCAAGCAGAACACAGCAAACTCCAAGACCAGTAAACACAGACCAAGACTCCCAACCAATCAGGGTGAAGAAAAAACCATTCTGGCACAGCAATAGGCTGCCCCAAATTTAAATCTGAAACCACTATAAAAGCCTGACTCACAGATGAACACTATGCAGAGGCCTGATGATGGCAGATGAGATTCTGCTGAAACGTCGCTACAACTTTAAAAGCACAACTATAATGACGTGGGAAAATACCCGAACAAAGCTGAATACCATACATATAAATACCCATGAAAACTTAAGAAAACACACACACACACACACACACACACACAGAGAGAGAGAGAGAGAGAGAGAGAGAGAGAGAGAGAGAGAGAGAGAGATGGCATAAACTAACTCACTGGAAAGAGGATACAATAACATTAAGCCCAAACATTTAAACTGCCTAGTTTCATCAGCGAGAAACAACTGTTCACTGTTTTTTAACATCTACCATGAAACCTACCTTTTGTCTTTTCCTCAGTACCTGAAGATGGAGATATAGTGCTCCATTTTGCATAGATAAAATCTCTTATTTCTCCTGTGAACTCATAATTTAAACAGCCATCACTGTTTCTTTGGGTCCTATTTCTGTTGTATTATTAGACCATAACGAGGAAAGTTTCTGTTTACTTATGTTTGCTTAATATATTAAACAGTTTAATAATAAGCCTTTTAATCTGTTGCCAATGAAATAGAATCTTTGATATTAATGTTGATTAGTGTCTTAGTATGATTGCTGTTAATTTAAAATGCACATTTTAGTAACACAATATAATATCTTTTCTCTCATTATCTCCTCTTGATTTTCTAGAAATTTAAGATGTTATAAAGTAAATCCTCTTTCTAAACCTGTAGCTTTCATAGTCAGCTTTCAAAAGCAAAGGGCCCAGTTGGGAAATACAAAAGTTATTTTCATTATCTGGATGCATCCCGGCTAATTATACCTCAAAGACTGCAAAGAAGTCATCCATTCTACTTTTTTCTCTCTCTCACACACACATATACCCAATGGGCACACAATAATTTTATGAAAGGTGTCTATGCTTACAATGTGTTTGGTTAGGTGTCTATGCATACATACTGGACTTCTTCATATCATATTTTAAAAAAACTTCAGTAGTTTTGCTTCCTGATTGTCCTTTCTCAAAACTGAAAAAAAACCCAATGCCTTTGATTTTCTTCATAGAGGAAGAATAACCTTGTTCGATTGGAGACCCTTTGACTTTACCTTATCTGTAACACTAATTATCAAGGAAATATGCAAGGATATACAATATTTCTCAATTGTACTTGACTATTGATTGGTGTGTTTGGGATCTGCAATGCAAAATGGCCAGGTTAAAAAAACTACATGCATGGCAAAAAATATTTTCATGTTTTATATTAAAGTAATTAAAAACAACCAATATGATTTCTCCTATGTATTTAATTACTATGCGTCTAATCAAGTGCAAACTGAGAACACCATCTCAATACCAAAAAAAATCAATAAAAGTAGTGAAAGCATTTAAGCTACCCCAATCATCCCAATCAATATAATCATAATAGGAAGAGAACAATATTATTCCAAAATATAAGAAATCTTCACTGAAATCTATAGCCCAAAAATGACTGACAGTATACACAAGTTACACAAAGTTACCATGAAAACTCTCAGCATATTAACCCCAAAGAGACAAATTAAAAAATATGAACCAAAAGGATGAGAAGAATCACATACCTCTATAGACATCCCAAAATACAGAAACCTGACATGGTGCTCTGACCTATCATATTGCTACCAAGGATCCCTATATACAACTTATCCAAGAACTGACAAAAAACTCCAACATTTAATAGATGGATTAAAACACTCCATCAGTTCATCACTATAATACTTTGAAAAAGTTAAAGACTTAATGAAAGAAGAGAGCAAAATCAGGATATCCTTTGGCATTACAGCTTCATCTTGATTGACCCAAATCACAATTTTACTATGCAACACAGCCAAATCAAGTAAGAACAGGAAAATTGAAGTACCAAAATTATGGAATACGCAGTCTCAGCCTATGTATTTTCACTCTGACAATCAAATTTAGAAACTGATCAAAGGAACTCTAATGGACAACCCCATCTCAGATTCATAGCCGAGGCAGTAATGTAATGACTAGGAACTACAATTTTCCCACTAATTCAGGCCCCAATGTGCATCTATGATCTAGATGACACTTTCATCATTACCTAAAGTAAGAGTGAGAAACTATATACAACTTGATCAAGCGCAAAATAATTTAATTAAAATTGATATGGAAAGGCAAAAACAACAAACAACCATTTCTAAATATTCTCAGAAGAAGCATTAATATTGAATCACCAGAAGACAATCGATACCATCCACACAGTCTTCAAGTACAGCAATACTACTCATCAGGACATAAAAAGAGCTTTGTAAGGTCTTTATTCAGATGAACCACACCATATGGCAGTGCATCACAAATATAGTTTAAATAAATTACATTCACGATGTTTTTCAATGCAGTAGATATCTGCATAGTTTCAAGTAACCAACATCATCACAAACATTGCAGCCCACAAAATGTGTAAGTCTGAATGTATTAGGAATCTGGGATCCACTAAATGGTTACTCCAAATATTTAGAATATTGGTGGAAAACCAATCTCAGTGACTTAGTATAAAATGAAGACATAACAGAAGTAATCTACAAAATAAGATGGAGGCAATGTGAATACTGCTACATAGGAAAAACAGGCAGAAGTCGAGCAAAACATATTCTCAAATACCAACTAGCTAAAACAACGTGACTCTCGTAACCTTTTGTCATGCAGACTATGTTAGTTATAACTTCAAATGTGAAATAACAGAAATCTTAAAACAAGCTAGATCACAAAAATTCAAAAGCAATCTAGTTGTGATTAATCAACATATAGACTTAAATCCTGTTTATGGAGCCATCAAAAGAAAGACCAAGTTTTGTTTGTGTGTTTGTTGTAAAAAATAAAACTTTTTTTAAAAAAAAGAAAGACCAAGTATATAACATTCTCTTATCACTGAACAATCAACCAACATCTAGATAAACTTGGGGTTCTTATCAACTGAACAACTAAAGCCAAACTACAATTCAGCAATGACAGGGAAAAAAAACCCAATGAACCATCCTGTTACACAACTATCAATACCACCAGTAACAAGGAAGCAGCCATCACAGAGATAAGACTGAGCCACAATCTTGTTGGCCAAATAAATAATCTACCTAAAACATGGCACCAATCATTTGCAACACAACATATATCTACAGAACCATCTTATGTGCAAGTCAAGTAAAACAAATGAATATATAATTCTGTCATTCCTCTAGAACTCTTACTCTTAATAACATTATCTAGTAGACAATGAAATATCTGGAACCCAGAAAAACAAACTGTAAGGACCTGTCTCGGTTAACTTCCCAAGAAAGTAAAACTTTTGAAAAAGTTTGCATTTCAAAAGGAACTTTTACTGAGAGATCGTGATTGCAGAATAAGTCAGATGGAGTCTGAATTCAGGTGTGAAGTGTTAGGCTCAATTTTCCCTTCAACCCCCACCTCCAATGCCCCATGTCCATCTGTAACCAATAAGTACTGCAAAGATGGTGTGAGAATATCCAAGGCTGGATGGTGAGAAGAGGTCATCCTTGGAACACCGCAACCTTGAAAACCCGTCAGGAATTGGCAGAGAGGGAGTCAGTACAGAATGCCACTTCTCCCTCCCTCCATTCCCAAGCAGTTACAACGAAGTGAAAGTATGCAAACCATTCCACCTACGGTGCCTCCCCCTGCCCAGAATGGCAGCATTCTGATAGTCCAAAAACACAAAGTCCAAAAACTGTTAATGATTATGCCAATTCTGAGCTACACAAATTCACTACAAATACAATATCCCCCCCCCCCCCCTCATTTCTTAATGTTATAATTTTTGGAAGGCTTTGAGAATCACACTTGGGCTTTCTTCATCTTTTCATCCCAGATGTATATATGAAATATGTGGAGATGTAGGAAAAGATGTATGAACTTTGCTTTTCAAAACAACTCCACTATCTATCCCATCTAATACAGTTTAGCAAGAAACTTTCAGTAACACCAGTATTGCTATCCTCCATCCCCCAAATAAGTAAGCAGTTATATGCAATAGACATTCCTCCCCCATGGGAAATCTTGATATAGATTTCATATATGATTGTGGTAATATATCTATATTTGCATAAATACAAAGACATTATGGAGCATAAACACCAGGATATATAATTTAACCATAGCTTGTGGTGTACTCTCAATATTATTGAAAATATAAAGGATCTTATTCTTAGAAGTCATGACTTGCTATCTAAACTGTATGCATTTTTTCTCAATGCATATTTTGTATGCTGTTTTTGTAGACAATTTTAAAGTAAAACTATGTTTGTACCCTTACAAGCTGTAAATTTTTCTTTGCTGGTAATCTATGCATTTCTGTTTGAAAATAAATTTAAGTTGAATTTATTGAAAATTTGTATTTTTGCACATTTTGCTTTTAGATTTTGACTTGTACCACAAAATTCAGGAAACTACAAATTGTGATTTTGTGTGCAGCTTGTGTACAGATTGAGCAAATGCAAATGGAGCAAATGTGGGCTTAACACAGGTCAGGTCCCCATGATTCTGGCACTTAAAGTTACCCAATGAAGTGACACAGTAGTGGCTGTTGGTTTATTTCTCCCTATAACTAAAGGTAGATCTTCTGTGCAGCTCTGCAAATGTGAAAACAGGAAGATTTAAAGGCAAAACAGTTATAACTTCCTATTGATTTCAGCAAGTTAAGTTCATGAATAGTTTTCTCTGGATTGCCCTCATTATGCTATTTTCTTTCATTATACTGCAATAATAATTTAAATGATCAATAAAATTAGGTTGTTGAAAATCAATTACCAAGCCATTTGATTGGTATTTCAGTAGTCACTACCCAAATGACAAAACTGTGCAACAATCTACAAGCAATTTAGAAAGAGCAGAATAGGAAGGAAAAAGAAAGAGAGAGAGAGAGAGAGAGAGAGAGAGAGAGAGAGAGAGAGAGAGAATTTACTATTTCCCATCAATTTATTTGATTTATATCCTAGGTAGTTTTATTTTAATAAATATGATCCAATAAAAGTTATGGTGAATGAAAAATTGTGAAGCTTCAATTTCTCAACATGAAAAAAAAAATCTGAACGGAGAAGGCTGAAAGGGGCACAAATACAAGAACCTCAGAGATGATACCGTGTTTCTCATAAAATAAGGCCGGGTCTGATATTTTTTTGAGCCCTGAAAAAACATCTAGGCCATCTTTTCGGGGGTGACTTAATTCCCCTCCCTTGCATCCTCATCTAGAGTGCCCTGTGGGCAGCCTAGCCACCAGCCGCTCCTAACGGATGATCATGGCAAAGCGCAGAGAGCTCCCTGCTCCCACCAAACACCTTTGCTGCAGTCCCAAGACCTTTGGCACCCGCCACTGTTGCTTTCCCTTCTGCCCATTCTGCTGCCACGTTTGGAGCTGCTGCTTCCGTGTTTGGAATGCCGCTGCCATTTGGAGTGCCACCACCATTTGGAGCACCGCTGTCATGTTTGGAGCTACCACTTCCACGTTTGGAGCTGCCACTGTGTTTGGAGTGGCGACGGCACTCCAAATGGCGGTGGTGCTCCAAACAGCAGCAGTGCTCCAAACAGCGGCAGTGCTCAAAATGTGGAAGTGGCAGCTCCAAACGAAGCAGCAGCTCCAAATGCAGAAGCGGCAGCTCCAAATGCAGAAGCAGCAGCTCCAAACGGCAGTGGTGCTCCAAACAGCAGTGGTGCTCCACTGGTGGAAGTGGCAGCTCCAAATGCAGCAGTGGCATGGGCAGAAGGGAAATCAACAGCGGCGGGTGCTGAAGGTATTGGGTCTGCCACAAAGGTGCTTGGCAGGAGTAGGGAGCTCTCTGCGCTTTGCCATGATCACCCATTAGGAGCAGCTGGTGGTGAGGAATTGCTGCCCACGGGGCGCTCCTAACGGCAAGTCTCCCCACCCTTCCCCCCATTTTGCATGTTCTAAAATAGGCCTAAATTTGGGGGGAGGGGCTTAATTTGATTTTATGCCTAGAAAACATGCTGGGTCTTTGTATTGGGGGAGGTCGTATTGTTGGAGAAACACGGTAGAATTAATGAATGATGGACTGGATTTTCTTGGGAAGATCAATGGACTTTGAAGAATGGATTTATTATATCTAATAATAAAAAGAATAGACAAGAGATGCTATGTTTTTTCTTTACAGAAAGACTTTCGGATCAAGGGACATTGCAGAGATATTTACAACAGAGGCCTATGACCCTGTTGGGGAATTAGATGCAATTGTTGGGAAAGATCCCAATCAAAATTTTAAGGACAACTTTTACTATTAAGAATCAAATGAGAATATTTGACCCTGGACATATCAAAGAAAATGATTGTGATGATTTGTAGTAGACAAGAAGCTGTAGTAGACTTTCTATGAGTTAAATATACAGTAGTAATAGATTGTTAACAACAAACTTTGAAGTTTAAATTTACTCTTGATTTACCTGTTAACTATTTTTTTCTTATATATAGTAGGTAGATGACAGGTTAATTTTTGCAAATAAATATGTAGACATTTATAAATTGTAGGCCTACTTTGCAATATATTATTGTTGCAATAAATTTAACAGTATTCAGCTATGGGTGATAATATATGTATACATGTCTTTTGTCTTTTATCTTTCTAATACACATTTTCTTCTATTTTGTCTATTTTTATTTTGAAGCTTGTATTTTAACTGAGTAAAATAAAAAACATATTGCAAAAAAAGAAGAATAGTGCTGAAATAATGTCAAAGTTTCTGTTTTTAAAGCTTTCAACCAGCAGATGAGAAAATCTGTGTAGATGGAAGAATACTACACAATAACTTGAACTTTAGAAGTTGCAGAATTGCTGCTGCAAAACCATCAAGTTGAGGTGCCTAATCCATTTTCATTAAATTAGTCAGTTTTCTAAATAATGCAGCTTCCTACTTTTCTTGAAATCAGTGAACTTATAAACCATTGAGACAACTGCTCATGTATTATGGTAAATTTGAAAGCTTTAGAAAACATTTAAATCTAATTACTTTACATAGTATACAAAAACTGTGCAGGTTTCATTGATCAACTTGTCAGATGTAACTTGACATACTTTTAATTTGATCTCAGCTTGGTAACTCCCAACTACTGTGTTCAACTCTGCTGTTGGACCAAAGGTGCTTTTTCAAGAGGCAACTGGACTTTCTGTTTTTACTTTGAAGATTTAGGACTGCAGAAAAAACAATTACCACCAACCTGCCTTCAGTCGAGGACCTGTATACTGCATGAGTCAAAAAGAGGGCTGTAAAAATATTTACAGACCCCTCACATCCCAGACATAAACTTTCAACTCCTACCCTCAAAACGAGGCTATAGAGCACTGCACACCAGAACAACTAGACACAAGAACAGTTTTTTCCCAAAAGCCATCACTCTGCTAAACAAATAATTCCCTCAACACTGTCTAACTATTTATAAAGTCTGAATTACTATTACTATTAATCTTCTCATCACTCCTTATCTCCCCTCCCACTTGTGACTATATGACTGTAACTGTCGGTTGTATCCTTATGATTTATATTGACTGTTTCCTAGTATGATTTGATTGCTTATTGAACCCTATGACTATTCAGTGTTGTACCTTATGATTCTTGACTCTTGACAAGCATATATTTTCTTTTATGTACACTGAAAACATTTGCACCAAGACAAATTCCTCCTGTGTCCAATCAGACTTGGCCAATAAAGAATTCTTTCTATCTATCTATCTATGTATCTATCTATCTATCTATCTATCTATCTATCTATCTATCTATCTATCATCTATCTATCTATCTATCTATCTATCTATCTATCTATCTATCTATCTATCTATCTATGTTTCACTTCAGCTTGGATGAGAAGTGAAGCATCTTCAAAGAAAAAAAACAGGAAGTCCAGTTGCCTCTTGAAAAAGCACCTTTGGGACAACCATGACCTGGATGATTGAGAATCTCCATAGACACTCTGCTGTTGGAGAATCCAAGTCTCATATATTTTGTCATTTTGATTGACATGGAAGACTCCATCTCTTTCTCCATCCAACTTAAAAAGGAAAAATAGCTCATTAGAGTGGATGGTAATCATTTCAGTAGTTGAGTTAGCAGGGTTTTTTTTAAATCTCAAAACTGTATATCCTTATAGAGAATGTGAAGGAATAATACTTTCTCTGTTCTAAGTATCTTAAGTTGTTTTAAATTCCTGAGTACCATTTCAAAGCATAGACCTTTGGGTTTGGTTCTAGTTAGAATTGATTTTTCATACAATGTCACATAGAAAACCATAGACTGCATAAATGTGATCTACGTTGGTATAGGTATATCTGGTATCTTTCCTGAGTATCTTTTCCAAAGCCTTTATAATTATGTTACTGAGTGCTAGTCTGTGGTGTATTTTCTTTCTTCTGGCTCCTTTACTGTTCATTAATCATTAATCCTGAAATTCAGAATGTATATACCACTTCAAAATCTTCAAACCTAAGGCTGGTTACTATACATGTTGTCATTAATCAAGTTTTTATATTTAATTGTAGTCCCATTCTTTCACTTTGCTCTTTGGCTTTCATTACTTGAAATTCCAAATTGTTTTCATTTTCAGCTATCAGTAGAATCATCAGTGCAACACAGCACAGCATTAATGTTTCTTCCTCCAGTTTAAAAAAGAAACACCTTGCTCATCATCTTCCAATTGGGCCCTGTTTAATCAATACTCAGCATATAGGTTGAATAAAAAGAAAATATATAACCTTGTCTTACTTCATTGCTGATTTGTTTGTTTTGCCATTTTCTGCCAAGACTGATATACCCATTTTTCCCCTTAAGGACATTCCACATCAGGAAGTGTTTCAAAGTCAATACCTTTGAAACACTTCCTGTAATCAGTGAAGCATATATTGATTTCTTCAATATTTTTTGACTTCTTTAATTATCCAGCATATATAAGATATAGTGTCTCTTATTCCTCAGCTCTTTTGAAAACCTACTGAGTACTGCCATCTCCCTTAGCATGTAGTGTTTTAATGTTTGTTGTATAATTCTACATTTTATTTTGATAATATGCTTAATATGCTTAATATTGTGCAACAGATTACACTTTATTAACTTTCCTTTTTCTTGAAAGTAGTATGTAAGCTCACTGCTTTTGATCTGTTGGCTGCATGTTGTTCTCCACATTTGCTGACATAATTTAGTTAGAATCTTGGTGGATTCTTCTTCAACTCCTTGCTATTTCTGTAGGTATTCTATTAATTTCTGTAGAATTCCAATTTTGTAATGACCAGAGTGACAACCAAACTTCATTTTATTACCACTAGTGCTGGTTTACCTTGCTACTATGCATAATTTCAATCTACTTCAATTTTTTATACCTTTACAGATGTTGTCATATTATTGCTTCTTATCTGTTCTGTTCTATTCTGTCAGTTCTGTGCTATGCAGTGCCAGTCTAGTCTAGTCTAGTCTAATCTAGTCCAGTCCAGTCTATTTATTTATTTATTATTTATTTATTTGATTTGTCAATCGCTTACAAGATAATAGCTATAAGTATAAACATGAGCAAGATTACAGGAAATAGGTACGATTAAATGGGGATGATAGGACAGGGAGGGGATGGTACACTTATGCACACCCCTTGCAGACCTCTTAGGAATAGGGTGTGGTCAATAGTGGATAGTTTAAGGTTAAAGAAATGGGAGTTTGAGGATGTAACAACAGAGTCAGGTAGTACATTCCAGGCATTGACCACTCTGTTGCTGAAGTCGTACTTTCTGCAATCAAGTTTGGAGCAGTTAACATTGAGTTTGTATCTGTTGTATGCTCTTGTATTGTTGCAGTTGAAGCTGAAGCAGTTATTGACTGGTAGGACATTTTACCAGATAGTTTTGTGTTACTACATTTAAATCCAACCGTAGGTGGCGAAGGTCAAGATTGTCCAAGCCCAAAATTTCAAGTCTGGTGATATAGGGTATTCTGTTGCTAGCAGAGCAGTCTAGTCTACACACACCTGCACAAAGAATTTGAAAGCTTTACTTACACATCCCCAGCCCCTAATGTCATTCCTCCAAGTCCTTTGGTACTCAGTTTGCCTGAAAACAGCCCCCCACAAAATTCCAATAAATCAAAGTCTGGCAAAGTCACTAACCAAAACACCAAATCCAAACAGGATTAAAAACATGTTTCAAAATGTATGAGTTTGTATGTAGAGTGAGGAATAATTATAGGCCCAAGTTCATTCAGAAGTACCAATTGGAACCTGCATATCCATTTTGTAGTCTCATGTATTAAATGCACCTCCTACTTCATCACACTCTTTGTTTTCATAATATCTATATGTGTTCTTTTTTCAGTGCAACTTATATATATATTTAAAGCTAATTATTACAAAAATAGTTCTGCTGGTATCAAAGTCTTCTTAGGGCTGCAAGTTTACTAAGAGCCATTATTATCTAAATCCAGCATGCTATCTATCTAGAAATTATATTTACATAGTTTGGGAGGTATGTTTTCTGAAATTAAAATACCACTACCTAATGTTTCTTCTGCAGCTTTTATTTTCATCAATTATATTGGATGTATAGGGCTGTGTGGCTTCATTAGTCATCAAAAACTATCTCAGTAAGGCTGCACAAGAAACATAATTCAAAGTAAAAGTAAAATCAGATCAAGGACTAAATTGAATTTAAATTCTATCCAGACTACGTACTGAATTAATTTTAGGTTTCATCTTTGTGTGCAATAAATTGATTAAAGAACTAAGTCTATGTTAATACAAAACTGATTCAGGTTATTAAAACATTGAAATAATTTAAGCAATCCAAACTAAAGGACAATTACAAGGAAATGGAAGATGTAAAATTGAAATTAACCTATATTTCCTGAAAGGGAAAAAGTCCTCCAAACAAACAGAGTTGCTTGAATTTATACAAGGAGACGTTTTGGGAGAAGAAGTTTGAGCAACTTAATCCAGCTTTAAAAACAAAAACAAAAAAGTTGGGATGACCACTTCAAAGAGGTTACATTTTAATTAACTTATATAACTGAGGGCAGAAATATCCTCTTATAATTTTCAAGACTCATTATTTACCCCAGAGTACCATTAAAGATACCTTATGAAAGTCCGTGTTATTCCTTGGTGTTATCAGCTGCTAGTGGTATGACCATAGATGACTATCCACTTATTATGATTTGTTATAATATTATAAGAAATTGGACTGTGAAAAACTTTAAGGGCTGCTTCATATGAGAAATGTTTGTGTAAAAGACCCCTTTTAAACAGCATTTCAGATTTGAAAGCAATGTGACCCCTTCTACTTCTAATAACTGGCAGTTCCAACAATTGGAGGGATCTATTGCATGACCTGAATCTCGTCCTATTTTTCACCATGCTGCTTGAAGTATCTCTGGGGATTTTCAATCATCCAGGTCATGTTTGTTCCAAAAATGTTTTTTTCTAAAAGACAGGTGCCCTTTTCTGCTTCCCCCTCCCCCCAAAAACAAAAAAGAAAGTCCAAAATTGGCTTTTGGAAAAAGCACCTCTGGCCATGCTACTTGAAGCTTCAGTAAGGACTTCTGTATTAGCTAAAATTTTGAGGCAACACAAAATTTCAGCAAAAGAATTGTTGCCTCCTTACCTGATTGAGAATTGTATTGCTACAAGGCACAAAACATCTTAATTAAGAGCAAGGGTTGCCTAAACCATTATTTGTGTTTATCTATGATCTGGTGATAGTATGGGGGGAAATAACTGTAAAATTTGGGTGAATGAAAAGTTGGTGAGGCAAACAAAAAATGTATTTTGTCTCTATCCACAACACTACCACTATTCATCAGTCCCCAAGATGTCAATGTACATGTGTCAGAACAGGTTACTAGGAGGGACAGAACAGCAAGAGCAAGAAGAGTTTGGTAAAGACAATTTGGAACAGCAACTGTGGTTCCAGAGGGTGGGTAGTAAGTTGGCTAATGGAATTGGTTCTATGGTAGAGCAATGGAAGGTTTGGATAGCAGAGAAGCTAGAAATGGTTGATTACAACAATAAGAGGAGCACAGCTATCAGGAATGTCCAGTAATGAAAGATACTAGCAGAAAGGTCAGCAACCAGGAGCTGACAAAAACTCAGTGAGAAGGAATGATAGGCCAACTGGAAAAGGACAGAAATTCTTCAAAGTTAACTCCACCTGGTTAGCACCTAAGCCTGCAACTGAAGGTTCCAGTACCAGAGGTTGCCCAGAGCAATTAAATCAATGTGAACCAACACCAATTTGCTCTTTACCTCCCACCATTGCAGACAACTTGCAAAAGGGGTGTCTAGGAAGTGAAACTGGAGTGTGGGTAGAAAAATATTATGATCTTTCTTCCCATATGATCAAACAGGACCCAATGTTCAGAAGTCCATTCACAGTAGATGTTGGTCATAGAGTACTGGCAGAGAGATGCAGGAAGTGAAAGTTATTATTAAAGAGGAAATCATTAGAAAAAAACAGACAAAGGGCAGCTTAAAAAGCCAGATAACTTGCAGCTAATACACCGTGCTATGCTTTTTTTTTACAACCTTGTAGTCCTTAATCAGGGTAAAGAACATAACAACAACAACAGTAACATCCCAGAAAGCAATAAATTGTCACCATATCTGAACCATCATAACTTATAATAAATGTTCTGCTGCTTACCAGCTAAAATGGACAATACAGGAATGCAATGATGACAACTTTAGAAGAACACAATTTAAAGGTTATTTAGACAACTGAGTCTAACCTCCTATTGAATGCAAAAAAATGATCCCCAGGCATTATCCAACTTCTGTTTGATCATATTCAGTGAGTGAAGTTCACTAGGCAATTAGCTGAGTATCATTGTTCTTACCATTAGGAAGTTTCTTGTAACATTCAGCTGGAATTTGCTTTCTTGCAACTTAAATCCACTATTCTATGTCCAGAACTATGGAGCTATATCAAACAAGCGTATAACCTTTCTGTTACCTGAAGACTGTTATCATACTGTATGTTTCTGTCTCCAATTTTCTCAAGTTGAAACATCCCCTAGTTTTTCAAAATCTCTTTAGTATTTTTTAGTCCATTATCATTCTTATTGCTGTTCTCTTAATTTGTTCTAATTTGTCTGAATCTTTCTTAAAGGCTGGCGCCTAGAACTGAACAAAACACTGAATGCACAATAAAATGGGATTATTTTGTGACTTTGAAAGTAAATTGTGTTAATTAAATCCAAAATCTAAATCCAAAATCTAATCTAATCTAGCTTTTTTAGTATCTACATCATATTGCTGATTCAGGTTACGTCTGCAATAAACTACTATCCACAATCTTTTTTACAAGTACTATAACTAAGCCAAGTATCTTCCATTCTATACCTGTGTGGCTGTTTTCTGATTCATAAGTGAAGTACTTTTCATTCAGTCTCTAAATTTTATTCTGTTATTTTCACCTCATTTCTCCAACCCCTCAATATTATTTTGAATTTTATTTCCTTCTTCTAGAGTACAGTACATTTCCAACCTGCATCCAATTTTATATCAATTGCAAATATGATGCCTTCAACACTGCATCCAAATTGTTATCAAAAGTGTTGAAGAGTTCAGGGTGCAGGACTGAGCCTTATGTATTCCAGTTTGATGAAGAAAAGTTTATGAGCACTCTTGAGTAATCAGTTGTGCCTATTGGAAGATTGGAAGTATCTAGGCAACATTTCGATGAAGTCTCATTCATCACGTTCAGGCTTGTGTCTTCGGCTCTGTGCTTCTCAGAGTAATGTTGTAAAAAAAATTTACTCTGAGAAGCACAGAGCCGAAGACACAAGCCTGAAGATGATGAATGAGACTTCATTGAAACGTTGCCTAGATACTTCCAATCTTATGTGGAAGAAAACCGGAATAACCAAAGATGCATATACATATACATGTACATATACATATACATATACACATACACATACACATACACATACATACATACATACATACATACATACATATATATAATACATTTTACATCGCTAAAAGTGCATTCAAAGTAATTTCAAATGATGAGAGGCTGATTATTGTACATGCTACAGTTTCCCAGAATTCAGTGCCTATTCTTTCCAGTGAACTAGAAAAATAGATTTTTCTATTTCTCTCTTTCCTGAATATAGAAAGATATTGTTTGTTTGCTTCTGTCTCCACTCCTTGAGATCCTTAGTGGTGCATGTTATTGCTGTGTGTGTGACTGCTGCTGCTGTCATCTCTGGCCAACTTTTCGTATCAGATTCTCATTATGCCCTTTCCCCCTGCACACTAGAGTAACTTGCCATGTCATCAAGATTCCATAATGTTAGGCAGACAACTCTCTTCTATCTGTAGTGGGGCATGATGACTTGAAGGAAGGAAGGAAGGTTTTTCTCCTAATACAGTAATTTCAGTGACTTGCTGAAACATGGAAAGATCATTTCTGAATTTGTTACTTGTAAGACTGAACTATAGATTAGAATTTGCTGTATTATTTGTCAGCCTGCTTTTGGAATCCCTTTGAGATGGCAGATCTTGAACGAGAAACTCTTGCAGACAGACATGGATTCCACAAGTGTTTTATTACTTTATTTATTTTCAGTAGAATCCTGAGGAGGACATGGATGCTTATGTGGTATAGTTAGGCTCCCCAAATGGAATGGATTCTTAATGTTATGTTGTATATGTACAATGTAACAAGACCATAGAAATGCAAATTATTGAATTCTTTATGAATAATTAACTACAGATATAGGCATCTATGGAGCAATGAGCTGGTTCATTGGTTGCCCTCTACCTTCCCCTTTTTGAGAGGGTTGATACACTAACTTTATTACCCAACAGTACAGATTGAAACAAATTTTGATTCAATGAAAAATTAGATAGGTGGAAGTCACTGAAATGAATTAAACCTAGTATAAATTGTCAAAACACATTAAACAACCAACAATTCTCAAAGCATGAGCGTTTATGTGGACCAAAATATTTATCAGTATACATGAGTGTCCCCTGAACTGATAGGTTTCCCAATAAATGTTGCAAGGATAAACAAATTCTTCCAATCAGTGCTGAACAGTCAGTACTGTTGAAAGAATTTGCTTGCTTGGGTTCTCATAAGAGTCAGTTTGAGTCAAAGACCCTCAGACTTTTTTTCAGTTTGAATATTTCTGCCTGGAAAAACAAATTAACAGCTGAAGCTTCTATTCATCTAATTAGCAATATATTCTACAGAAATGTCACCATAACATTTTTACTGAGTCAGTATCCTCTACCTTTGAAAAGAGAAAATGAACATAGGCTATATTCTTCCTTCCTTACAAATGTGATTAAGATTAGTATTTAGAGACCAAACAAAAATAAGGTCATAATGCATGTAAACTTACCCATCAACAGGTGCTTCTTTTCTTCAGTTACTTGTTTAGATTTGATAGTGAAATTCAAGAATCCAGAATGAATTTGCAATTTAATTTAGAGATACATTTTTGTCTATGGTTATGCCATTGGACATTTGGAGTTGTATTTCCCTCAGAAAATATGATATTAACTTGAGGGGAAAATTTGAACATTTTGAACATGGTCTGTTCAACATGGTCTGTTGAAGAAAACAAAAAATGATCCATTCTCAACTAAGGATGGCTATCAGTGAATGTGCAATTTCAAAAACGTCATTGGGATCAGTTAATGAAAATTTTCTTTGAAATCCAGAAATGCTTTGTCCCTAGAATGGAGCATGCTTAGCAAACATAAAGAATCCCAGTTCAAGCATTAGAAGATTGAAAAAGGATACTTTGCAGATTTCCTCCTCTCTTTTGCCTTCCAAAATCCTTTGGTTTGTATGGGTGCTTATTAATTGACACAAGTAAGGAAATCACTATGAGAGAGATCTCTGTAATAGTATATAGTCTATGGCCCTATGGCTGTATTCAGTTTTCAACTAGAAAAGTACAGGAGTGGGCATACCTGAGTTAGAACAGTTTATAAATGTTTGAGAAAATTTGGAGAGTGTGACTTCTATAATGCTTTTCAACTCAATAATAATAGTAACAATCAGGTAGAAGAAAGCTTAAGGTAGAGAAGTTGGAAACATACAAAAGTTGTCAGTTGTCTCTGAAAAGAAAATGCCATAGAAGACTTGTTTTTCTGGAATTCCTGGTAGGATCTAGATCATTTTCATTTTTTTTTCTTTTTCTTTGATAGCTTTTCCCTACACATAAAATTGGGTCCAGTTCTGTTCAGACAGAGCAGGGATCTCCAAACTTGGCAACTTTAAGACTTGTGGACTTCAGCTCCCAGAATTCCTCAGCTGGGTTCTGAGCTCTTTTGCAAAGTGTCTTTCTTACACAATTTGTTAGGTTGGATAAAATTTTAAAAAATGAAAATCTTTCAAATAACTTTTTTTTCTGATCAGTTCAGGCTTTAAACTGGTGCTGAGAAAACATTGGCAATCATGCAATTAATTTATATTTAGGGTTATATGAATATGATTTGTCCTGATTTGTCTGAGCTAACAATAATCACAAAATATGTTGTAGAAAGCTTGGGGCAAAATTTGTTCTGAGCTGTTTTGCACTCTTTAATTTATATGGTTTAATTTCCTAGCATGTGATCAGAAAACACCATTTCATATCATTTGAAAGGTTCGCAGTATTTTGAAAGCAATTCCATTTAAAACATGTTAAAATTGCAGTTTGGAAGTTACTTAAGCATGAACGACAAGCTTCATTTAAATAGATGTACAGCTGATGCATCAGTTAAAGCTGAAGAAAAGTCCTGACAACATTTGTGTATCCATTGGCAGCATCATAAAGGTTCCAAACTGTACAAACTGTTTCCGTGAGTCTACAATCAAAGATATTTCTGCTGTTGTTTTAATGTGTTGCATTAAAATTTGCAATTGTAGTCTGCTGAGGCAATGCATTAACTTATACATAAAAAGAAAATAATGAATAAATATATCATGAATTGGACATCTCTCTTTCCTGTTTCTGATCACTTTCTTTTATGCTGGTGATTTGCAAGTTTAAGGGGATCTGTTGGGATGATTGTCAAGAGTAGAATATAGCAATGAAAGGATACAATTTAATGAAAATAAGTGGTAATAAAGAATAACAGAATAGCAGAGTTGGAAGCACCTTGGAGGTTTTCTAGTCCAACCCTAAAGCAATTTAGAGACATGGTTCTTCAATCTCTTTTTAAAAACTTCCAGTGTTATTTACAATTCTTGGAGGCAAGTCCTTCCACTGATTAATTGTTCTAAGTGTCAGGAAATTTCTTCTTAATTCTAGGTTGCTTCTCTCCTTAATTAGTTTCCACCCATTGCTTCTTGTACTGCTTTCTATTGCTTTGGAGAAAAGGTTGACTCCTTTGTGGCAGCCCCTGAGATATTGTAACACTGCTATCATGTCTCCCCTCTTCCTTCTTTTCATTAAACTAAACATACCCAGTTCCAGAAACCGTTCTTTATATGCTTTAGCCTCCAGTTCCCTTATCATCTTTGTTACTCTTCTCTGTACTCTTTCCAGAATCTCAACTTCTTTTTTATAATATGGTGACCAAAACCGCATACAATATTCTAAGCATGGCCTTACTAAAGCATTATAAAGTGGTATTAACTCTTCACATGATCTTGATTCCATCACTCTGTTAATGCAGCCAAGGAGTACACCCTACCTCACCAACCAAAAAGAGCATTGAATTGCATGTTAGAACTCTCCATATTTATATAATAGTACAACATACCAATTCTGTAGAGAACAGCTGAATTAAAATAAATGGAGGAAAGAAGAAAAACAATACTGTTGACCAATTATTGTTCACCATCCAAGGAGAAGATGTGCTTTTCCCAGAAGGAAATAATTAGTTTTTCAAAATTCATGAAGTGATGGGAGACTTGAATAATCTCTACTGTATATCTTTTAGGAAAGTAACTTAGCCAAGCATCACATTTCTAAAATATTTCTAATTCATGTTGTTATGATTCTCTCTACAATAAGTGGAGGGTAGTACAAAATAATAAACTATTGATGAAGTAGAATTAGCAAGAGTTTTGGAGGAAATATCAGCGGAAAGACACTATGTAATCCCAGAATTCTTGATTTTAAGGTAAGGTAAAATCAAAATATATCTTTAGACTTCAAAAAAAGAACATTTTAATAAAATTGAGAAAACAATATCCTGTGATTGGATTGGAAACTTTTTAAAAACAGTTCAAAATATATGAAAGCTTCTTAAAAAGACATAAAAACAGCATAATTGCCAATATATTTGTAAAGGAAAAAGAAGGATTTAATGTGACCATATACCTTAGCAAATTGCTAAAACAAACAAATGAAACAGGATACATATAGGAGATGGAAAGAGGAACAGATCACAAGGGAAGAATGTACAGAAATAGACAAGGATTTCTTGTGTTATAAAAGACCACACTGATACTAAGAACAGCAAAAAGGACTTCTGATTATATTCAAAATAAAAGGAAGAGAAAATAATCATGATCTCCACTGTTCGATGAAGATGGCACAATGATAAAAGGAAACAAAGAAAAAGCAGGGCAACTTAGTTTTTTTTTTTTTAACTCAGTTTCTTCAACATGAGTTCCAGAGATAATTGTAAAAACCAGGATGAAGGATTCTAAAAGGAAAAAAAGCAAGAATCTCAGCAAAGGTACTAGAGCAGATCATAAAATGAATTATAGCCAAGAATGGCTGAAAATAATGTTATTATTGTCAAAATATTCAGTTGATAATTTAACAGCATGATGGGCTAGTCATACAAAATATGACCTACTGAAGAAGGAATTGGCAATCCACTGCAATATTCTGACACAGAAACCTAATGGATATTTGCAATTGGATAATAGCAGCATGATACTGAAAGAAGTACTCCTAGTCAGAATGTATCCAACAAGATTAGAAGATAAGTACAAATTAACTTGTACTAACAGTCATGCTGGATATAAGATGAAAGGATGTCCAGATGGTGCTGTATCTAGAGGTAAAAGGAGAGTTTGAAGCTACAAAAAATTGTTTACCATTGGTAAATAGAATATCAAAGCCATGAACTAAGTTAAAGTTGTTGATAGAGGAAAAATATTCATAGAGATTATTGCTATTCTGGGCAATCAAAATGGACAAAAATGGATCACTTGCAGAGGTGTTTCTGAATTTCTACTCTGGGCAAGATTAAATTAAACTAAACAAGAAACTCAGTCAGCTGAACATTTAAAAATGTATCACAAATACCAGTGACTGGTGCTAATAGTTGATAGGGATGCTGCCAGCGTCCTAGGTATCAACCTAGGCACAGGTTTTTTTGCAGTTCCACTGGTGTTATTGCAGGAAGCTGCAATTTCTTGATGTGTTTTGTAAAATTCTTGGACAAGATACCAAGTGCCCCAATGACGGGTATCACTGTTACATGTTTCATCCATAACTGTGTAGTTTTGATGGCCAGGTCGTGATATTTCATGATTTTTTCCAGTTTTTTTTTTCTTCGACTTTGGCTTCTCCTGGTACAGTGATATCAATAAATTGTACACTTTGGCCCTTGACAACCATAATATCTGGCATGTTGTGTTACAAATGACGATCCGCCTATATTTGAAAGTCCCACAAGATCTTCACCATCTCATTTTCGGCAACTTTTTCCACTTTATGTTCCCATGACGTTTTGGATACAGGTAGGGTGTATTTTTTACACAATGACCAGTGGATTAATTTAGCAACTCAATCATGTCTAACTTTGCAGTCAGTTTGTGTGATTTTGCTGCACTCACATATTAAGTGTGAAACAGTTTCAACTTTGTCATTGCAATGTTGGCAATTTGGATTGTCACTGGATTTTTGTATCTTCACTTTTATGGCATTAGTTTTCAGTGTTTGTTCTTGAACAGCAAATATTAAACTTTCCATTTCTTTCTTGATGGTTCCTCTCTTAAACCATGTCCATGTCGAGTTGTTATCACATTTTCCTTCAATGTTTTACAAGTGCTGTCCATGCAATGATTTGGTTTTCCATCCATTTAATCTGTCATCCAGCTGTTTTTCCTTATATTCTGCCTTTGTTTCTGTTGGTTTTAAAATGTCCTCAGTTTTCACAGCCTGCAGCAATTTTTTCTATACTTTGGTTCGCATATTCATTCAAACTTCATTTTTCTTCTCCAGTTTGATGGATTTGCAATAGCTCTCTACTCTCTATTCTCCTTGGCAGGTATAACCTGTCAATGTCAATTTGTGGATGTAAAGCATGGTACATATTCAAAAGTTTATGCATTTTCCATAACTAATAAATATTAAATAATAATAATAATAATAATAATAATAATAATAATAATAATAGTAGTAGTAGTAGTAGTAGTAGTAGTAGTAGTAGTAGTAATTTGTTTGCTACAGGCAAATGGTAGTTCTGGAACTTGTGGGATCATAAGCCTGAAAAAGTGATTGAAAATGAGCATGCAAAACTACTGTGGGACTTCCAAATACAGACTTGACAAAGATTTGGAACACAATACCCTGGATATCATGATTGTGGAGAAGAAAAAAGTGTGAATTGTCGACATTGCCATACCTGGTGACAGCAGAATCGACAAGAAACAACTTGAAAAAGTCACCAGATATCAGGACTTGAGAATCGAACTGCAGAGACTCTAGCATAAACCAGTGCAGGTAGTTCCAGTGGTAATCGGCACACTGGGTGCTGTGCCTAAAGACCTAGGCAAGCACTTAAAAACAATTTGCGCTGACAAAATCACCATTGGTCAGCTGCAAAAGGCCACCTTACTGGGATCTGCTTGCGTAATCCACTGATACATCACACAGTCCTAAATGCTTGGAAAGTGTTCAACTAATGATTTGTGATACGAAACCCAGCATGGTTATCTCGTTTGCTGTGTATGCTGTCATTTTTGTGTATAATAATAATAATAATAATAATAATAATAATAATAATAATAATAATAATAA
>NW_020769313.1:30848576-30905229 GCF_900518735.1 Pseudonaja textilis | reverse complement strand
AGAAGAAGAAGAAGAAGAAGAAGAAGAAGAAGAAGAAGAAGAAGAAGTAGTAGTAGTTAGTAGTGGTTGTTGTTTGCTACAGGCAGATGGTAGTTCTGGAACTTGTGTCACAACTACCATCTGCCTATAGCAAACAACTGGTGGGATCATAAGCCTGAAAAAGTGATTGAAAATGAGCATGCAAAACTACTGTGGGACTTCCGAATACAGACTGACAAAGATTTGGAATGCAATACCCTGGATATAGAAGGGAACTTAGTTTGGCATGATAAAAGGCAAAAAAAATACTGGAGAAAAAAATATAAAGATAAGGGGGAATGAATATTCAGAAGAACTATTAAAAAAAATCAAAAATTGAAATTAAACCTGATCACAAAATTACAGCAAATTTACAAAGTGAAGTTAAAAAGCAAGCAATAAAGCTTTCAGGAAATAATGAAAACCCAGCAAAACTATTTAAAATATTACAAAATGATGCAGTTAAAGTGATATATCCAGTTTGTAGGGAGGAATGAAAATTATGAAAAGCTATGGCCAAGAAAATATTAAATCACACTTCAATTCCAAAAAAGGAGAGTGTTAAAGAATGCTTGAACATCTGCACCTATCTCACAAGATAATAAGACAGCGGTGAAGATTCTTCAGTACATGAAGTACTCCAACAGTACATGAAACCAGAAGTGCTGTAATATTGATTTCAGAAGAAGCAGAAACACTGCAGATTGTTGGTCTGATGAATAATATAAAAGGCAAGGGAGTTAAAACAACAACAACATCAAGTATTTCTCATTGATTGATCACATTCAGATTTCTGATTCTGTAGAATACAATGTATTGTGAATTGCCCTTAAAAACATGAGTGTATACTTTTTCCACTTCATCTATTTACTAATTGGTATGACTAGCAACAGTTACTACAGAATATGAAGCAACTAAATTGTTTAGAGTCAGGAAAGGAACAGGCAAAGGTCATCTATTTTTGCCTGATTTATTTCATTTATATGTACAAGAAGTAATGGACTGCAAGTAAAAATAGAAATTGGAATTTAAAATGCTGAACTGAAATATCAATTCACTGATGACATTACTTTGATGGCTAGAAGTGAGATAATCCTAAGGAGTTTCTTTCTGAAAGTGAAGAAGAGAAGTTGCCCCATAATAGGAAGGAAGGAAGGAAGGAAGGAAGGAAGGAAGGAAGGAAGGAAGGAAGGAAGGAAGGAAGGAAGGAAGGAATTGATGCCTGAATTCTCATAGAAGGGAAAGTTTTGAGTAACATTGGATTTGAGAAAAACAAATCATTCAATAGTGGATGGAATAAAATCAGACAGCTTTCTGGAAGCACTAATAAACAAGCTAAATCATAAATATTTGGGGTAATTGGAAAAGACTGTGTTGCTTGGACAATTTGAAAGCAATTGAAAAAAGAGGCTGATGGAAGACAAAGTGGCTTGACACTATTGTTACTGATACTACAAGGAGTCAACAGTATAGCTAAACCTGGTAAAAAGGAATCCTTTGGTTATCACACTTTTACAGTAGATAATATAATTAGTAGATTATGCAGACATAATTTATATAAGGCTTGATTTTAAGCAAGTTAACTAGTTAAACATAGACCAGATGGAAGAACAATTGAATAGATACTTAATTAGTTAAGAATTTTACTCAAACAGTAATGGTTCCTCATTAAATTAGAGAGATGTATTGAGTAGGATGCCACAAGATTAAAGCCCATGAATTCTACTCTTTAATATTTTTATTAATGTTGATTAAGAAGGTAGAAATGTCTATAAAATCTGAAAATGAAGCAAAATTGGAAGGAATATCTAATAAAAAATAAAATCTAAGGTGTTAATAATAGGATACAGAAAGAGAATGAAGATAACAGAATGAAAATTAACAGATGAATTTAAAATTCTTTATAAAGCAGAAATTAAATAAACATGTATAGGATAGGAAATACTTTTCCTAAAAGTGGTGTTTGAAAAAAAGGAATGATTACTTATAATGAAACAGATATGAATCAACAATGAAGTATAACTACAAAAAATCCAGTAATATTAGGATGCCTCAACAGAACAACAGAAATAAAGTTTTGTGTCATAACAAGTAATCATTTCACACTGTTCTTCATTGGATAAATCCAACCACAAATACTATATCTAGCTGTTCTTCACATATTTTTGTCCCTCCAGAGTGCAGAGCATGGAATAATAGATTTAAATTACAGCAATACATATGCTTATTGAATACTTTTTTAGAAGATTCTTAATAGTAACAGTTTGACAAATAAAAGCATATAAAGTTCTGGTTAACTGGGTACATTCAACAGCCATCTGTCAAATATTTTAATGTGAATTTCCTGCATTGAGCAAAAAGTGAAATTTAAGAGTCTAAACGGCTTCTTCCAGCTTCATCATGTTATGAGTCTTAGCCTCAATAAAAATAGTTTAAACTAGTTTGAATTTTACTAGTATGAGAAAATCAACTGATCAAATATGCCAGTAAGAATTAAGTGATATCTCAAAAGCCACATGAGTTACCATCTTAAAGCTTTTGTGAAGAAAAATAACCATTTTTGCTTCAGCATCTGCCTTAAGATAAATGAAACTGAATGATTTTTAAAGAGATCCTTCTGTTAGATAAAGTCATATTATTCAATAGCTGTAGGGGAAAAGCCACCATTATGAAAAAGTATTAGTTTAAAATTCTATCCAGTTGGCAAAATTTACTGCTTTGAACAAGAGGCTACCCCATCGGCACTGTAATTTAAGCTTTTGAATGGGCACATGTGGCTTGGCATTCACTTTATGTGCTTTAGCTCATATTTCTGTAAGCAGCTAGCATTATTATATTCTTAGTATTGTACTAAATTTTAGTTTATACAATATTTCATTTATTTGAAAAGCTACCAAAACAACCAAAAGAGTCTATTCTGTGTTGTGAAATCCCAAACATCAAAATGCATGTATAAAGCTATTGTTTTCATATTTGTGTACAGAGTTTCTAAACTTAATTTCAGTTTAAGTGTTCTGAATGACCTACAAGATAACTTCCTCAACCAGGCTGCCTCCATATACTGTATGGAGAACCTAAAACTCAATCTGCATCACTTTATGGCTGGAAATTCTGGGAACTGTCTCTCCAAATACAACTAGAAAATATCACACTGACAAAGCTGATATCAGTGTCTTCTAGAGCTAGTTTCCATTAACAGTGTTCTAATACATAATGATAGGATATAACTCAATATTTAGAATAGGATAGGATATGATAGAGTAGGGTAGGGTAGGGTAAGGTAGGGTAGGATAGGATAGGATAGGATAGGATAGGATAGGATAGGATAGGATAGGACAGAAGTGGAAAGGACCTTGGAAGTCTTCTAGTCCAGTCCCCTGCTCATACAGGAGAACCTATTTCAGATAAGTGGCTATCTAGATTCTCTTAAAAACTTCCAGTGATGGAGCACCCATGATTTCTGAAAGCAACCTGTTCCATTGGTTAATTGTCCTCAGTATTAGGAAGTTTCTCCTTAAATTCAAAGTTCTCTCTTCTCTCTTTGATTAGTTTCCAACTATTGTTTTTTCTCTTGCCCTCTGGTGCTTTGGAGAATAATTTGACCCCCTCTTCTTTGTGGCAGCTCCTCCAATACCGGAATACTGCTATCATGTCACCCCTAATTCTTCTTTTCTTTAGACTAGTGAAACTCAAATCCTGTAGCTGTTCTTCATATGTTTTAATCTCCAGGCCTTTGATCATCTTAGTTACTCTTCTCTGAACTTTTTCCAAAGTCACACCTTTTCTGTAGTACAGTGATCAAAATTAGTTGTAGTATTCCAGATGTGATCTTACTAAGGTTTTATAAAGTGGTACTAATACTTCATGTGATCTTGATTCTATGCCTCTGTTTAAACCAAGGATTAATTTAGCTGTTTTGACTGCTGCTGCACACTGTTGGTTCATATTCAAGTGATCATCCACTAGGATTCCAAGGTCCCTCTCACAGTTCTCTTTCAAATCTACGTTAACTCATTGTCCAAAGGCTTTATACATGTAAACAGCCTTTTTATATTTTATCTGAGTGGTTGTACCTCTGATTAATGTACGTGTGAACCTGAATTACCTAGCTAAATACAACTCTCTTTCTAGTCAAAGCAAATGTTTGTTGTCCTACCAATTATTAGATATAATAATCACACTAGATGGTAATTGAATCATGGTTATTTCTATTTCATCAATAAATATCAGCTTTTTTGGAGGGGGGATTACACTCATGCTAAATTTACTATAGCTGGTAAATATGAAAACAACTAAAATATGACAGTCAAAGTTAAGATTGTTATAGACTAAAACATTGTGTCACAATTTGCATATTGCAATTTTTAAAGCTATATTTAGCATCCTAGAGAATAAATGCATTCATCTAAATAATCTTCCAGATTGCAACAAATATATCATACTTTCAAAATAAAAATACAATATATGATATATATATTTAAATTCCTTAAAATATTTTTCCTACCCTTTTATTGGCTCTTTTGGGATGTTATACATTGTTCTTGTTCGTTTGTTTCAATTTCTACAGCCCAAATGACTTTGAGAAGTAAATAAAGTATAAAATTCAACAACAAACACAAAGTATAATTAAAAAAACAGCAGCTGAAAGTAAAATTTCAAAATAAAAATTAACCAATCAATGTAACCAACTATATTGCCATTGATTTGTTATTATTGCTTATTGTATTATTATTTGTTATCATATTGTTATTATTATTAAAAAAAATCCCAATTGCTCTTGTCTCTCTCATGCAATCTTATCATCACAATCACCATGGAATTACACTGAAACATATGATTGGATCGGTATTATTAAATAAGATTTTTGTCTCAACCTGAATTTCCTGTCTGCATTCTAACCCTACATAAATTCACCTTCCATTGGAGAGATTATAAATATTTTCAAATTCTCACTTTCAGGATTAAAATCTTATCCCCATAGAGCTGTCAAATTTCTCAAATCTTGGAAAGTTAGAAATAGGTCAATGATCCTTTCTCACAGAGGAATCATATACCATTCATTCACTCAAATATCTAGGAAGTATCTTTCCTCTTGGCATGATGCCCAATGCAGGATCTATATCAGCCAAAGTGTGGGTCTATGCCAGGACATAGCAGTATCTATTGATAGTTGAGGTTTGTTGTTGTAATTTCTCCCAATCCAACTAAAGCACCTTTTAACAAAGAGATTGTTGTTCTATGAGTAATTTTTCACACTCAGAATGACTTATTGTTGTGCATTATTGCAATAGATGTTCATTGGTAATTCTAAGCTATTTCATTTCTTTCTTCACTTGCCATGTTAAGTCTTTAAATTCACTTTGCCAGTATTGTCAGTAGAACTTAACATAGACAAGGCTGTTAGGAGCACAAAGATGTAATAGGACTCCAGGCATTTCATTCAGTAGTAATGCTTGGCCTATGTAATGGAGTAATTAGAATGTTAATTAGTTCACTTTTGTGAAGCATCTAAAGGAATGAAAGTTCCAGCATTGCCCTTACTTAGCAATATCAGATTTTATTTTTAGCCACAATCATCCTTAGAGGTATTATACTTACCTTAAGAAAGAGGTACCAAAAAAAGCAGCAGCATGTTTTAAAGACCCACAAGGCCATAGAGAAAAATTACAAACATGGAGGAAAACTATGCAAAAAGATTTGTGGATGCCCCTGATTTTAGGCATACAGACAGAAAACAAGACATATCCATCAACCTCTACCTTAAATACTAGGACTACAGTGAAATTCTACCAGATGATAGATAGGATGGTTTTGTCACAGTTTACATTCTACCATTGTGGCCATTGATCACTGTATTTCCTAATAGTCTATCATCCATTTATTAAGAAAGCATCAAGAAATGTTGCAACATTTTATATCCACCTAGTAACAGGTTTGACTATGTTGGGGATCAGATATGTGTTCACTGTGTTACATCCATATATAAATAAGTGTATAACTAAAAGTCCAAAGTCGCTTTTTCTGGGAAGGGCAATTAAGCAAATTTGATTAATAAATGAACAAAGAAATAAACTACAAGAAATGTTCTCTGTTTTAGATAGACTATATTGAATATAGGATGTTAGCAGAATAAAGTTACAATATATTAGGAAGAAATTAACCCTGATATTTAATAATAGTGAGAAAGACCCAGATTAGCTAGATTTAGATGCAAATTTAGAAAATTAAACTTGCAATTCTGAATTGTTTAACTTCCCAAAGAGATTTGATGCCAAAGGATGTTCTTCAAGAATTTATGGTAGACTCACTGTAGGGTTGAAATATTTTTGAATTTGGGTTTAATAATGAAAGCTACATATTTGTTGACATAAATAAATGTCCAAAATGAACTAAATATTATGGGACTTCCATTTGTTTTCCATCATCTCCTTCATCTTTTTTAGGGGGGGAAATGTATAATATTGTGATCCATTTTAATTTTTATTTAAATAAATGAATAAATAAATGATGCTTCCATTCCCCTCAGCTGTATTATTGTTAACCATTATGGTAACATACAAGAACAAAGGAGATAGATAGACAGACACAACCTTAAATCCATTGCCAGGAGCTAAAACAGCTGGGCAGGAGATTGAAGGAACTGGGACACCAAAGGTGTCATCTTTTCTCTTTTCTGTTGAAAGAGGTGGCCCAGAAGAAAGAAGAATATCGCTGTATGTGCTTAGAGGCAACATACAACCCGTATCTGGAAATCTTTAAACTGTGTCCTGTCAAGGCGGGACAAAAACTAGGACTGAAAGTAATACACAGGCTAGTGTATTGGAAGCACTCAATAACAAACCTATCATTATAGGGAGGAACAAGTCAAGTTATGTGACAGATTTCTAATATCTGTAATGTCACATGTCTTAATGCAGGAAGGCATGTATGATTTAGTAGTTATTACTGGTCTGTGGTGGAATGAAACTCATGAACAGAATGCAAGGATTGAAGGGTATGATTTATTTAAAAGAAATAAGCCATACAAAAGGAGAAAGGGAGCAACTTATAGACAAAAATAAGTGCATTACTGTGTAAAAATCCAGCAATTTAAGAAGGGTTCAATTGTGAACTTTTTAGGAAAAAATAGAGAGGAAAGAAATAAAAGGGAAAATATAAAAGGGAAAAAGCAATGATATGATTATAGGACTATGCCTGGACTACCTAGGTATAGTTTATGTCAATATTAAAAGAAAGAAAAAGGAAGGTGAGGTTCTGCAGCTATGAGAAGACAGCAGGATTGTAACAAATGACAAGGAGAGACCAAAGTTGTTCTATTTTGCATCAATCTGCTACTAAGTTCCCATAAAGCAGTATGATATTGAAATGAAACTAGCAGGAACACTTGTTGGAAAAATGAAGTTGCCATGCAAAGAGATGATAAGTAAAGAGATTATTAGGGAGCATCAGGCTACCATGAAGGATATGAACACCCCAAACATTGACTGCAGAGAAGAGGCTTGAGAGAAGCAAATTCCGCATATGTTGTGGCAACCAACTATTGAAAAGATTCCATTTGTCAATCTCACAGTAACCAATGTCAAAATTTGGAGCAGAGCAAGGTTGCATGGGTTCCAAATAGTCTTGCAGTTGAATCCTTCAGTGTACATTCATTATTGTGATAAAATTCCAAGCCACAGAGAAAATGTCTTGTTAGTTATAAAACACACATATAAAGTATCTAATCATTGATATGCAGGTATTTTGTTACTTCTTGTGGCAAGATTAACAGTGCTCCATTTTCATTAAAAATATTTTTTTAACCTCACCTCATGGGCTGATTTATTGTACCTTTTTAATTTGTTTGGTTTATTATATTTGTTTACTGATTCCTTTGCATGTTCCCCAAGTTTATGAAAGTCCAAGGCAAGCTGTCTTTTAGACAATTCCAAAATGCAGTAATGTTGAAAGCATTTGCTATGCTTTTCAGCCAAGTGTTTTCCTTGCTCGAATGTCATAATTGCCTGACACTAGTTTCAATTAATGATGTGGCATTTCTTTTGAATGAGTGAACTACTTCAGTGAATGCTCAGGCTTGCTGTGCCTATTTGAAATCCACGAGCCTACATTTATGATAAGATAATGAATGAATATGCTTGTCAAGCACAACCATATTGAGAAAGGCTCCAGGCAACAGCACAGTGTAATACATTTTGCTAAGTGGAGATCATATATTTTTAGAGACAGATCACATTCTCAGTGGCTGGAAGCGAGTGCCAAAGGTCAAGAGTATGCAACACTTTGGGGGATAAGGACCACATTTTTGAATGGCATGCTGGAACACATTGAAAAAAGAGAGGACCAGGATGAAAAAGGAGGAAGGTCAGGACAAGACAACAAAATGGATTTTATATATTTTAAAAGCAATTAAAATCTCGTTTAATTAATCACATAGTTAATATGATTATTCCTCATACATTTAATCTTTTTCGACATTACATTACACTACATATACTTTCACATTAAAATTTGGGGAGGCATTTTGCAGGAGTTCTGGACAACCCCCAGTATTTGAGAACATAAGTAATAAGTTGCATAACAGAAAGAGAGGAAAGGCTTAATGAAGACTATCTTATTTTAAAAACTACATTTTTCTAAGGGTTAATAAAGCAGAGGAGGTACACCCTGTCCACTTTTTGCATTTTGTACAGTGTAAATACATATTCACAATGATTATTATGTGATTTCTTCTGAGGACTGAAGATTGTTCTTCTAAAGTTTTCAGTTATGGGCAATGAGATCTTATGCTTGAACATTCCCTAGGTTAATGATCCTTCAGAATACTTTCACTCATTCCCTTTCCTTAAATGCAGAGCATGTTTCAAAGTGACAGGGAACATAGACCCATGGGAGGCAGTTTTGATTTGCTTCAGCAACATGTTTCATGCTGCAAAAGCTATACAATATGCTTATTCAGAGTGAACAGGTGATGCATTGTGCCTCAGTGAGGTATTCTGCTAGCCTATTTAAGCTATTGTAAGTGTTGGAAGCAGTTGGAGAAACCTTGGAGTAGTGCCAAGTGAAGCAACACATCTGCTTTACTTGTAAAACTGAGGGAGCTATGTTGCTTCTGAAGCAGTTTTGGGGGAGGATGCGCTTCTCACAAGCTTCTTCCAAGTGAAACAGCCCCTCAAAATGTACATAGTCCTAAGATAAAATTAAATGGATTTTTCTATCAAGTCATTATAGTTTCCTGTGTCCTTAAACTCCTGGGGTCTTCCTAGCTCCATGATGGCGAACCTATGGCACACGTGCCGGAAGTTACTGCTGGTACGCAAGCCCTCACCCAGAGCAGGTCTACTTTGAATGCACACATGCCACCCACCTGACAAGTGATTGTCAGGTACCTGGCATGCACGCATGGGGTCAGGGGAGCATGGGAGACAGGCATGCATGTACAGAGACGGGGGTCTTGCATGCATGTGCAAAAACACATGGTGCATGGGGGGATTGTGTGCGCATGCACATTGGTGTGCCCCTCCGCACATTGCCTTCTGGGTGCTGGCATGGCAATTTTTGACACAGGAGCCCCAAAAAGGCTAGCTACCACTGCCCTAGCTACTTATAACCACTGAACAAATGGACCTTATTCATTTTGATTTACTTTTTTCATGTCTTCATGATTTCCTACTTTTATATGTTTTGTTATTTTATATATTCCTGGTAGATTGCTCCTAAAGAAAGAAGGACTGTATTCTGTAGTTAAATTCCTCAATGCTGCCAGCTTAGAAGGAAGGGCTAAGGGCTAGTTTGCCCTTAGCAATAAAGCCAAAATGTTTTTGTGAACTCTAGGCATGCTTGATCATTGAATGTGGCAATGGCTCAAACTCCAGGTATCTTTCCTCTGGAACAAGATGAGATAGACAGACTTGCTAATAGAATTGTGATCATCCCACTTCAGAAATGATCTGCAAATTCCTTCAGGAAAGATAGGATCTAACAGGAATGTACAGACCTTTAACTCAGTCAGCTGTGACCAAATTAACTCAAACAAAATATACCAGAAAAAAACAAAATAAGAGAGTTGAAAGGGACTTTGGAGATCATCTAGTCTAGGGCTGTCAAACTCACATGCTGGCCATGTCCATGCCCAGTTTAGTGAAGGAGAAAAAAGCCCTGATACGTCACATGATGCCATCATGATGACGTGAGTTTGACACCCCTGTTCTAGCCCAACCCCCTGCTGAATCAAGAAACCATATACCATTTCAGACAAATGGTTGTCCACTCTCTTCTTAAAAACTTCCAGGGTTGGATCATCCACCACTTTAGCAGGCAAGTCATTCCACCGATTAATTGTTCTGTCAAGAAGTTTCTCCTTAATTCTAGGTAACTTCTTTCTTTGATTAGTTTCATCCGTTGCTTCTTGTCCTGCCTTCAGGTGCTTTGGAGGATAGGTTAAAGCCCCTCTTCTTTGCAGAAGCCCCTCAAATATTGGAACACTGCTATCATGTCACCTCCTAGTCCTTCTTTTCATTAAACTAGACATACCCAATTCCTGCAACTGTATGTTTTAGCTTCCAGTCCCCTAATCATCTTTGTTGCTCTTCTCTGCACCCTTTCTGGAGTCTCAACAAGTTTTTTTTTATACTGTGCCAGCCAAGTGTGGTCTTACCAAGGCATTATTCCAAGCGTGGTCTTACCAAGGCATTATAAAATGGTTGAGACATAGTAGTGCAGTAGTTAGTACTGCAGGCTACTTCAGCTGATCACCAGCAGCCAGCAGTTTGACTCAGCCTTCCATCCTTCTGAGGTTGGTAAAATGAGGACCCAAATTGTTGGGGGCAATATGCTGACTCTGTAAGCCACTTAGAGTGGGCTGTGAAGCACTGTGAAGTGGCATATAAGTCTAAGTGCTATTGCTATTGCTTTTACCACTTCCTGTGACTATCTCTCTGTTAATGCAGCCTAGGACTGTGTTGGCTTTTTTTGACAGCTGCAGTACACGGCTGGCTCATATTTAAGTGATTGTCCATTAGGATTCCAAGATCCCTCTCACAGTTATTATTGTTGAGCCAGGTATCACCTATTCTATACTTGTGCATTTGATTTTTCTTGCCTAAATGTAAAACCTTACTTTTTTCTACATTGAATTTTATTTTGTTAAATAGTGTGCAAGTCTGTCAAGTTCCTTCTATATTTTGAGCCTATCTTCTGAAATATTGGTTATTCCTGCCAACTTGGGGTTGCCTACAAATTTAATGAGTTCCCCTTCCATCCCTTTGCATAAATCATTGAAGAAAATATTGAAGAGTATTGGGCCTAAGACAGAGCCTTGGGGTACCCCACTGCATGCTTCCCTCCATTAAGGAAAGCATATAGGAGAGTTCCATTAAGGACTACACATTGAATGTGGTTGGTCAGCCAGTTACAAATTCATCTGGTGGTGCTGTGTAATTCAGGTTTATTTATCTTAGCAATAAAAGTGTAGATTACACAGCAACAGTACTAGATGGATTTTTTTCCCATTTTCAATATCCTTCAATAAATTTTGTTGTATGTCTCCAAAGAGTGGATGAAATGATGGTGGCCAAGAATGATTGTGTAAATCTCACGTTTTAAAGAGGGGAACTAAAAACTACAACAGATTAAGTGCACTACTGTTGTTCTTCTTTTTTAGCATATTACTATTTTTTTAAAGCAAATAGAAAAAAGATTCAATCATTCCATTGATGGAAATATAATTTTAAAAGGCCTTTTAACAACATTAAATAGAAATGTGATTCTCATCTGCAAAATGTTGCTTGTCCCAGCTACACAATTTTGAATGGTCATCTATAAAAACATTTAGAAAGGCACAGGAGGGTGTGTAAATAATGTAATATCTACTGAGGAACAACAATCAGAACAAATAAATGTGAGTGCTGAGTAGCAAATGATTTCATAGCTGAGTGTTTTTTTGAAACTCCATTAAAAAGTGAATTAAACTGAAAATGAGCAGTTTACATTGAATTATACATGCTTTTGCAAGTGACTAATTGATTAATCAGTAGCTGTATTTTAAAGGTGTATAAATCAAATTTGCATAGTGTAGGTAAGCAATTTAATCTTACAATTAGCTAATTGACATAAATGTTAATACAAAAAGTGAGCAAAAATACTCCGTTGCTCAAATTCTACCCATTAACAAAGATAGAAAAGAAAATGTTCATAAAACTGCCCCCACTTTTGTATATCAATTCTGATGAAAATTAAATTAGCAAACATGAGACATCCTAAAGAAATAATACACTTATAGCAGCTTTCATTTATATTCCAGTAATCTAAGAATCATTGGCATAGCTGAAAGAGAACACTAATAATGTAGGCAGAAAACAACAAGAATCTGACTGCAAATATTCACTATTTTAAAATTAGAAGCAAAGGAAAGAAACTGTTCACTGTATTTTATTTTATTGTTTTATCAAACAAGTTGCAATTTTGATGTGAATGAGCCTTTTTTATATAAAAATTGTGACTTTGTCATTGTAAAACAATTGGTAATACTTGTAGACTTGGATATTTAGAGAATACATGTTCCCCTGCATAAAACATTGAGTTAAAAAAGTTTTGCCCCTTTTATTCAGCAATTAAAATTGCGCTCCTAAAATTCCTCTCTTATTTGAGATTTGTCCCATTCAAATTCTCAGCAGAAAAATTATAAACATATAAAGATTCCAAATGTGATCAGAACTAGCCTATAGACAATAACAGATTTATTACTGAGTCTTCTGCACTATCATCTCTCTCACAGCTGAAAATATCTGATTTGATTGAAATCACAACAGTATTCTGTGGAGTTGGAAAGTCAAATCTTTTCCTGATGGGAAGTCAGATCTTTTTCTGATACCATTTTCTTGATCCAATTACTAATAATTTTTATCTTTTGAAAGACAAGGCAAATTGCTTGAAGTCACAGTGACGTTCACTGTAAAAAAAAGAGTAAGGTCTGTTAAGAAAATACATTTCTTAGAATCTTCGGCATCTGGGCTATTCTCATGCCACTAGGTACTTGGATGAAAAGAGATGAGATGCTTCAAGTGCCATCAGATTTTTTTTTAACCAGTGCCATGTCAGATAAATAGAAGAAATTGGTAGGAGAGCCTACGGCACTATAATAGTGGGCATTCTTAAATTCAAGGAGTTTGGACTCCAGCAATTTCTAATTATGTCTATGGAAATATATAATTAGATGCATAATTTGATTTTTTTTTCTGTTGCAGGAAGAAGTAGGTCACTTGTGCAATCCAACTCCACAACAAACTCTGAAATGTGATTGTACATGCATTTGTCTATCACTAAAAGTGGAATAGAAAATGGTTTGTTTATTTTGCTTTCTGAAATATGGTAATTCTGATCATCTGCTCAGTTCGGGAATCTGAATTAAAACATTTGTAAAGATGCTATGTTTTCGAACAAATTCAAGGAAGGAAAATTCATACTCTTTTTTATTTCAAATACAGATATATAAAAGAAAGATCTGAACTATCAATATTGTGGGCATTCTATCTCTAGAAGTCCTTAAGAGGAGAATGCCTCTTTTTTAATAGTAATTTTATTAGAAATTACATCTACAAAAATTTTAAAAAACAGATACAAACTTAAATTACAAAAAAAAAAAAGATGCAAAAAAGAGAAAATAAGAAAAAGAGAGAAAAAAGAATGTTGAAAAGAAAAGAAAAAGAAATGACTTTCCTCTTCATTACAAGTATAAATAAATTTACTAATTTTTCACTTTCTCTTAAAACACAACAAATGATTTCAGCTCCTCATATCCCATTTCTTATCAATAAACAAATAATCAAAAGCCTTGATCAACAAAAGTTTAGGTTATCAGATATAATAACATATCTATTTTAACCTTGATCGAAAAAACCCAGCTTTATATTTGTTCCTTTTACTTTTAACAAACTTGTTCTTTAGTCCCTTCAAATAATGTCCTAAAGTTTGATCTATTTTCATTTTTTCTTTGTCACTTTTCACAAAAAACTTCCAAGCTTTAACAAGCTTCTTTTACATATACATTGTGGAAAAATTATCCAGGTCAGTCTCTTGGCTTGTTATTTGTATATCCCTCTTAATTATTAAGACAAGCTGACCATCTGTTTCCGCATTTTTCTTGTAGTTTGTCATTTTTACATTCATTTGCAGATGAGTCTCAGTCTTCTCCATAAAACTTGATTCTCTTTTATAACATTTTCAAACATAGTCTATCTCTAGAGACAAAGACTCTTAAAATTAACTTCTGGGTCCATTGTTCAAACATGTCTTTAATATATCAAATGTTAAAATACTTCGCTCCATTTGGATTAGTAAATCAAATTTAAGTTTTCTTCTTCAATTGCAATTTTTAATTTCTTCTAGTTTCCTCTAGGGTACACTCTTCAAAGTCCCATCCTGTCATATTTTTAAAGAATTCAGAACAAAAGCATTTCCCCATTTTTATTCCAGAAAAAAATATCCTTACATTTATATTTAAAACTTCTTTAGTTAAGAATTTAAAAAAACTCACCCAGCACTATAAAACTGATCCAACGTTCCTAACAGCCAATCTACATTTGAAATATAAGTCCATAGATTTCAGGTGTAATTCACAACGATGTTGTATGTTACAAGAAGAAACAGAAACATAGTAAGCTAGAAAATTACTATCAGAAAAAATTCCAATTAATCTATGTTCACATATATACCACCTAAATTGTTCAGTCTAATTATTCACATATATACCTGCTCTCCAGTTCATGTAGGTACCTGATCTCAACTGAACAGAAGGTAGCTATATGGACAATTCAGGCAGAATGGGTACCTACACACAAGAATTTATTACAAGATGCTGTGCAACACACAGAGGAGAGAAAGAAAGAAAGAAAGAAAGAAAGAAAGAAAGAAAGAAAGAAAGAAAGAAAGAAAGAAAGAAAGAAAGAAGGTACAAGATCAACTATATTGCCCATACATCAAAGTTTTTTTACTTCTGAACAGTCATGCATAGGATTATGGTGCCAGTTTTATTAGATTATGGCCATTAACTTGTTGTATTTCCATTGATTCAAGTTTTCAACTATAAACAATGGCCATGATATATCCAAACAATAAAAAGCAACTTGACTGTGGAAACAATTCCCCAGAGAAGTAGTGGGCTCCCTTTCCCGAGATGAATTAATTTAGCCATCTGTCAGGAATGTTTGAAAAGGGATTGAACCTGATGATCAAAATGATTCTACAATTGTACAATTTTATTTCCACTCTACATTGTTGCAAAACAGCATGCTTGGAATGATTGCTTTACTGTAACTACCATAAAAATTGCACTCACATAGTTTCAGAAGCAGCTGCCCCACTTTCTCCTTTGGGATACAATTCATGTGTTCCTCAGTATAGAATGATACAATAGGACAAAGAGTGTTGTAGCTAGAAATCACTAGGTAGTTTTCCAGATTCTGCCCATTATTTATTTTTTAAAAAAAATAATCTACAAATCTAAACATTTTAGCTGCTTCTGTGTCAGAGAATGATAACAGGTGAGTAACAAGAATGATGGGACAAGTCTATTTTTCCAATTTCATAGCAAACTGGGATTAGAGATTAAAAAGAGGTACAAGCAAAGAATAGAAAGCCGTTTATACTCCTTCCTGTGCTGAAGAAACCACTGAATATTCTGGCTCAGTGGATTTAATTCAGGGCCCCAAAGTATATGGTAGATCTACAAACAGAATAGCAGCACCTCTCTTTCCTGGCTCCTAGCAGGCATACACACACACACATGCATATATATACATATATACGCTTGGGGAGAGAATATTTCTCTGTCAGATATGCAATATCACAGCTCAACCTAAGGATGAACAATACAAAACAATTGTGACCACTTAAAATCATTGAATGTGATAAACAACTGTATAAGCCCTATAAATAAATTGATGTTGCATAAATCCTGTAAAATCTAAAGGACTAAGTATACCTTTCTTGATAGATAAATTCATAAGTAGAATGCCACAAAGGCATTTAACTTTGTAAACCATCTAAGTGTCAAATTGGATAAAGGCAACTCATTGGACAAAGACGATATATTGCAAAATAAAAGTGTTTATTCTTTTCCCCTGGAGGTTCTTTTGTTTGGCATAATAGCTATCTCACTCAAGCTGTAGACAACTTTGTTGGCCTTTATGGTTCTAAACATTCTGATGAAGCAACAATGAGTAAGTAAAACAGCAACATAAATATTTGAATTGGGCAACTTAATTCTGTCAAAGGCGTCCTCGAAGGCATACTGGGAAGTTATCCACCATAGAGAAAACATTTTGTTCTTTAAAGCTCCACGCTCCAATGGAGAACCTTAATGAAATATACAGGCAGCAAGCAACCAGGCTTGGAATATTGTGCATAGCTTGGATTGTTGTTATCTGATAAAGAATATGGAGAAAGTGCAACAAAGGGCAATCAATCTGAAAAAGGGAAAGGAGCAACCCTTCTATGGGGATAGGCTACATTAGTTTTTGTGTGTGTGTGTGTGTGTGTGTGTGTAATTTATGGGGGAAATGATGGGAAAATGATCTTATAAAAGTTATGCATAATGCCAAAAAGTTTTTCTGCTTCCTTCACTGTACAAATTGGAAGCTGATTGGTCCTCACTAGATGTGGCCATGTTTGTCCTTCTGATAAAGTTTCATTTTCCATTTTTCATCAGCCGTTTAATCTGGTGGGCTGAGATAGTCCAGCCCCACCCTGGACAAAAATAAACTGTACACACTCAGCAAAACACACATTCTGCTTTATCACATCAGAGGCAAATTACAAAACTTGTTTCTGGGCGATAATCTAAGTCTCTAGATGTAGACTCATTTCATTACAGATAATCCATGAATTATGACACTTTGTTTAATGAACGCATGGTCTTTCAGTTTCTAACCTGGTGCCTTAACCTTTATACCAAACCTGGGTCGCAGTTTTATAATAATCAAGAGTCAAATTTCCTCCTTATATACTGTACACAAATGGGAACTGAACTTTATGAGGAATTTTATAATGTTCATTAATTATATTTTGAAAACACTCTATTTTGTGGGAGGGGGTTCTTCTTCTCTACTTTAGAATAGCATCCTTGAAGGGGAAGAAGGTTTTCTGAGTAATCAGTGGTTTGAAAAAAAATCTTCCAGTTGCATCAATTAGATTTTTTGATAGACCACTTCTATGAGAATTTTCTCAAATCCATACCATAGTAGAAATATAGTCTTCTAGTACATTGTTAAGGTAAAACTGGACCCTCCAAGCTCTTAATGAGCAAGAATAATGTATCAGACAAAAGGTTAGCATTTGCACAACACGACAAAATTGGTTTTCCAGAAGTAATTAAACTTCCATAAGCACAAAATGATTAAATTAGTTCAAAAATTCAGTTTGCCATGGCTTATAAAGATGTATATTTTCTTTACATTTCTTAATTTAAAACTTATGATTAATATAAAGCACACTACTAGATGGTTTCAGTACAGTTGAAAATACATGGTTTATTAAAATGAATGACCTCATGAAAAAGCATTAACTTTTAGTAATTTCTGAGATGTGATGAAGCAGAATTAAAATGAATAAGAAATAAATTGGAAGAAAACAGTGAAGCTTATAATATAAGTGAACTTCTGTTCCAGATGACAAAGGGTTGTCTTCACTAAAGGCTATAGACTAAACAGGAAAACAGGGGGGTAGTGTATTAACTGAAAATATGTTATAGTCTCTCTTGTAATGGCAAAGAAAAAATGGAGAATAAAAGAAGAATTATTCTAAAGACAAGCAGGTTTGATTGATATTTCAACTTTAATAAATTGTGAAGAAAATTGAATGTTATACAATTTCATACAATTGCTAAAGATATATCTGGGTATTGTGCTATTAATTCAACTGAATGCTGAATATCATCTCAACATATGTATGATTCATACCTTTATTTTTAACTGGATTATATTGAACATTCCAAATACTATAAAATGTATTAATTATTTATTAAATTTATATATTTTCCATGTCACTCTGAAAAGTGACTGTGGGTGGCTTACAGTTAAAATCATAAATGTAAAAGACATTAAAATCATTGAATAAAAAGACACGAAGCAACAAAAGGTAAGATCAGCACTGCAATAGCTTCAGTCTACCAACCACCACCAACATTAAATGTCAAGACCCCAAGCTAACTGTCTGAGCAAGGCTTTAATGCTGTTCCAGAAGGTCAAAAGGATGAGGGTAGACCTCACCTAAGGAAGGTAAATATTCTATAGATTAGGGGCCATGGAAGAAAAAGGTCTCCTTTTAGACCCTGAGCTGAAATACTTCAACTAATGGTGTCAAAAGCTTCTGCTGAATTAAGTGAATCAGGACAATATTTTTGGAATGAGACAGTTCATCAGAAACCAAGTCTCATGCCATGAATGTCTTTAAATGTGTTAACCAACACCTTGGTAGCCAGTGCAGTTTCTACTATAGAGGTATTTCCAAATTCCTATAAAATCACAAACATAGAAACATATGTAATTCATCAACCATGACATATTATAAACAGTTACTAAAAACTAAAATCTACTGAGCTAATTAGATTTATATTCAAGTATAAAGGATTGCAATCTAACTAATGGGTACATTCAAAAAGTAAGAGTCCATATCCATTTAAAGACTGTTAAGATTTTCCAAATAAGAAAAGGGAGGGAAAAGCTGTGGTGTGGCTATGTTTAGATTTCAGTACATCAGGGAAATTGTGTTGCTGAAAATAAAGATGGAAAGGAGCAGAATTGGAATGCGTGTTGTACTCCAGAAAAAAGAACTACACGAAAAAAAAATCCATAGATTATTTTTCATGTCATGGATTGTTAGATCTGGGAGGATGGTTCAAGAATGGAGGCAAGACTCAGATAACAACAACAGCTCTTTATTAGTGACTTCAGATCTGAGCAACTAATCCCAGCCGCAGCAGCCCTTTATATAGGGCTGGCTGCGGCTAGGCAGCCAATGAAGGCGATTTGAGTTTACTGGCCAATCGCATCAGTCTATGGCAACCAATCACGATCGGCTATCAGTGGGCCAATCAGGTTTGCAGGCTTTGAGCCTGCTAGTCCGGAACACCCATCCCCTCTCGGTTCTGTTTAAGGGGTGGAGTAATATAGTCTCGCAGGTAGGCAGGTCTTCGCACCTGTCTACCTGACTTATGCAATTCCAATCGTCCCTGTTCAAATCCGGGTTCAGATGGACTGCTTGCTGGATCAAACAGGAATGGTGAACCGGTGCCATGATCAGGGCTCTCCTCTGGTGCCCCCGGGGTGATAGAGTCCTCAGCTTCGTTGCTACTGCCATGGTTCTCCAGGCTCGCTGAACCTGCCTGGCTGCTGCTTCTTGGCGAAGGGTTCGTCTGTCCAGGCTCAGCTGCAGCTGGTGAGTGTTGCAAACTATGGTGCGGTGATCTCGGTGTTAGTTCAGAATGAACAGGTGTTGGTTCTAATTCTGAGTTCACGGCTTCCCCTCTCCCCCGGTGTCAAAGTTAGGTTCAGGGTTGGAAGATGTGGTTAGTCTGGAGCACAGCTGGTCAATATGGCGTTTCCATGCTCTGCCATCAGTGGTGAGTAGACGGTAGGAGCGGGGACCCGTAACTTGAGTTACTTGGGCAGGAATCCAGAGGGGATCCCCAGAAAAAAATTTTGCGAATACAAGGTCTCCTACCTTGAAGTCACGGTGCTTGCTGCTGGAACCCAGGGGCTTTTCCGGGGTGTAGGCAGGGTGCAAACGGTCTAGAGGCAATCTGAGTTTCCTGGCCATCAGGAGTTTAGCTGGGCTCTTGTTGGTCGTGCTGTTTGGTGTGATGTGTTGCAGGAGCAGCATTCTAGTGACTTTGTCATGGATGTTACCTTGTTCCATTTTCTGCAGGGTTTTCTTTGTAAACTGAACCATTCGTTCAGCCCTACCATTCGCCGCAGGATAAGCCGGCAATGTGAGTGCGTGTCGGATGCCCCATTCCGCTAAATACTGTTCAAAGGCTAAGGCAGTAAATTGGGGCCCATTGTCAGAAACCAGGACATCTGGTAACCCGTGTGTGGCAAAGAGTCTGTTCAGTTTTTTGATGACTGCCTCAGTAGTGGTTGCTTTCATTTTATTGACCTCAAGCCAGTTAGAATACACATCTACGGTTATTAAGAAAGTGTGGCCTCTCGTAGGTCCCGCAAAGTCAATATGAATGTGAGACCAGGGACCCCTGGGTGTTTCCCATTCTGCTGGTGGAGCTTTTGGTGGGGCTGAGTGGTTTTCCTGGCATCTGTTACAAGAGGTGACCCAGGTTTCGATTTGTTTGTCCATACCTGGCCACCAGGCGTAACTTCTTGCCAGCGCTTTCATACGCACGATGCCTGGGTGTCCATCGTGTAGAATTTGCAAGACCCTTTTTTGTAACTTAGTTGGTACAACAACTCGGTTTCCCCACAAGATGCACCCTCTTTGTGAAAAAAATTCTGTTTGTCTGTTTTTAAATGGCTTAAATATTTCCTTAGGGTCATAATCAGGCCATTCCCTCTCCACCCAGCCAAGAACTCATGCCAAACAAGAGTCTCTTTTGGTTTCAAAGGCAATGTCTTGGGCCATTAGTGGAGGTGAGGGCATTGTCTCTATTTGCAGTACGGGGAGTGTGGGAGCTGGGTCTTCCTGTGGCTCGGGTATTGGTGAGCGGCTCAAGGCATCTGCATGAGGAATAGATTTCCCCGGGCGATACTTTAATTGATAGTCGTAGGCAGCAAGAAATTCAGACCATCGCGTCATTCTGGGGGAGAGAATGTGTGGAGTAGGTTTGTCTCCCGCCAGAATCCCAAGTAGTGGCTTATGATCCGTTATAATAGAAAATGGTCTCCCATAAACATATTCATGAAATCTTTTAATTGCAGAGACAATAGCAAGGGCTTCCTTATCTAAATGGCTATAGTTTCTTTCTGTTTTTGACAGAGTTCTTGAAAAAAATGAAATTGGTGCCTCTGAGCCATTTGGTAGGACGTGGCTCAGCATGGCCCCCACCCCAAATGGTGAGGCATCACAAGTGACAGTCAAAGGTAGTGTCTTGTTATACTGAATTAGTACTGCATTAGAGGTAAGGAGGTCTTTTACTTGCTGGAAGGCGTGTTCCTCCCGACGTCCCCAAGTCCAGGATGCCCTTTTATCGATTGGTCTATGAAGTGGCTCAGCAACAGTCGCCTTCTGGGGTAGGAAGATGTTATAAAAGTTAATAAGTCCCAGGAAGGCTTGGAGGTCAGTTTTGGTTTTGGGTCTTGGGGCATTTTTGATAGCTGCCAATTTCTTTTCTGTGGGGTGGATTCCTTGCTTGTCAAGGAGGTAGCCAAGAAACTCCACCCTTTCTGTGCAAAGCTGGCACTTTTCCTTCTTAACCTTGAGGCCAGCATCTTTGAACCTCTGTAGGACTGTTCTGAGGCATTTCTCTAATTGGTTTTTTGTGGGTGCTGCTATTAATATGTCATCAAAATAGGGCACGACCCCTTTTATACCTTGTAATAGCCTCTCCATCAGGCTTTGAAAGATGCCTGGGGCTACGCTTACACCAAACTGGAGCCTGTTGCATTTGAATGCACCACGATGTGTGATTATAGTTTGGGCTTCTGCAATCTCAGGATCAACTGGCAGCTGTTGATACACTTGGGCCAGATCTAATTTTGCGAATATTTTGCCACCCCCAAGTGAATGCAGGAGATGTTGAACAACTGGTACTGGGTAGGCGCTCTGCTGTAGCGTGTGATTGAGGGTGGCCTTGTAGTCACCGCAGATTCTTATGGACCCGTCAGGCTTTATGGGGGTGACAATTGGTGTCTCCCATCGGGCGTGGTCAATAGGTTCTAACATGCCTTGTGCAATTAATTTGTCCAGTTGCTCGTCAATTTCGGATTTGAGAGCAAAGGGAACTCGGCGTGGCTTTAGGTGAATGGGTGCAATGTCGGGGTGAAGATTAAATGAAATAGGGGACCCCTTGAACTTGCCTAGGCTTTCGTTGAACACTTCTCGGAAGTCATGGACGAGAGCTGCCTCCCAGTCATCGCTAGCTGGATCGAATGGTGCGGGTGGTATAGCGCTGCTGGCCATTGTCGCCGTCATTGCGCTCTGTCAGCCACGTGCTCCTTCAGCTAGCTCAAATCAATAGACTTCGTTGCCTCCGTATCCCATCCTCGTTGCCAGTGTTAGATCTGGGAGGATGGTTCAAGAACGGAGGCAAGACTCAGATAACAACAACAGCTCTTTATTAGTGACTTCAGATCTGAGCAACTAATCCCAGCCGCAGCAGCCCCTTATATAGGGCTGGCTGCGGCTAGGCAGCCAATGAAGGCAATTTGAGTTTGCCGCTCTTGGCAGGGCCAATCGCGGCAGCCTGTTTACTGGCCAATCGCATCAGTCTATGGCGACCAATCACGATCAGCTATCAGCGGGCCAATCAGGTTTGCAGGCTTCGAGCCTGCTAGTCCGGAACATGGATAGTTAGGGAAATTCAATACTGACCCTAAAGATGGAAGCTAGGCACCAGAGCAAAGCAGCAATAATATTAGGAAAGGATACAGTTTTGGAGACTGTGTTAATTTTAGAGCCAAGAGTCCTCTGCATACTTGGGAAGGAAAAAAAAAATGATGGCCAGACATTTTGGAGCAAAATAATGCAAATCTGGAAAAGAATTCCATTTGGGTAATGAAAGAAACATTAGGTGGATTTTTGGCTACTTGGTTGGAGTAGATATGTTTAAAAAGACATACAATGAAGGGCACATAGCTGTCATCCCCAAGGAAACAGTTCTTCAATAACTAAGATTTAATCTTTAATCAGTTACTTAATTTGGGTCTGAAAACTATCCAGACCATACCCAGTAATGAAGCAAGTATTTTCATGGACCAATGCTTTTCTGGGAGCAATTGCTTATTATCTAATCCATGAGCCAAGCATACTGTATATGTCTTCTTAATTTTTTAACTGGATTAAATGTATAAATAATAGTGATACTAGGTCCACTGTACTTCTTGCTCCTAAGAAATTATCAAAATTCTGATTTTGCTACTCATTCCAAAATAAAATAGTTTCTTAAATCAAAGTGTCAGGATATGCAAGTTACAACTATAACTGAAGAAGTCACTAGCATCTCTGTAACTGTAAAGTTAAATTACCAGTACACGTTTTACAGAGGGACATAAAAAGCTCTTGGGTTTTTGAAGAAGCCTGGAACAAATTTATAAAATATGTCAGAATGAACCCTACAAATAGCACAGAAACACTGAATAAATATCATTACTATCTATTTTTATCTGGCCAAAAATGAAAATTCTTTCTATAATTTATATATATATAAAATATAATTTATATATAATTTATATATATATAATACAATATATAAATATAATTTATGCATATGAATTCTACATCAAAGAAATCTACATATTAAAGAACAATGTCCAAGGTGCTGTAATAAAAGATTTTATTTTGCTTTTACTGATCTTTTACTGATACTCCTTCTCTCTATTATATACATAAATATCCAACATATATGTCAGGGAAAGTTGCACATGAAAACAAATATGGATTACTTTACACATCTTTACAATTACATATACACACACATCCATAATAAATCAATAAACTTGTATTCCCATACACACACAAGCACAGACAGACACACACACACTATACATACCTACATAAAGAAAGAGACTGTAAGAATGTTCCAGTATCACCCAAATAAGGTCTAGACATACATACAGACAGACAGACAGACAGAGGTAGAGGTAGAGGTAGAAGTAGATAGATAAATGCATACATTTTGAATTATGATTTTGAGCAATAAAACCATATTAGGCTAAACTGTTTTCCTTAAAATCATTTCTTCAATTCAAAGAGAAAACCTCTTTCCATTTTTCTGTTTTAGTGAAATTGTTAAATTTTTGAATTTTTTAAATAACCATTTTGTAATATATATTTATTTTTATTGAAATCATGGTTTAATGTCAGACAATGTAGGCAGGAATGATTTTCAGAGTGTTTGAAAAGAAAGCCACTGCAACAGAAAGCAGAGAGCAGTGAATGATACCAGTGTCCATAACAGGTTCCAGAAGTTGAACAAAGGCCAAACAGAAGCTGTGGAAAAGCAGACGGTGAAAAATCACTGATTGGTGTCCAAGCAGTCCAGACAGAGGATTGGTGAATGAAGAGGGAGGTGAAAAAGTTCTAGTGGGGACTAATGGAGTGAGATATTGTTAAGATAAGGAGCATCTACTATCTAGGCACAGGCCTTGTAAGTTGTGAGAAAGAGAGAGAGAGATTGAAAGATAAAGAATTATATTTGCAGAGGTTATGTAGAAGTAAGTAGTTAGTCTGGATAGAGTTTGTGTGGATGGTTTCTGATTATAAAGCTCAGATTATGCCTGCATATGATGACCTTGAGCTGTATGAGTGGCAAGGTCAAAATACTATGCATGGGCACTCACTAAGTATTAGCCCTTCACAATAGACCAGATTAGGAAACCAATATCATGAAGGCTAATACTAATTTTTCTCCTGTTCCTCGGGGTTATTCCCATAACAAATAGGAACTGCGGTAGGCAAAAAAAAAAAGGAGCAGTAGGAACTTCTGAGTGGACACTTATTTTATTTATTTATATTTAGGTAACCAATTTAGAGACTGCCCATCTCATTCTCAGAGCAATTCTTTACAAGAGAAGTGGGAATTATATATTTGTGCAGATCACTTCTTCTAAGCCAGTGACCTCACTTGCTGTTAAATACCAGGGATGTGTAAAATATGTGGATCTCTGGCAGGCCTGATTGGATACTGATGAGAATGTGGCCTTGTCAAAAATCTCAAGGATTGCATTTGGGGAGAAGTAGACTTTGGGGGCCAATCTAATGGCTAAATGGCTTGGTTCCTGGGTACCTTTTCCATGAAGACATTAAATCTGTCTCAGGATTTACTTACCCTGATGGAGCTTAGAATGCTATACAAGCCGTGTTTACATGAGGAGAAATCTCCAGAGGTCTGGGAATGGTTTGTTATTTTTTTGATAATAATCACCCCCCACCCCCTCAGCCTTACCACCAAGATTAGTAGTAATCCAGACAACATTTCAAAATTGTTCAGGAATTATGTTATTCTTCGGGATCTCTGGTAGTTCATATCACTTAATGCCTGACAGTACTAATGATTTTATGATGTTTTATCAATGATTATGTATTTCATTTTACTATTCAATCGCTGTATTTTTTTAATCGTTGTAAACTGCAAGATCTCCTCTGGATTCTAAGATAATAAGTATATCAATAAATCAATATCCTGACACCACATAAGGAACTGTGTATGGACTAGACGGGAGATGTTTCTGTTAACAGCCCTGCCCTATAGAATATGCTGCCTTTGGCTTGAACTAAGCTCAGCTCAGCTGCAACCCTTCTTGTGTTCCGGAGGGCCTTGAAAGGCTTACTTTAAAGTTGTTGTTTTTATTTCAAAACCAGCCATTTTCCTCATTCCTGTTTCAAGTTTTTGGCATAGAGGGTGGCCATCTGATCATATTATTGCATTATTTTGTTACATTCTAGTGGTTAATTATTCCTTAATAATTATCGATAATTAATTGGAATGATTGATAATAATTTACTAAACATAATAATTGTTAACTAATTAATTATTAATTGTGCTTGTTTTCCTTCATGTGTACTGCCCAGAATCTTTTCTATAGGTGCAGCCTACAGCTGTTCTGAATAAATAAAGGAGCTGATTTCTATCAAAATCTTAAATTCCTAGGAATAGGAGCAATTGCTTTAAAAAGTTGAGGAGGTGCAGTATGATTTACAATCTCTCACCTTTCTGAACCAGCATTAAGTTTCCATCAGATTATTCTCCAAGAGATTACATTTCTAATGATAAAAAGTGGTCCTTTTCCCTGATTTACTGGAACATCTGATTTCCTTGATGAGGAATGCTCACATTTCATTAAATATACAGATGTATCAAGAACATGTCAGTGGGAAAAGGCAACAAAAAATAGTTTGACTCCAGAATTAGATCTTTGGTCAATACTATCAGCTGTTAAAAAAAAGGGTCAAAGGTCTTTTTCATTACTGAAGTGATCTTCAACCTCCTTATTGATTTTTGAGAGAGAGAGAGAAAGGGAGGGAAAGAGAGAGGGGGAGAGAGATGATTTTCAAAGCATCAAACAGCAGTTCAAATACACTTGTTCTGGATGCCAGGAGGATGAAGTTAATCACATAAGCCATAGATTTATTATAGTAAGTGGGAGAACAGAAATGTTAACATTTTAAAGCAAAACATTTTGTTTTGGGTGTGTGTAGCTTCTGTGGTTATTTTAAGTAGAATAAAGAGAGCAGTTGCCGCCCCTCCCTCCCTTCCCCCACTGTGAGAGATTGGTGCTCTTTATATAATTTAAATATAGATATATTCTTGTCCTAATAGCCAAAATTATTTTTTTTCTACATTACATGAAAAGCATGACTCAAAAATGAAGAATTTTAGATATAAAATGTTAAATATTAAAACATTTTGTTTTTCCTTAATTTGTTTGCATTGCAGAGTATTCATTCCTCAGTGTGGGTATTGAATAGACGGACTAATTTAAACGGCGGGTGATGGGATACACAGTGTATGTTAACACTTATAAGGGATACAAAGCCGGAGAAAGCAATCTAGATATTGTTAAATATAACCATATTATCTTCTGATAGATCAGGAATAAAATTTCATTTTAAAGTTATATATTTATTTATAGCTTAAAGCTTTGCAGAGTGGCATGGTGGCCTAGAGGTGAAGATGCTTGCCTCCCATTTGGAAGGTTGAGAGTTCAATCATAGGAAGTAGCAGATGTTTCTCTATCAGAGTGCAAAGAGAAAATATCTGCTGAGGACTCCACATAGGCATCAGGAAGGGCATTTGGCCAATAAATGCTCAGCTCCATTCAGTGGCCCTGACACCACCCTGATTAAATGGTCATAAAAAATTATAGTTCGTAGTTTTGCACATATGGATAAAGTTTAATATGTAATTTATCATTACATTTTTACTCTATTTATATCAGATCTCTGATATAGTTTGTAAATAACTGGACAGTTATACCACAGTATGACATAGGCTTATAAAAAGAGGCTAGTTTATCAAAATTTATAAACTCCATATGTACATTGTTTAATCAATGAAAGGATTTGGGTTGTGCATATGCAGACATCCTTGAAATGGGAGCAAAGATTTGTGAGGAATTTTCTTTGATATCATTTAGTGGCTGTTTCTAGTTTTACAGCTCAAATCATGTAGAACATTGTGATTATATCAAAGGAAAAAAAATCTCATATAAAAATGGAGAAAAAGCCATAATAACTTAAGTTTTTGTTTAACTGGATTTTTAGGCCATCTAATACTACAATGACTTTCTAGAGTTTTCTTTTACCAGATGTGCTGGAAAATGCAATATTTGCACAAAAAAAATCTCTGGATTCACAAGTATGCTTAGAAAGAAAAATGATGTTGTTGTTTTTTAAAGATGATATTGTGCCCTCCCCAAAAAACAATCATACCAGTTTGAGTTTTTTGGCAAATCTTGACAGCCATTTTGTGAACATGTAACCCTTCCCCAAGATAGCCATTTGAGAGAACACCTATGCAAAGTCTTCAAAATTACAAATACTTATAGTCCTAAACCTTATATAAACCTAGAACCAGGTAATTAAAAATCTGTATGTTTGGCTTGTTTGACCGTTTTTAAAGTAGGCAATTTTTAAAGTTATATATTTATCCAAATCATTTAACAAGCATGTACATTTCTAAAGCAATAATATATATATGATATCAGCCACACAAGAAAACAGCTGTTCATCTCTATGAGCTTGCTAAAGGAGCAAAACAATATATAACAAACAAGCTCGTGATCGATAGTTCCTGGAGCAGTCAAGCAAAGCCTTACTCCATCAGATATATTACTACACTGCCTTAACTTAACTGAAAATTTCAGTTTGCAGTTGAAAAGAAATAAAAGCATTTTTTTTATTATTAAAGCCTCAGATTAGTAACTAGACAAAACTGAATATTCCTGTGAATATCTTTCAGGCATGATTGTTATTCAACTAGACCAGTGGTTCCCAAAGTGGGCGGTTCTTCCCCCTGGGGAATGATGGGATGCCTTAGGGGGGCGCTAAGAGGCAAGGTTGCTGGCAGGGGGGCACTAACAGGCAGCAGGGGGCGCTGGCACTCTGGCAGCCTCTGGGGGTGGAAAACAGGCGGCATACAGCTGGCAATCTCTCTCTCCCCTTTGTCATCCAGTGCAACAGCTCTTCCCATGGCAGAATCTACCCATGAAATGTGTGTGTGTGTGTGTGTGTGTGTGTGTGTGTGTGTGTGTGTGTAGGAAACATTTTTCTCAGAATTTTGAGCTGGGAGGGGCCAGAACGAGCTGAAGCACCAATGGGAATTCTCCCTGCTCCACTGTTATCAGTCTCTGGGCAAAGTGTCCCTTGACTTCATCAAATGAGGGAGAGAGTTCCGAGCAGAGAGAGAAGCAGAGAAAGTGGGAGGGGGATCTTTTCAGTCTTGGTGGGGCTACATTCTAGGGGGCTCTTTCATGCCAGCTCCAGAGGGCCCCTCATGATTCTCATCCAATCTCTCTTTCTCTGTGCACCTGGAGGAGCAGACTAGATGCCCTTTGAGTTCCCACAGTGCCCAGAGGGTGCCCAGGCTGGAGCTGCTGAGACTCCAGATGGGTAAAATGGAGCCAGAGCTTGAGGGGTCGTTCGGGCTCCCCCCTGCTCAGTCTGGAAGGAAGGAGCCCCCAGCAGCTGCACTGGAGGACAAGGGGGAGGTGCAACTCCACAGCCAGCCAGGACTTGGGGGGCCCATACTCACCCCAATCCAAAGGGAAGCCAGGAAAACCCTCAGCTGACAGTCAATGCAGAAAGAGACAGAGAGGATCTGCAGGGATCCCCTGAATCTGTCTGGATCCTCTCCCCAGGCCCCCTCCCCTTGACAGGGGGGGAATTTCCATAGGGATCTCTTGGCTTTACAGGAGAAAACAGCATTTTCCATTCTTGAAACCCGTGTGTCTCTCGAAGAGCCCCTTCTGATCCCCCTCTCAGCCCCCAATGGGAAGGCACCTCCCCCTTTCTTTCTGTGGCTCGGGATCCCACTTTTCCTTGCAAAACAGCCCCTGATGAAGATCCCAGAACAAAGTTTGGCTGTTTCTCCTCCATTTTCTGCTCCTTTCCTTGGACAATTTCAACATCTGCCCATCATTTCAAAGCGCAACAATTGATACTTTCATCAGAAAAAATATACAAAGTAACATTCTGGGGGGAAATTGCCCATATAAAAATGTGGACATAGAAGTGGAGTCAAGATGAACTTTTTTTTCCTCAGAAATGTGCATATCTTGGCTGTGGAATAGGAAGCACTGCTATAACAAGGGTCCTTTTTCTAATGGTTTTTCTTCATTATTTCTTCATTATTATTTTATTATGGTGTAAAATAGAAAAAAAAATACAGCAAATGAGGAAATGAGAAAAGGAAGGAAAGGGGAGGAGAAATGTGGGAGAAAGGAGGCTCCAGCCCTGCAGGCACATCAGGTAAGTAGAGCAAAGCCAGTCACATTTTGTTGAGGCTTTAAATTGGATCCATTGGACCAGACCTCCACCCTAAAAACTTACTTTTCCCCAATGTATTACAGTGCCAATTCTGAAGAAGGTAAAACTAAAATGTATTGGTAAATTAAAAGGAGAACACACACACACACACACACACACACACACACACACACACTCTTCTAACCCTGCTGGAGCAGGTGATTAGAATAGAATAGATATCTCATTATCTTTCTACTCCCTCCCTCCTTTATTTCTTTTTCTTTCTGTCCCTTCCTTCCATCTTCCCCTCTTTCTTTATCTGTCCCTTTTTCTTTCTTTCCCTTTTTCTTTTCTTTCTTTCTCTCTCTCTTGCTTTTCTCTCTCTTTCTTTCCCTCTCTCAGGCTCACCCCATTGACTTGGTGCACCACTCCACTCAGATTGGCTTGGGCAGGTCCCTCCGGGGGAACAGGCTCAATGGGGTGGACCTGCGGGGCCGGAACTGCATGATTTCTCTCATTAATCTCTTCCCAGAATGTTCCAGAACATGAAAAGTTAGTTGAGTTTTATACTATTGGCTCCAGAAAAGTTTAAGTGAAATGCTTTTAATATTGCTTTTAGTAGTTAAGAACTTTCTAGATGCTGGGGTGAATAACAAGCAATAGAACAACAAAAGAACAAATTATCATTTCATTCTTTGTTTTCCGGCAATGATATTATTTTAGCTTTATTATCTGTTTTTATTGACAATATCAGTTGGGTTGGGATTTGTAAACATTGGTCACAGAATCATTCTACTTTCAGGCAGTTGCAAGACAGATATTAGGTTTTTTTACCAAGCTAGAAAAGAGAAATGTGGCTTGCCTCAGGTATTTGATATGGTGACAATGTAATTAAAATAAGATGTAATAGATTTCACTTCTAACATGTTACCATCACAGGTCACCAACAATGCAATCATGGGAGCTCTGTGTATTGATTGCATTGGTCTCTGGTATCCAAATTCAAAAGCATTTGCAAGGGTTTTCTACCTGTCTGCATTACTGGAAAAAAGATTAGTATCATCACAGTCAAGTACACTGCATGCAAGCAAAGCAGTTCTTGTCAATGATGAAGAGATAGAAGGAAGTGCATACCAGACTTTCAGAGAACACAATCCTGGCTGTAATTGCTAATGCCTTAGAAGGTGGAAATAAAACTTAAAATGATTTTGATTAGGAAAAAAAGAGTAAAAAGTAACAGAAATAACTTAAAAGACAGAAAATGTTCTTCACTTAGGAAACATAAATCATCAGCATTTATTATTTATTTGAATTATTCATATCCTGCATACTATTTTAACTGTTCTGGGCAGCTTATAAATAAAGAATAAAAACTCCCATAAATACAACATTAAGAGCATTAGAGACATAATATTTTAGCATTAAAATTGCAATGTTAAAAGGCTTTGGAAAATAAGTATATTTTGATTCTCCACCCTCCTAGTCCATAATAAGATCCGTGGCATTTTGTTCCTACCGCACACATACACAAAACCAGAATTGATATAACTGATGTCAAACTTATATCCTTAATAAGATTGAGAAGTATTGCTTTTTCAGCAGGGCAGGTCGTTTTAAATAGGCATTTCTACAATGGGGTATAAGCTATTGTAGTCTTTATACATCGTTTTATTTTGGGCTTAGAAAGAAATCAGCAAACAGTGAAACTGTCTCAGTATGAGAGTAACATGAGACCTCATATGGAGGCCCCATTCTCTACTTCTGTGATGAATTCTGGGCCAGCTGCAATTTTTAGAACATATGGAAAGGTTGCCCCACAAAGAAATGCATTGCAATATCCCAGCCTTGAGATTACCATTTTATGAATCATTTAAGACCTTAAGAATGTATTAAAGTCAACCAGCCCTGCTTACTACAGATGTTCCATGGTTTTTCATCTTCTGAGCTTGCTAATATATTTTGGATGGTGTGTCATTCAGAACAGACAGATCTACCAAATCCTAAACTCCAGTTTCTAGAATTATTAGTGGCTCTTTCTTGCTTACATTGAGTTTCAACTTGTTTTGTCACATCAGAAATTCACACACGGAAGACAGAGTTTCTGGAGACAGCCAATCATAAGTGTCAGGCTCACCAGTTCTAACCTTGCTGTCTTCTCAAGGAATCACATGAAATAGTTTAACTGTATTTTTTATTGCAAGCAGATTAGTTGGCTATTAAGACATACAAAACATTTGTGAGACCAATACACGAATACAGCTCATCAATCTGGAACCCACATTATGTATCTGATATTAACACACTTGAGAAAGTCCAGAAATATTTCACAAGAAGAGTTCTCCACTCCTCTACTCGTTGCAGAACACCTTATGCCACCAGACTTGAAATTCTAGACCTAGAAAATCTAGAACTATGCCGCCTTTGGTCCAATCTAAGTATGGTATATAAAATCATACATTGAAATGTCCTACCTGTCAATGAATACTTCAGCTTCAACCATAACAACACAAGAGCACACAATAGATACAAACTCAAGGTTAACCGCACCAAACTTGATTGCAGGAAATACGACTTCAGCAACAGAGTAGTCAATGTCTGGAATACTCTACCTGACTCTGTGGTTTCTTCCCCAAACCTCAAAAACTTTAACCTTAGACTGTCTACTATTGACCTCACCCTTTTCCTAAGAGGTCTGTAGGGGGCGTGCATAAGCACACCAACGTGCCTACTGTCCCTGTCCTATTGTTTCTTTTATATGTTTTTTTTATTTTTCTTATATGTATCCATGTATTCATAGCTATGTTTTTACTTATACCTATTATCTTGTAAGCAATTAACAAATAAAAATAAAAAATAAAAACAAATTGATCAGCTCTAGTTGTTATTGAAGTTCTCAATGTAAACAGATTTAAACACTTTTATTCTATATTCAGCATTTCCTGAAGTCAATTCAAATCTAATTTTCCATTTCTTACTGTCTGTCCAATATTTTGGGCATCCTTTCCCACTGAAGAAGAGAAAGCATTGTCTTCGACATATCTCACTTTTCTAACATGAAACTCATAGGAAAAGATAAGTATATCTAAGTATCATCAGCATCTAATATCTGGTGACTCATGTGAAACTTTTCATTGGTTTAATATTGATGTCAATTATCCTAAGAGTTAAAATATAATTTTGGGGAACTCTTGACAATTTAAATAGAAGTCTCTCTTGCTGATAGTGCCCAGAGATCTATGAGTAGAATCATTTCAAAGTCGTGCCTCCAATAGCCAATTTCCCTGGAAATAAAATAGCTAAAAATATCAATATACATTCTATCTAAGAGTTTCTAGACCTGTAATATGACCACTCTCTTTAAATATAACTGAATATGAACTAAGGGCCTAAAATCAATAGCTGTTAAATTCAGACATTGGTTTGTTCAAAGTGTTAGGGTATTTGACCTACAAAAGAAGAGTATGCATATTTTGATCTAAGTGACCATTAACAAGATGGAGTTGTTAAAGACCCTTATAAACCAAAGAAAGAAAGAAGGAAATAATATTGCAAAGACATCCATAACTGTTTTCCATTTCTTCAAGATATTGAGAAAGGAAACTGATTTAAACAAATATAAGTGTGCAGCCTACTAATGCCCAAAATAGCATCAAGTCAAGTAATAAGCTATTTTTCTCTGAAAAGAGATTCAGATTGCATATACTAGAGGCCAAAATATATTAACGCATCAGCCATGGGTTCTGTAAGTTGGTTCTTCCTCTTCATTAGAATTTTAAAATTATCCAGAAAAACACTGCAGTTAGATATTATTCTTTGCCCCAATTAAAGGTAATTCTTTAAAGCAGTGGTCCCCAACCTTTTTTGTGCCACGGCCCGGTACCGGCATCACAAAATTATCCGCAGCCCGGTACCGGCATCAGCACGCATGACAAGGCAAGGCGAGCCGAGCGACTGGCCAGCCAGCCGTCCCCCGCTTCTCCCCACCACTTTCAACTCCTCCTTTGTACCTTTGTCGATGGGCTTTGCTTCGGGACGGCTTCGGGACGGCTTCGGGACGGTCGCTCGGCTCGCCTTGCCTTGGGTGCTGAAAGAATCCTCGCACTTTAGTTTCATTCGAAGCCCCTCCCCTTCGATGAAACTAAGGCACGAGGATTCCTTCAGGACCCAAACGCCGCTTTCCAACCGGAAAAGCTCACCCGGAAGCACTTTCTCGTCAAACAAGATGGCAGCGCCCAGCAAACCGGCAGCCCGGTAGGAAATGTTCCACGGACCAGTACCGGTCCCCGGCCCGGTGGTTGGGGACCCCTGCTTTAAAGAATGGTAGTGCCAATCAGCATGGGAGTGGTTTTCAATACCTTAGTACTGAAAAATTCATACTGAAACATTGGTTTGATGTGAGTATTTACAAATTTTGAAAACCCATGTTTGATATTTGACCAAGTTTGGTAGACAAAATCTAGGAGAAGAGCTTTAACCTAACCCCTTCTAAATTAAAAGCAGTTTTTTTTAACAGTCAACAACATTTTTTATAAAATTCAATCTGACATTTTGAAGATAAAAGGTTTTTTTAATTAAAAAAGATGGCTGCAGAGTTGTTTTCTTTAAATCCCCATCAATTTGTCAAAGCTAAACTTTTATTTAGTTAAGCTTTTTATTTTTTTAATTTGAACATATCATCTTCAATTAAACAGTGTGTTGTCTGGGTACAAATGTGTCTGTGCTATTACAATCAAAACTTACAGTATTCATTACATTGATAATAATTCTCTAATCTTACAATAATAATAGTCAGCATTATGATGCTATTCATTTCTCCCTCTTAACATATCTTCAAATGAAAATGTAATATTATAATAGGTATAATAATCTTAACAATCATATTTATAAGTCAAAGTGAAACTAATATATGCCAACTGGTTATAGTTCTTGGAAATCTCCCTTAGTTATTTTCCCATAGCAACAAATATCACAATAAAAAATATCACATTGCCAAGGGCTGTTATAAATGGATTCCAGAAAATGATGAGCAGACTGTCCCTAGATAAACTCACTGATGGTCATTTTCCAAATTCCCAGAAGTTTTGAGAAAGGACTTTTATTATTCCATTGCAAAGATTATTGTGAAAGACCAGACCAGCTGTGGGTAGAAATTACACAGATGTGCTTACTGAGAATATCAAATTTTTATTAGTTACTGTCCAGAAAATCTATTCAAATGAAGTGCTTCTTTTGGTAATAAACATGGAGAGAATAAACAGATGTTTGATGCTAAATAATAGGAACAGAGAATCAGATCTTCGATGTGTAAGTAGCAATCACACTTGATTTCACATTGCTTTCCCCGGCCGCTATATCACTATCATAAGCACCATTCCTATTTTCTCATTTTCTTAACACTCGCATACAAAGGCTTTACAAGCAAGAACCACCAAGCCCTAAGGTTGTTGTGTGTTCCTTTCTAATATTGTGAGTATTTCCACTTGCATAATACTTCTCTAAAATCTGCACTGCAGTACATGAGAATGAAGACAGTATTTTGTGAATTCAAATATGACGGACAAGTTTCCTTCCCACCCAACATACAGATTGATATGCTTATACACAGCTTACCCAAAATATTTTTGTTGCCTGATTCTTACCAAAGTGCTTGTTTCTCAAAGGTATCAATGATATTTTAGCATCTCAGACTGCTTACAATACCTTTTTAGTAGTAAAGATTCAATAATTAATAGTACATTGCATTTAAGCTATACCAGTCTTTGATATATACTTTTGCTGCCTTTCTCTGCACTGTGTTGCTTTCTTAACAACCATATGGAAAGTTTACCCTTGTCTTTTTGTGTATTTTTTTTTTCCAACATCCCAGTCTAATCCAGAGCCTTGAGTTGGTCTCCATCTAAATACTACCCAAATCTAATCCTGCGGAACAGTTTTGCTTGTTTGTTTGGCTAGATCAGCCAAGGCCTAGTAGGTGTTGCCTGAAGTAATTAAATCAATAACCAATGTTGAATTTTTTTGGATCAAACTATAATTGCTTTGCTGGACCTTTCCAACAGCATTTCTAGCACATTCCTTCAATAGATGGATACAGTAAGGCTATGGTAAAGATATTTTGTACTGCAAAGAAATACGCTTTGTCAACTTAATTCTAAAGGTAAATCTCAAAGTAATATATTTCCCAATACTATGCAAAGAAGGTTATTATATAGGGCAGGAAGAACTTGCTTATTTTTTTTTAATTACTTGATGTTTTCTGATTGCTACAAAGAGTATGTTCCAAGCTCCGCATAAAGCTAATGATAGGGTTTGCCTTGGAGGGTAGTCTCATTAGAACCACCTTTGGTAATTTTATTGAACAATTTAATTAAAAAGATGAGAAATTATACAAATTTAAAAAAGAAAAACAGAAAGTGCAGAAATGAAAGGAAAAAAGAGTGAGAGCAAAATAAATAAAAAGAAAATAATATATAAAGGAATGACTTCATCCTTCATAACAAATATAAATAATTTTAATAACTTATTAGTTTTACGTAAAATACAACAAATGAACATTCTTCTTAACAAGTATAAACAATTTTAATAACATCACTTTCATTTAAAATACAACAAATAGTCTCTTCTTCCCATACCATATCTCTTATCTATAAACAAACACTTAAGCCCTCATCAGCAAAAGTCCATTAAGGCTTGCCAGAGATAACAACATATCTATTTTAACCTTTGTTTAAACAAATCAACTTTATGTTTTTCCTTCCTTTTACTTTTAATGATCTTGAACTTTTATATTCCTTCATCCTTATTTTTAAAAATGTTGAACCTTAACCAGGTTGTTTTTTTGGTTTGGTAAAACATTAACTTATTTCATTTGAATATCCAGTGTAACATTTTCTCCACATCCGTTTTCAAGCTTGTCTCAGTCTTAGTTTCATTCCTATCCAGTAAAGGTTGCTCTTGTTCCATATCATCTTCCAAACATAGTCTGTCTATAATGGAACACATTTTTAAAGTTAATTTCTGGGTCCATTATTCACAAATAGTCTTCAACACATCCTATGTTAAAGTGTTTTTCTCCATTATGTATTAGTCATTACAAACTTTTTTCCATTATATATGATGTATCAGTAAGTAATTCATTCTGGTTCCCTTAAATCCCATCTAATCATATTTTTAAGTAGTCAAAACAACAACATTTTTCCACAGAAAGTATGCTTATAATTAGTTTTAAATTTTTATTTCAAATCAACCTGTTCTAATTAATATATTGTGGTAATACTGCTTTCCAAAAGCAATACTGATTTCCAAAATCAATGCTCTAATCACTTTTTTATGTTTATTCCAAAATACAGAGAATTTCCTTAAATTTATATGAAACTTTTTTTGCTAAGGTGAAGACAACTCAACCATTGTAATAAAACTAGCTATAATAAGAGTTCTTAATATCCAAAAAGCAGTTAATAAGTATTTTCCAAAAATGATGAAGAAGAGAAATATGTGAACTCTTTGTTCATTTTAAAGGCAATGGCATTCCCTGCTCTTTTGCCATCGCCTTGTGAAATCAGTTATCTGGAGCACTTGTGATCCTTTCCTTGTACAGAGAGGAATCATGCAGTGTTGGCCATTTACTGGCTCTTTATTCCATTACAATTGTCATCTCTGCTCTTAGTGGATCCAACTTCAGTTTACCATGTTTTCCCTGCAATTCTCTCATTAGAACCATCTTTGAATGTGAACAAAATATCTTTTTTCCTGGTAAACAAACTGATGGATTATATCAACATCTCAGAATTGTAACCACAACAAAAACTTACTTTCTTACCTATTGGAAAGTCAAAGATAAACTGATTTTCATTAAAAAAAAACACCAAACCCTGACATTTTGTAGAGTTGTTTGGGAAATGACCTATCACGTTAACATCAGTAGTGATTAAATGCTTTGAAAGACTGGTTAGGACATGCCTCCACCAGACTTTGACAAACAGCAGTTTGCCTGCAGGGGGAACAGGTTGACAGAGCTACTGCCATATCTACTGCCTTACATTCTGTAGTGAGCCATATCTATATCTATATCTGTATCTGTATCTGTATCTGTATCTATATCTATATCTGTATCTATAAAACTATATCAGGATGTTTTTCATTGACTACAGCTTGGCCTTCAATACTATCCTGGTGAGCATCTTTATCGAAAAGCTGACTGACTTAGATTTTCCCTCTTCCATTTGAGACTGGATAAAAGACTTTCTGAGGGACTGACCACAAACAGTGAGGGCTGGGTCTGTCACATCCACCTTCCTGAAGCTTAGCACTGGCTCCCCAGAGGGCTGTGTGCTCAGTCCCTTCCTGTACTCACTATGCACACATGTTTGTGTATCATCTGACCCATCCACTGTGATCATTAAGTTCACAGCTGATACTACTATATTGGGTCTCATTACAGGTGGAGATGAAACAGTGTACAGGGGCAAGGTTCAAAAATTATCCTCATGGTGCCTAGAAAACAACCTGCACCTAAACATCAGCAAGATAAAGGACATGGTGTTAGACTTCTGGAAGAAGAGAAAGAAACCCACCCACTTTACCTCAACGGGGGGTTGTGTGGAGAGAGTTTCCACCTTTAAATTCCTGAGAGTCTACCTCAGCAAAGATCTTACCTGGAAAATCAACACAACCCAGGTGGCCAGAAAGGCCCAACAGAGACTCCATTTCCTTAGGGTCTTGAAAAAGAATAAAGTGGAACAATGACTGATGACCTTCTTTTACCGGTCCACAATAGAAAGTGTCCTCACATATTGCATTATGGTGTGGTATGCTGGCTTGACAGCCATGGATAGAAAGACATTACAGAAGGTAGTGAGCACCCTGATATCATTAATGAGATCACGAGGGCTTGCTGCCTTAGAAGAGTGAGGAAAATTCTCAGAGATGACTCACACCCCGGTCAGCACTTCTTCACTCTCCTACCATTGAGTAGGAGATATAGAAGCATAGCTAGCCATACCAACAAGCTGAAGAACAGTTTCTACCAGTGGGCTATCAGACTTCTGAATGGAAAATAACTTCATGTCAACATAGTGTGATAGATTTGCGGTCAAGGTCACATAGTGTAATAAGGTCACATATTATAATAAGATTGGGACTGGGTTAGGGACTTCTGTCCTCACTGTGAGTTGTGTTGTGGGGGGGTGTACAAAGGGAGGCTCAGCCAATCTCATTGTACACGTGTTGTACCCTGACAATAAAGGTAATAATAAGAAATGATAGCTGAAGCATAGATAAATCACAGCCACAATAAACTAATTTTCCTGACTGACTGTGCACCTAGGCTGCTAAGACAAAAAACAGTCACTCATCCCAGTGGTGCAGCCCATCTGCTATGCTATTTCTGTGAGAGGGAGTGATTGTTGATTATTACTTTCGATGCAAATTCCTCTCCTCCATATGAAGTGGCCTGTGATCATTACATGGCATAGGTTGAAGAAGAAATTAGGTTATTTATTCATGGAGATGAAGGATCATTGGTGGTCACAGTCTGCCTTTGAGTGTAGAACTGATGCACCCACTTTGGCACTGCAATTTAGGGCTGGCCTGGAGCATCTCCTCTCCAGAATGCCCAACCAACAATCATCTAGGCTCTTGCAATGACATGCTGTGTTTCCTTTCAGGGAGTTTGAGGACACTCAGCATTATGCCAGCTCATCAGACAGTGATGCATAAGAATGCTTTGTATCGAGGGTGGGAAGCTTGATGAAGCCGTGCAAATTGCCATGAAGAAACAGATTGCTGGAGCACTATGTGTGATAGGGAGGGAAAGTACCACAGAGCTATGAGGCATGCTACTTTCCTAGCATAGCTGGCAAAAAGCCCTTCAGAAGCCTAAACTAGACAGCAACAACAATATCAACCTTCTCCATAGTTACTGCCTAAAGTTTCTCACCAAACTTTTATGTCTACTTTCAAGCACAAAAAAGATTGACCTTTCTGGTTTAGCTTTTCCCAATAAATACTCAGGCAACAATTGTTTTTACTGTTTTCCTACATTTTGTTTACTGATTTTGTTATTTAATTGTTTATAACAAAACTGCTTAAAATCACAAATGGAAAGAGTTACGGATTGTATCTTAATCCCCAACATCTAATGGGCAAAAATAGCAACAATTTTGTGCTTTCTAATCCCAAGGATGTCAAAGATGAAAACGTCTAAGAGAGGACAATATTTTATATTAAAAGCAAAAACCAGTACGGGGAGTTATCATTCAGAAATCTACAGGTTATCTTAGATAAATAGCTAGAAATGCATTTTGACTGTGTGTACTTCCTAGTTTGTGCTATGAGCACAAAATCTTTGCTTGTATACTAGCTTCTAGATTAGAAATCATAGTTTATAGAGGTAAGGATGAGCACATTTGGGACAAAACTAGATTTTGCTTTGATCAAATGATGCCAAAATGCCCAGTACTGCCTTTAAAATTAGGAGAAAATGCTCCATGAGTACAATTAAGGTTTTTACCTGAACTACTATTTCTCAATCTTGCTAAAATAATAATTTTGTGAATCCCCCAATTGATTGAAGGCAATTTTGCTTGTAAAAGTAAATATTTATGGAACATATGTTGATGACCATTATGTATAGTCATTTGGTGTATATAAGTAGCAAATGAGAAATTGCACAAATTAATAAAGAAAATGAAGGAAGGAAAACAGATATGTTGTGAATGTGTGTAACTATTTAAAAATGAGAGAGATGTGATCTGTATAAAGGCAATCCAAGCTGTGAGAGAGCTTAATACATGCAGAGAAAAAAAAATTATGTAAGTTTAATTAAGAATTAAAGGACTAAAAAGTATGTCAAGAATTACAGTATGAATAGATGTCATCTAGATTGTTTTGATTTTACAGGAAAATAAAAATGATAGGTTGCTGACTGCTGAATATCTGCTTTTAAAAAGGTCTGCTTGTTTTGAATACATGATTTCATCAATAGGTCCATTCATAAGTACACATGCAAAAGAATGAATATAAATTTAAAAGCATAATTGATTTCATTGTTTATAATGAACATGAGAATTGGTGAAAGTATGTTATCTAGATCTTGGGAAAATGAGCATAGAAGAAAAGAGGGAAAATGAAATAAATGCAGGAAGTAAAGTATGAATGCTGTTTTGAACATAACTAGCAGAGATAATAACTGCATCACTAATCATCAATTTCATTTTATTTATTAAACTTTGAAACTCCTAGAGAATAAGTGAACTTCCAGCAGGGATGGGATTCTACCAGTTCGCACCTATTCACTAGAACTGGTTGTTAACAGTACTTTGCTGGTACTTTGCTTGTGTTGAGTGACCATTGAAAAAAGTGACTTATGACCATTTTTCACTCTTACGACTGTTGCAACATCCCCACAGTCATGAGAGACCAGGCAAGGAGATGCGTGCCTCAATGTGAGTGATGTGGAGTTGGCCATGCCCAGCCATTAACATGACCACCAAGCAATGTCCACCCAGTCACATGACCACCAAGCCATGCCCACCTACTAAACCTTGCCAACAGAACCAGTTGTTAAAAAATTTGAATCCCACCCCTGACTTCCAGGTCATTATCTTTTTTAAAAAAAAAAGAGGAGGAAGACTTGGAAAATCACCAACAAATCTCCTTGACATCTTTTGGGGGGAAATCCTCAAGCACATTATTATTAAACTTCATAACTGAGGCCACTTGTATAGAAATGCAACAATTAACAATTGACAACATAGGCCTGTCACATACAAGTCATGCCAGATGAATCTGATATTCTTAGTTCGTGATAAACTTATTAGGTTAATAGATAAAAGGAAAGTCACATACATAGTTTACCAGCAAAACATTCACAAATATTCTCATGATATTCTCATTAATGAAATGATAAAATATACCTTTACATTAATTACATTTATCTATATCCTGCCTTTATTATTTTTTCCAAATAATTCACGGCAGCAAGCATGCCCAACACACCTTCCTCCTCCTATTTTCCCTACAACAACCTTATGAAGTGGTTGGACTGAGAAAGTGACTGGCCCAAAGTCACCCAGCTGATGACTATGCACTAAATGATACAATTTTTAGATGAGCTCAAGATTGACTCCATGTTGGTTGAATGATTCCCCCCAATGTTGTTTATTAATGGTTTCATTTCATCTTGTAAAGAAATATCAATTGGCTGCACTGCCACGGGACTCTGTGCTGCTCACTGTTTTCGTACATGACTTCAGTGAGGTGACTGAGATGACACTTATCCAGTTTTCAGATGGCATATAGCTTTAAGAGTATTTTAGAGATGAAAAAGAAGATTCAGAAAGATCAGGACTAGCTTGAGCTATAGACTTGAGGAAATAGAGTTATTTTCCATTGTCCCAGAGGGCAGACCAGGAACAGAAGCATTGAATTAAAACTGCAAAGATGTACGTTCAAGTTAAAAGTCAGGAAGAATGAGTCTGATTGTATGAACTGGCAGCCAGTTGAACAAGCTACTGAATGGTCCATCACTGGAAGTCTTCAAATAGAAGTTGGATGGTCATCTGCCAGGGATATTCTACATGAAGCAAGAGAATGACCTAGACCCATGATGGTGAACCCATGACACATGTGCCACAGGTGGCACACAGAGCCATTTGTGTGGGCTCGTGAGCCCCAGCCAAATTTACCTGCACTGCACATGCCTTTCATCTGATTTTTAGCCCATTTGAGGCAGTGTTTGACATCGTGGAGGCTTGAGGGGAAACAATTTGAGGGTGAAAACAGCCACCCCGGGCTCTGGAGGCCCCCCAGAGGCTGAAAACGGGCACTTCTGGTATTTCCAGAAGGCCTATTTTTCAGCTTCCCAAGGCTGCAGAGGTTTCCCTTGAGCCTTCGAGAGGACAAAAATGGCCTCATACAGACTAAAAATCAGCTGGGAGATGCGTGCATGAGCAGTGAAGGTAAGGGAATGGGGCGGGGGTGTTGTGTGTACATGTGCGGGGCGGGCAGGGCACATTGTTTGACACACCACAACAAAAAGGTTCGCCATCACTGACCTAGATGTACCTTTCCTTTCCACTCTATCATTCTATGAAAATGAATAGAATTATGGATATTTAAACATTAATAAATGTATCTAACATTAGAATAAGGTTGAAATGCTTGAGCTGTAGAAATATTTACACTTGGTTGAAATCTTTTTTTTTTTTTGCGTCATATTAATGATGAACACTTTTTGCCAAATAGGATAAATAATTAATCGACCTGATTAAATTCTTTACCATTTTGGATTACCCCAGATATTTTTAATCATAACTGTTTTTTTATGTGGAAGGTCATTTATAAATGTTCTGTTCATCAAGCAATGACCCATCACACTGAGATAGAACAACAAAGAGATATGTGAAATCTATGTGAAATACCATTTGCTATTTTCCTAGCTACAGGCAATGATTTCTCCTATAATGTTGCTCAATTTGACTTTGATTATTTTCAAGTACATTTATATAATTAAGATATATTTTAGTGGCACAATAATTCAACGCCCAAGTATCTTCTTACACTGATTTCATTATTAAGTGTGCTCTCATAAAACTGAAACAACATTTGTGTGTGTTTGTATTTTTAATAAATATATTTCATTTCACTCACGTTATATTTACATTACAGATTTCTGCAATGTTAAATCTATACAAACAGCATTATCTTACATCTCTTCACCAAGAAATCACTGCTATTTATTCTCATTGTATCTTACACCTAAGCAATGTGCATAGAATTGCAATTACTTTGCATATATATTTTTGCTTGTAATTGTAATTCATCAGCATATTAATAAACTCAAATTTTGATTTTTCTAAAAGAAAAGTGGTACAGAAACAAAAACATAAAATGTTATTAATACTATGAATAAGACTGCAAAATAAAAAATAATAATTTAGCATGCAAACATTAAAGGAAAAGGGGTAAAAATGTTAGTGTTAAAAGAAACTTAAAATATGGATTTATTCAAATGAAATTTACAAAAATATTTGTACATTTCTGGCACTTTGTAAATCCAATTTCAAGATGAAAATGTATTGAACTGAGTAACAGAGTAATTTAAATATATTTTCTGCCACCAGTAATCTTAGCAGCAATGCTATTGATCTTTTAGGTGAGAGCAATGGCTATAGTAATGATTGCCAATTCCTAGCTGGTAGGAAATTATTGCATATGTGAGTAAATGAGGGAGAGAGTTTATTTAGTTAAAGTGTGTATTTAGTTTGCATACCTACAATGCAGAGCAATGTTAAATATATGGCATATATATGGTTTCAGAAAAAAAACCATCCTGCAATCTGCAACACTTACACTGTAAAAACATATGGACTACACAATTTGATCAGCGCAAAGCAATAAACGCAATCTACATAGACTTCTGTAAAGGCTTTGTTTCAGTGGTACACGACAAACTACTCCTAAATAATAACTGGATAGAAGCATTCCTGTCAAACAGACAACAAATGGTCAAAATTGGGAACATCTTATCAAATTCTGTACCTGTCAACAGTGGTGTCCCCCAAGGCAGTGTTCTAGGACCAACTCTCTTCATACTCTACGTAAATGACCTCTGTGATCATATTAAGAGCAGCTGTGTCCTCTTCACTGATGATGTAAAGCTATTCAACACCACAGACAATACTACTACCTTTCAAAAAGACTCGACTATGTATCAGAATGGTCAAACAAATGGCAACTTCAAATCTCAACAAACAAATGCTCTGTCTTACATATTGGCAAAAAAAAATCAGAAAATAAAATACAGGCTGAATAGGCAAGACCCAGTTTATGATCCAAACTCTGTCAAGGACCTTGGAATACTCATCTTTAATGATCTAAGAGCTAGAGCCCACTGTAACTACATAGCCAAAAAGGCATTAAGAGTTATTAACCTAATCTTATATAGCTTTTTCTCTGGTAATATTACACTACTAACTAGACCATACAAAACATTTGCTGGACCAATACTTGAATACAGCTCATCAGTCTGGAACCCACATTATGTATCTGATATTAACACAGTTGAGAAAGTCCAGAAATATTTAACAAGAAGAGTTCTCCACTCCTCTACTCGTTACAGAATACCTTATGCCACCAGACTCGAAATTCTAGACTTAGAAAACCTAGAACTATTTTGCTTTCGGTCCGATCTAAGTATAGTATATAAAATTATACATTGCAATGTCCTACCTGTCAATGAATACTTCAGCTTCAACCATAACAATACAAGAGCAAACAATAGATGCAAACTCAAGATTAATCACACCAAACTTGATTGCAGGAAATATGACTTCAGCAACAGAGTGATCAATGTCTGAAATACTCTACCTGACTCTGTGGTTTCTTCTCCAACCCCCCAAAACTTTAACATTAGACTTTCTACATTGACCTTACCCCTTTCCTAAGAGGTCTGCAGGGGGCGTGCATAAGTGCACCAATGTGCCTACGTCCCTGTCCTATTGTTCCTTTTATTTTTCTTATATGTATCTGTTGAGGTAATTCCCTGTTAGGAGAATGAGCGCATACAGGGAGACATATTTGAGAGTACTGTTTGAATAATACACACACAGCCCACAGGTACACTGTACAGTAAATGTAAGTTTTTACTTTCCATAAAGGTTTAAGCAAAGTTCAAAATAAGCAGTCCAAAGTCATTCACAGGTAAGACAGTCAATTTTCAGTTCAGGGATAATCCAGTAACAAAGTCCAGTGTCAAAAACAGTTCAGTATCAGACTTACATCAAATCCAGGAATATCAGTTAATTAGGAAAAATGGAGGAATGGCAATACTCTCCAACAGAAGGAAAAAGAGACTCACTGAGACACACTCTTCTGAGACTAAGACTTGACAACCCAGGTTTTTGCTCCATCTTATGGCCATTTGAGAAACCACACCCAATTGTAGTTTTTGCAATCTCTTAAAGACATAGTACTAAAATGTCTACCCTGGTTTATATATTATCCAACCCAAATAGCATGTATTCATAACTATGTTTTTACTTATGCCTATTATCTTGTAAGCAATTGACAAACCAAATAAAATAAATAAATAAATAAATATTGTAATGTGTTTATTGTTTGAGGATTATGTCAGATATGCAGATTATGTCAGATATGCAGATACCATATAGCAGAATTGAAAACATGGTGGCAAATAGACTTAATTTTAGGCAGGTTTCCAATAAATAGAATGTAATTGGGAGCTATTTAGACGATTTTTTTTTCACAGTGTCTGCCCAATCTCATTTAAACATGCTAAGTCTATTTGGGTTTTGTATTTAGTGGCAGGTTTAGTGGAAAATAGGCCTTTATTGCTGATTCTACTATTCTGAAATCATGATTAATTTCAAAAGATATCTCATGTATTTTTCACAAAATGCAAAATGTTCTGTTCACAGACTAATCTGTGCTCAGAACAGACAGTTCAAGTTCCATTTCCCTGGAAAAAGGGTATACTTTGTCCAAGCATAAACCTAAAGCAAGAATTATCCAGTCAGAGATACTCCATGGTGGAATACAGTGGAGAAAAGGAAAAACTATCACAGTTGCAACAGCCCACACTAGAGAAGATAACAGGAAGAAAAGCATGGAAAGCTTGGTAGTTGACACACAGCCCATCAAGACGAGAAGCAGAGAGGAACACACATTTCAAATCTTCCTCTATTTACCAAACAACTCCTTTGGCTTTTATTTCATCAAACCTGAAACAACTGAAATATTCCAGGTTTGGTTCACCCAAACTGCTCTCCATCCATAATGGTTTGAAAAAAGCTCCCAAATCACAATATGTGTATTTAATGTATAGAACACAAGATGTTTTTTGATCTATGAACAGCCCTAAGGAAAGGTTATGCAAAGTGAAATCTTATTATAAAGATGTTGCATGGGCTTTACCAAATAGGTCTGAGATTGTGACAAACCCAAACTTGGTTCATTATAGAGTGCATCCTGTTTACTGATTGAGCATGTCTCTTTAATGTTGAAATTTTCCATCACTGCCACATGAGAAATGAAAGAAGCTTGACAATAATATCTAAGTAAAACCTGAAGATATTTTTAGGACATCATAATACCATTGAAACATTGATTTATTACAAAAAGTTATAAAAAGCAATGTTATTTCCTTTCCCTGTCAGATAAGGAGAAAATATATCTAATCCACAATATAATATCTCTTTTCCAATCTATGTTTTTTTCCACATTTGCTGTCTCCCTGCTATTATACTATGTGACAATTGTAAGACAGAACACATTTTAGCTACAGCTGAAACAGTGCTTACTTTTTAATGCATTTTGAGATGTTTTAGTGAAGCCTTCCCAAACCAGGTGCCCTCTAGGTCTATTGGACTTCCATCAGTCATGCTTTGTCATGAATGGTGTGAGTGTTAGTTCAACAAGCTGGAGGGCTCTCCGTAGTAGAAAGCTGTTATAATGTCTATGTTTGTGCCCTTTCATATTTATGATAGCAATATTCAGCAAATAGGTTTCAGAACATATAGTCATGCACCAGCATGATTCCTCTATTGTTCTTGTGCTGAAAGCACACATAATTTGTGCATAAAACTCTGAAAAAAACAAGATCACTGAAAATACACAAAGAACTAATAGACTTTCCTCTGAAAATTATAACCAGGCTAAGAGGTATTTGAGTATTCAAATAACAAAAAAAAAGTCAACCCAGAAGCTGCTTATTAAGGAAGCATTTGATTTTGGCAATAGCATATCTTGGTGAATTGACCTGATATTCTTTGATGCAGGCAAGCTGTTTATTAAGTAGTTTACAAAGACACAGAGCTGCACAAGAGAATTAAAGTTCATTCCATTTTAATAGAGTTAATTATTCTGCAATTATTATGGAATAAAGTTTAAAGGCATGTAGAAAAGATAGCCAGTATGGTGTAGAGATGTTAAGGTAAACAAGGACAGGAGAGATTCAAATTCAACTCCACTTATTGCGATCAGACAATTATTTGATGGTTTTGGAACTGTCATTTTCTTTTCATGCAATAGGATTGTCGTTTGGGGAAGGAAATGTTATGCATCCCATCTTAAAATTATTGAGGATACAAATCTAATTAATTATTTTTAATGAATAAAAGAACAAGGTATACCATGCAAATCAAGCTTAATAGAGAAAATATCACATCTGAATAAAGTTGGCTGGAATTTGAGAATTCAGAAAATGATAACATGAACCTGAGTGGGACTCTTCAGAAATTGGAAAAAAAAAACCAATGTAGAGAAAGCAAAAAATGAATAATAACAAAAGGTACTAAAACAGGGAGAGAGACTAACAATACCTAGAAGGCTTACCCAATGCTAGTAAGTGAAATAGTGTTGAAAGCATCTGGACAAGTATCTGATCTATTGTTATATTTACAACTCAACTACAGTCTAGATCTCTGTGAACTTTCTGACATACCAGCTAACTGAGGATTTGTTTAGTGGGGTAATAGACTGCTAAAATATTATCCAGCAATCCCATTAAAACTCAGAGGATTAATTGACTTTTAGATGCCATAGGCCCTGAAGGACTCATCTACTAACTAGATTGTGGAAATAATTAATGTCTGGGGTCATGTGATCATAACACTAAAATGTCAAGGAAAAACAATTTGTTTGAACAAACAAAGCACTGCAGCATATCATTAACCTTGGTAAACAATGAGGTTTCATTTGTTATGTTTAATTTGTTCTGGATTCAACGTATGTAGAACATAGTTTTAATTTTAATTCTAAAAAATACATTATAGATATTGCAGTTTCTTTCAGTATAAACAATTCCAATTATCAATGGGTGATTCGTGATGCATTTCAATATGAGATTCACATATAAAGCTAGAAAATAGAAACATGCAGCTTGTAGCTGTCTCCTAAAAAAATGAAGAAAATAGATTTGTGAGCATGGGGACCCCCTACTGAAGATAATTGAGTCTAGGGATGCTCCCTGAAGCAACTGTCTCCGCTTTAGTGCTAGAGATCACAACCAAAAGTTTCCATTTGGGTTTCTTTGGGATTTATTTTTATTTATTTATTTGATTTGTCAATAGCTTAGAAGATAATAGATATAAGTATAAACATAGTTATGAATACATGAAATGGATACATATGAGAAAAATAAAAAGAAACAATATGATAGGGATGGTAAGCATGTTGGTGCGCTTATGCACGCCCCCTACAGACCTCTTAGGAAAGGGGTGAGGTCAATAGTAGACAGTCTAAGGTTAAAGTTTTGGGGGTTTGGGGAAGAAACTAGAGAGTCGGGTAGAGTATTCCAGACATTGACCACTCTGTTGCTGAAATCATATTTCCTGCAATCAAATTTGATGCGGTTCACCCTGAGTTTGTATCTATTGTGTACTCTTGTATTGTTATGGTTGAAGCTGAAGTATTCATTGACAGGTAGGATATTGCAATGTATGATAGGTATGTATGATCATTTAGAATGTATGATAATTTAGAAACTGTTGTTCCAACCCCAGCAGTATGATGTGTCTCTGTTTGTCAGGAGAGGCATCTATTAGCAAATGTTTTTATTTACCCTAAGAGTCACTTCATATTGTTTATATATTTTTGCTCTTAGCAAACCTACTTCAACATTCTCCCTTTTTTTTTTCCTTTTTGGGGATACCCTATCAAATGTTGTTATAGTAATACAAATAATGAACATCATCTCTCTCTCTTTTTTTCTTGGGTTTATAAAATTCCAGCATGCTGTGGTGGGTGAATGTAACATAATTCTATTGCAGATGGACAAAAACAAATGCATGAGCATGAAGGTTCCATGTAGGCCACTCTACCTACTGATTCCTGTTCTGAAACTTCTTTTTCTTCTTCCATATCCATCATCAGATGTTGACGGTTCTATTTTTGTCAACAGCCACATAAAACATTGCTATTATATTGTAGGACAATTTCATTTGAATTTATAAATTTCATCTTTACCAAGGGAAACAATATTCTGTCTAAAGGTTCAGTGAATTTCATATACTTCTTACCCACATATCCTTTTATAGTACTGACATATATCATGGGGCGGCGGGGGGGAGATATTTTAAGGCCTGTACTAAACATAATGAAAGTAGCCATTTTCTTCCCCAAAACATTCTGGAAACAAAGCTACATTAGGACCAAAAAGAATTCCATCACATGACTGTAGCAAATACAAAGTCACCAGCTAAAATAGCAGCAAGAAACAGGATGGGCTTTTTAATAAAATAAGATATTTGATATTTTATGTTCAACAGTAAAACTTGTCCTCATTAGATTGAAATAACCTCCAAATATATTTTTTTAGATATTTCCCTTTTTATCTTATTCTCATTTATTGTTGAAGTTCAACAATGTACACTATATTTAAATAGTTCTTATTGCAGTAAAATCCTTCTTCCTTTTCCTCTCTTTTTGGCAGTATACTTTTTTGTTCCTTCAATGGAACAAAATCCTGTTGCAAATATTTAATATGGAAAGATGCAGTACTAGATCCATCCCTGAAACACAAAACATTTACCTAAGCTACATATTTGAGCCAGCACTCTCATTTTTTAAAAAGAAAAAAATAGGAAGCATGTTGTGGCTGAAAATTCTTTCCCAAAATAAAATAAAAATAACTGCCATAATCCAATGTTTGAGAAAAATAAAAGAATTTCAGAACAGTGAAATGGAACTTGGGAAAGTGATATGGATATAGGTTGCCTGAATCAGCAGTTAGCTTTTCCAAATAGGTTTGGGAAAGACTCAGGTCAGAAAATTCCCACAGTTGCTGTCTGACAGTTAGATTGACTAAAGGATGGTCCTTTCCTATTTTTATTTCTAAGATATTGGAAAGGTACCGCATGTGAGCAAGCAAAGGTGTATACTTATCTCTACCATGATGTTAGAAAACAGATGCTGCAGTTCTAGAATTTTCATAAATACATGCCACTTGAGAAAACATGTTATGCTAATCATATAAATTAAAGGAGTGTGGGTAAACATCTTATTTCACATCTCAAACCATTAATTTTCATGTGTACATCTGAAAATCTAAAATTTAAATTTGCTATGGTTTCTCAAAGGCTTCGATTTTGCTGGTTTAGGTCTTGGGCAAATCTTTTAAAGTCGTTCTTTGTGACTTACATTGTGAATGTTTTGCTGACAAAAACAGAACTTCTACTAGAAAAAAACATTTCTGTTTTTTGTTAGCACTGCATCAAAATTTTAGCTCTACCACAATTGGTAAAAATTTGGAGAATAACTAAAGTGCCTTCCCCTCTCCTAGAGCTTTTTAAAAAACTGACTGAGGCTTTCAGTTGAAATCTAGTGTTTTAATAGTTCACATCACTTTAACTTTTTTTAAAAGTGAAACCTCACCCCCCTAGTTGATTCTTTTCTATTTTTTTTTTTTTTTGGATTCTTTCTTGTTGTATCTTCTCTTCTCTTATTCACTGATTTTGGTCTCATTTCATCAATTTCCTCTTTTTTCAGTATTATAAATAACAAATTAGTGTTCATTTTCCTATCTCTGATGAGTAAGATGATCACTCACACATAATGATGACTGATATCTGGTTCAAACCATGATGTTAAAAAAAAATGACAAGATTTGCATTGCAAATTACAAAGCAAACTCTCGCTTTCCTACTGGCATCCCAATGTCCCAATGTCAAACACAGTAAGACTTATTATTTGTGTCATGACATCAAAACAGACATTTCCTCATTGGCCTCTTTCCCTGTCCCCCTGTGAATGCCCATTCTAGGCATTTATTCTGCCCAAATAAATAATTTCTACATAGACAATTACTCTGTAATGTGAAAGCTTCTGAATCACCCTGCCTCTAAAATTATAGGTTCTGTGCTTAAAGCTTGGGAGCAAGCCTGATAGTGGTATTTGTACATTGTCATTACTTCATGATATCTACTTAGCCTTCTGAGTTTGAATTTCTTGGCAAGTCTTCTATGCTTGAACCTATTTCTGGAAGTTCTGGGGGAAATGAACTGCAAGTGCCTTTGTTTCTCCTGAGACTGGAATGTTTAACAGTATCTCTACACAAACAATGTATGTGAGAATGACCTTGAGAGATGAGGGGGAAAGAGGCTGCCTAGGAACTGATCCGAGAACAAATTGGGGAGCCCCTGGTTGCTTAATGGTCAGAGGAAGAAATTAAGGAAGAACCCAGCCTAGTTGAGCAGACAATTGAAAGTGATGATGTGAGATCTGTACCTTCAGATTTGCAAGTTTATATTAATCTAGCCTTACAATAAGTAGAATTAGCTCATCCAGCCCTGTTTCCTGCCTGATTTACCTGGGAAGGCTGATAGAAGTTGGCAGTTATCATTCTTCTCATCTCATATTCTTTTACACTTCTAATAATACATGTACTTATTCATGCTTATCAAAGTGGGATTTATAAATTGTTTTTGCATCAAATCAACAGAATTCCTTGAAATCAAATTTGAAAATGTTTATTGAGATTTATAGCTATCAGCCCATTTTTATTGGGGGTGGGTGGGTGGGTGTTATAGTTATTTACAGGGATGGAAATGGCTCTCTCTCCATTTTCCTTTTCTGGAAACTTTCTTCAAACTAGAAAATTTGAATCACTCTGATTCCTCATAGCATGACTGTCCCTTTATTTCTGGACTTTGTGCTTGAGTTAAAAAAATGGGTTTTATTGATTAGATAGGTTTATTGTTATAGAAATGACTAGTATATATTACTATGTAAAAGTAAAAAGTTGAAATTGTTATTACTTTGTTCTACTGTTAAAAACTGTCAGAGGTCAGCTTTTTTCCTTTCCCCTCTTACCTTGCAATTCTTCTTTTGTTTTCTTCCCCTACTTTCCCATTATTTTCATTTTTTTTTTTGTATGTTTTTGATCAACTAATAAAATTTGAAATGGCAAAAAAGAGATTGAATGTTTCAGGCAACCACCGGGATCCATTCCAAATTGTGTCTATAGCATTGAAGGTTTTCATCAAAATGGGAGAAGGGAACAAACTCTGCCCCTTTTATACAGATGTGTGAGGTATCACAATGCACATACAATGGGGAGGGGAGTTTGGGGCACAATGCCAAGACACAATGTTTGCCATTTCTTTTCCTTTGTCTTTCCCACATAGATAATTCTTTTATGGTCTATATACAGCTGGAAGGATTCATGCTCATAAAGGGACTTTGGGCACCATTCATATATTCACAATACTATGAGACATACTTTCTCAGTTTGGGATTACCAAGTCTCCAAGCTTATGAGGGCTCTGGAACAACAGGCATATTGTTTAATCACTGCTGCTATTGGCATCATAACAGCACACTGATTGACATCATAAAACAGAAAAAATGGGGTGTTGTTTAAGAGGCCTTTATAAATACACACAGACAGACAGACAGACAGACAGACAGACAGATAGATAGATAGATAGATAGATAGATAAAGGCTAATAAAGAAACTAAGGAAGAAAAGAAAGAAAAAGTAACAATTTCAAATAAAGAAAAAGAAAAAAGAAAAGTATAAAGAATGCACAAGCATCTGAACTATATTCCTAATTCTTTCTATTTCATGAGGAACAGAGAGTATGTTCTTCAATTCATTTTCTGGAAAAACAAGAGTAGCTGCTCTAGCCAGGTTGTTAACCCAAAGCCACCAGCATGTTCCCAGAGCACTCCCAAATATACTGAGAAGAAAGGAAGGAGGGGTTTATAGTGGATAATAGTGAAGAATAAGGGACTTTCAGGAAGGAAACTCTTCTGACAATTGAAATTATGGAGAAAAACACATGCCAGCAATACTAAATTAACAAAGAAATGTCTGACTAATAAGGGATACATCTGGTGTACTGAGAAGAGACACATAAAAATCTAGTTAATATTGAGGATTAATGTGGATGTCTGGCAAATGGTTTGGTTGAAACAAGCATATTGAACTAAACTGAATCCAGATGCCATTAGTTTCTTTAATAGCAAATGAGGATGGAGGTGGACTACAAAATTTTCTTTGGTTTCTCTGATTACAGTTATAGTTATCCTGGTATTATTATACCTATATATTTAAATTAAATAAATAACATTGTAATTAAAATCATTATTCATCCTGTTTAGAAATGTTTATGTTAGGAAAAGTGCCTTCACACAGACACACATATACACAGACATATACACACACATGGAGAAAAGAGGGAGAGGAAAAAAACAAAGAAAAGTTTTTGTATTAAGAGAGTGTTCACAGCAACACATATACATTTTATTTAAACTAACATGATAAAAAGAGATAAAGTCCTATTCATTCCACCTTGGAGTCTACATACAGTCTGAGGAACAGATGAAGTGTACCCAAATGAAAGAGAAATGGATACACACATACAGTATATCTATAGCTGCCATCCATATCACCATAGAAAAGACAGCATATCTTGATCTATAATCTGATTAAAACTTGATATTTTCCCTAAGGAACATAGAAACTATGGCCAATAATGTGATGTCAACACAGTGTGCAGGACAACTTTTGGTTGATGGGTGTTTTAAGCATGAAATTAGGTCACAACACTTGAAAAGACTTAATATGGTAATTTTGTCTTTTAAAATCTCTCCTAAATAGCAAGAAAATACCTTTTTTCTGGAGTGGGGAGAAAGGAATAATTTAAAGCCATACAACTGGCACAAGCTTTCTTCCTTAAAATTATATTTTCCAAAGTTTAAAAATAGTGATGATGATAATATACACAAAATATTTCAACACAAAGTATTTATTCCAGTATGAAAGAGACTTCTGGTTTTCTAATTATATTTTCAGACCACGTGAACATTTCTTTCACATTTCTTTGGGGTGATATTTTAAAAAAAAAACTTATTTTCTTGATGGAGATAGCAAAAGTGTCAAACCTGAATCAAACACTGCATCTTGAAAGTACCCTCAAGTTTGTTTAAGGTGGTTGCAGTTCAACAAATATAACTCCAATGGATGCAAGTGTCCCATGATTTTGTGATACAAAGCTCAAGATAGTTTCAATTGATTCAGCAAATGGAAACAGTGGAGACTCAGAACAAGTCTCTTGAGATGCAAAAATCCTATATGATAGCATAGATAGACAAATGCTAACCTTTTCTACAGCCTAGTGATTGTCTGAATTTTGGTGACTGTAATGTGATAACACTAGCTTTCCCTGAATTTGGATAGTGTATCTAATTTGCACTGGTTGAAATGTTTGTGAGGAGCAGTTACTTTGGCAATGGCTATCTGCATTAAAAATCTTATTTTTAAATATCACATACAAGAGATTTAATGGTCGCCTGAAGCTTTTCAGACTACCTTTCTAGCTACAGCCTAGCTTTCTTAGAATTCAAAGTACAATATTAATTAGCTAGAGAAAAGTTCCCCGAAGATAGGCTCCAGCATGAGTCCAAAAGCTCAGAAGACAAAAGCAACTCAGATTGGATCATACAACATTATCTTGAGACATGTATATTCATCTTCATTCATGACAATATTAATTTGGGTTATGGTTATATATTAATTGAAAGAAATATGAGGAGAAGCTTACTATTAATCATAATTACAATGGTATCAGGTTGTGCAAAAGATCCTGAGGTGATCTAAAATGCACAAGACCAAGGATACAACAGAAATAAATCTCACAAGGTCATCATACAACCCATGACCCAAGCCATTACTACACAGGAGGCACAGAGCCGAAGACACAAGCCTGAAGATGATGAATGAGATTTCATCGAAACGTTGCCTAGATACTTCCAATCTTACGCGGGAGAAAACCCAAATAACCAAAGAGATATACATATACATATACATATACATATACATATACATACATACATACATACATACATACATACATACATATATATATATATATATATATGTGTGGATCTTTGGTTGTTCGGGTTTTCTCCCGCGTAAGATTCGAAGTATCTAGGCAACGTTTCGATGAAGTCTCATTCATCATCTTCAGGCTTCTGTCTTCGGCTCTTGCTTCTCAGAGTGATGTGAGATTGCAGCTGCTTCTTCCTTTTAACTGCTAGTGGGGGTGGGACTTAATTGGGTGGGGGCTTGGCTGTGTTCTGGTTGGGTGGGGGTGTGTTCTCATTGGTAGGGGGTTTGGCTGTGTTCTGATTGGTTGCGGGGTTGGCCGTGTTCTGATTGGTTGGAGGCATGTTCTGTTCAGGTGGGGGCTTGGTTGTGCTCAGGTTAGTCTTAGTTGCTGGGGGATTTGAGTTGGTGAGCTGTGATCTTGCTGTTTGGTTTCGAGTTCGTAGTCGTGCTGCATCTTCATAGTGGGTGTCGGTTTGCTTCATGTATGGCTCGGAGGGGTTTGAAGCGGGTAGTGATGCAGCTGCAGTGCAGCTTCTGGTCCATGGTCGTGTCTCATCTTCTGAGTGGGTGTGAGTCTGTTTTCTACATGGAAGTGTGGTGGTGGCATCTTGTGTGGCTCTCATGGGTGTGGGTCTGGTGTCATTCTTCATGTTAGGTAGACCAAATCAACAAAGATCTCCTCACACTCCACCTCAGACTCAGCAACAAGATTCACCCCCTACTTTGGGACAAATCCAAACAACTCGCTGTCTGGAGAGCCGAAACACAGACCACCCTCAAGACAGACACACACACCAACAAACTCAGGAAACTACAACAACGCCAGAAACCAACTCCTCCCCCCCCACAGCCACACATGAAACAAACAGTGCACAACATCTCAGACAAGATCCTCACTGAAGCTGAAACCAAGGTCCTTTCAAAAGGATTCAACTTTGCTGTCGCTCCCAAACACATCCCCACAGAAACCATCATATGTGGAGTTGAAACCAGCCTGACCAAAACCAACCCTGACAATGCTAACAAAATCAGACTTGAAATCACCAACATCCTCTGCACTAGCAAACCACCCAAAAGCAACTTATCCAAAGAAGAACAAACTGCACTACTTAACCTGAAAGAAGACACCAGCATAATAATCCTACCAGCAGACAAGGGCAA
>NW_020769313.1:30830586-30848176 GCF_900518735.1 Pseudonaja textilis | reverse complement strand
CAATGATGTGGGAAAATACCCGAACAAAGCTGAATGCCATACATGTAAGTATCCGCGAAAACTTGAGAAAATATGTGTGTGTGTGTGTGTGTGTGTGTGTTATCCAGTTTTGTTTGGGTATTTTCCCACCTCATTGGAGGCTTTCTCTTCTATTCATGCTTCCAGGTCTTTTTTCATGAGTATAATGAATAAATGAATGAAGCATGAATAGAAGAGATGATTCCACCAGACTGTCGATCATTTGGATGCCTGCACTCACAAACAAAAAAAAATCTCCACACCACTAGCCAGGCAAACACCTGGGCACAAACATCCCCCCTGATACCTTCAGCTCAAACATACCCCAACCAGGCACCCAGATGAAATCTAGCTTCCTAACAAATGATAGCCATCCATTTACTCAGAGCCAAGCTGCACTAAAAGCCTCCAATACAGGAACACAATGTTGCCAGCCAATCAAGACACAAAAAAGCCACAAAACAGACAGAAGATATTAGAAACACCAATCAAGTAGAACACAGCAAACTCCAAGACCAATAAACACAGACCAAGACTCCCAACCAATCAGGGTGAAGAAAAAACCATTCTGGCACAGCAGTAGGCTGGCCCCAAATTTAAAACTGAAACAACTGTAAAAGTCTGACTCACAGACGTGCGTGCATCTCTTAGATAAGCAAGAGACATACTGCTAAAGCAATCATTGCCAGGTCTAGGCAGACCTTGCAATTGTTGCCCAAAACTGAAACTGGTCCACCTCTTCACCTTCCTCATTTGTTTATGTAGTGCAGAACAGAGTATTCTTGATGATAGATATCTCTTGCCCTTGCAAATGGCCTCCAGTATTGATCCACATCGAGGTTGCCAGGCTTGGGTCTGCCCAGGTAAAGATGATGCCAGAACTGAACCTTCAAGTGATCTTGCTGAGATCAGGGTTGAGGTGGCAAGGGACTAGAAGTTCCCAGAATACAGGAGGGACTATGGTAGCATACTTCAAGGCTTCCAAATATCAACTATCTGTATTGTGGGAGCAAAAACCCTCAAGTTTCAATATTTGAGAATATATAAAAGTTCCCCATATCTTGGTACTGCTGTGGATGATCAACCATTATGTAAGTAGCTTCATTCTTCTCTGCTATTTCTTTGAATCTGTGGCCAAATAAAGCCCAGCAGTTGATTTAAGGTGATGTATTGGAATATTAATGATTTACTACTCAACTTCAGTGTAAAGTCTGATAGCTGAAGAACAACTACTTGCTTGTCGGTCCATTCATCTGGCTGAAGCTTGGTTTTCTCTCTTCCACCAAGGTCGCTTCTGCAACCAGAGGTCTTTTCATCACATGAGACAATCATTGTGGGTGTTAATTTTCTTAATCTTTGGGCCATCAAAGCTGGCAAATATAAATGCTTGCTTAGAATCCAATGACTTCTGCTTTTTCACCAACTTGCAGGCAAATTGCTCTGTTGCACATTGTGCTGCTTGTACAGCAGAAATCTGAGAAAACAGATAGAAACAGATGAAAATGATCCACCCTGCCTCCAATATTTTTTTGAAAAATTACTGCAGTATGAATAAAATTTACATTTGCTACACAGCAGTTGCTGCAATTCTTTATAATAATTTTGGAACATCAGTTATTGTATTCTTGGATGCGTTTTTATCTGTTCCAGTTTGCTTGCCAGAAAGAAACTGGACAGCTGCTAGTCAATTTCACAGGTTATATACTGTCACTAGATACAGAAGGATATCTGGATGTTATCTGGACAAATGCTTAAACATTCCAGGGGCTGAAATCTGTTTGGTGTTTTTTCTTCTGCTGATCTGCAAACTGCAGTGGTTGTGGACAGGATGGTATGGGTCCACAAGAGCAAGTTCCTCTATAGATGTCTCTCCAATGACAATTAAATCCAGAATGGCTACCTTCATATGCCATGTGTCCCTTATTTTCCTTTGGTTTCATTCTAAAGACCCCCATAGATTGTCTCTCAGTCAGTCTAAGCAAACAGCAGCAAGGACTTGACTGATCCCTGCCTGCTTAATTTGCCAAGACAAAATAATTCACAAGATAACAGCTGAACTGTTCCAGGTAAGACAACCTCTAATCACATCATCCAAAACACAATGGAATACTTGAAACAGCTGAAACCATATTTTGGTCCATATCCAAAAAAAGCACCCTTGTTTTGGTTCATACTTTTACTTTTGTTCATACATACAAAATGTTTGAGATGCATAGTTTGTTCTTTGTTCATGTATGCACAAATTGAAATATTTGTCCATGCTTGACATGGTTTAGATATGAGCTATTTTACACCCATATTCTGAAGCTTCATCTCAGATCTTGTAACTATCCCAAACATTATTTTCTCTTCTATCTTTTTACCCATAACTTATTGGAAAAAGAGAGGAGAAAAGAGAGGATAGTCAAACAAATCCCTCTTTCTAATTTAAATATTTTGCCCAATGCTCCAATTGCAATGGAAGACTCTCTTCATTCAGACTTACATATCCACCTGAATGAGAGAAGAAAGAAATGATATAGTCCGCAAATTGTTATTGATCTTGGGCTATGAACCAGCAGCACATAGCTGAGTCAAAATATTTTGGATATGAAATCTCAAATTAATTACTTTGTACTCAAGTTGAATTAGGGAACCAGGTGAATAGTCTTAAAACTTCAGAATTTCTCAATCAGTTTACTGCACTTTGATAATCTCAGCAGTTCTAGAGGGCAAATTAAGAAACTTTCCTCATGCTAATGGAATTTGTCCATGTAGTGTCTGAAAAGTTAATTTGCTGGCTCATGACATATTATGCTGTGATTTTTACAAAGATTTCCCTAATAAGCTGATTGCATTATTAAATCTTTTCCTCGGTGAACAAATGAATTATATGTCCATTATCTTTTCTTTTTTTTTTTGAGCAGGACACAAAAACCAAGTTTTATGTAGCCACTTCTTCCGTGTCAGCTTGTAGAATTGCCTGCATCCAGTTGATTAATTTCTTCTTCATTATCATAGCTGAAAGTTTTAAGACTTGACTATAGCATAGAATGATATGTTTTGAAATGTCTGTTGGTGTCTGTTGGTGTCTCTTAATGCCTTTGCTGTTGTTTTTCCTCTTTGTATTTTATTGGCTCAGACCTGGTACTTCATTTGTTAAAGATTATATCTTATCTATCACATTAGTCAGTAATCATAATGAAAAAAATTGAAATGAACTTTTAAATACTTTTTATACAAATACTAAATAAGTATGTGAGTGATTTGGTAAAGATTTGTCTTTGATTTGCTGTCAAAGTACCTTTATGTTGCCTTGGTATGTTTTTTCTCATTCCGAAAGATGGTGGTACAAATAAAAAAAGATTCAAAATATATTAATTACTCCTTAGCTAAGTCAACAATTACATATGTAAGAATTAAATAATAGTTAGATCTTCCTAGCCAGTTCTTACATCAAATTGCAATCTTTTACAATCTGAGAGGTGGTATAACTGAGATGTAGCTATAACTGATGGATGTTTGAATGATCCTTTCTCTGGATCAGGAAACGTTTTAAAAGCAAACAAACAAACAAAACAGTACAATTCAATTCAATTTTATTAATTCCACAGATCACTGAATAATAAAAAAGTGCAGTGCTTGATAATAAAGTATGAGGATCATTATCAAAAAGTTATATTTCTGAGTATATGTTGAAAAAAACTTTACAGAAGGAGATGTTATTTTCACATATGCATGAATTATATTGGTATAACATTACAATAATGTTTATTCTATCCTTTTATGTGAATAAAATTTCTTTGTATTATTGTGCTTTGATTTCCATAAGGTGTTTATATAAGCCACATATTTATGAGACTATTTCAAGAATATAGGAGCTGAAAATGACTATAATTATAGTTGCTTTTTTTTAAAAAAAGGATAATTTGCATAGCATATTTACTATATACTATATACTGGCACATTAAATGGTTTACAATTCTCTTCCCAATCTATGCAAGCCAATTTGGTGTTGTGGTTAAAGTACAAGGCTAGAACTCAGGGGACCATGAATCTAGTCCCACCTCAGGGACAAAGCCAGCTTGATTACCTTAGGCCAATCTCTCTCTCTATTTTAGCTCTAAGAAAAAGGCAATGTCAAATTCTTTCTGGAAATCTTGCCAAGAAAACTGCAGGGACTGGTCCAGACAGTTGCCAGAACACACAAAAAAGATGAAGAAATGTTTGGCTTTAGCTGAGTCCCTCAAAAAGAGTTGTATTACTTATCCACAAGGATGCTGAGACTGTTCTAAACAGTATCCAAAATACAGAGTCATTGCCAGGCATTGATAAATGTGAATGTTTTGACATAACATTGAAGATCCCATTCAAGTAAATATTTATAACATTTTTGAAGAAAATTAAAATAATTTCCAAAAGGCTCAAGATGTTTATATCTATTTCTGGAAAATCCATCCATTCCAAATATGTTTGCCTTTCACATCTGCCTAGGACTATGTCACACATGCCAGAAGTGTCACACAGAGGCATCTCTCCAGGCATGCAAGCTGTTGCCTGTAGCTCTTTTGAGTTCGTGGGTGTGCATGCATGCCAGCCAGCTGTCTTCGTGCATGTGGGAACACTGGAAACTGGAGGAGCAGCTCCCTGGAGCACATGCATGAGCTGGCCAGCTGGTCTTCATGCACACATGAGCATTAGAAATCAGAAGACCAGGTGGTCAGTGCACATGCACACGTCACGAAGCTAAACTTCCAGTTTCTGGCACTCCCATGCACATGCATTGGGGAACTGCTCTCCCAGTTTCTGGCACGCACACATGCATGTGCTCCCATTTCAGCATTCAGTGCCAAAAAGCTTAGCCACCACTGGTCTAAGGTTGAGCAAATGTGTGGATAGAGGCTATTACCCAAAGTTTACACAGAGCAAGATTAACCACTATTAATCTTCATTGAGTTTATGCAAAATATTGACCACATCAAATGAGGTGTTTCCTTTTACAATCAATTGCCATGGCTTATTAATTTATGTATGTTTCAAAGATATTACCTTAACAGCTTTCAAAGAAACCAGTAAAATACTCATTAAAAGATACTTAGCTGAAAACTAAAACAATAACATTAAAATGTATGGAAAAATAGATTGTGAGTATGCAGATGAACTATAGTAAGAAATATTAATCCCAATGTAAGTTAGTTTTTACCAAAGAGAAAACAGAATCAATGTCTGATAACAAGCATATCCAAGTCAGGACCTGCAAGTGAAGCCCCATTAATGAGGGTACAGATTACACAGAGTAGGGAGGAAAATATATAAAGCTGCCTTCATCCCAAAGCAAACCTCTTAACTTGGCCTTCCTTTCCAATATTGTTTATCATTTAAATAGTTAGTTGCTACCTTTGAGAAAGCACCCAAACCATCTTTGAAGAGGAACACCTGAGGGAACTCCCTTGGGCCGAGTGGAACCAACAGTGTACTGGGCTATCAGTCCTGGACTCCCTGCACCAAGCCAGAAACCAAGAGACTGTCAGTTCAAGTCCCACCACAGGAGAGATTTTGGGCCAGTTAGTCTCTCTCAGCCCAACCAATCTCACAGGGTTATTGTGGGGAAAATAGGAGGGTGAGAATTAGATATTAATTCTAAGAGAATTAGATATGTTTGCCACCTTGAATGCTTTATACAAAAATAATAAAGGTGAAATCTAAATTTATTAAATAAATAAAATAAATAAATTATGGTACCAGACCTGGGCTGCATAGATCTGCATGTCCATTAGATGGCACTCAAATTTAGAATTGCTTTTATGTTTTTGCTGCCATCTAGTATAGGGGTCACCAACCTTTTGGATCTCAGTGGCCATCAAACTCATAATTTAAAATCTTACAGACGAGAGACCCTGGGAAAATCCCAAAAGAAGTCTGCAGGAAAATTCCGCAGCCCGTTTTCCTCCCGATCTATCATTTTTTACTTGGGATTGCAGGATACTGTGTCCTGCTCTGTTCTTTGAGGGGGGGAGGGGGGAGAGGGAGGGGAGAGAGAGAGAGAGAGAGAGAGAGAAAGAGAGAGACTTTTGTCTTCATGCAAGGAAAGCAGCAGAAGTCTTTCTCTCCCCCAAACTCTGCCAGAAATTAGTCTTTGTGAAACTTGTCTCACTGGGACAGCCTCTTGGAGCAGGATGCCTTGCAGGGTCCCAAAGACTCATTTCTGGTGGACTTTAGGGGAGAGAAAGAAACACTTTTGCTGCTTTCCTTGTGTGCAGCCAAAAGCAGAAGAAAAAAGAAGCTGAAAAAAGTAGCCTGGTGGTCAGGCCAGGCACGTGGGGCAAGTTCCTCCCTCCCCCTTTTCCCCCTTCCCCTTACTACATGTTGTTTGCAATGCAAGTGACACAAGCCTTGTGTTCCCACAGGCCATGTGGGCAGCGCAGCCTTGTGGGTCCGCACAGCCTGTATTAATTGCTTTGGGGGGGTGCTTTGGGAGTGACATTTCTCTGTGGACCACGAACATTTTCTCACAGACCACCAGTGGACCCACTGGTTGGTGACCACTAATTTAGTAGTTGTTCTAGTCTGTCACATTTAGCCATTGCTGGCTTGTATCTGCTACTTCATCCCCAGCCTTTCTGGCACAATGTTCTTCAATGTTTACAAGACATTACTAAATAAGATTATTCAGAGACTCAGAGTAAAGTATCATCTGAAAAAACCTATGGTAGAAAGGACTGAGACAATCCATTTCCTCTAATTGCTTCTAGAACTACAGCAGCATCAACCTCTTATAAATTTAACGATGCTTTGGTGAAAGAAGCTGCAGAAGAGATCTAGGCAGCATAATTTAATATCAGGAATACTGTGTATTTTAAGAATTTTTTTCCTTATCAAGAAGAATGAAGGAGGTATTGAGGCAACTTTTCAATCAGGAATTTGCTCTATATGTAGAACTATTGTTCTGATGAGATTTGTCACTTGCATACTTCAAAAAACCTAGTTAAATTATTTCAACCAGACAACCAGTTCTCTAATATTTATTTAGCCTACCATAGTATGATACCAAGATAATTCATCTATAAATTCCATTTGATGAGGTTAGGTAAGGATAAATTAAATGATATTCCTGGCATTTATTATGTTGATGCATGTTATGACATTAATTGATCTTTTTTATATATGTTTTTGTGTTTAACCTGATTTATAGATGTTGGGCATATATTCTTTTATTAGTAATCTGAATCTATAAACCCAACTAATCAAGCAAATGAATAAAATCATGTTTTTAAAAATTCCAGCTCTTCATGTTACAAAGATATATATTCATGAATGAGATTGAGATGATTAGGATAAAATACATTTTCAAGCTTCGAAAGCCATAGCTAACCAGGGATTTAGATATCCATATAGCTTTATAATTATTACTCAGGGTTTTGTGAATCTGAGCTTTCACTAAAAGAAAGTTGAAACTCAGTTTGTTATTCCCTGGAACATGCTAAATATAATTGTTGCCTAAGATATTTTTGTCCTTCTGTCCAACTGTTTTTATTTATCTTCTTTATTTTCCAATTAACTTCACTGGTGATCAGCTCTATAACTCTGGTATTTTCCAAGCAAATAACATACTAACAGCATAATATCTACAAAATTTCAGACAGACTGGACAAAGAACCACTATTTTAGAGGTGATTAAACAACATGAGTTTCATGAATAATTAAACTATGCATCAATTATTAAACTATTGAATTTGCTGCCATCAAATCTGCTGCTAGCCACCAGTTTAGATGGTCTTAAAAATGGAATGGAAAAATTCATGAAGGATCAAACTATCAATGGTATGGCTTCCTGAATCACAGGAAACAGGAGCATGCTGTTTACTCTAATAAATAAGAGTAATTTAATAATATATCCCAAAGCTCTGCCCAGATAGCATATATTTTTGTAATTATTCAATACAACAAGCTTACATGAAATCCATGGAGTATGAACTTGCATTGATAGCACACAAGAATTTCCATATGGAGACTGTAAAAGCATTCAAATTCATTGCATTTTTCATTTTAAACACTTCACTTATTTTGATATCCAATACTCCTTTTCTTAAAACAATTCATTTACTTTTGGTTCACGGTTATTACTCTGTGGTAAGATCGGTAGCCATTAAATCTGACAAAATTAAATTAAAATACTAAAATAAAAAATAAAAAACATAATTTTTCCTGTTGATATTTTGGTGATATTTGAAAGACTGTTAAGTACTCTGCATGTTGAATGGCTCTATAAATATTAGAAGAGGCCACTGAGAGGAATTTTCAGATGCTGAAAAGAAGATGGCTTATTTCATTACTGATAAAAACAAATAATTACACTTCAGATCACTTTCTAAAGTCTATCTAGAGAAGAATTTGATCCCTTGTAATGATTGCTTCTTGCTTAAAACTAGAATTAAGAACCCTTAATGTTCAACTTTGAGTCTGTGTCTATTCAGAATCCCTGGATAAATATGACCTATCTATATGTATATAATCCTCACACTCCAAGAAGCAACAGGGCTAATAGAAATTTATTTAATTTTTCTCTTGTTCTTTGATACTCACACCAAATGACAAATCATGTTTAGGATTTTCCATGTGTATGTTTAAAGTTATAGTACTCCTCTTAGTTACATAATACATACATACATACACACATACACACATACATACATATGCATATGAGCATGCATGCATGAATACATACATAGATACATAGATACATAGATACATACATACATACATACATACATACATACATACATACATACATATATTTCCTGTGACAAAATCTGAGAAACCTTATGACTGGCGATATATAGTATTTCTGGGCTGATCAGGATCTATGGATACTATAGATCTGTATCCCCACATCCTTGCCTCTTGGAGAAAGGTGTCCTCTTCTACTTTGTGTATATGAGAGGTGGGACAGGGAGATATGGAGACAGAAAATACTATATAACCTCACTGTGTTACAAAAACTCTATCCATTTTTATCTTTTCTCTAAGTAACATCAAATGAAACACCTTCACATGAGCTGAAGCCTCAGCTGACTTTGGTGGTCATTCATCAGAAAAAACTTTTCTGCCCCAGTCTACATAATGAAATGAAGAGTACAGTGTTTCTCTACCCCTTATTAATTTATTCATTTATTTTAAAATAATGATGAAAAGGGGAAAATCGGAAATATCATTATGATAAAAATACATACTATGTCAAGAAAAGAAAAGAAAAAATATATAAGTCACAAGGCTAGAAACCAGAAGACTATGTATTCTAGTTTGATTTTAGACAAGAAAAACAGCTAGGTGACTTTGAGCCAGTTGCACTCCCTCTCTCAGCCCAACTCATCTCACAGGGTGATCGTTATGGGGAAAATAGGAGAAGGAAAGAGAATTAGGCATGTTTTCTGCCTTCAATTATTTAAAAAAATAATAAAAGTTCTTTTTTAAATCTTATCTAACTTCTTTAGCAAGAGTGTCAATAGACTTTATATTATGCATCATACAATAATATTTATAATTCATTGGACTCCATTCAAAAGGATTGTCAAAAGCAGGATTTTATTGGAGTTGTAATAAGATTAAAGGCTTATTTAAAACACTTGTTTTTTTAATGTCCTGCACTTATCTCATTTTGAGGGAAAGTAGTGAACTCTATAAATATAATTGTGTGACAAAAGCTAAACTTTCTCCAATATTCTAAGCTAATATTCTCTCAAACTATATAACTTAATAGTTAGAATATTTTAAATATTTTTAAGTTATCAAAATATAAAATAGAAGTGAAAATGAAAATACTCAGAAAATAGAGAGAAAATGGGAAAATATATGGTAAAGAGGGAAAGAAAGAAAAACATTGACTTTCAGCTCTTTTTAGCATACTAGAATAAAGTAATAACATTACAGACTCAACTTTTTACTTTTTCATACTGTATCTACTAGCCATCTCTATAACAATGAACTTATTTAATCAGCAAGACTCAATGTCATAAGTGTTAGAATTTGACAACCAGGTAATGTAAATTGATTCTTTGTGCCCTTACTACAACCAAAATATTGATATTGGGCCTTTGGCTCAAATCACTCAGTGGATTCAAGATCAGATTGCATTTGCTACCTATGAGTGGATTGCCAGAAAGGGAGAACATGTTATTTACCTGATTGGTTAAGAGATTTCAACTAGCGGGATCCAAGAAGAGAACCTTCTCTGCCATTGCCTCCACCTCTTACCTCAAGAAGTGAGGGAAGCCCTCACTCTTCTGGCCTTCTGGCCAAGATGGGGGTGTGATTAGTAGTTTGAGGGTACTCCCTCTGCCTCTTTTAACTTTTTTAACATCTTCATTTTAACCTTGTTCATGATTCCATTTTTATCGTTGTTTTTTTAACCATGCTTTTTATATTACTGAATGTTTTTATCATAGGTTGTCCAAAGTGATTTAAATTCTAGGTAATTTCAATGGTATAGAAATTTGATAAATAAACATAAATTGATTTGCACCCCTTAATTCTTTTCACTTCCCTTAAGATAAGTAAGTAGACTGCATTGTTTTAGTATTGCTGTACTGTGTACTATGTCCCATATACAATTCTTAATTCTGGAATAAAAAGAAACAAAGGAAAACATCACTAAATAGATTATGGCAATTGCAAAGTATTACCACTACTATTACAATATGCACAGAGATAGAATAATTGCTTTAATCAAAAAAGCAACTTTTTTTTAATGAGGAAACATCCTTTTTCTTCTGAGAAAAAAAAGGCTTCATGTTTAACTGCATTTAGAGTTACAAGTAAGGAAGATAAAGATCTGGTGAAAGACAAATGTGGAAAATTGACCAGTGTTGAGTTCGGCCTCTGGCAATTTATAGATTTTGACATTATCATAATATTGATTGGCCCAATTATTTCCACATTCATATTCAGTTTGCCATATTGCACCAGTGTTTTATAAAGTGTTGCAAAGTAGGTCCTGGGGACAATTTCATGTGTATGTGTTATAAAACCATAAAGGGTTAGCATTTTGGCCAGCATCTCCCGTGTGAACCCATCCATAATTTTAAAATCTGCACTGTAGTCTTTTCTTTGGGTCTCAGAATCAAGTGGCACTAAGTTAGTGTGAGGGTGAGGATATTTGGCTTGCTTTGTAGCATTCTTTGCCTTACTTGGCTTCATTTTAGATAGGCTATTAATTTATATCTTTGTTTAACTTCTGAGGAATTGATTAAGTATAATTTGTTTTTAACATTGCTTTTTTATTGTCTTAATTTTTCTATGGGTGAAGTTTTAATATTTTCATAATATTTTAATATTAACAGTTCATCTTTGGGTGCATTTTCTGGGCTGAAAGATAACTCAGAAATTATTTTATAAGTAAAACTTGCAAAATAAATTTATATTGACCTGTAACCTTCTCATCTACTTCAGTAATTACGAGAAGAGATAATACGAAACCAATGCTCTGATGGGATTCCGTGAATTGTACCTTCCTTATTTAAAAATTTATCATGCTTATTGAAAGTTTTTCCCTATCTTCAGCTGGTTCTAAAAGCAAACTGAGGCTATAAATCTTTGAAGATTTGGTATAAATTGCATGCATACATTTACAGATATAAGAAATAGAAAGTATTTTTTTCAAATAAATAAAAGCAAAGAGATTTTATTTTGATTCCCCCATGTGTTAGCACTTTCATATATTATATAAGCTTGCCTGAATATGCATGCCATATGCACATTAACTGACACTGAAAGGTAGAACTTCTATTATTATAATAACTAGTGAAGAGACTGAGTTGTATGACAATGGTTACTTTCAGTGCACAAGGCATTGTCTGTTGGCTAGAAATGGTTCGTGCGAAAAATATGAAAGTCACATTTTCTGCCTATTAATCCTTTTTTTTTTCCTTTTAGTTATCCAAAAGAAAAAGCATATCACTGAATGGTCCCTGTGATCCAAGCTTTTGGAAAAGTTCATAGCCAAATGTTTAGCGTTAGACATTGCTAGTGAGATTTGGTAGGGAGGTTAAGGCTACAAAATGGGTCCGGAGAAACAGTAAGGAAAACATATGGAACCCCTGGTGTGGAATTGTTGTGAGGTAAGAAAAATATTGGTGCTAAGCATATCAGAAAGGGAGGAAGCAGCATAAATTAGAGGTAAAATCACTTATATGCGATCAAGTCATTATTGACTCTGAGCAGCCACATAGATTTTCTTTGTGATGGAGGTAAAAAGTTAAATGCAAATTGTTGGAAGTTTAATTGTTATTGTTGCTGCTGTTGAGGCTCAGTAGAATATAACCTTCAGAATTGGGGGCAGAGGATAGAGATTAAAAGAGGAGATACATTATCAAAGTTAAACAGAGATGAGTCTGAATTAGGGAGCTCAGAATGGGAAAGCCTAATTTCCCAAGGATTAACATGTGACATCAAAATTTAGGTGAATTATGAGAAAAATCTGTGGGTATGTAAGAATGACATATACTATGGCAGAGAAGTGTGAGATAGGAGTACAGATTCAAGAGAAAAGAAAAAAAGTTTCAGATAGGCAGAACCAAGAAAGCAGAAGGATTTTCTCCCTGCAATATTCTACTCAGCAAGGATCCCCCTCTCCACAGCAGAAAGGGACAGAAGAAAATAAACATTTGGGCCAGCAGAAGAGGATAGAAAGACTGGAAGACTCTCCAGTGGGGAAAATGCTAGGGGATCCATTAGAAACAAATTAAACCCTGAAGAATCTAAAAATTTCATGAAGATTGGAGAAATAGATTCATTTAGGATAAGAAAGAGGCAGTCTAACCCTGAAGAATGCAGAGGAAAAATAAGAAAAATGCTAAGTCTCCAGCTGTTGGGTTTAGTATTGCATGAGGGAAGCAAAAGCCCATTTGGGGTAGTGGTCACAACAGGCTAGAAACCAGGAGACTTTAAGTTTCAGTCAGGATTTAGGGAAATAACTAATCATATCTAAGAAAAACTGTTAAGTTTGGGTAATGAGAGGCTGAACCAGAGCATGAGTGCAACAAATACTTTATTGTGATAATAAAGGACTGAACGTGCTAGCCAAGCCTGGAACTGGCTCGCAGCGATCAGCAACTGGTTGGACCCCGCAGCCTGCTTTTATAGCTGGCTGCTGGGGAGAACCAACCAATGAGCGAGGGGACAGCCGCCCCCGCAACGCGAACGGACCTGAGTGGGAACTCCTTAGAGTTCCAGGGACATAACACCCCTTACCCCCAGATGCGAACACGCATAGTCTTTGAGGTAGGCTGGAGGTTTATGCTGCCGCCTAGAACGGCGCAACTCTGGTGGGTTGTCTGTCAGTTCAGAGTCTGTAGGGGAAGGCAGGATCGGTAGGGAGTCACGAACGCGTCCCTCGGTTCGGGTTGGCTCGGGACTCGTAGGGCTGGTCACTGGGGACGTGCTCCCGTTGACTGGTTCGGACTGGTCAGCCATCTGGACGTCGCTGTCCGTGTTCGGATTCCCTGGATCGGCTGCTGGTGTAAGCAGGTCACCGGAATTGGTGCTGATGTGGGGTTGATGCTGTGGCCTTGCCCCGGTCTGTAATTCTGAGTCACTGCTGACGAGAGTGCTGTGACGCCTTCGCAGCTGGTCCAGGTGCCTTCTCCAGACTCGGCCGTCCTCCAGTCTGACCCAATATGACCTGGGTCCGGTGATGGCCACGATCTCGCCCGGGATCCACAGAGGGTCTCCAGCGAAGTTCCTCGCGAATACGGTTTCCTGTAAGACAAAATGCCTAACCCCCGATGTGGAAGCGAGGGGAGAGTCAGGGCAGTAATGTGGGTGAAGCCTGTCCAATACAGTCCGCAGGCGTCTGCCCATCAGGAGCTCAGCTGGGGACTTATTAGTGACTGTGCACGGAGTTGAGTGCTGGCTCATCAGGAAACGGGAGAGTTTGTGGTGCCAGTCATCCTTGCTGAACCTAGCTAGAGCTTCTTTAGTGGTCCTAACGGCTCTTTCAGCCAATCCGTTACTGGCAGGATGAAATGGGGCCGTGAAGATGTGGCGGATGCCCAGGTTGGCAGCAAAACGGCTGAACTCGGCTGATGCGAACTGGGGGCCATTGTCGGAAACAATGGAGTCTGGAAGCCCGTGTGTTACAAACAGGCGAGTTAATACCTTGGTAATCGCTAGTGTGGTGGTTGTGGATAGTTGTGCCACGTCAATCCACTTAGAGTAGGAGTCCACGACCACCAGGAACATTTTTCTGTGCAACGGGCCGGCTAGGTCGATGTGAATTCTGGACCACGGAGCGCTGGCGCTTTCCCACTTAGTGGGGGTGGCAATTGGAGGGGCTGGACGGGATTCCTGGCAGGGATGGCAGGAGCTTACCCATCTGATGATGTCTTCGTCGAGGCCAGGCCACCATACGTAGCTGCGTGCTAATGCCTTCATTCTGACGATGCCAGGGTGCCCCTCGTGCAACGCCTCCAGAACTCGGGTACGCAGTGAGGTCGGGATGACCACTCGAGTGCCCCACAGCAAACAGCCCTGCAAACTGGATAATTCCTGAAGGCAGGTCTTGAAAGGTGTAAATTTGTTTTCAACATCACCGCCCGGCCACCCCCTCCTCACCCAGTCCAGTACCTGGGCGATCGTTGTGTCAGTCTTGGATTTGGCCGCAATGTCAAGGGCAGTGATGGGGAGGTCCAATTGGGTGACTTCAAAGATAGCATGGACCGGAGCAGGGTCTTCAGCTGGAGCCGGCAGGGGGCAGCGGCTGAGGGCGTCTGCGTGGGACAATGTTTTACCTGGGCGGTGTATGAGTCTATACGAGTATGCCGCTAGGAAAAGGGTCCATCTCGTTATTCTAGGAGACAGGACTTGAGGGGTCTGTTTGTCCCCAGCTAGTAGACCCAGGAGAGGCTTATGATCCGTGACCAGCTCGAAAAAGTGGCCAAAGAGAAATTCGTGAAATTTCTTCACTGCTGCGACAGCTGCTAGAGCTTCCTTATCGATCTGGCTATAATTGCGCTCTGTCGCAGAGAGCGTCCTGGAAAAAAAAGCGATGGGAGCCTCGGAGCCATTGGGGAGCCTGTGGCTTAACACTGCCCCAATTCCAAAAGGGGATGCGTCTGCTGCTAGCACTAATGGAAGGTTGGGGTCGAACTGAATAAGGACCGCCTCTGACGTGAGTAGTGATTTGACGGCGCGAAAAGCAGAGTCTTCTTTGTGACCCCAGTGCCAAGGCGATTTTTTATCCAACAGTCTGTGCAGGGGTTCTGCCACTGATGCTTTATGGGGCAGGAAGGATGCGTAAAAATTCAATAGCCCCAAGAAGGCCTGCAGTTCAGTTTTGGAGGTTGGAGTGGGTGCCTCGTGAATTGCCTTAACCTTGGACTCCAGGGGGTGAATGCCTGAGGCGTCAATTTTATAACCCAGAAAGTCCACCTGTCTAGTGGCAATGGCACATTTTTCTTTTTTTAATTTGAGGCCATGCTGTCTGAACCTCTCTAACACTGCTCGAACTCTCTGGAAGAGTTGGGGTCTGTCCCTGGCCGAGACTAAGATGTCGTCGAAGTAGGGTACTATACCAGGGAGGCCCTGCAAAATCCGCTCCATGAGGGATTGAAAAATGCCTGGGGCAACACTTACGCCAAATTGGAGACGCTTGCACCGGAAAGCACCCCTGTGGGTGACAATGGTCTGGAGTTCCGCTGTTTGGTTGTCAACAGGGAACTGTTGATACGCTTGAGACATGTCCAATTTGGCAAAAATGCTGCCAGGTTCAAAAGTGTGTAATAAATGCTGAATGACGGGCACTGGGTAAGCGCTAACTTGTAAAAACTTATTAATTGTGGTCTTGTAGTCCGAGCAAATTCTCAGGCTACCGTCTTTTTTGAGGGGTGTGACAATGGGCGTCTCCCATTTGGCGAAATCTGTTGGCTCAATGACCCCTTGTTTTAATAATTTATCCAATTCCGCATCTAATTTAGGCCGAATAGCGAATGGGACTCTACGCGGTTTTAGCCTGATTGGGACTGCCTGGGGGTCGACTGAGAATGAGATAGGGGTACCGTTATAACACCCCAGCTCATCGCTGAATACATCTGAGTAATCAGCGAATAAGGAGTCAGTGTCAGAGGTTGAGACAGCATGGACTCCTGTTAGCCCTAGGCCGAGATGGGGAAACCAATCAAGCCCCAAGAGTGTGGGGAGGTTGCCGTTAACTACCACTAGAGGTAGGTGACCTTTGAAAGTTTTAAAATTGACAAGGAACTTGCCTCTGCCAATTACAGGAATGTCCTTCCCCTGGTAGTCCTTCAGGCTAAACTGGCACTTTTGGAGCCGGCTTCTTGATAGACTGGGCTGTAGCCTCTTGAGGGTGCTCCACGATATAATTGAGAGCGCTGACCCTGTGTCAACCTCCATGCGACAAGGTTTACCTTCTAACAAAACGGAGAGAGAGATTTTACTAATGGTATGGCAAGTGTGCTTGGCATGGTGGTGAGTGCGACAGTTCAATACTTGCCTCTGAGGTCCAGAATGTGAGAAGGAAGGGTGCCTTTGTGCCGAGTTGTGAGAGGCTTGACAGACTCTCGCGATGTGCCCCTTTTTGTGGCAGATGTTGCAGGTGGCTCCTTTGAATTTGCAGGTGGCCCTCGGATGAGATCCACCACAGGATAGGCACAGGGTGATGTGCTTGGGTGGACTGATGCTTTCTTGCTTGGCTCCTACCTGCGGTTGCCTGGCGTTGGTGAGGCGGTGGATGTCGGTTTCATCACTGGGGCCTTCCTCTATGACCACCTCCTCGGAGTGGACTGGAACTGTCGTTAGCTTGGAAGTAGGACCATGGATTTCGGTGGCTGAGTGTGCTGCCAGTTCTGCTGCCAGGGCCTCCTCGACGGCTTGTGCGAGGTTGAGGTCCTTCTTAGCGAGTAGGCGCCTTTGGAGGTGGAGATCCTTGACTCCACAGACTAGCTGATCGAGGAGCATGTCCTCCAGGTAGGTTCCAAACCCACAATGGAGTGCTGCGGTCCTGAGGGCGGCCATGTACTGGTTGATGGTCTCTTTGTCTGATTGTTTCCTCATACGGAAGGTGAATCGCCTGGCAATCTGTGAAGGTCTGGGAGAATAGTGGTTAGTAAGGATTTCTAACAGTTCTGACCATGGAACGTTTTTTAACTCACGTGGAGCCACGAGTGCTGTGGCAGTGTCAAAGACGATGGCTCCACAGTAGATCAGGAAATATGATTTTTTCCTGTGCTCCCCTGCATCGGCCAGCCCAATTGCGTCGATGTAATGGTTAAAGCGGTTCTTGTATGACTCCCACTTCTCCTCATCCGGCTTGAACGCTGGGAAGACTGGATTGGAATTCATCATGAGGAAATCGGTTGTACAATCTGTTGGAAAAATCTCTCTGGGGCAGCAGCAGAAGGTTTCTAGTGCCTGTGGCAGGCAAGTGATTTCAGCTCTGGAGAGGCTTTTCACAACCCTCTCTCCCTCTCTGGGCTAAACACGAGGTTAGGCTGCCGGCCGTTGGCAGCGTTTTGAAATTCGCGCCTGCGTGGGCGTCAGTGACTTGAATTACAGCACCGCGCTGTACTTTTAGGGCAGAAAT
>NW_020769313.1:30803709-30830576 GCF_900518735.1 Pseudonaja textilis | reverse complement strand
TAGTGATTCAGCGGTTGCATTGTGCTTCTGGTAGCCATCCCACCCTCGTCGCCAGTGTTAAGTTTGGGTACTGAGAGGCTGAACCAGAGCATGAGTGCAACAAATACTTTATTGTGATAATAAAGGACTGAACGTGCTAGCCAAGCCTGGAACTGGCTCGCAGCGATCAGCAACTGGTTGGACCCCACAGCCTGCTTTTATAGCTGGCTGCTGGGGAGAACCAACCAATGAGCGAGGGGGCAGCCGCCCCCGCAACGCGAACGGACCTGAGTGGGAACTCCTTAGAGTTCCAGGGACATAACAAAAACCATTTCTGAAACCTTCCCAAGAAAACTGCAGGGACTCATCCAGGCGTTAACCAGGAGTTAACACTAAACCTGAAGGCACCAAAGTGTCAGGGTTCCAAGTAATACATCCATAATAAACAGAGCTCCAAGACAAGTAGGTTCCTCAAAAAATACATATTATACTGGCATAAGGTAGTGAAAACTGAATATTGCTGTGGTTTTCACCTAATTAAAAGTAAAAGTTTTTTCCTTTTCCCAAATGTTCAGTCACATGGTCCAATCAAGTTGTCAGATGACATTGCTCCTCCTCTCCCTGGCCACCTGTGGGAATGTCCTTGATTCCCAAGAGAAAGAATTTTGTTTTAATTACAAGCCCCCTCTATCTCTATTCCTCCTCCCTATCCCTCAGGTCCAATGTGGTGACACTGAAGCCTCAAAATGGCCTCGGTCAGGTCAGCTTCAGGATTGACACAAAAAGGTCAATTCTGTAATAAATATTATGGGTATCTTAGTGAGAGAGGATAAACTGATAGATCTTAGCGAAACTCATTCTGTGAACCAAAGAGCATCATCCCATTGAGTTTAATACTGTTTATAGGGGTTTTTTTGTGCCAGCATGGTACCATTTTGCCATTTGTATATCTGTATCCTTATCTCTTTTTATTAATGATGAGGCATTATTGTTCACAAGTAAGATTTTCATTTTTGCTAGATTTCATAGGATGGGATTGGGGGAGGGACCTGACTCAGGTCCTTGCTAGATAATGATTTGGCATCAGGGTTTGCTTAAAGTAAATTGCAAAGATGCTTGTAAGGAGCCACTTAGAAATCTCAGAGGAAAACCAGCTTTTTGAACCCAATGTTCTCTGCTTTAACAGACTAAGTACGTTAAGGAGTGTGTTACGAATCATTCCATGTAACACTGCTTCTATAATTGTAATGCTACATGGAATAGAACTAGAAACTAATTTCAATTCAAGAAAAGTCAGCAACTGATAGAAAAAGGAATGGATTTGAATGACTGACAGGTCTACTTTCTAATCATAGATCATTAGGGACTGTATAGTCATAGTGTTTTACTGAGGAAGAGTTAATTTCTTTGCCTGAAAAAAAAGACACCTACATTTTAATGTGTTTTAGAAAGCACATAATATGAAGAGACCTAACTCTAAAACCTTAAATATATAATTCTCTAATTTTTCACATTTCTTGCTACAGAGCGCTTCTACTAAAAGGGGAACAGAGATAAAAAGATGGGCAAAAAAAATCCCTTACAAAAAGTCTCTGAATTTGTCAATCAGAAACTGATATGCTTGTTCCCCACAAAAGGAGTAGTGGACATCTCATGCTGCCCCAAAGCCGACTTCATCTCCTCAGCAGAGTCTGCTATACTCCAAATTTCATCAAAGGACACTTGCAGCAAGTGAGGGGGGGAGAGAAATATGAGATGGTGACTACAACAGCATGGTTACAGCCCTATTCCTTTTTACAAGTGTTGCATATATGTGTAAAAAAAATGTATTTTCTCTGATTGTGTATTTTCAGCCACTCCCCTGCAGACACCATTGTTTCATCCCATTTTATTCAAAATGGAAGCAATTATATATCTAGCCTTGCCTTGCTAGTCAATGGAAAACAGAAATTTTCTCACTTCTTGCCTTAGCTCTGGTCACTGATTTATAATCTAATTTGGTTATGAATGAGAGTAAATGGAACCTCTAGTAAATCAGACCTTTAGATCAATGGGTCTGTATAAATAATACACATTTCATCTAAAAATAAAAATGTGATGGAAGAGACAAAATATGCCACCTTTTGGCCATTTAAAACCAAAAAGCAAAAGTCATTTTTAACTAGATTTATTGAGAAAGAAAATAAATTAGGTACAGAAATCTTGGCATCTGAATAGATTTACTTTAGATCTGATTTATCTTTAACTTCATTAAGGCAGAGATTAATTTATCTTCTTGCTAACCTCTAACTGATGCACTAGGGAAATGGCTAGCCATTTTTATTGATTTCATTCATTTTCATGATAAAGAATATGCAATAATTCTGCATTTGTAATAATTTATAATAATAATAATTTGTAATAATTTACACACAGGGTATCCTTCTTGCTGAAGTTTTGAGAAGCCAGTTGTAAACCTATTCACAACAATCCATTATTCATTATTCATTATTCAAGTTGTGTAACCAACAAAAGCGGTGAGGAAGAGCGGCAGCTCTGTGAAGTCCCACTGATTTCTTCAAGCCCTGAGGCTCTTAGGAGCCAAAAGTCACCCTGGACGGGTGGTAAAGGCAGAGGAATGCTTCAGTAGTCACGGGGACAATAGAGTCTCCTTGGCTGACCCAAAGAAAATCCCTCCATCCGAACTAAAAAGAGAACCACCAGCATGGCTGAATTGAAGCTGGGAAGGCAGCTGAAAAAGAAAAAGAAAGGAAAGATCTTGTAACAACGTGCTTAGTCTTGATAATAGTCACTCCAATTTCTGCAGTGGAATTTTCCTTGGAAAGTGGGACTCAAAGGAGGAAATTAGCTGTGATTAATGATTGGGAGTGACTGTTAGATTTAGTAAAGAAAAAAAAGATATTGCAGCTAGAAGTAACTTTAAAAGTAAAGGACAGATTGGATTTGTTAACCCAAATTTCTGGACTGTATTTTTACTACTATTCAACTTGAAGAACTTTGGGAAACTATTGGAAAACAATCTTATTCAGAGACATATTGATTGTAGTTAAAGTGTTTTAATTCAGCAAGTTTTGCTCTTTCAATAATCCAGCGTGCTTTTGAACATCCTGTTACAACCTATTGTTTACAGTGTAATAGCAGCAGTCATCAGAGCAATAAATTCCTCCCACCCAGTAAATAACAGCTGCTAGTAAAACAATTAACCCTTTCCTTGCAGACCCTCAATACTACCTCATTACTTTAATCAAACACTGATTAATTCATTACCTCAAAACTTATAACTTTTCTATCTCATTACCTATATCAATGATTAGATAATCAATTTCTATAAAATAATTTATTAATGATTTAATTGATTTATTGTTTTAATTGAGTAGTGTGATTGGAGTGTATAGTGCAAATGGTGTGATTATTGATTAGTTTAAAAGATCAAGATTCATGTAATTTAATTGATTAGTAAAATTAGTGATTTAGTGAATTTAATTGAACAGTGTGGTTAATGATTAGTGTAATTAATTGATTAGTGATTAGTTCTAATTAATTGATAAGGCTGATTGTTGCTTAGCAAAATTATTTGACTAGAGGTATTATTGCAATTGATTGATTGGTGTGATATTGACTATATTGATTACCCAAAATTGTTTCATTAAGTAATTTAATCAACGTACCATCTTAACAAATCTACCATGCCAAGAAAAAAATCCAATGCCAAACCACAACCTAAAGAGAAAGTAATCCCCACCAATGAACCACAAGACTCCTGCACATGCCTTAAATGCTATAGAACTCTAAACGATAATGAAAATTCCATCAAATGTTCTCCATGTATCAAATACACTCATCATGACTGCTTGGGATTACCTGAGCAAATGATTTAATACCTAGAATCATCCAATGAGTTTCCATATCTCTGCAAATCATGCAGACCCAAACTGGATCTGTTTAAAAGAGTTGAAACCATAGAAACACGAATAACATCCCTTGCCACCATAGTAGCATCCCTGGACGCTTTAAAAGAAAGATTATCCAACCTTGAAAAAAAAAACACAACGCAAAAACTTGAACATCCAATAGCTACAATCCATATCTCAATCCAACAACCACAATCCAATCCACAACCCAATCCACAAAAAACCCATAAATCAGACAAATAAGGATATCCCAATGCTAATCAGAGAAGCTGTTGAGCGCGAACAGAAACGTCCAAACACCATCCTATTTGGTCTAGAGGACATCAATTACATTGATGACATCACAACTTTCTGAAACATCAACAGTGATTATCAAGCATCAACCATCTCTCCTGATTTAATACTTGACATTTTCTGCATTGGCCGAGAGCTCAAAAACAGAGATGGCTCTATGGCCCCAGGCTTCTGCAGGGTCATTTGCAAAAATGAATCAAGCAAATGTAAATTCATTTCTACTATATATTCACTTGCCAAAAGCAACACCAAAGAACTTCTGTTCTCGCCCTGATCTAACCATACAGCAACATGCCTGCTCATGTGTACTCCGCACAGAACTCAAAAAACGTCTAGACAATGGAGAGAAGGACCTGTACATTGACTACCATGCTGACTGCATCAAAAGTAAGTCACACAACCCACAACTCAGCTTTAACCTTCAATCACAATCCTACTTCAACCAATCCACCATCACCCAAGACTAGGCATGCACACCCCTAACTACCTCAGTTCCAACCACAACTGGCCTTAAATGCAAGCTACCCAATGCAAGAAGCCTTGTGAATAAAATACCTGAATGTCTCCTCTTACTAAATATGGCTAAATTCGACATCATATTTGTCTGTGAAACATGGCTCAATGCATCTCTCCCTGACTCCATTACCACAGTAAGAGACTATCATGTTTACCAATCAGATTGTGGAATTCGTAGAGGAGGTGGTGTTGCTACCTTCTATAAAAAGTCATACATCTAAAAAGCATCCAAGTTACCCAGGAGCTTGCTATTCCTGAGACCATCATCTGTGAACTATCCTTAAATATCACATGTCAATTCTTACCATGTTACAGAGCCCCTGATTATGACATCGAACATGTAAACAAACTAAATGCACTATTAACATGAGCAGCGCCCACACACTTTTATCTTTCTAACTGGACCCTAAACGAATGTACACCTGAACCCATACATGCATACATGCAACTTTCTACAATGCTGTTACAAATCTGGGACTGGAACAACTAGTAGCCAACAATACTAGACTTAACAATTGCCTTGATCTCATCTTCTGCAATAGTTTGAATTTAATTTACGGAATACAAACTAAAGAAGCCTTTTCCAACAGTGACCACAATATGATTGAATTTGTCTCAACATACGCCCACACAAAAATCATCACAATGATTTAATCCCTAATTATAACTTCAAAAAAGGCAACTATGATCTTATAGACAATGATCTCTCATCCCTTGATTGGCAATCTCTATTCACTGGATGCAATACTGTTGAAGACCATTACAACATATTTTTACCTGAAGTGAAAAGAGTCATCAAACTATATGTACCAATAACAACTTCCTCTCCCCACAAAAAAACAGATTACCCATAACAATAAGGAAACTTCAATCCAAAAAGAGGAAAAACTCTGGCGAAAAAAACAAATCTGGTCACATTGCCAACTTCAAAAGCTGATACAAAAATTTATGCTACCAGATAAAGACTGAATGCACCAATTATCACATTAAACAAGAAGAAAACCTTCTACGCACCAATTCCATCCACGCTTTTTACAATTTTGTTAGCAACAAACTACAAGACTCAAGGTCCATCCCACCCCTGATAGGACCTAATGGTAAGGACTGCAACGATGACACCATTAAAACCAACCTCTTTAACACATTCTTTGGCTCAGTATTTGTAAACAGCAATGGATCATGCCCAATATTTCCTAGCTGAATCACAGAAAACTACAATGATCTAATACCTATCGATTTTACAGAAGACAATATTGAAAAAGCACTACGCAATCTAAAACGATCTCTATCTATTGGACCAGATGGAATATGTTCCTACTTCTTAAAAAAGCTATCCACTGCCAATAGCAGAATATCTAAGCATAATCTTTGAAAAATCTTTCAGGACCAGCTTGTTGCCTAACCTATGGTCACAAGCCACGGTCATCCCCATCTTCAAAAAGCCTAGTTGAAAATTACAGACCAATCTCCTTATACTGCATCACCTGTAAAGTCATGGTATCAATTATTAACCAAATCCATTATCCTCCACTTAGAGACAAACAACCTACTCTCCAATAAACAATTTGGTTTCAGAAAAAAACTATCCTGTAATCTGCAACTCTTACACTGCAAAAACATATGGACTACACAACTCGACCAGGGCAAAGCAATAGACTCAATCTACATAGACTTCTGTAAAGCCTTTGATTCAGTGGTACATGACAAACTACTCCTAAAACTAAAATCTTATGGTATCTCTGGACAACTGCATAACTGGATAGAAGCATTCCTGTCAACAGACAACAAGTGGCCAAAATGGGAGTGTCCTATCAAATTCTATACCTGTCAATAGTGGTGTCCCCTAAAGCAGTGTTCTAGGACCAACTCTTTCATATTCTACATAAATGACCTCTGTGATCATATCAAGAGCAACTGCGTTCTCTTTGCTAATGATGTAAAGCAGACAATACTGCTACCCTTCAAAAAGATCTTGACTATGTATCAGAATGGTCAAACAGATGGCAACTTCAAATCTCAACAAATAAATGCTCTGTCTTACATATTGGCAAAAAACATATCAGAAAATAAAATATAAGCTGAATAGTCAAGACCTTGTTGATGATCCAAGCTCTGTAAAGGACCTTGGAATACTCATTTCTAATGATCTAAGTGCTAGAGCCCACTGTAACTACATAGCCAAAAAGGCATTAAGGGTTGTTAACCTAATCCTACATAGCTTTTAATCTGGTAATATCACACTACTAACTAGAGCGTTCAAAACATTTGCTAGACCAATACAGCTCATCAGTCTGGATCCCACATTATATATCTGATATTAACACAGTTGAGAAAGTCCAGAAATATTTCACAAGAAGAGTTCTGCACTCCTCTACTCATTGTAGAATACCTTATGCCACCAGACTTGAGATTCTAGACCTAGAAAACCTTGAATTACGCCGTCTTCTGTCTGATCTAAGTATGGTATATAAAATCATACATTGCAATGACTTACCTGTCAATGAATACTTCAGCTTCAACCATAACAACACAAGAGCAAACAATAGATACAAACTAAAGGTTAATCGCACCAAACTTGATTGCAGGAAATACGACTTCAGCAACAGAGTGTCAATGTCTGGAATACTCTACCTGACTCTGTGGTTTTTTTCCCCAAACCCTAAAAACTTTAACCTTAGACTGTCTACTACTGACCTCACCCCTTTCCTAAGAGGTCTGTAAGGGGCATGCATAAGCGCACCAACGTTCCTCCTGTCCCTGTCCTATTTTTCTTTTATATATATTTTTTATTTTTCTTATATGTATCCATGTATTCATAACTATGTTTTTACTTATACCTATTATCTTGTAAGTGATTGATAAATCAAAATATATAATAAATAAATAAATAGATTTTTTTTTTACTCTTCACTTGAAATGAACAGATTTGGACATAAAGCTATTCACTGTTGGAGATTGTTTCCAAATTTACAGACACCCCTTGAAGCCCATGAGTTTCTTCAAAAAAGTCAAGCACAAATAGAGCATAATTAAACAGAGGCAGAGAAGCATAAAGTGAGAGAAATCACATCATGCTAATATTTCTTGTTCAGCAGATGGTGTGAGATGCCAGAAACGATCAGTACAGACTTAATTACAGGAATAGTCCAATAGATTCTTGGAAGAGAGGAGGGTGACTATGAATTTGATAATGCAGATATTGTATGAGAAGCAGTAATATTGGCTATCAGGGTAACCAAGTGAAAGATATATAAGCAGCCATTGATGGAGAAAGGAATGCAGCCTGAAGTTCTTATGGGAGGGGGACATGTAGTGACAAGATACCCATGTCATTTATTTTTATATAACATGCATCATTCAACAGGTACTTAATAAATTCAAACTTATATAATTATTATTAAACATTTGTAACAATTATTGTATAAAGATACAGTTTGTATGAGAATGATGATGGAGTACAACCCTTTATTTCAGGGGTAGTCAACTTTTTTATACTTACCGCCCACTTTTGTATCTCTGTTAGTAGTAAAATTTTCTCTAACCGCCCACTGGTTCCACAGTAATGGTGATTTATAAAGTAGGGGACAAAACCCCTACTGCCCACCATGAAAGCTGGAACACCCACTAGCAGGCAGTAGGACCAGGTTGACCACCACTGCTTTAAGAGATGTATCTCATGTGTATAATTTCATTTTTCCTTCTGTTAACATGTACATGTATATATTACTGTATGTACACTTATAATAGTTCATTCTTCTTAGTACTCATAAAGTTTTCATCTAATCATTTTTTTAAAAAAATCCAGCATAGTAACCCAACAGAAATTGAATCAAAACTCAAATAGCAAACACTTAGGGATGAACATAAAATAAAATATTGTTTCCATCTTGAAAAAAAGCATACCAAAAAGTGAAAGCCCAACTACTTCAGACAGACCATAATTAACTAAACAAAATTTAAAACTATTTGTGACAGCTTTTTAAGCATTTTAGCTTTGAGAAATAGAAGAGAATCCAGAGATCTACTATATGGCAAAAATTCTAAATTTTTGTTCCCTCTAGTGATCATCCAGAGTTTTGCACCCCCAGTGTAACAGCACTATCTTCCCTGAGCACTATATATTGTGCTCTGGTGTTATGTTAAATGAAAAGAATATAAAATTATAACTGAATGGGATCTGCATTTTTAATCATATATGTCTGCAATCCTTTCAAATTAGCAGAACATCCTGACAGAAAATAGTTTGAATCAACCCATTAAGAGGTTACTTTAAAAAATAATTTAAAAAACCATCTTCCAAATTGTTTTCTATTTTTAAATGTAATCCTATAGAAACTCAGGATCCTCCTTCTGAATAGATCTAGATTTTTCTTTTTGACAGGCAAAAACAAACAAAATAGGAAAAAAATTGTTTGAAGAACTGTTGGGAGGAAAGTTAGAAATTCCTCCCTACCTGGCTGCCAGCATTTACATCACACAAAACTTTGCTTTAACAGAATAAAAGAATCATGCACATATCATTGTTCAACAACACCATTCTTCTTTTTTACACATAAAGTTCTAAAGAGACGGAAAAACTGCAAGAAAGAAGTCTCAAAGCAACAAATTTAAACATATCTTTGCAACAAAATTCATCAGGGACTTCATCTACAGGAGCCAAGCATATTCACAAAGCGTACATACCCCTAGGTTTAGCAGACAAGAGCACAGACTCTTTTTGCATTTTTAAATGCACTTTGAAGACTCCGAAAGAAAAAAGAGACAGAGCAGGTACAGAGTGCAAAGATGATTGAACACAAAAACTTCAGCAAACCAGCCCAGGTATTTGCTTGTCACAAGTGTCCAACATCAAAAACTACATTGTGTGTAGCAACCCCAGATGCAGCAGAAAAGCTATCAAATTTGGGAAATGCTCTGAAAGGTTATGAAACACTTCAAAGTTATTTTATTTGATTCATTGCTTTGAAGCAACTTCCAATTTCAATTTGCAGATTTGTTTCGTTGGGGGCCCCAGCTTTATAAGTTAGAAGTCAGATTATTACTTCTGACAAAGTGCTTTGGGGCATCCTGGGAACATGTTTTGTGGTGGGTTTAGTGATAATTTAGTTTCAAGTAAATAATTCCAGGAAAGTCTTCCTTTGTTGCCTATTGGGATGGATTTTTTCCTTCTTTCATTTTTGGGATTTGGGGGAGATGGTTGTATAGTATGTCTTATAAAGAAAAACCATGTTGGATTGTACAGTCCTTTCCAGATTCTCTGACCTTTCTTGTAATACATGAACTGGGCTTTACTTGATATAATTGTCAGAGATTCAAGGGAAGTTTGAATACCAACATTGAAACCTACTGCTATAGGTATTATTTGAAAATATTTGAGCATAAGACAAAAGACAATGTTTCTAAAGTGTTAACCAAGATGTGAACTGAAGTTTTTGTGGATAAGATATAAAAACCATCAATAAAATATAGGGGAAAAATACAGATTAACATCCAGAAAAAAACAAGAACCATTCAAGGCAAAAGAAATAAGATCGTTCAACCCAAGACTTGGGAAAAGAGCAACATTTTCAATGTTCTGAGACCTTAGGAAAAATATTCAGATCTCTATCTGTCTATACCTACAAAGATCAGAGGTATGCAAACTATGGTATTCTCTGTGACAGTCTACAGAAGTGAAAGTTGGATTTTAAAGAAACGATTTTGGAACAGCACTGATGCTTTGGTGTTGGAGAAAGACCTGTATTTTCTCTCTCTCTCTTTCCACCTTATATTTCTTCCTGATTGTTAGTTTATGTTTTTATTTATACATTTTGTAAAAAATATGAATAAAATTACTATACTCAGAAAAGCCTCCTGAGAATACTGTGGGCAGTCAAGAAAGAAAACCACAGGATCATCGAACAAATCAAGGAAGAGTTCTTACTCAAGTCACAAATAACCAGGCTCAAATTATCTAATTTGGACACTAAAGACCTAGCTCTCTTGAGAAGGGAAAAGTAGAAGGAAAAGGAAGAGAACAATCAATTGCAAGGGGGGGTAGATTCAGTTAGAATGGTAAAGAATAAACTGTTAGAAGACCTGAAAGACCAGGTTAGAGACAGATTGTCATAGAGAAAATAATGTAGTTTTTAGGAGTCAACAGTGACTTGATAACACAAAATTAATCAATCTACTGTAGATGAAATTCAGGGGAGTGTTTAATGAAGTTGGTGCTGTTGTTGGGAAGCCATTTAGCCCTCTGGATGGCCATACCTTCCTAAGCTTCATCTGGCTCCCACTTTCACTATGGTTAAATGATGTTTGAAAACCTGGCTGTTCCAAATGATGTCAATACTTTAGTTTTATCTTGAAATGAAACACATACAATATCTTTCAGAAAATAAGCCTCGGAATAAATATTATTCATCATTTATTCTATCAATAAAATTCAATAAAGAATATTACAGTAAAACCTATTAATGTTTCACTTCCTGAATAAATAAGTAGAGAAAAATGATTGCATTAAACAATTTGTATGATGCTTAATTATTTTTAAGATTGTCATTCCTGTTAAAGGTTATAAATGTAGTAAAAAAAATTGAGAGTTTGCTTTCATCCATACGATCACTACTACATTACTTAGGTAGGATATTAACAGGGGTGGGATTTTACCTGGTCGGTCCGGTTCTATAGAACTGTTGTTATGATTCTGCCCAATTCGGAGAACTGACACATTGTGCCACTGGCTGGCCCCTCCCCTCCCCACCCACTTGCTCCTCACCTGGCATGTGCGCCATCAAACTTGCCTGCTAAATTGCTATTTTTCCTCTTTTTTTCCAACCATCGGCTGTTCTGCTGTGCCAGGAAATTTAGATCATTGGATTTCTTGCTTTCTAGCTAATATAAAAGCAGAGTCAAACCTTCCTTAGGACTGAACCTTCTATTTTTCAGTGCAGACTCAGGTAGCAGATGGCAGAATGGTCGATCTCTAAGTGAATTTATGATTCTGTGAGCAACTCAATCTGCCTGCCTGCTTTGCCTGTTTTGGGGTAAAAGTTGCTCTTTTTTAATAAAAAAATAAATATTTATATAAATATTTATAATATTTACATACAAGCCACACCAGCCAGTCACATGACCACCAAGCCACACCCACAAATTAGGCCTCACTCACAGAACCAGTTGTTAAGAAATTTGAATCCCACCCCTGGATATTAAGATTTTATTAAGAATGTTGAGAATATTAATTTTACTAATTAAGAAATAGTGTATGATTTAATGTTAGCATTTGTAATAAATGTTATGAGCTCCTTTAATGTTAATATTCACTAACAATGCTTAAGATTTTATTTAAAAAAATATAAAAATGTCTATTTTCCAGTTTTCCATCCAAATCTGACTGCAATTAGTAAGTTCTATCATTCTCATTTTCATAATATTGATGATAAAATTTGCTAATGTTATAGGATTCTTGATTATGTATTCTTTTGTAGAGTCTATCTAGAATTCTTTGGCCTGTCAAGTGAAAAATAGAAAAATTCTTTATCATGGTGATTTACTACTTACTATAATATTTATTACTTAATATGACACTATTTGATCCTTTGCCATCAAAACTGTTATGTTAAATAATAAATATTACAGTGAATATCTCATGTTATGTCCTGCCAGAAATTATCAATACACATATAGATTTATTTTTATCTATTGTTAAGTAATGGGACCCAGAAATTCTCATTGATCATTTCTGCAAATGATTCAGAGATCAATCACTAAAATTAGATCTACCTGTTACTTTCCCATGAATCATGGGATAAATAATTTTCTCTACATTGTAGAAGGGAAACAAAGGCATAACAAAACATTAGTGAAAATTTGATCTCATCCTGCAAAGGTATAAGGTGTTCTGAAGGTATAAGGTGTTCTGAAAGTATAAGGTGTTCTGAAGGTATAAGGTGTTCTGAAGATGGAACATCTATTTTTTTTTTAATCCATAAATCTCTATTTAGCAATTCATTAAGGATTACATGAGGTTTGTCTGCTTTTTTCCACATATATTTATTCATAATCTGTGATATACTTGGCTAAAGCAAATTTATTTTACCTTTCTCTGAATCTGGGGTGCTTGCTCTTGAAACCAGTGATAGTTGAACTCTAAGACAAGGGAAATATGAAAAAAAAAACACCTTTGTTTCTATCTGGAAATGGTACCACGTGGTCTGCAGCTGGGGGAATGCTAAGGCCACCTCTGATTCATGGACCTCGGACGCAATTAAGATCAGATCAAATAGGAAATGAAGCACAGCATGCAGTCTGTGGTGGGATTCAGCCAGCAGCAGTCCGGGAGAACCGGTTGTTAGCTTTCTGAGCAGTTTGGTGAACTGGTTGTTGGAAGAACTGGTTGTTAGGGCAGAGAACCGGTTGTTAAATTATTTGAATCCCACCACTGCTAACAGTGTTAAGAATGCTAAGAGTTAACTACCATGCAATAACTCACACTGAACATTGCAGCCTAACAAGTCAAGCTGGGGTGAATTCATGAAAATAACTACTGGCAAAGGATAAAAGGAAAAGCTAAATAGCTGTCTTTTGGAAGATTTCATTGTCTGAACTTTCCACCTATGCTATTTAGCTGTCCTCCCTAAAGTTTAACAGATTAACAGAGTTGGAAGGGAGCTTGCAGGTCTTCTAATCCAATCCCCCACCCAACCAGGAGACATTACACCATTTCTGACAAGTGTCAGTCCAGTCTCTTCTTGAAAGTTTCCAGTCATGAATCTTCTACAACTTCTGAAGACAAGCTGTTTCATTGGTTGATTGTTCTCACTGTTGGAAAATTTCTTCTTATTTCTAGGTTGAATCCCCCCTTGATCAATTTCCATCCATTATTCATTGTTTAGCCTTCAGATGCTTTGGAAAATAGCTTGACTCTCTACTCTAGGGGACAGCCCCTCAAATATTGGAATACTGCTATCATGTGTTCCCTGGTCCTTCTCTTCACCAGACTAGCCACTTCCTGCAACCATTCGTGTGTTTTAGCCTCCAGTCCCCTAGTCATCTTGGTTGTTCTTCTCTGTATTCTTTCTAGAGTCTCGACATTTTCATAGTGTGGTGACCAAAACTGATGCAGTATTCTAGGTGTGATCTTATTAAGGCTTTATAGAATGGTATTAGTAGTTCACTTAATCTTAATTGTATCCCTCTGTTAATGCAATTTAGGATTGCATTGGCTTTTTTGGCTGCTACCACACTGTTGGCTCATATTTAATGAGACTCCAAGATCCCTCTCATAGTTACTACTATTAAGCCTGGTTTCACCAGGCCAACTTGATCAGTTGTTAGCCCATGGACAGAGGGATGTGAATTGGAATTAGTGAATGAATGTATATTTGAATTCTTTCTTTTCAGAAATGATAAAATCAAGAAAATTTTATTGTTGTTAAATCTCAGTGATTTGTGTTCCTCATTGCATAAAATTTGATTACCTCTCTGGAGATTGCAGCTAACCCTCTACATAGGAAAGGTGTGGAAACATTATCTATCTATTTATTTATTTATTTATTTATTTATTTATTTATTTATTTATTTATTTTATATTGCCTCCTATTTGCCGGTGGAGACTCGAGTTGGCTTACAGAACATAAAACCATATCTTTAAAAAAAAAACAATAAAAACTAACAAAAAGAATCAAATAAATTAATGAAGTACAATAGAACAAAATCTGGAAAAATAAATAAATAAATTATACCATGTTTCCTCCCCAAATAAGACCTAACTGGAAAATAAGCCCTAATGCATCTTTTGGAGGAAAAATTTTGGAGGAAAAATTAATATAAGACACAGTCTTTGGGGGAAACACAGTATCTGTTCTATAATGAGAATGAAAAACAAAAAACAAAACAAAGACCTCTCATTGGATCTAAGTTGCTGTGTAATGAAATTCATTCCATCCCAACAGACATTAAGCTGTTACTTTAAAAAAAATGACTCTGCATAAGCCAATGTAGTGTACTGTTTACATTTATTGTTGGTCTTAAATTGTAGTAAATCAGAGTCATGTCCACTCTTAGTCCTGTCACTACTGAGTGGATTTAGGCCAATCACTTTTTCCCTCAGCTCAATTTATTTCATGGATAGTTGACTTCAAATTCCTGGAGATAGGCACGATATAAATAAAATGATTTAAAAAATAACTTACTACATAAACATTTGTAGATTATTTTTTCAAGGTATCTACTTAATATATATTTTCCATTTCTGTTTGATAGTATTTTGAAATAAATATTGCATTGTAGTATTTAGGAAATCTGAAGAATACTTATGATTATATGTTAACAATGATTACAGCAATTTGAATTAGAATTTAAAACTTCATATTCCTCTAGCATCTCTACCTGTTCTCTTAGGAGTTCTGGTTATGTTGAGGAGACAAGTTACCAAACATTGCAACCAGCATGGTATTTGGTTTTGATTTTGGGACATCATACATTCACTTTTTTATTCTAGCTCCAGAAGTTGTGGAAATTGAGTAGGTGGGTATATGGTAAAGCAAAACTACATGCTGATTAGGACAGATATATTTCTTGTACTGAATGTATGCTAGCAGGGGAAAAAAAATCTACTTTCCCCCCACTAATCCTTATTTGATTTAGTAAAAGAAAAGTATTCTTGAAATTCTTTCAGGAGAAGAATTTCAGATAAAATTTCTTGATGGCGCAATTATATCTTTGTTTTTATTTAAATAAGTGGTGACTTGTTTCATTGCATTAATGTGCTTCATTAATGAACTTCATTAAGTTCAGCATATATCTGTTCTTCAGATTTAAGAGTAAGCTACAGACTAATATTTAACTTACATTTCTCTCTCTCTCCTTTTTCTTCCATGCCTGTTATCTTCCCAATCTCCAAGTCTGATTGCTTCTATTTCAAATCCTTCAAAGTAAATTAGACAATTGTTTTGATGGCTACTGCTGCAAAGGGGTGTTCTTGAATTTTACCTTCAATGTACTAATTAAATTGTATATAATAGTGACAGCACATTCACATTGCAGAAGTAAATGATGCAATCTGTTGGCAGTTGAGAAACATTTGGAGTTTACTTAATATCATTTATCCTGACCAATGTGCATATTATGAAGTGGGATATTACAGGCAGAAAAATATCTAGAAGCACATTTGGTTGATTGAATTGGTATTTCTAATTTAATAGAATGACATAATCAATTATTATTATTTGAAGATCAATTATCAGAGTAGATGTTATTGCGTTGGATGGATATATAGTCTTCCTGTGACCAGCTTCACTGTGACAAAGCAGTATTACTATTATTATAATATATTAAAAATGTGAAATCATAGCTGCTTGTTCTTAAGCTGATGTTGGCCTTCAAAAACAACTTCCAAAGAACCTATAGTAGTATTATAATATATTGATGTAGTATATGTGTGGATCCAAGCAATGTGGCTTTTTGCAATTGACATAAAAATAGGACTTAGACTTATATACCTTCCATGGTTGTTTACAACTATCTCTAAGCAGTTTACAGAATCAGCATATTGCTCCCAACAATCTGAGTCCTCATTTTACCAGCCTTAGAAGGATGGAAGGCTAAGTCAACCTTGAGCCGGTGAGGATCAAATCAGCAGAATTAGCCTGCAATAAGTGCACCAACATGCCTACCATCCCTGTCCTATTGTTTCTTTTAATTTTTTTTATTTTTCTTATATGTATTCATGACTATGTTTTTAGTTATACCTATTATCTTGTAAGCAATTGACAAATAAATAAATAAAAAATAAATAAAAATACTGCATTCTAACCACTGCACCACCATGGCTCATGGAAATTTTGTCAATGCACAGATTTTCTATGTAATGTCCAATACATTACATAGTAATGCCACCCAGGGTGCCGATAACCACTGGGACCAGCATGCCTGGTTTATGCCATAATCTTCCAACTTCAGTTTACAGACTTGATACTTTGGGACTTTCTCCAATTCTTTGTCTTCTATCCCACTATTCTCTGGTATTGCCACAACGAATTTCTACACTTCTTTTTGATCAAAGTGACATTTGGTGTGTTGTGTGTCAAGAATTCATCAGTTTACAGTCTGAAATTCCACAATGTTTTAGAATCATAGGGATGAAAGAAATCTTGGAAGTTTTTTAATCTAACTTCCTGATCAAGGCCATCCAAATGGTTGTCCACTCCACTCTTGAAAAGGACTGGAACACCTACAACTTCAGGATGAAAGCTGTTCCATTGACTAATTATTCTCACTTTCAGGAAATTTCTCCTCATTTCTAGGCTGGATCTCTTTTTAATTAGCCTCCACTCATTCCTTCTTGTCCTGTCCTCAGGTACTTTGGAGAATAAGCCAACCCCCTCTTTTCTGTGATAGTCCTTCAAATACTAAAAGACAGCTATCATTTCACTCCGAATCATTCCCTTTGACAGTGTAGACATACCCTGTTCCCTTAATTGTTCATCATACTGTTTAGCTTTCAGACACCTTATGGTATTTGTTGCTCTTCTCTGCATACTCTTTAGAATCTCTGGTTTATTGATTTATTGATTTATTGATTTATTGATTTATTGATTTATTGATTTATTGATTTATTGATTTATTGATTTATTGATTGTATCATGGTGACCAGAACCATATGCAGTATTCCAAGTATGGTATCACGAGTGCAGTAGAAAGTGGTACTATGGTGGTACAGTTCTACATTAGGTTCTACACTTAGGGAAGAAAAACAAAATGCACATGTGCAGTATATGTGATACCTCGCTCAATAGTAATAACTGTTGGTGTCCTAGTGGACAATCTTTTAAATATGAGCTACCAGTGTGCTGCAGCTGCCAAAAAAATCCTAACACAGTTCTAGGTTGCATAAACAGAGAGATAGAATCAAGATCGCATGAAGTGTTAATACCACTTTATAATGCCTTGGTAAGACCACACTTGGAATACCGCATCCAGTTTTGGTTGCCATGATATAAAAGCCAAATATTTAGCATGGATTTGGCATTTTTATCTACCTATTAAGTCCTTGGATAAAAGGATATGTTCCAAGTAAAACTATCTTTTGCAATTGACTGTTGATGATTTTGTCAATGCTGATGGTTCAACTGTTTTTTATTATTATTATTCACTGGAATAATAAAAACATTGAGTAATTATATACTATTACTGAAAAATAATAAGTAGATTCTAAAGGTACAATTCCATTTAGTTTAGGTTAAAGCAATCACTGTGACATATTCATTTATTTGAATGAATTGATATTGTTAAAACAATTGCTATAGAAGTGCACTCAGAAGCATAACAAATGTTTAGTTCCATGAACCTGTACTGGCCAAAATCTAAAAAGCCATGAAGAGAATTCAAAATAACCAACATATTTTTTCCCATGAGTATTCTGAAGACCAAATGTTCCTATATCTGAAGGACTGGCCCATCCAAAAGGCCATATGGCTTGGAAAGTGGTTTTTCATATAGCATATTGTTTTTTTTAAAAAAGCCACTTGTACATGCCTGTATATAAAACCTTCATTCTTAACAGTGTTCAGAATTGTTAACAAAATAAAATAGCCACGATTAGAGGTGTCTTTGGAACACAGCCAGTGTCTTTGTATCACCTGAACCATCTCAGAGACCATATGGATTTTTCTCTGTAATTATTTTATTATTGGATTTCCTGCCATTCTCATTGGTCCGCTAAACATTGTACTTACTGAGCCAACACCATTACAAATAAGTGTTCCCAAGCCATGTGTTCCTTAAATATGTGCTTATTGTATTATGTAGATTGCTTTTAAGAGAAAACATTTTATACACTGGTTATATATTTAAAACAAAAGTGCCAAGTGACCTTTCATTCACCCTCCATTAGCTTTCTAGCATAATCTGACAGTTTGGTACAAGTCAAAATTTGCCTCAGTTATATTTGCCAGGATGGTAGCACTCTGACACACTATGTAAATATTATTATTAGGGTATAGAAACCCTATCAGACAAAAGAAGCAGCCAATTTTTCATCAGTTTATGTCACATCTGTGCACAATTATCTTTTCTCCTTCCTCTAGATAAACTGGAGTAATAAATAGCTGTGAGAAATTTGTTGGGTAAGAATCATTTGCTGCCTCATAAACTCATAACCAAGTGAAGCCATCACTTACAAGAACAATTAAACAACCCCATTGCTGCTCTAGAAGAGTTTAAGTGAAGGCGATATTATGCAGAACAGTAAGTTAGCCTGCTTCCACAAAATCACCTCCCCTCAAAAAAATAACCCCCCAAAAGGTTTTCTTTAAATGTTCAAATTCTTTAGATTTGACATTATTTTCTGTGCTTCCAAAATGCCTAGATTTCAACACATTCTCTATGATTTGTGATCTAATTACCATTTCTCATTATATGTGCTACACTAAAAGAGCAAATGAGCATTTGAGGATTTTGTTGTTGCTGGAATTGTAGCTGTTGTCTAATATAAGTTATTTATGGCAGGAACCTTTCAACAGCCCTTTTGCTACAACTGTCAAAGGAAGAATTGCACCTTGCCCAAGAAATTTAACCAAATAAGCAAAACTTACAAAGGTGAGAACTGAATGATCGACAAGTAGTTGAATGTATTAATGAGCAGCAACATTACTTTTAAACTCTTAATGTGGTAACTTTTTAAAAAATTTGTCAATTGCTTATAAGATAATAGGTATAAGTAAAAACATAGTTATAAATACATGGATACATATTAGAAAAAATAAAAAAAATAAAAGAAACAATAGGACAGGGACAGTAGGCATGTTGGTGCACTCATGCATGCCTCCTACAGACCTCTTAAGAAAGGGGTGAGGTCAACAGTAGACAGTCTAAGGTTAACATTTTTGGGGTTTGGGGAAAAAAACACAGGGTCAGGTAGAGTATTCCAGACATTGACCACTCTGTTGCTGAAGTCATATTTCCTGCAATCAAGTTTGGTGCGATTAACCTTGAGTTTGTACCTATTGTTTGCTCTTGTGTTGTTATGGTTGAAGCTAAAGTATTCATTGATAGGTAGGACATTGCAATGTATGATTTTATATACTATACTTAGATCAGACCGAAGGTGGTGTCGTTCTAGGTTTTCTAAGTCTAGAATTTTGAGTCTGGTGGCATAAGGTATTCTGCAATGAGTAGAGGAGTGGAGAACTCTTCTTGTGAAATATTTCTGGACATTCTCAAGTGTGTTAATATCATATACGTAATATGGGTTCCAGACTAATGAGCTGTATTCGAGTATTGGTCTAGCAAATGTTTCGTATGCTCTAGTTATTAGTGTAATATTACCAGAGAAAAGGCCATGTAAGATTAGGTTAACAACTCTTAATGCCTTTTTGGCTATGTAGTTGCAGTGGGCTCTAGCACTTAGATCATTAGAGATGAGTATTTCAAGGTCCTTTACAGAGCTTGGATCATCAACAAGGTCTTGACTATTCAGCCTGTATTTTATTTTCTGATTTTTTTTGCCAATATGTAGGGCAGAGCATTTATTTGTTGAGATTTGAAGTTGCCATTTGTTTGACCATTCTGATACATAGTCAAGGTCATTTTGAAGGGTAGCAGTATTGTCGGTGGTGTTGAATAGCTTTACATCATCAGCGAAGAGAACACAGTTGCTCTTGATATGATCACAGAGGTCATTTATGTAGCGTATGAAAAGAGTTGGTCCTAGAACACTGTCTTGGGGGACTGTTGAGGTAATTCCCCGTTAGGAGAATGAGCGCATACAGGAAGACGTATTTAAGAGTAGTGTTTGAATAATACACACGCAGCACACAGATACACTGTACAGTAAATGTAGGTTTTTACTTCCAGAAAGGTTTAAGCAAAGTTCAAAACTAGCAGTCCAAAGTCATTCACAGGTTAAATCAGTCAGTTTTCAGTCCAGGGATAATCCAATAACAAAGTCCAGTGCCAAAAAACAGTTCAGTATCAGACTTACATCAAATCCAGGAATAACAGTCAATAGGAGGAACGGCAATACCCTCCAACAGAAGAAAACAGAGACACACTGAGACTTCTTCTGAGACTAAGACTAAGACTAAACAACCCAGGTTTCTGGCTCCCTCTTATGGCCATTTGAGAAACCACACCCAACTACAGTTTTTGCATTTTCTTAAAGATACAGTATTAAAATGTCTATCCTGGTTTATATATTGTCCAACCCAAATAGCTGTTAGGTGACATTCCTAACAGGGACACTACTGTTGACAGGTACAGAATTTGATAGGATGCTCCCAATTTTGACCATTTGTTGTCTGTTTGACAGGAATGTCCATGATTTCTTTTTTCCTTGATAGTATGTTTTAAAATATATCTAATGAAAAATCATAGAAGATTGTGTAAAAGGTGTTTATTTTTTTAATAAAAAACAACTATTCTGTAATGATCTGTTCACTTCAACCCATAATATAATTCTACATTCACCTTCCCCCCCACACAGTGATATTAATATTTCTGAAATTTCTTCACATTCCAATTGAAATACATAGAAATGTGTGATTCTGTCCCATAGTTAAACAAAAATGAAGTTCTCAGCTTGCCCATTCTGTGATCAAATAGAAAAGTCTATGTGGCCATAAAATTCCTATTTGTGCACCATATGCTTTTTCCTATTCTAAAATGATTAAGCAAGCAATGAGGATGCCAAGGATGTCATATGGTATAGCTGTCATTGTACTGATTATGTACTTATATGCAATAAACAAAGTAATAAATAACCATGCAAAGTAATTATTCATGTATGTGATGCTTATGCAAAAAAGTTTTTTTCTAGAGATGCCCACTACAAGTTGTTAGTCTCTAGAGGTTAATTTCCTACATATATCTGGTACTTTGATACATATTATATCCTTTCTTCAGGCATCCATGATATATACAAATGTGATTTCATTTTTATAACAACATCATGAGATACATTATATTGAGAGAATGTGCTCAATTAAAAAGGAATTCATGGTTAACTTATACTTTAGACCTAGATGTCCTTATATCCTGGATTGCCGAACACATGATCAGAGAATAAATATATACTTACAGGTACTTTTCCTGATTTCTGCTGAGAAATACATGTAATGTATTTTTTATTACTCTACAAAATAATCAAAGAAAATTGACATAATGAAATGCAAAGTATCATTTTCCTGAATCCACTTAATTTATAAGAATTATTACAAGCTATACATGAATTATTACAAGCTATACATGAAGCTATACATGAATGTCATTGGCATGAATATAAAATGGCCCACATTTGTTTGAAGTATGTCCAAATGCATAGGAAAAAAAGGGGAAGGAATGAATTTTTCATAGGAAACACTATGGGCAATTTTCCTCCTAGTAAAGGTTGACCATTTCATGAATAAATTCTGCAGCTATAATTTCTCATAATTTCAAGCAAAACACTGAAACACAATTACCTTAAACATGCACATATTAGAGAAATGTACAGACAAAATTTCAAATATTAGAAGAAATATTCACAAAAATAATTTTAATATATATAGTCTGAAAAAAACTAAGAAAAGGTGCTATGCAAACTTTATAATTATACTTGTTGTAAACTAAGAGAAAGGAACTGTATGTGGTAATGCTAACCTTTTCAAGTAGAATTTGTCTTACAGGGCTGATAAAGTTGGTCCTGATGAATTTTTCTCCTTTATGTAATATTGGGAGGTCAAGACCTTTATTCTGCTTGCATATATTTGCTCTATAAATACTAAAATCTTCTCAGAATACTATAACAAATGAAACCAAGTAAAAAACCTCAGCTTGCATTAAAACTTTCAATCTATTCCACTTCAAATAATTACTGTTGCTTGCTATAAGAAACTCCTTTATGCTGAGTTCATAAAGCCTGAAAAACCTTTTGCAGGAGAAGAACGTCCAAGTATAATGCAGATGTTTGGGGCATAGTTCTCATGATGACCATATGGCTGACATTTATGAAAGTATAGCAAGACATCTGTGGTACATGTGGATAATTTCCCCTCATCCATGCTGTTGTAGTTCTCAGCTTTCAAACCAGGAACTTCCCAAGATAATTGGAGAAGTTTCAAACTGAATGTTCTGCATCCAAAGAAGATGCTATACTAATGAGCTATGGTGTTTTTCTGATGCTCCATTAATGTAACTGCTATTACATTGTTATACTACTGCTACCATTATTCCTACTACTACTGCAACTACTATTTCCAATGCTAAGATATAAAGACATACTCAGTTTGAGCTCAGGGGCCATGAAGTTTTCTTTGCAATAACATGATAGTGTTTTGACTCTTACTTCCATTGGGATTTACCCTTCCTACTACAGCTTTATTACTATTTAAATATTAATAGTAGTAGAAATAATAATAATAATATGAACATTGTTTAAAACTAGAACTCCATCAATATTTTTCTACTAGGAAACCTGCACTATCTCTTTATCTGAAAAAAAAAGCCATGGATGCAAGATGTGGTGACATCACTGGCTGAAGGAGAGGGGTCCTTGCCATGGGGAATAAAGGGACATTCCAGTTTAGAGTACAATTGGGGGAAGGAAATGTATGAGATAAAACCATTAGGTCTAGATCTGCCATTTTTGCAAGGGAAGGCAGGCAGTCTGCTGAGATTCTTGTAATATAGACTATCAATAATAAAATATCTTTCTGAATCTATCCATGAAAGGTTCTGTTGCTTGCCCCTGACACAAATACAGATAAAAAATTAATACTGGGTTCCAGTTACAATAGATTCTCATAGGAACAAATGCTGAAGAAATATGTTTCAGTTAATATTGTAGGTTTACACACACACACACCCCGCCACCCAAATAAAACTCTTTGGATTGAATATGTTTTTTTAAAAAAAATCTAAGGAATGTTATCAGGAGGAGTTGACATCAGTCTATGGTCATCTTCTTTACTCTTTACATAAACCTTCAATCTCAACATTACTCTTTAAAAGAAAAACAATAGCAAGTTGAATAATTTCACCTTTGCATCTAAAATGGTTCGATGTTATCAATGCAATATACAGTACATGTCTTGTTCTCATCATTGAAATGGTTTTCAGTAGAAGTGTCCTTCACACAAATATGATAAAATGGAAGAAAGGAGAAATGTGGTGGAGCCACTGATCATTACATTCCCATCAGCTATACTCTACCACTGTGGTCTTAGCATCCATGGGCTGTTCTTGAAATTTGGAAGCCTGACTACACCAGCACAAAGAAACACTGTTCACATATATCTGGTTTTCATTTCACTGAAATCAGAGTATGGGAGATGATAATAGGTTCAGGAAAGCAGAGGGGTTCAATCATCGTTACGACTGGTTAACGGACCCAGGTCTCTATTTCCAAGCAGTTATGATTGAAAACAGGATGACAGGCAAAGTTCAGTCATTATAAATACTCAATAAAACTGTGAAAATATGTCTCCCTTCTTTAGATATTCAAGCCACACATATCTCCTTGAAGCATGACTGCAAAGCAAAGGAACATACAGCTTTTTGAATGGCTAGACATTGCTTTGCTTGGTAACAGTGGCTTTAGCATATATGTTGCTGGAGTGAATAGTCAGTCAGGAACAACTGGTTCCACATCAACATTTTGTTAAGGCAAAAGTCTATACCTCTCTAAAATGTTTCACAAGGCAGAGAAACGTACTATCAGAAAATTAGATGAAGCATCTCCTCAGAGTAGATTATTGTCAGTCCCCAAATCCTAACAGTGATAATAATAATAATTATAGTATGGTACTGGTTGTTGCATTGTTCATAGGTTTATTTTGTATAATTTTGCTTTTATAAGTCATATTTCCCAAACCTAGTGGGAAAAATGAATACAAAATATTTATATTATTTAAAAATAATATATTAAGTTTGTATTACAGTTGTGGAACTTTATTCTGTGGAATTCAATAGAAGATTCTATTGAATTGTATAACATTTTTACTTGGGAATGAGATAAATAGGCATACAAGTATCTGGAAATGGGACTTGCTTCTGGGCAGATAAGCATAGGATTACAGCAATGACAATTTAGTATGCCAAGACAGAACTCTGCAAGTGAACATTTTGGAATTGAAAAGAATCAGATGTCCTTGATCTCCTTTGGCCCTCTTGCTTGTATTGGTCAGACTTTCATAAATCATATTTTGCTATTTATCTCAAACATAATGTTGTGAGATTCCATTTTTTTAAGCTTAAACTGCAGTGACCAAGCACATTTGTATCTTTTTTACTTGTTCCTTTTGTCAAAAGAATGAAGTTTCTTTCTTTTCTTTCCTTCTTCATTTACAGAAGGTTTCTAATTTCTTTTTTGGCAGGGCGGGAGAGGGAATATCAAGATATATTAGATATATTTTATCGAATAAAATCAAGCAGATACCACAATTAGATTTTCTCTATGTATCCAATGCCTTTAAAATATTAAAACATTTTATGAAGATTATCAAGCGGATACCACCTTCAAGGGACGAAGGTACATAGGTTAAGAGTGGAATTAAGAAGATTCTATTTTGTTGTTTTGTTTGCTCCAAATGGATTTATTTCAATTTTTCCAGTTTCTTGTATTAATATTCAATTGCTAGTGGATCTTGTGCCTGATCCTATATAATTTGATAGATATCTAGGAAATAAAATATAAAGCAAAGGCAAGATTCAGAAGAAAATTAAATTTCTACTTTGGTTAGCAGTCTTTAATGCTGTTAACTTGATCATCTTTGAAAATTAGAGGATAAATTGCATTTTCATGCAGCCTGAAAAGCCACAGTTAAATATAGATGAATGAAGTAATAAATCTGTGTATGTAAATTTCTGTATATGTAAGAAGACATTTGAATTCTGACATAAAAGACAACATTTAGATTGGCACAGCACTTCAACATGTACTTTCCATTGATGCCTAATCTCTTCTTGTCCTTCAAGAAATATCTTGGAGTAAAATAACTATTCTTGGCCAATTTAGCACATCTGGTATTAAATCTTCAGGAAAAAAAACGTGTACGTTATTGAGCGATTTTTTTTTCTCTAAGCGTCATATTGATTTTTGTATTGGAAGCAAAGAGTTCCCAGATGTTAGCTTTTCAAATCACTGACATTTCAGAGCTTTTGGGGGGAAAAGTTCACAGCTAGTAAAGCTAGTGAAAATGCTCTCATATGTATATATATGAAAGGAAAACTGTGTCAATAATAATGTTACTTTTGCTCGTATTTCTAATATTCTTATGCTAAGATCCATTAATAATATATTAATACAGCAATCCAGCAAATCTGTTCATATGTCTATATTAGATAAATATATTAGATAAATATATTTATTTATTTCAGTAAATACATCTATATATTTGCCTTCTGTTCTTACTTTCCCTTTAAATTATTTGCTTTCCCTATATATGAAGAAATGTATTTCTAAGATCTGTTAAACTGAGAAAGAAATTAACAGGCCCAAACATAGCCAATAAGTTGCTAGGAATGGGCTTGGACTTTAGTTTCCCCAGTCGTGGGCACTACTGTATACCACAATTGTTTTATCATGTAAGCTTTATGGCCTTCCTTGAACTTCTATTCTACAACCTTAGAATAGTCTAATTAGTCTCTTCCAGCACTGGAAGGAAGACATTTTTAAATTAACCAATCAAATATGTAGCAACACTAGATGACTTATGTGGATATGGATGAATTAGTTTCAGAGGACCCCTTTGACTCCTTCCTCTTTTTCCTGGCAGCAGGTAGAGTTTCACTATTTGGATATTTACTGTATATATCATATATACTTGCATATAAGCCCATCTGCAGATAAATCAACTATCATATTGTTAACTGAAATATCACAAAAAAATGTCTCCTGTAACCACCCACATTTTTTACGGTACTTTGGTTAAGTATTCAATGGTCTGTTTTCCTGCTGATGGGCTTATCTGTATTTCTGTGAAATACGAGTGATTTTAATAAGTATTTCCCTATATACTTGCTGATAAACACATCCATAGATAATTCAAACCTAATTCCTAATTCTGGACTTACCTACAAGTATATGTAATTGTTAGGGATACACCCTAGCAGAATCTGCATGGCAGTCAGGCAGGCAGGCAAAATTTGTGAGATAAATGTTTTTGTAGCTTACACTCAGTAAAACAGATACACAGTGCTAATTAA
>NW_020769313.1:30769940-30803699 GCF_900518735.1 Pseudonaja textilis | reverse complement strand
AGAGAGGTCAGTAAACTTACAAATATCAGTCCATTAATATATCTCCTTGCAGTAGAGATATGAAGAAGTCAAAAAACTCCTCTCTTCCTTCAGCAACTCAGCAGTAGGGGAAACACGCAGTTAACAAACCATCAATCCCATGCAATCCAGTAATTGTCAGCAATCAATCAGGTTGTCTTGCTCCCTCTTATGGTGGTTTCACACCACATCCAAAATTACATGCTTTGCAGTTTTAAAGTGACACACACTTAAACTTACAATCATAGTTTATATATATTATTTTACCCAAACTACGTTAGGTAACCTATGTTATTCCTAACAGTAATATTTCATTTTCCCGAGGGAAGACATTTTATAATTTTACAATGGCATCTATTCAGCCAGGCATTTTGAGGTCTTTACAATAATCTATATCTTCCTCATATCTTAGATGCCTTATGTTCCAGCAAATGTTTTCAGACCTTTTAATATGTCAAGCCTTAGACCAGCAAATCTATTGAAATGCTACAGTGCTTCCCTGGTCACAGTAGTCTTGGGACACCTTTTCCAGGAAGTTTATAACTTAGAATTCATCAAGAATCTAGATTCCATTTTAGTAGTGTTCATCAAAGATGGTCCACTTCATTCTCTCTTTTGTCCTTCCCTTCATTGTTGATATAGCCTGATTGTTATTTCGATAGTGTGAAAATTCGAAACTGAAAATGATTAGATCACCCAGAAAACCACACTTTTCCAGACCACCTGATTTCTGACATGCTTATAATTTATAGCTGATTTCTAATAGGTACTATGTCAACCATTGGAAAGTTCTACCTGGTCTCAATTCCATCATCCACCACTGGGCATGGAAACTTAGAAGATGAATGTCATTGGAGGTTTACATCATTGGTTTGCCAACTCACAAGAAAATTGGCTGGATTTTTCCTAGCCATGAGAAAGATTCAGACCACACCTCCATTCAATTGTCGTCCTTTGAGGCCATCTTTTATTATCATTTATTATCATTTCATTTTTTTTCCCTTAATGAATTTTAGCTATTGATTCTTAGAGGGCTTCCACTCTTTTTCAAAGTTCCAAGAATCTCCAGGAAGCTCAGCTCTTTCTTCATGAAATGCTGGATTACACCAAAACTCAATATAAATACTCAGCTGAACCGTCATAGGCAAAAGCAGCCTTCTCCATCACTGTCAGAGGTTGCAAGTGAATTTCTATCTCCCCTTTACACACTCATATAAGAAACTGTATGTCAAGTTCTTTGGATCATTCTTTTTAGTAGCACGGTTCACTCCATGGCTTTTGCTTGCTGAAATTTTAAAGATACGCTTGTTTTCTTACAATTACCTACTGGTTCAAAAACACCTTTACCATGATATAGATCTTGGCTGGATAAAGATCCACAGCAATGCTAATTCAGTAAACAAAATTTACTTCATACACAAGATTTTAAGCTGAAACTTTGAACTACACAAACTTGAATGCCTTGTAACAAAATGAGCAAACCACTGATACTGAACCAATTATCTTGAACTTAGAAGATAATGACTATACCCCCTATCATTTCTTGTGTGCTGGTTTGTGATGGTAGGAGCTATAGTAAAATGCATAGAGCCAGTTATGCTAGTTATACTATAATGTTGATGTGTTTGCATTTCCTGAGGAGTAGAGATATTGGAATTTTTTTCAAAAAGTCAGAATTGGTTGGTTGGTTGGTTAGTTGGTTGACTGGCTGGTTGGATGGATGGATGGATGGTTGTTTGGTTAAGTGCCACTAAGTTTGTGTTGACTGTTAGCAGACACATAGATAGACTATCTCCAGGATGATTTGTTCCCAACCTAGATCTTCAAGTTTTTCAGTGGTGCATCCTTTGCCTCAATCAAGTCCATCCTTCTTTTTTCTTCCACCTTCCCCAGCATTATGGATTTCTCAAGGGAGCTGAATGTTTGCAGATAATGACAACAGACTTAGATGTTTGCAGGTAACATACTAAAATATGATAATTTGACCCTGGTCATTTGTGCCGTGAATGAGAAACATGAATTAAACCATTATTTTATGATCCATTTGTTTCTGCTTTGGCCTTCATGTTATTTTCAGGATTATTCTTTCTGTATTCCACTTTCAGAGAAATCAACACTTTTTAAAAACTTGTTCTTCAAAGTATAACTTTCATTTTTATAGAGAACCACAGGGAAAATCATTGCCTGCATGATTCTAATCTATGTATCTCTATGTATACACATGTCACAGCATCTGAATATCTTTTCCAAGGCTTTCATTGGTATCATATCAAAGTAGTCTTTGACTTACAATCATTTGTTTAAGTGATGCTTCTATGTTACAATAACACTGAAGAAAGTGACTTATGTCTGGTCCTTGCACTTATGACCATCACAACATGATCAAAATTTTGGGGCTTAGTAAACAACATATATTTATGATGGTTGCAGTATCCCAGGGTCATATAACCACTGACACATCTCTGTGAGGGAGATGGATGGTTCAGAAGATTGACAAAATAAATAAACAAATAAAAAATAACCATTTGTTATCTTCCAAGCAAGCTTCTAACAAGCAGTCAATGTGCAAGCCATATTCTCTAAACAACCATATGATTCACTTAACAAGTACAATGATTTGATTAACAACCATGGCAACAAACAACAATTTTGTTTAGCAATGGAAATTCTGGTCCCAACTGTGTTCATAAATTGCAGACTACCTGTAATCTGTGGCTGTTTCCTGACTTCTCATTCCTTTACTGTTACAGTTAATCCTAAAAGGCAGAAGCTACCTACCTTTTCAGTATCTTCATTGTCACATTTAGGTTTGTTGTCATTAATTTGGTCATCTTTACAATTAGTTTTAGTCCTAGTCCCAGTTTTTACTCTCCTCCTTTATGTTCAGCTCTCAGATCATTTTAATTTTTAGCTGTCAGAGAAATGATCAGGGAAATTTAGCTTTCAGGGAAATTATCAGCACAGTTTATTGACTATTGATGCTTATTCCTGGGAATTTTAAAACTATGGTCCATTTCTTCTAATCCACCATCTCTTCATATGTATTCAGCAGATATATTGAATAAATAAGAAGAGATTAAATAGCTTTGTCTTTATTTTTTGCTGATCTGGAGTTAGCATATTTCTTCATGTCCCATTCAGACTGTGGTTTCCTGTTGTGTTTGGTTTCACATAAAAAGAATGAGCTATTCTGGAGTTCTCATTTTTCTAATATTTTCCACAGCTTGACATATTAACACAAAGAGATTATGTGACTAATGACTGTTAGGAATCTGTTCACCAATTAGTTGGGTTGGCAATATATAAATGAACAATGTACGTTTGTAGCTTTAAGACAAAGTTACAATATTGATTTGTACTATGTTCCGACTGGTTGGTTGTGTTGAGAGTTGCCATAAGAGGGAGCTAGAGATCATGGCTTGCTTTCTCTGACATTCTGTATCTCTGACATTCTGTATCTCTGACATTCTGTACCTCTGACATTCTGTTGCTATCTAAGGTTTTCTGTTGTGCTTATACTTTGATATCTTTGTTTACTGTAAATGACAAAGGCAACTGGTAAGAAGACTTTGTAATTGGATATTCTTTGGACTGTTAAACTTATATGACCTGGACTGTTTATTGGACTGTGCTATTTCTTGAAGTAAACTTTAACTCAATTTAGTGTAGCTGTGTGTGGCTAGATAATTATTCATAACTATTATCATAAATGTTTCCATGTGCATATCCTTGTTACTCAAGGGTTATTCTGTACATATCATAACATTGACTTCTTGATGTTTTTATCATTCTCAATCATCCAGCATCCAGCAAGCGATGTCTCTTTGTCCTTGACCTTTTGTAAAATTAATGATCTGGCAACTTCCTTTCCATATAGGAGTCCAGTCTACATTAGATGATCTTAGCATTATTTTGCTAGTATATGAAATTAAAGATATTGTATCATGGTTTATATACTCTGATAACAGTCTTTTTCTTGGGAATAGTATGGAGATTGATTTGAGCCTGTGTCTTCTGGCTTTCTGTGATAGTTTTTTAGGACCATTATTCATTTTTGTAGCCAGTCATATTTCTGTAGATATTTCATCAATTAGCCTTCTGATTTTGCCATGTTTCAGCCCTTCAGGCTAGATTAGATCATATGATCAATGGCAGAGCATTTTACTATAAAGCAATAGTAACAAAATCTTGCAAACCTGCATTTGAAAGTATTTATGATAGTTGTACTGTCCTGGAATCATGGGAACATCATTTGTAATCTTCCCAGCTGGCTTCTGACAAGCAAAGTCAATGGGAAGCCAGACTCGCTTAACAACCACACAATTTACTTAATTGTGGCAAAAAAGGTCATGTTTAGCTATGTTTGTTAGCTATGGAAATTTGGGCACAGTTGTGGTTATAAGATGAAGATTACTTGTAGTCCAAATATAATTTTCTCCTTACATCTTTGTCATTTCTGCTTCCAACCACAAGCAACAGATGTTGCTTACATGTTATGTTGATTTGATGTTGAACCTGACGATGAAATTAGTGTGTCTGCATCAATGGTTGAAGCATAAACTTGGTTAACTGTCATGTTAAAGGGTTGTTCACAATGTTTAAGTGATAGCATTCTGTCATAGACTGCACTGTACCCAAGTATTATTTTTATTATACCTTTCTGATTATATAAGCAACTGTTCTTTGATTTTTGTGTCCCAAGTAATAAATAGCATGATCTTCTGACTGAAAGTCTATTCCAATTTGCTAATGTCTAAAATGTCAATGTGTAGTTGATTCATTTCATCTTTCACTGTGCTGAGCCGTCCTTGTTTATGCTTCGTTCATTCCATGTTTCTACTGTATTTCTGTCTTTGTAGTTTTGTATTTTGTTTTATAAGTTGCAACATCAGCAACTAGATATCTGGAAGGTTTTAAGCTAGTAGCATTCTAAACACTCTGAAAGATCTTCACTTCTTCATCTGTACCATGTTCCCTGATATCTGACCCGAGGGGCCTATATCATCAATCTTTTTTTCCTATCAATATGGGGTGGGATTTTTTTGGGGGGGGGGGGAATAGGGGAGGCTTATCTTTGCCTTCTCCTGCACAATATGAAATGCTGCCATTGCTGTTAAAATGATCATCAGCTCCAGTATCTTTATATATTAATACCTGCCTAACCTATGAGCTGGGCATTTAAAATGATATTCACACATATACTCGCAGAGTTCTTTGCTCCTGATTCTACAAACACTTCCCTTAGCACAACGACACAGCATAGTATACATGATCTGAGGTTCTGAAATATTTGGTGGGTTTTTATATGCTTAAAATATTAAATGCATTTAATTATTTGATTCACCAGTACAAATCTCACTTTTTAACTAAAGAAAAATAAACCCATTTTCTTACACTAACTTGTTTAAGATCAGGAATGCACTCTGGGTACATCTTAAATGGATCACTGGAATCAAGTAACCAATATGTCACATATGAAAAAATCCAAATGATAGATGGCAACGAAGAAATACAGTACACTATATTTCAGTGCTATTATCTAATTGTCCTTTATATTTTTGCAAACTAGTCCTAAGATACTGATGATCCAATAACAGTACCCATGGTTAGAGTGCCCATAGAATCGCAAGACTGAAAGGGAGACACTGTGGCATGCAGTAGTAAGTCGTGGTAGAATGTGTTAAGTAAATTGAAAATGGGGGGATCTTTTTCAAACACACAAACTATTGTGTGATATGCTTGCATGTATCATCCAGAAAACAATATAACTCATAGAATAGCCCAAAGTACATATTCCAGTAGAGAGAAGTTCAGTGTTGGGATTCAGCCAGTTTGCACCACTTCAGGGAAAACTGATTGTTAACATTCTGAACAGTTTGGCAAACGGGTTGTTGAAAGAACTCATTAGGGCAGAGAACTGGTTGTTAAATTATTTGAATCCCACCACTGGAGAAATTTCCTGAAGATGAGCTCTAGCATGAGTCCAAAAACTTGAGGAGTAAATCTCTGGTCTCAGTGACTGATTCAGATTTAATCTTGCATCATTATCGTGGGGACACATATATTTGCCTTCATTTGTAATATAAGCACTTTTTTTCCCAAAAAAGCACAAAGAAGGAAGCTATTATTTTTCACAGTCAACCCTTTACACGCATGAACTATATTAATCTGTGAAAAATAATTCCAACAAAGAATAATCAGTTTAGATAATCAATGCTCATAATGCCTGCATCAGTCATGCTATTTATTTCCCCCCGTTTTTTGCAAATATGTTTAAATATAAAGCTCAACTTCAAAATCCTATAGACTGATAGAAGATGTGTGTCTTAGAATAGCCACATGTAAGGCAACAGAACAAAGTGCAATTCTATGGAATGTAAGAATTTGAAAAAATGAACTGGAAAAAAATAGTCATAATATTTTTTTAAATGGAAAAAAAAATAATCACAGTATTCCTTTCTCTACCTTTGGGACAAAGGAACAAGAGTTGTCTTAAAAGAATTAAAGAACTGGTCTATGGACTTGCTCAGGAAGGAATTTCAAAAGAACACACTCTTTAAATCATAGCTCTTTAAAAAAACTTTTCTATTAAGTGAGCCAGTAATTGAAAAGTCTAGCCCAAAAATACTCCATGTTTGTTAGAACAAAATCCCCAAAGTAGCCTGACCACTGTGCTCTGACTACTTTTTCTATTCACTTCAGTGCATTTTCAAATTCTAAGAAACTGTCAAAGATGTAAAGTGCATCCCTGACCTGTGGTAATCAGAACTGAAGATGCAGTTCTGAATTATCTTGCCAACAATTGCTCAGTTAATATCATTTCTTTAATACCAACCATCAGGTTTGAAGATAAATAGAATTCTTTATTGGCCCAGTCTGACTGGACACACAAGGAATTTGTCTTGGTGCAAATGCTCTCAGTATACATAAAAGAAAAGATACATTTGTCAAGAATCATAAGGTACAACACTTGTCAAGATACATTTGTCAAGAATCATAGGGTACAATAAGCTGTGATGCAAGTGCTTATTCCTATTCTATTTGCTATTAAGCAGGGCCAATAGCAGCTGATATGTCCAAAAGACAGGGTTTTTCCCTTCCAATCCATTCTATCTTATTCTCCATTTCACCCAGTCACCTACCAGAATCCTGATAACTAGCTTCCACCCCCTCTCCTTCTGCATAAGTGCATATGTAACTTATATCCATATGGAAGGAGAAGAAGAAAATCTTAAAGCAAATGTGCAGGTTCACCCTCAGGCAAACTAACTGATGTCAAGAGAAAACAAAAAGCAGTTTGTATTTATTTCTATTTCATCATTCTGCCCAACCTTCACCATAAATTAAAAACTAAAACTTTTATCCAATATCATAAAGATGACTAAAGTGAAGGGGCTGATTAAAGAAATCATGTGTCCCCCTTGATGGAAGGAGTCTTTCCCCCATCTCTTGCAGGAAACATTAGTATGGTCTTTGGAATACTATCCCATACACCAAGGAATTGCAGCTTAAATATTATTTTCAAGACCATGGAAATAGAAGTATCTTGCTATCATTTACATTGTTTTTTTTACATATATTGTCATATATAATTCACTACCTCTGATGAAATAGTTTCATGTATTCTGAAAGGATATGACCCTACATTAGTTCTTATCTTTGCCAATTAGATTATTCTTTCATTTCCTGTAAAGAATAAGAGCTTGCTTTTATAAATACAAAATCTGCTGCTGAAAGCAGAATTGCCCCGGGGAAAGGCATAATTATAGTGACTGTACATTTGGAGTCTTTGGTTATAGGTTCAGTGTCTCTTGAAACAGATGGATAAGCAGGTGTGGTGTCATTGCCATAGCTGTATAACAGATGGTCATTCAGTACACACAGAGCAGGGCAGTACCCATTGGTCATATAAATGATGCATATTAAAAAGAAGTGCATAGTGGCCTGGAATTCCAGCTCCCAAATCTCTGGAGTCAGTGATGGTTATGGCAGAAATGTGTGATGGAATCAACCTGGCTACTGGTATTCCAACCAGATATTTCTAGAAAATATTCCACTTCACTTTCAAATTTGTCTCCTACTCTTAGGATTTGTTGGAGGAATCAAAGTAACATATTATTTGGAGATAGTTTCAGTTTGCTCTTCAAGCCTTTACAGCAGATGCTATCACTGTAACATTGGGAGAATATCAGCAAACATTTGTTCAGGGATAATTTGGGGGCACATGTAGTGATTTGCTAAACAGATTATCAGTGACTAGCTTATGAAAATAATTTTCCCAATGAGGAATCTGAAACAGGATTATTTTTTGCTGGCAGAACTGTAATGATGAGCACTTTTTCATTTGGTTCTATAGGATGTATAATTTGCAGGATTTAACTTACCTACTGAATATACATACATGCACACACACACACACACACACACATACACACACGTTTTCTAAAATTTTCATGGGTATTTATATGTATGGTATTCAGCTTTGTTCAGGTATTTTCCTACATCATTATAGTTGTGCTTTTAAAGTTGTAGCAACGTTTCGGCAGAATCTCATCTGCCATCACTCCGTAGCCAAAACACTAATTGCCAGAACCAAATGCCTGGCAGACAAGACACACATAAAGACTGAACTATGCACCCTGACTAAAGTACTGACAGCCAACGGCTTCCACAAAAGCAAAATCACAAGCCTGATCCACAAAAACACACTGAGACATAATGGAGACCTAGAAGATGAACAGACCAATGGAACAGCTGTCCTGCCCTACATAAGAGGTACTACAGACAAAATTAGTAAGATACTACATAGGCATCACATCAAGACTGCCTTCAAAACAGACAGGAAAATAGCAGCCATCCTAAGAAACCCCAAAGATAGAATTGACCTGGAAAACCAAGGCATATATGAAGTCCCCTGCACATCATGCCCTGCCACATACATTGGACAGACCAATAGAAGAATAAGTACCCGCCTGGATGAACACAAAAATGCAGTAAAAAAGCTGGAACACACTTCCTCACTAGTCTAACACATGAAAGCCACAGGTCATAGCATCGACTTCAATGGCACCAAAACCCTAGCCACTATAGAAAACCCCAGCTACAAAATTATCGGAGAAGCCATAGAGATTGAAAAAAGACTGAAAGCATGAATAGAAGAGATAACTCCACCAGACTGTCAATTATTTGGAAGCCTGCACTCACAAACAAAAAAAGCCAAGCAAACACCTGGGCACAAACAGACCCCCCCACCCCGATACCTCCAGCTCAAACACACCCCAACCAGGCACCCAGATAAAACCTAGCTTCCTAATAAAGGATAGCTGTCTGTTTACCCGAAGCCAAGCTGCACTAAAAGCCTCCAATACAGGAAACACAATGTTGCCAGCCAATCAGGACAAAAAAAAATACTATAAACAGACAGAAGATATTAGAAACACCAATCAAGCAGAACACGGCAAACTCCAAGACCAATAAACACAGACCAAGACTCCTAACCAATCAGGACGAAGAAAAAAAATCATTCTGGCACAGCAGTAGGCTAGCACCAAATTTCAAACAGAAATGCCTGACTCACAGACGAACACAATACACAAGCCTGATGATGGCAGATAGATTCTGCCAAAACAACTTCACTAACTTCACGTCGCTACAACTTTAAAAGCACAACTATAATGACATGGGAAAATACCTGAACAAAGCTGAATAACATACATACATACATACATACATACATACATACATACATACATACATACTTTTGTATAGTCATTCTAGCCTGAGATGTAATAACTGTAGGATCAATGTTTTGCTTCATCAGAGTGGTCCACACCTGCTTTGCCTCCTTGGTATTTTGTCTGTGTCTTTCTCAGTATGTATTGGACATGCGATACTTTTGCTTGCTACATCTCTTATTCTTCATTTGATCTTTCTTATAGGCCAGTTTTGTTTCTCCAATACTCAGTAAGCCTTCAGAGTACACTAGTTTCAATGCATTTTTGTCACTATCCTTCAGATAGTCTTCCAGTGCCCCATGTTCTTCAACTGGCTGATGTACTTACAACATTCCATGTGCCAGGATCAAGCCCAGAGATAAGACAATGAGATTTAATCAAATCCAATCCTAGATTTGCTTACACATAATAAGACAGAATCTTGCCAAATTAAAGCTGTAGCTTTCTAAGCTGTTAGATGTATCCTGATTGATTCTAGGGTGTGGCTATCCTGAACCCTTTTCCAGGTCCTCCTTCTACCACAGGACTGTGCAGTCTCTTGATCTGGGTCTCCTTCTGGGAAAGTTCTAAGTTGGCAAAATCCTGTTCCCTCAGCTGCTTCAGTTGCACATTCCTCCACACCATGCCAACCTATGTTCTTGGTAAGTAGAGTCTGTCAAAATCATGGGATAGATGAAGAGCATGATTAATTGCCATTATTTTTCTGGTTTTCCAATCTCCAAAGTTACTCTATATCATTAACTTTATTTACAAAACACATGAATAGCAATAGCAATAGCATTTAGACTTATATACTGCTTTACAATGCTTTATAGCCCGCTCTAAGTGCTTTACAGAGTCAGCATATTGCCTCCAACAATTTGGGTCCTCATTTTACCCGCCTCAGAAGGATGGAAGGCTGAGTCAACTTTCAGCCTGGTTAGATTTGAACTGCCAAATTTTAGGCAGCTGGCTGCAGCAGAGGTAGCCGCAGTACTGCATTCTAACCATTGCCCCATTGTGTCTCATACATCAAACTACTACACCAGACTATTCTAAGTTTTGTTATGTTTATCCTTACTACTGTTAATTGGGCAGTGATGAATTCTAGAAAAACTCAGCAAATTTATAAAAAAATAAAATTAAAAAATATATAAGAAGGGAACTGAACTTGTCAGTTGATCTCTAAGCACTTGACATTAACTACTAATCACATTTATTATTGGTACCTTTGATTATTTACTCATTATGGCTTGTAGCTATGTAGCTGGGGGTCAAGCAGTATATAAATGTAATAAATTAACTGCCTGAACTTCCTCAGTCCACTTACAAACTGCAAAATTGAAGTGAGGCATAAGAAACTTGAATTTCATCAAATTTCTCCAGAGAAATAAGAATTCCTTCAATAGTTTCTAAAGGATAGTGCTCACTATTAGCAAAGGTACATGGCAATTCATCTTCTTAAGATGCTTTGATTTTTGCCATGCAGCAAATTAATATCCTGACAAGAATTTTGCAACCAGGATATACCATTGTTCTGGGTCACGCAGAGGAAGGGAAGGACAACTGCTACAAAAATAAAAAATAGACAGGAGAAGAACAAAAAAAAACAACTACAGAACAGTCATGTTAACATCACACATTTTCTAAATATCCTCAGAGAAACTTTAGCTCAACTCTATTTGTTACATTTTGACCATTATGTCAAAGAAAGGAGCTAATGAGATAGCCAGAGATAGAATTTCCTAAGCCCTACAAAAGCAATGTCAAGGAAGTGCAGTCTGCTGGGTGCTAAAGACATAGATTGGCCTCTTGGGTACTAGGTATGAAGTTCAGTTTGTAAACCCAACCCTCTCCCAATATTTTTTCTCTAGTCATCTCCATGAATGTACTGTTTTTCTATTAAAGATCATTATGCCCACTCTGCACCCTCTACAAGATGGCATAACAGCATTTTTGACCCAAAAGATTGGAGAGGAATGAGAGAAAACTAAATATAAATTAATTAAAATTTAATTACATATAATACTTTACTCTGTTATTATCAAAAGCAAAATATTATGGTAGATTTGTCAGGAGCTGCATCTAAACTCTAGAGATTGCAGTTTATTGCAGTTTATATCTTCCAATTGCTAGGGGCTGATACAGAATCTTTTGTGATCCTGTTCTTACTTATTGGAAGGGGGGAAAGTCCAAGGTCTCCCTCTTCCTTGCAGCAAATCTGTTTGAATTTGTAGGGTGATGGAGGAAAGCCACAATGCAAGTGGTTTATCCATGGGAAAGCTATTTTTAGGCACACATCCTTCATTCAAAAGGGTTTATTTACATAAATAGTTGATATGCACATAACCTGACAGCTAAAGTGGCAGACTGTGAGTTTTAGTCCTGCCTTAAGCATGAAAGCCGCTGAGTGATCTTGGGCCAGTCACTCTGTCTCAGCCCAAATCACCTCGTGGGGTTATCATTGTGGGGAAAATAGGAGGGAGGTGTATTAGATATGCTTACCATCTTGAGTTATTTATAAGAATAATTAAGGCAAGAAACAAATAAATAAGTACATACATACCTGTTGTGCCTCCGATTCCTGAGCCTGTGCTGTTAGAAGAAGAGGACTTGGAAGATGAGGAGGAGGAACTGGGAATGCCTTCCTCCACAGGACCTTCCTCTCTGGCAATGCCTTCCTCCCTGATAATGCCTCAGGTTTCATCAGACCACCAAGAGGAACAGCCTGAAATTAATCAGGAGGAAGGCATATTGGAGCAGCCCCTGACAGGGAGTCAAGAGGAAGAATGTTGGCTTGATCCTAAGCAGCATCATAGGAAGAAACGTGAGCAGCAACGTAGGAGGCGTGGGAGGGTCAGAGAGTGAGCTGAGTCATTGAGCCACACCCCACAGGGGATAAAAGTGGGTGTGTTGTCGGCTGGAACTTTGCACGGGAAAAGTTTAATCTTGCTTCAGGTTTTCTTTGTGAATGATTTTATGGTCTGCCTTGTAATTTTCTGGAAGTAGCTTTTTACTTGTTATCAGTTCGGACTTGGCAGGCAGAGTGGGTTGGAATGCCAAGGACATTATCAGTTCCAAAGAATTAACTCTGTGAAGTCTGAGCCAGCTTGCCTGCCTGTGTTTATGTGAGTTTGTACTCTTTCATCTTTTGGAAAAGAAGAAAGGTGAGACAGAACACATACCTGTATAGACACCAGTAACATAATCTAATATTGCACATTTTTTCAGAATAAATTAAAATCTGCTCTTTCCCTCCTAAACTACTAATTTTATTTTATTAATGGGAGTCTAGTTGGGAGCACTGGCCTTATTGTCTAAGGATGTTAGAAGCTAAACTAATATGTTCAGGAGAGTTAGAGTTAGTCACATTGTCCCGCTAATGATTTATATAGTTCTAACTAGGGCTGTTCCTGGCTTGGGTGATAACTCAAAGAAGATTTTACCTCAAAGTAAGTCTATGCTCTGGGAAAACAAAGAACCAATAAGGCCTTAGAGATATCAGTGCAAAACATTAGAAACTGGGATCAGTCTCAGTGTGTAATTTCAGTGCCCTGATTAAGTTTAATTGAGGGCTTAAGAAGACTCAATAATCAGATGATTCTTTAGTTTCACAACTTTTTGTTCTTCTGTTTAAAGAGATCCTAGCCTATTCAAAAATCTAACATTCCCACATGACTTCATCTGAATATTCAGATGAAGGGAGTTTTCAGATGGCAGAAAGGTATAAAAAGGGGTGCTCATGGTTGGCAGGCATTTGGCAAATTAAGTGTAATTTTCAAGAACAATCTACCCTTATGCCTGAAGAGAAAAGTTTTCGATCAGTGTGTGCTACCTATTCTAACATATGCCAGCAAAATACCAGCCTCACAATCAATACGAAAGTTACGACTGGTGGAAAAAGCCGTGGAAAGATACATGCTCAGCATTGCAAGACAAGATAGAAAGACCTGCACATATATTAGAGAATAAATAAAAAATACATAATGTCATCAAAAGAGTAAAAAAAATGGAAATGGGCTGGTCACAAAGCAAGAAGAACTGATGCCAAGTGGATTAAGGCAGTCATAGAATGGGTTCCACTTGATAAAAAGTGTCCACAAAAGAGACCTAAAACAAGGTATCAGCAGCAATATCAGCAAATATTGTGGGCCCAATTCGCAAAAGAAAGCTCAAGACCATATTGGTTGGACATATGCAGAGGAGGCATTCATCCTGCAGTGGATGACAATAGCTAGAATGATGGTTATGAAGAGCTTCCCAAACTAGGATTAATTCCTAAATAAAGACAGCCATATCTGGACTGCAAAATCTAAACAACCATTAGATGGGAGCATAGAATTTGAGTTTTCAATAGCTCTTTACTTCCACCTAGAAGTTGTTTTCAAAGCCCAGATGTGATACCTATGGATAAACTGGAGATGATTACATCCTGAGTCTTTAGTAGAATCTTTTTGTGCTCATGACTCTGCATGACTAGATCCATGACATTAATTTTCAGAAAAGTTGTGTTTTTAGCCTCTCATTGGTATATTTATTACACATGTTCCAGCTTTTCCTCCCTCCCTTTTCCTCCTTTCTGATTCTTACAATAATAGCACCATCTTTGCCAATGGATTGTGTAAGTTATGCATTTTCAAAGAACTTTCTTTTCTTTGCTTTAGATTGTCTATTTGCAATTTCATGGAGCATGAAATGATTGAATTTAAAGAAGTTATTTTTCTTCCTCTTTGTTCTATTCCCAACTTTTACTCTGCCATGTCTTGAAAATCATTATCTTTATTATCCTAATCATTTGGTTATATTTTTTCCTCTCCCTTTTCCTGTTCTGTTGCAAGATGGCACTGGGTAAAATTTGTTTTTATTAAGGTTAATTGTACAATAGTTGTCTTATTTACATTATTGATTTACTCAGTAAACAATATTTTCCTATTATAGAAAGTAACAATTCTGCTCTGTTCTGCATTATCAGGCCAAGTTTGGAGTTTTCTGTATTATTTTAAATGACACAATTGAAGAAGGACATTATCAAATTACAGCACAATCAAGAAAAAGTAAATAATAAACAAATAATATGTTGATTTGGTTTAACATAAACAATACGTTGAGTTGGCCTTCACAGGACCAAGTCCTGTAAAGAATGGTGAAAACAGCTCAGTTGACTTAAATTGGGAAAAAGAAGATTAAAGAGAAACTTTTCAATAATCTGAATAGCTAACATACAGATAATGAAGCAGACTTGTTCTATATTGCTTTAATGAGCATGACTTAAACCAATAGGCAGAAATATCAGACAGGTAGATTTTTCTTTGTTTGGGCATTAGATAACATTTGATGGAGCTGATCAACTTATTAATTGGAAAAATGCTGATAGCCCTGGAAACAAAAATTACTTATGGGTTTGCTTTTTACTGGAGATATTTTGAAGGAATTTGGATAGCTATCTATTAGATATGTTGTAAAATGTGCACATTTTTGCATCTTTCTTTGGAATAAACAGAAATTGCTTAAATAAGTTTACAAATATTTCCTGGAATCATCATTACCAATATGGTCCTGTAAATTGTTTTTCTTCATGACTTCAGTGTGTTTAACCAGTATGTTTTACCAGTATGTTTTATTCTCAAGTAAAAGTTTATCTTCATAAACTTTTACTTGAGAATAGGATGGATTCTTTGTGTCCATATGCATGTATATGCACCCTTAAATCTGTCTTTTTCTCTTGGTGATTGTTACTCAGCAATATTTTTGGAGGTAGTTTGCCATTGTTGTCTTCCTGGTGCTGGAACAGAGTTGACTGGCCCAGTCACCTAGTTGACTTTGTGCCTAAAGGACAACTAGAGCTCACAGTGTCATATTTCTAGCCTGTTGTTTTTTAATTAGTTAACTCCAGTTTGTGATTCATAGCATTAACACTTTATGCTAATGACTTAAAAAACAAGTAGAAATTATGAAAACAATGAATGTATTTAAATCATTTGCTGATAAAACAAATCTTACTGCAGATATAAAAGTGTAAAGTGAAAAATCCTTTGCTTGGAAACATTTAAACATAAATTGGTCTATAATCTGTCTATTGGAGATATTATAACTAGTTAAAAGTTGTATTGTAGTTTTTGTATTGATCTAGAAGTTGGTCAGATGGCCTCTAAGTTCCCTTTAATAATTAGCAACCTCTGACAGTTAAAAAAAACTACTGCAAGTTGAACATCAAATATGTTTTCTGCAAAATTTGGAAATTAAAAAAACACAGAAGAGGGAAATAGAAACTCTATAATCAAGGAAAAATTGGTTTGTGCAGAATATCTAAAGCAGAAATATTCAACCTTGGCAACTTTAAGAATTGTGCACTTCAGCTCCCAGAATTCCCCAGCCAGCCATGGTGTCTATGAAATTCTGGGAATTGAAGTCCAGAATTCTTAAAGTTGCCAAGGATGGACTCCCTGATGTAAAGTATACCCTGGAAAGTCATTCCTAGAAAAAAATACTAGAAAGACTGTTGATCCAAGAAATTACTTTCATTCACAGAGAACTAAGTGTTTTTTTCCAGTGAGACTGGCCTATCAGGACAGACCCAAATATGGGACGGAACATACATACTGCTTCTGCTTCCACTTCCGCTTTTTAGCCCCAATCCAGGAGCTTTCACAGGCAGTTGCTTTTGTGACAAACTATTTTTGTGTTGAAAAGTAGTTTGTCCCTTTATTTCTTTGTTGGTACATATAAATTCAACATCCTAAGAACTGTGTTTTGGAGTTTTTTTCTGGGAGGCAACCCCAGATAGTTCTCCTACACAGATCTCCCAGTTTCCTTCCTTATAGAAATTGATGTCCCTGAGCTGGAAAAAAGTGTGGTTTCTTATGTAATGGATTACACAGGCATTTCTTTCCTCAAATTAGTATAACTAGTAATTAGCAGCATGTAATCATCTGCAGGTGAATGAAATAAGATGAATAGGAAACACATTAGGTGTCTGTGCAAAATATAGACATATGAGGAAACAAGAAAAGATAACGATAATTTAACATTTATTAATAAGCTCTTAGTTTCTGGTCATCAAATTATTCATTCTAGCTGTTTAAATGCTCTATCAGATATACTTCTATAAGAAATATGTTGGGTTACATAGTCTTTTCCTGGAAGCTGAAGAATGAATATCCTATCTGGACAACCATTCGAATTTTCTCTGAATCTTTTCTGCTACTTAGAACTGCAAAATGTACCAATTTTGCAGCTCATATGTGACAATGCTACCTAGTGGACCAATGCCATGTTTGAGACCCAGATATTACTGTATTTATACAGCCAGTCCTCAAATTATGATGGCAATTGGGACCTGAATTTCCATCACTAAAAATATGATTCTGAAGTGCAACGTCATATGACTGCATCATTTAGTGATAGCATCCCTAGAGTTCCCACTGCAGTTGTTAAGCAACACTAAGGGAGCACTTCCTTGCAATTTCCCATAGCCATCCAACAATCAAAGTTAGTGGGGAACCTGATAGAAAGCTGCAAGTTCCAGACAGTTCCCAAGCAGGCCAGCAAGCAGATAAGTGGCTACTGCTGAGTAGAACACAGAGCGAGTTGTACAAATGGTGGAGGAGGTACAACCAGAGGTTCTATTCAACTGGTTTGCACCTATTCGGCAAACTGGTACCGGTTATTTGGCATGGGTCGCCGAACTGGTGGCAATCCCTGGCTGGCCATGCCCCCAACCCGGTCGACCAGTCTCTCACTTGCGATCGCTCTCCTAGCTTTCCGTTCCCCACCTCCTCTTTCTCCCTGGGAAAAAGGAAGAAAGGCATGGACGCTGCAAGTATCACTTTCCCCGTGTGTGTTGAAGTGTTGGGAATGAGAAAGAGTGTGGTCTGACAGAGGGGGTGGAGGTGAATTGAGCCTTGGAGCACTTTTGCAATGTAAAAGAAATGCATTTTGGAAGCAGGTCTTTTAAAAAGATCTTCAAGGATTCCCCATGGACGCTGCAAGTATCGCTTTCCCCTTGTGAGTTAAAGTGCTGGAGTGAGAAGGAGTGCGGTCTGATAGAGAGGGTGGGGGAATCCATTCAAGCCTTGGAGAAATTTAAAGGAGCTGCTTCCAAAATGCTTGTATGTTAAGTGCTCTCTCTCTGTGTGTGTGTGTGTGTGTGTGTGTGTGTGTGTGTGTGTGTGTGAGAGAGAGAGAGAGAGAGAGAGAGAGAGAGAGAGAGAGAGAGAGAGAAGAAGGTAGAGAAAGAAAGGAAAAATTAGGAAGAGAGAGAGAGATAAAACTCTGTGCTATTATTTTTAATTGTTCCATTATTTATCATGTGTTAATATTTTACACCATCCCTACACCTAGAGTGATTTTTCTGCCACATATTTTTCAGGGTTTACATGCATTCAATGTCAATAATCCAGAGCATAAAATACACATGTGTTTAACAAGAGTTGAAAGGGACCTTGGAGGTCTTCTAGTCCAACCCCCAGCTCAGGCAAGAAATCTGAGGATGCCAAACTGTGAGTAGAAATCCTGGCAAAGGTGTCAGAATAATACTTAGAAGGGACCTTGGGGTGAACCCTATACCATTTCAGAGAAATGGCTGTGCAGTCTTTTCTTAAAAAGTTCCAGTGATTGAGCACCCAGAACTTCTGGAGACAGGCAGTTCCACTGGTTAATTGTTCTCACAGTCAGGAAGTTTCTCCTTAGTTTTAGATTGCTTCTCTCTGTTCAGTTTCCATCCATTGCGTCTTGTTTGCATTCTGCTTCTTTGGAAAATACATTGTCCCCCTTTCTTTGTGACGGCCCCTTAAAAGCCTGTTGCCTATCACACTCTTGAGTAAAGCATGTGAGCCATTTCCTCCTTTCAGTGGTCCATGAAAGTATATCTATAGTATACAGATGATAAAGTCAAAAAAAGTGAACAACATTTTTACAGAACTATAGATAAGTTGAGGCTGGGTTACAAAGAATGGCTGGGAGGGGAGGGGCCAGGTGAGGTACCCCTTGATGTGAGTGACATTGAATTGGCCATGCCCACCCAGTCACATGACCACTAAGCCACACCCACCCAGTCACATGACCACAAGCCATGGCCAAATAAGCCACGCTCACAGAACCGGTAGTAAAAAAATATTGAATTCCACCACTGGGTACAACATGACCATCCTGGAGATTGGAGTGGCTGCTGTTGGGAGGTAAGGATAAATGAGTGTGTGTGAATGGCAGGAGAGGCATGGCACAAATCCAATGAGGCTTGGAAAGGGTTGTAAGAATGTGCAGGTGGCTGGTGAGACACAAGCCAGTATTAGTATAGAAAGACAAGGGGGGATGTGTGGATGAGGGAGGCCTACCCAAGAAACTTAGGGCAAGTTAGGGGTTATTGTTTTTATTATATTGGGTTTTTTTATTGTTGGAGGCTGCCCAGTCACTGAGAGTGAATGGGCAGCCATATAAATCCTCTAAACAAACAAACTTGCAACCTTCCCTGCCAGGTTCCCTATTGAATTTGCTTGTGGGAAGCTGACAGGGAAAGTTGCAAATTCTGATTACATGATTGTGAAGATGTTGGGACAGTCAGAACTTCATAACAGCTACTCATTCTATATCATTGTGACTCTGAATGGTTGCTGAATGAGTGGACATTAAATAAGGACTACCTATATAAAGGTTGTTTATGCTGGGCATGAGAGTTAGGAGAGAGACTTAAACTTGGAAAAGTACTATTTCTTGGATATCAAAATATGGACTCAAGAAATAAGTAATTTGTCCACTTTTGAAAGACTATTTTTTCTATGAAACAAAAAAAGACCAATGTCCTTTCTCTGGTTTTATAATTTTAAACAATTTTATGCACAATTTAATACATTGTTGTTAAATAACCAATGAATATGTCACATTTAAGTGATTTCTTTCTTTCTTTATTAATTCTTGAGGTTACATTTTCATAACTAATTAATTTGTTGGATATAACTGATTTCATTTTAATTTTGGACATTGTTTCTCTGTAATTGTCTTTTAAAAAATTCAATATATTTAGAAATATATTAGAATTGTTTTTAGATATCAAGTTAAGGATTGATTTTTTTTTTTCAGTCTTGTTTATCTGAACTAAATAAACTGCAAAAAGAAAGACAGAGGGAAGGAAACTCCCTTATTTTTCAGCATTTATTTCAGAGTAGTGTATGACTAACATTATCAATACTTCACAGCTTTTTCTTTTATTTTTAAAAGAACTTGCAGTCACAAAGTTTCCAGGGCAAACCAAAAGCTGTAATGGAGAGATTTCTTTATTTTTGTTTTTCCTAGCTTTTCTTACCAGTCAAATCTGTCTGGAGTTTTTATTGCTGTTGTTTACTTGTGTCTCTTGAAAATTTCTGCAGCTTCCCACAGCCTTACCATCTGCTTATGCTTCCTAAAAAGTGTTGTACATTACAAAGTACACAAAGGTATAACAGTCCCAGAAACCTCAGGACATGTCAAATCAATTTTAAAAGACACCAGCCCAAATTGTACAAATAAGACCCTGAAACTATGTAAATAATGTCTCTCTGATCTTAGGTGATAAGTAGCAATGCTAGTTATCTAGCAAGGTCACAACTTAACTGCAGAAATCCAGATGACCACCAGAGGGCAGCATAGAGTTAAAAAAACAGCTTTACAGACTTAGATATCAAGTTAAAATTTGGAAATTGCAGCCCAAATTTAATAGCCTTAACTACCCTAATACTAACTTTGAGAACCTTCAGTATCTAGGGCAAGAGTCTCCAACCTTGGCAACTTTAAGACTTGTGGACTTCAACTTCCAGAGTTCCCCAGCCAGCTGGCTGAGGAACTCTAGAAGTTAAAGTCCACAAGTCTTAAAGTTGCCAAGGTTGGAGACCCCTGATCTGGGGAGCTAACATGATGTCTCTAGGAGTCAGCAGAGTAGGCATACAAACTGAATAGGCAACAGAATGATGGAAAACATGTAAGAGACATCTGATTGATTGGGAAGTCCATCTACCTCTTCCTTGACCTCTCCAACATCCTTCAGCAGCAGCCTGAATGGCCTAAAGAAGGAAGAAGCAGAAGCAGAGAACAAATCTTAGTTCAGTATTTGCAGGACTATTTTGCCATCTAGACACTGATTGTCTCATTTCCAGACTGCATTTAGAGGGGGCCATTTCATTCATTGATCTCAAAAGACAAACTAATATAATGCTCACACCCTCACCTTGTTACAAGAAATGAAATATTGAACAAATGAATTAAAGGCACTGTTCCAGACTAGCAGGCTCAAAAGCCTGCAACTCTGGCCCGTGAATAGCGGATCGTGATTGGTCACCGCAGACTGATGCGATTGGCTAGTAAACGGGCTGCCGCGATTGGCCCTGCCAAAAGCGGCAAACTCAAATCGCTTTCATTGGCTGCCTAGCCACAGCCAGCCCTATATAAGGGGCTGCTGCGGCTGGGATTCTTTGCTCAGATCTGAAGTCACTAATAAAGAGCTGTTGTTGTTATCTGAGTCTTGCCTCCATTCTTGAACCATCCTCCCAGATCTAACAGGGACTTCACCCCCAGAAAAAGAAACAAAAGGATTTGGACCCAAGGAAAAATGGGAAGGTGAAAAGCAAGGAAGCATCCAGACCAAATCGGAACACCAGTTGCCAAAATAAGAATTATCATGCAACAGTAATAAGGGAAGAGAGCCATCTTTAACAGAATTAAAAACTGCCATGAAGCACTAGCAGACATGTTGTAGTCAACACAGGATCAATAGCTATTAGCCCTGATGGCAGTGTGATTTTCTGTGAAAACATATTCTGGGAAACTACTGTGTTTCCTTATGAAGTTGGTGGGTTATTGTGAGGACAAACTACTGGACTAGATGGGCCAGGGCACAGGCAAGGCTCCTCTTATGTTCTCAACAAAAAGATGAAGTAAATTGCAAAGAAATGTGTGCTGGACATTGTGGGTAAGAATGAAAAGGAAAGCTATAAGAGACTCATTTTCAGAGACTTTGCAATTTATGGAAGCTACCATTGGACCTTAGCACTTGATTTGCACTCAGCCCCTGGCAAATTTGGCCAATTTGTACTTGGAAAATGTGAATAAAAGTGTGTATGTGTAATGTTTACGGGAGCTAGAGCCAATAAAATTTATTGGGTTAAATGACCTGTGTGTTCCCTGGAGCGTTTCATTACTGTATAAGATCTTGAACTCCTCTATCTTATTGACAGTATATAAATGTGTAGCACTAATAAATCCACCTTCCCCCAGTCCTGACTGACTAGGACTTTGTACCATGAAATCTAAGATACACCTCTCCAGTTTCTGGATTAAGTAGAACATGGGAGACAAAAGCCACGTGTACTTAAGTGGGATGTCTGAGAATAAAAATGAATGAATGAATTATAAATGGAGGGAAGTATAGCAACTGGAAAGCAAATTAGGTGATTGAATGGATCCAAAAAGGGATGAAAGGATCTTAGCCATTATGCAGAATGTGTCACTATTGGATGGTGAGTAAGAATAGGAACTGATCCAGACACAGGAAGCAGAGTGGCATTTATTTTCAATTTACAACAGATTCTACTACAACAGAAGTGGTAATTTGTATTTGTATAAGTGAGTGCAAAATTACAACAGAGGCAGTACAATTAGGGTGTATATAAATGAGAGCAAAAATGAAGCCCTAATGGAAAATGTAACAATAATATGTGGTACTTATTTAGCCATCTCTTTTAGCAAGACCCTTAACATTTCCCAGCTTGCTAATGCACCTTGCTTTCGACTCCTCCTTTCTCCTTCAATCACTTTTCTTAATTGCCTTTTTTAGAATGCTAACTTCCCACCTTCGCTAGTCTTTCTGGTGCCACTATGGAAGAAAAGCCTCATTCTAGTGTGAAAAAGTCTCTTCTGTTCCCATTCCAAGAAACTTTCCTGCCAGGATGTGAACCACTGCAACAATCCTCGGTCCAAGGCTGCCTTTTCTGACACTGATTGGTTCTTCCTATTATGCTGCCCTGAGATTTCACTTTGGTCTGTTGCAGATGTAACAACTGCATCAAATACTAAATGTCTTGAAAGCAATTCCCCAGCTGACATTTTGTTATTACATACCTGATAGGAAAATAAAACTTTAAAAAATAAAATTCTAAATTTAAGATCCCTATTTATTGTTTAATGTTTTAATAGTGTTGAATATTTGTGGTTGTTTGGATGAGATAGACAACACATAAGTTTAATCAATAACTAAACCTTTTCTCCACACCCACCTAATTGGAACCCCTAATTGAAAAGAGATTTTTCAGTAGCGCCTAAAATTCTTAATATAGGCGGTACTTATTTAGTGACCATAATTGGAACCAGCAATTATGTTATTAACTGAAGTCGTTGGTAAGTAAAACAATATTTGTGTTTGCCATCTTACTTCAACTTTCCTTTGTTTTACTGTAAAAGTCATAACTGCAAGGATTGGTCATAAAGTTACTTTTTCATCACCATCATAACTTTGAAAGGTTGCTAAACAAATGAGGAATATCTGTAAGTACCTCATCACAGAGAAGGCCTGCATGTGGTTTATTATTTATGGGTGTATTTGCTTTGTTTATGGTATTTATTTATAGTGCCTGTTCAATTATTACTGGATGTTTAACCTGCACATTAATTTATTGCAAAATATTTTGGAATGGAACCTTATGGGAATAGTAGCTAAATATTAGATAAGTGATAGATAGATGATAGATAGATAGATAGATAGATAGATAGATAGATAGATAGATAGATAGATAGATGGGTGGATGGGCGGGCGGGCGGGCGGGCAGGCAGGCAGGCAGACAGATGGATAGACAGATGAATAGATGGATAGAGAGATGGATGGACAGACAGACAGACAGACAGACAGACAGACAGACAGACAGACAGACAGACAGATAGATAGATAGATAGATAGATAGATAGATAGATAGATAGATAGATGATCGATTGATCTGATGTGGAACTCTTCCACAAGAACTATCAGCTTCAGCCTCACAATCTCCTCCTGTGGTCTCTTCCATCACTCACTGGCAATAGCTGAAGGAGTTTTGGGACCAGGTGCTACACATACAGAAATCTCTTTGGGGTTTTAAAAGTATGGGAAGAAACATGTGCAACAACTGTGAAGTTGAGGCAAGTAATGTGGGCATTTCTTTTTACTCTTAAAAGTGAGGAGGCTATGTGATATTTTGAAGGGATGTTTTGCCTGAATCTTCATCAAAGCAATGTAGCCCTTTAAATATGTCAGATAATTTGATGAATGTGATTTTTAAAACACTGTTTTAAAAGAATAAGAAGCTAGCATTCTGTACAGCACCAACAAAATTACATTTATCACCAATTTAAACATACTGCTGAAATTAAGAAAAAAGAATAGGGTAGCTGAGATAGAATCTCAGGATTCTAATAAAAATAGACTCTAAAAACTCAAATAGCTTACTGGAGAATTCAGTAATAGATTTCTCTTTAAGCAAATTGGGCGATCTACTCAAACACAATACATTGTGGCATTATTATCCATTATTCATTTTGAAATTTTTTGGCTTTAATTTTTTGTATGTTTTGAAGACAGAAGTGGGTTTCGATGTGTGTTTAGAAGTGAAATTAGATGTTATTATCAATGTTACTACTGAACATGAAATGTTATGCACCTCGAAAGCCAATATATAGGCTACTTTCTAGGCATTGTTGTAGCCTCTGAATTTATTTCCTCATTAGTCAATAAAAAATAAATGATGACAAACTTCCTAAAAATAGTATTTACTGTTTAATATCTGAAAAAAAGGGGGAAAGTTAAGAAATGAATTTTTTGTTTTGAGATTTTTATTTTTTATGGTTATAAACAGTTTTGACTGTTTTGATATAGATGTGATGTGTATTTATGAATGAAGGATCATTTATTCATCTGTATATCAGAAAAAAAATATGGTTAGAAATAGATGTTTCTAGATACATAGCTTTCAGCTGTGGTACACTTTTATTACAAATATCAGAAAGAAAACTGGCTTATATTATTATTTGTTGTTCACATATGATGGGCTGGATAGTGTTCATTGCTTCTTACTCCACAGTAATAATCCTTCTTCCCACTGGGATAAATACTATTATGAACAAATCCTAAATACGGCACCATGTTTCCTGATTACTAATAAACATTTATAAAGTGTAAATGATCACAGCATGTTAACAAACATGATCCAGCTCATATTTCTGTGACAAAATACTGATGGTTTCATCAGATGTGTTCTCAGCAACTAAAATAAATCACCAAAAATAAAAGTGTTATATGTAAACAACAGCTTTGCCTTCTATTTTATCAAAAGCAGATTGATTATTTGGTCTTCCTATCTGGAGTAATTTTCAACAAAAAAAGAAACAGACTCAATAGGACATCATTTTGCAATTGAATACTAACTTATTTACTAGCCATAGTATGGATACTGTGCTACAATACAGATTTCAGTAATTCAGATTCAGGTATGGGTTCATCTAATGAATAGTTATTTCATTCTAATTCATATAGCTATTCATTACTTGCAGATGAATATTTTCCTTGGCAATGTGATAATGAAATCAATGTCCAATCCAATTTTATAGAAAGGTAGTAAAAATGTCCTTTACTGGAAGTGTTCAAGCATAGGCTAGATAGCCATGTGTTAGGGATACTTAATCTGGATTCCACCACCAAGCAGGGGTTTGGATCAGATAGAATAGATCAGTGATTGCAAACCTGGGTGACATCCCAAGATATTTTGGATGAGACATCAATGCTGGTGTTTTACCCAAACAATTATGTTTGAAAGCGTGACTTATTCTTGTGTGGTTTCTGAGGCTGTGGGAGATGTGCAAGAATAAGGTGTGCTCTTGTGTGTCCTCTGAACCCTCTGGAAGTCACACAAGAAAGCTGTACTTTCAGAGCCTCCAGAGCATCTGAAACTTGTGTGAGAATGAATCAGGTATGGATAGGATGCTTTCTGGCATCAATACTGCAATATTCTTGCACACAGGTATGTGAGAATCTGGCACTGTTTGATCTTTTGAGGGAATAATATTATCCTGGCTACCATTAAGGAGATATTGATTAACCCATTTCTGAAGTGGCTATCTCTGGACTCACAATATATTAGACCACTATCTTCAAGTTTCCAATCTTCGCTTTTTTAGGGACATTTGTTGCAAAATGCCCTAAAAGAAATGGATTGTCTCACCCCTTTCCAGCCAAGATTCAGGCCCAGGCATGGAACTAAGATGATATTTGTCACTCTGGTAGATAACTTTTGTCAGGATGTGGGCAGGGAAAGTGCAGCTGTCTTAATCAATCACTTATCTTCTCACTGCCCTTTAATACCATTGACTATAGTATCTTTCTGGATTTTCTATGTGAGCTGGAGACAGAGCCACCGGTTTATAGTGGTTCTGCTCCTTATTTGATTTAGATGTATTAATTATCCAATTTATATGACCAGGGATGGGATTCTACTGGTTCTGTCCAGCACTGTAGAACCGGTAGCTCTGAAGAGCAGCAGACATAGAACTGGTTCTATGTCTGTTGCTGTTTTGGCCCACCTGCCTTACCTGACCTTTATTTCCTGCTTTTTCAACCTCAGCTGCTTTGTGCGGCACAGCTGTGGTTGAAAAAGCAGGAAAATAGTGCTTTTTCAAATTCTGTGAACCCGCATGCAGCACTGCTCAGCTGTTTGGGCAGCATTGCTGACAACGTTCCACACATGCGCAAATTGCAAATGGCAAAATTACTGAACCAATAGTTACACCAGTCAGATCCCACCCCTGTATCCAACTATCTGAAGATACTTTGGGCAATGAACAAAATAAAAATATCCCATTAAAACTGAAAAAGAAACCAAATTGAGGTCCCATTTGAAATTTAATTCTCACTTATCACATATGCCTATGCCAGAGATTCAATAACATTCTAACCTCAATGCCCAACTATATGGCTCCAGTCAATAGTGGGAAGCATAGCTTGGTTTCTTACATCTTTCCATTGGTTTGAGGTGAAATGCCACCCATACACTGATAATATTGTCACAATATATAACATCACGCTATGTCTTCAATAGTGTAGACCAAATTACTTAGAGTCTGAATTAGATGAAAGTAATGGTTGAACCTCAACAAGACAAGGGTGGTGTTTGTCAAAAAATCATCTGGTTCTCTGAGTGCTCTGATGGTTACCCCGCATAGAGTGCACAGAGTGCTCTGATGGTTTACTCTGTAAACAATGCAGTATATTTACTTTGAAAACATGGTTGATTCACAGCTACCATTTGATTAGTAGGTAGATGCTCTGACCAGGAAGCCCTCTGCCCAGCTTTGAATGATGAGCCAATTACAGTCCCATTTGGAACAAAAGGTACAATATTAACCCATGCTTCATCACTACCAATATAACTACTGCAAAGTTTCTACATAGGGCTTACATTCAAAACTCTCAGAAGCTGCAGTTTGTACAGAAACAACTCATGTGTTCACAGGTGAGAGCTTTAAAAACTTCAGTTACAGTGATATTGTGGGAGTTTCACTGACTGCCAGGAGGTCTCTGAATAGTTTTTTCCATTTCTGGAAACTCTTCCGGTCTTGTACAATAACTTGCCACCTTATGTTGCTTACTGGTGCCAAATGAGTTTTTTAAGATTTAGAGACAACAGACTCAAACCAGAGTAAATTTCAACAGAGTTATAGAGCAAAAGATACCAATCTACATCTCTTCAGTTTCCCAGAAACCCCAAAGAAGAAATATCTGAAAACAGGATCTTATGTCTGTACTAAAAGTTCACTTTGTCTTGGTTTTTGTCACTTTTTCATAGTTTTCTTAAGGGTTATGAAGTACAAACAGTAACACTTGAAAATGGCCACATCTAATTCTGACGAACTATTCTGGAATATTTTTTCAGTAAGACAAAATCTCAAGTAAGGACTATTTGGGGATGGTCTAATGACATACCTTGTCAGTAACTTGGGAACTCAGACTGTCAACCCTTTGCTAAGAATATTTAAATGGGAAATATTCTTGTGTGAAACCCTGTTTCTCAATTGTCCCAGAGAAATGTCCAATTAGGGAGTTCATACTGTTACAAGATCAATCTTGGCTGGTCACCAGGAACAGTGGTTTAGTCTTCTGAGCTTTCAGATTTGTGATGGAGCCCAACCTTGAAACATATAAAATGGGCCCCTTGTCAATAACCAGGAGTTTTAATTAAAAATAATAATAATTTTTACATGCAACAATGCAGAGAAAATGCTCAAAGACAGCATTTCTAGAACACTACTACAATCCTCAAAGATTACCAATGAACTTTTTATAAGCACGCAGATGAAAGAAATACACTTATTAAGTTATATATAAATTGCCTTAGCAGATAAAGTAATTCCTCGTACATAGTTTATGTGCACAAAATGAAAAAGGGTACTACACTACGCTCTTCTCACCTGGTTCCATGCCATTACAGGTAACCCTCATTTAATAACCCTAATTGGGACCAGAATTTTCATCACTAAGTAAAATGGTTGTGAGACAAAATATCACATGACCACCCTGCTTAGCAATAGCAGTTAGGTAGTCACATTTGCAATCATTAAGAGAGGACCACATTGTTAGGTGACAAATTCACATTTTTCCTATACTGCTGCTCTTGCCTCCACTTCAGCTCCCCCACACAAACCCTTACCTCTTAGCTGACCCACAGTCTGTTGCTGCCACCTACTCCAATCACCTCCAGCTGACCTTCATCTCCAATCACCTCCAGCTGACCTTCATCATCTTCATCCTCCCTGTCAGCCTCCTTGGGTAAACCAGACAGGAAACAACTAGATAAGCTAACTCTACTTTATTTTAAGTCTGCATTAACATAGTCTTGCAAGCCTGAGGTTACCAACTTTCCACCACCACTTCTACTCATGTGATAAATTGGGGTGGGACTTGTTCTTGGGCAGCCAAGATTAAGCTTTCAGTTTCTTTCTTCAGCACCCTTACCTCAACCATCTCCATGTTAGCTTTGTATCTATCTTTCCTTCAATGCCTTCATGTATTGACTGCATAGGCTTCTTTTTCCAGTTAGAAACTCTATTGTTTCCTTTTGATATTCTGCTTTCAATCTCATTGTTTTCAAGAGGTTTCACTTATTCACCTTTTTCAGCAAAGGCTCTTTTTTTTTTTTATGTAGTCTTTAAGCTGTGTTTTTCCTCTTCCACAATTTGTTTCATCCAAAAGAGTCCTCTGCTACACTGAGATCTAAATAAGTACAATTGATCAATATCACTTTTTGGGTGCAGAGCATGATGCACTGACATTAGTTTTCTTGTCTTTTGATCCAAGTTATCAAGTTCTAGCTGAGTCCAATCAATTATCTCAGCTGAATATCGTATTACAGTCATTGCCTTCAAGTATTAATTGCCTTCACAATATTTTCTCCACTTAGCTTTGATCTCAAGATTTTTCGGACTTGCTTTATGTATTTTGTTGAAGTAGCTTCCTTGACTTGGTTGTACAACCAAGACTTCCAAAACTCCTAAGTACTTGTACCTTTCTTCTGGTGCTACTGCTTTTATTAACTCTTCATTATCAAGTCCAAATCCATCATCCTCAAAAAAAAGTTCCTGCCTTAACAGCAATTGTTGCACATTTGTCAATGGCAAATTGCATTTCAATGGCTTTGCTAAACTCCTCGGTGCTTTTCAGTGAGATCATGATCATGATCTTACTTTATATTTTTATTTTGTTTTTTACATTGTGAGCCACCACATGTGTGTAAGTGTGTTGCAAGAAGAGAAAGTATAAGAAAGAATAGAACATGCAGTATATGATAGAGCCCTAGCGGTACAGTGTTTAGAATGCAGTATTGCAGGCTGCCCACTGCCAGGTTGACTCAAAGTTGACTCAGCTTTCCATGCTTCCAGGTTTGGTACAATGAGGACCCAGATTGTGGGGTCAATATGCGGATTCTGTAAACCACATAGAGACTAGTGTGAAGCATTATGAAGCAGTATATAAGTCTACGTGCTATTGTTATTGCTAGTAGATCTTAATGATAGTCATGTGTTTCCTCTGATATTACTTCAGAAATTTCATGAAGAAGGAAGAAGTCACAAAAGCATTAATCTGATGAAACAATATCTGATTAAAAATAATCTGATTTTTCCTTCTCCCCATCTATACCAAAATGCACTAATAATACATAATGAAAAGCTAATTGCACAATGCAGTTATTGATCAGAATGGGGAAAATGTCGCTTGTTTAACAAAATTCCAACTTCACATTATTTGCATTCTTGTATTTTTCCATAGGGCTCTGTGCTGTGGAAAGCAAATTGCACCCAGAAGCTTGTGTTTCAGAATATGCCCATCCGTTATTTCTCTTGTGCTTGTACCAGAAACATATTTTTGTGTTAAATATGACAAGCCCAGCAGAATAGTTTCTGAAAGTTAATGAAATATTGTAATGTGATCAAGATCAAATAAGTTCAATTTTTTCCTTTCTTTCTCACCCTCCCCTTACAAAAGTAGTGATTTATCTTAATTGCCACAAGCTGTTTACAGATGCATCCTATATAATACAAAATCATCACAATCAGATGGAACAAGAAAATGCAAGAGGAGGACTAGTCCCTCCTTTTTTGTACTGAACTGAACAGCCACCATTAATTAATGAACATCTGGTTCATTATCTGGTATAAAGATTATAATGGCCTAGAGAAGACAGCATTGTCACTGATGGCAACTCTGTAGTGCCTGAGGAGTGGCTATGGAACATAAGGCAAAGGATATTTTTAAAATATGTCAGCAGTTTTAATTCTTACCATAGAGATGGCACTTGGTAGGATCCTTAAGTGATTTTTCTGATTGCTTTTTAACTGGTCAATTATTATATTCTCAAGTGGGATTTTCTCTTTTTGGGAGCTGGTGGCCCCTTTCCTAGTTTTAGCTGTATTCTCAAATGGGACTTTCTCTTTTGGGGAACTGCTGGGCACTTTTCTAGTTTCAGGCTCTTCTGCCATTTGTAGAGCTTGGTTGCAGATGTTCTAGAACCCAGTGCTCTAGGCAGGATGATAACAAATTGCTTTAAGTCATAGACCTTTTGAGAAGTCTAAATGTTATGAGACAACTACTTTTTGGCCTGCTCTCTGAAATGATTCAAGGCTTTTTAATATAGTTCCTCTACTCTGAACCCCTCTCCTCAAAACTGTTGTCAATAAACATCAGCATGACGTTCCAACTGTTACTGAATTTCAGTCTGAACTAGTTTACAGTCACAGGATGCTGAGGTGAAAAACTACAAAAAGTTTTCAAGACCTCCCTAGTCAGCTAAAGTGCCAGAAGCATATCTCATTCTCCTGACCAGAGATGCTACTTTTCCAAATATCCTTAAATAAGTGTCTTCTACCCCATTTTAACCAGCTTTATTTCTATGCAAGGTTGTGGCAGTGGAACAGCAGGAGGGGTTAAGGAAAGGGCATCCCATCTGCAGAGCTCTGAAATAGCTGACATCTGCTTCTGATGCTTTTACTCATTAGTGGGATCATTCTGATGCCTTTCCTCTCTGGCAAATCTTTCTCTTTCCAGTTAATTTTGGTATACTGGATCCCATTGTACTGTATATTCCCAAGATTATTCTGGGTGTATCATAGCTTACACCATGGCTATGGGATACACTCCATGTGCAATCTGTAGATAGGACTGTCTTCTTTAAAAGCTCATCAGAAGAGACATCCTGATTTAACTGCTGCATCTTTTCTATCCATCTACTCAGTCATATAGCAAGAAACTTTTGTTGAACCAATCTGCAGTAGGCTTGGGTTTGGGGATGTAACACTGATTTACCCAATGCATAAAGCTTTAAGTAATGATAACCCTAAAAGCTTTTCTCGGGCATTATTTTCATGAATCACGTGCTTGCACTTTGTGGATGGACCACTAGCTAGGGCCTCTTCTAAATCCCACTGCTGACACCTACAGTGTAGCAGAGATCCTTGTACACAGAGAGGTGTGGAATTGACTGGTGAATAACAAAAAGCAAACAATGGACTCTCCAAAGATTTAAAACACTAGAAAACCTTAGTTTATTTTCCCCAGATGCTTAACCATTTAAGGAGACAGGTGGTCAACAAAGATAGACTCTGAAATTTCAGCAATCCAAACCAAATACTTAAAAGTAACTCTCAAAATATCAGATCAAGGATGTAAATGGGTGTGGCTGTAGCAATTTGAGGCTTATTCTCCTACTCTTTCCATTAACAGTCTTGGTGTACTTTCCAATCTCAGCTGCCAATTCCTTACTAGGGAAGTCTCTGACCCCTTCATGCTGCTGAGAAAGACTTTCCAATGTTTTGTGCCTGGAAAATGAGCTGAATCCTGGCCAAGCACCATAGAATGACAGAGGACTATGTTTATTCAGATTTGATAAGAGTAATCTCCATCAACCTTCTTCTCCAGCCATTCCCACCTACGCTTTCCTCAGAGAACCCCTTTGTGCTTAGCAGACTCAAAGTTTACACGCACTCATCATCTGGAGTTGTGACTTACTCACAAAGATGCTGGCGTTTTCCTTTCACCACAAAAAGAATTTCAGTTTTTAGTTCACTGGGAATTAAATGCTATGCTATACTGGTGCATTATTGTTAATCAGTTTGACTTTAGTTTGTGGTTCCTATTTGATCCTTTTGTTCAGTTAGCATTGCAAGTAATTAAAAAATTCCATTTGACACTGAAATTATAAGATATATTTGCAAAAAACTAACAACATAATGTAAAACTAGCTTAAACAGATTGATTTAACAAATTGAATATAGAGTTGTAAGTAGTTCTTAATAGCTATTTTTTAATACTTCATACATATTGGGTCTCATATTTGGATGATTCACTGAATCTGAGGAAATATTTGCAAACATTTTCACCTCTCTAAGCACCTACATTTTGCACCCAATCCAAATACCAATCAAGGTACAAATTGCTTACACATTCAGGAAACACTGAACAGTAGAATTGGGTATAATCATCTTATTGATGAAAGTTCACTGCAATTGTCCTATTAATCACTCTCAAAAGCCTAATACTAATATTAAACAGCATTAGAGATAGAATACAGCCCAATGGTTTAACTGCTATGGGGTTAAAGTCTAGCCATCAATTGCTGTCCTCTGACTATGATCACATAGATAAGAATAGTGTCAGTGTATTACATAGTTCTTTATTCCCAAACCTAAAAGAAAACCACAGTGAATTAAAACAAATGCTGCTGTGAATCCATATTTTCTCCATGGAGAGGTAATTAATCAAAGTGACTAAGGCTAGTTTGCTTCAACCCACCATGGTCCAGATAATATCCAAATCTGTGTGCCACTATACTATGTAGGCTATCCAGTTGATGAAATGGAGTAGCAGGTGATAAAACCATGAGACTCTGTAACATAGACCTCAGATAAATCAGATCTCAGATAAAGTTGCAACTGGTATACCACCTGAAGTTGGGCAATGACCATCCTGGCCACATCTTCCACCTACTGATTCAGAAATACCAGAAAGACACTCCTCCTCCTACAAGTCACAGATCTACTCCTGAAAAGATAGTGCAATTCTAGCAAGAGTCGTTATTGGGACTATCCTAAAGCCCCACTATATAAACCTATCCATCTTGCTAGCATTCACTTGAGTCTCTTCTCCCCACTCCACCCCCTCATAGCCTCCAAGGTGCAGGACAAGACTTTGACAACATATTCAGTAGAGCCTGGGGTCATGATATAAAGCTGGGAATCATCAGCATACTGTACTAACATTACTGGATCTCAAACTGCCAGGTCTCCTCCCATAATAGTGGATGATAAGTAATGGGAAATAAAGTTGATCTCTGCAGTACCTCATAAGGAAATAACCACTGCGTTGCTCCCTATTCCTCTATCACCACTGACTGGAACTACTCATGAGGAGGGGGAGGAAGAGGAGGAAGAGGAGGAGGAGGAGGAGGAGGAGAAGAAGAAGAAGAAGAAGAAGAAGAAGAAGAAGAAGAAGAAGAAG
>NW_020769313.1:30712518-30769930 GCF_900518735.1 Pseudonaja textilis | reverse complement strand
AAGAAGAAGAAGAAGAAGAAGAAGAAGAAGAAGAAGAAGAAGAAGAATCCACTGCAGAATACAACTCAGAACTGTGGCCCAGATGATACTCTGTTTCCACTGGGCTGCTCTGTATTTGGCCCCTAGCCACTGTCCCAACAAACTTTACTAAAAATGGAACTAATATTTTTAAATCTAAGGAGGCCTCATAATTTCTTTAAGGGCTGTTGGCATTGTATCCTCCTGCAATGAAGCATTCGTAACATCCAATGAACTACCCCATTACAGCAACTCAAAGGGACAAACATCTAATCCATGGGGAGCCAAGATATTCTGTAATCCATTTCTCTATGGTTCCAGCCCTAAAAGAATCCCAGATAATACAATAAGATGATGATATAGTCATCATACCAGACCTTGCCCAAATAGAATCTAGAAAATCTAGTAAATTTTAACATGAAAATTAGGTATATTTACTGCTTAGAGTTATTTAGAAAAATAATAAAAGTGGAGTATAAATAAATAAATTGTAATAATTAGTAATAATTGCCAGGTGAATTCTACTGAATTATTTTTACCTAGAACATGATTAACCATCCCATCAATGGCTGCTAGAAAGCAATTGCCTGATGTAGTAAAAGATATTAGCATGTTGTATCTTCTGTAAACTGCAGGCTTCTCTTCTTGCCTTAAGCATAAAGCCAGCTGGGTGACCTTGGGCCAGTCACTTTCTCTCAGCCCTAGGAAGGAGGCAATGGTAAATCATATTTTAAAATCTTGCCAATAAATCTAATCCACAGGACTTTTCCAGGCAGTCTCTGAGAATCAAACAAAACTGAATGGAAGAAAAGAAAAGTATATTTTTATGAAAGAAATATCAAATAGGTTTACATCTTGCTTCTCACTATGAGAAAGAATCCCCATATCTTCTATAAATAGTTTGAAGAGTCTTTTAAATCAGGAACAGGCAAGTTGATTCTCTTCAGAGGATTCAATCTATGGTTGCCACAATACCATGCTGTAAGCCATGCTATTGCAAGCTTACAGAACTTTATTTCTTCATTTTACTGTAAAAAAAAAGATGTGCCATTTATCCCATTTGTGACTGGAGGATTTATAAGGTATGTGGAAGACACTAGGTTACCTACTTTTTTCTTACATAACAAGTCATATTTAATATTTGGATTGTGTTACTAAAATATTTTTTGTGAGAGTAGAGATATATTTGATCCTCTGTCTCTTCAGTGCCCTATGGTCCTCCGCACGTCTCCATGAGTTACAAAGTAAAGGTGTACAACAGAGAATCTTTGCTGCTAATGTAATTTTGCCAATTGGTTCAACATGCAATCTTGTACACTGCAGTAGAACTAACCCAAGTTGAGCAGGCTGTCTGCTGAATGGGATCACTGTACAAATTGTAGAGGGTGACAGACCTAGTATTTGAGGAGTCAGAACTATTGTACTTATTATTGCTCCTCTCACTATGATACCAATTTTCTAGGGCTTAAAATCTTCAGATATGACTCAGCTATTCAAATGCTTCTTGAACTTCACATTCTAAAAGGAAGGTCTTCCTACCAACTGATAAACAATGTGAAGCAACATATAACAGTGAAATAAGAAAGTAACCTTTCCCTTTTTAAAATAATGTCACAGTACAGGAAACGATGAAAAGAAGGCTGATTAAAATGATTAGATAGTTCAAATATTTAGGATTAAAGTTTATATGATTATAGTTTAGGGAAAAAAATCATACTTTATAGTTTGAGGAGGGGGACAGGACACATAAACTGCTGCAAACCAGGTGATGGTGTAAACTTCTACCAGTAGTATTGGTTGAAAAAAATCTCAGCCTATGCAATAGGTCAGTCCAAATTTTGGCCCTGGACCCCAGTCACCTTCATATTCCATCAACATACTCAAAACCATGAATAATGGTGATCTCATACCTCATGCATCCATTGTAGTGCCTTTATTCTTCCAGCCAGTCACTGTCTTTCAGTTCCAAAATGACATAAAAGTATACACACACAATCCCCTTAGCCTTCCCAGACACAACACTGATGAAAAAGAAAGATCCTTCACTATCTGGATCCAGAAAACTTTCAGTGTGTCTCAAGATGACTCATAAATACAAGAAACCATGAAATATTTTAGAATTACAACATACAAACAAAATGATTAAGCACAGACAATAAGACAGTATTGATAGGTAAACAGTAACTGAAAATATTTTAAAATATTTAAATATTTTAGGAATGAGAAAATAGGATAGTTTTCATCTAATCTATAAAAAATGCCTAGATGGGAAAGGAAGACAGATACATTGTTTTTCAAACTTATTGCCACTATTTTGCAGGTATATTTGATGTAGGTAAATTATTTATCAATGGTACTTATTTGGGAGGGGAGGGGTACAAGGCGGCATTTCAACTTTGCAATAATTGATGTGATTATTTTATCATCTATGATTATTTTGCAAGGGATGTTCATTATAGATAAAGAGTATAGCAAATGACCTTAAAACATATAGTAGTAGTTCTTGATATTTAATTTACTGGATGTCAAAATATGATTCAAAGAAAATCTTCTACCAAGAATCATCTTCACCTCATTATATATTATGATTTAATATTATTTAAATTTTATACTAATACTTTGTTTCTCATATATAACCTGTTGATCTACAATATTAGTGGGAAAGAAATGGCTTTTTTAAAGTACAGGAACATGGTTCATCATTGTTTAAATCAATTCTCATTTAATTTAATGAAAGAGAACTTGCTTTCAAAATTTCAGTGAAATTTTCAAGGATTCAATGCATTTTGGTGTAGATACCTGTAAATCTACTGTCTTACTGTAATATCATATTTCTAGTGTTTGGCAGTTTTCTTGGCTACTTGCACTTTCAGTTAAATCCCAAAGGAAGATATTCCCATTGAGAAATATGTATTGCTGAGGTGACTTCAAAACGATGGAAAGACACAGAGCAGCAATAGTAGCATCTTTTACTGTTTCCACTAATTAATTAAGCACCAAAACCAAAAATTGTAACTTTCTCTACTCTAAAAATGAGGTTGGAAAACCCAGAGGGAAATGTTTGAGAAACTGCAGTGTAGTTTTAGCACAGCAGAGAACAATATAGACCACAAAACAACAACAAGCTCTACTCTTCGCTGAAACAATGTTTATTTTCTAAATGAGATTTACAATGGCCAGTTGAAATTCTGGAAAAAATATTATATCATTTCTGCTCAAGCACTCGTAAAACCAAAGATTCTTAATTACACAAGGCAAATGATGCTGCAGCCTAGTGAAGCCTGTAGATTTCCAATCTTATATGTTATATATGTTTGCACTATATAAACTGGAATAAAGTGGCCATAGGAAACATTTACAAAGACTGCAATAACAAACAGTAAAAATGCAGCTTCCTCTTGTGCGTAAATGAGATTTTAAAAAAGTGCTGAATGTTCACACTTTAGTTGCAGTGCATGCATACCACTTTCTATATCTGTGCACCATGCTAATTTGCTCTCTGGGCATACTGTGAACCATTTACATAATTTCAGCTTCCTAAAACCTGGAAACATCCGGAAAATCCATGTGTTCATTTGCCTGGAGCAAAAATTCATTGAACCTCCAACAATTGGTATGAGCTTTTGGAAACATGAAAAAAGGGGAAAGGGAGCCACTTTGGGAAACCTGCAGTTTAGCTTTGACAACTAACACTACAATTTCAATTACTGTGCAACCTAAAGCTACTTGTCACAGTGAATGTTTGTTTAAAAATGGCATTATAGTCCTAAGTATAATTGTTATAGAAATAACATTATAGAATGGTTATTCCACAATAGTCACAGTAGAAAAAGTGCAAATTGTAATTTTCTGAATATTTTTTTCAAGTTTCATTTGTGGGGGCAGAAAATATAGGATCTGGAAAAAAAATGTTTCAATTTGGTGTGAGTGAGGACAGTTCATATTTATGTGTATGATCATTTTAAAACAAGCAAAACAATTAGTAGCATTTAGTTGCAGCCATAAATATGTTTAATCAATTTGAATCACCATTATATCATAACCTTCTATTTACGCAAAAATAAGTTGTCTGAACTCAAAAGACACTTCCTTGGCTTCCAGGTCATATGACTGCATCCTTGTTAGGCAGTGTTATTTACTTGGACTTCAGTTAAATAATTAGTTATCATTACCTTACACCATACAATAAAGAATACTTTTGCATAATGAAAACAAAGACCATAACCCCATTAGCAGTGAGAAGAGAAGAACATGCTATTGAGTTCTATTATAACATTCCATGTCTGGTATTTCTGCAGCCAATGTGCTGTTTCTATCATGGCAAGTTGTGATTCATGTGTTCAAACAGTCTAAACATAGCCTCTCCGTGATTGATCTTTGACCGTCTAATTCTGCTTCTCCCTGAGCCCTGGATTATAGACTGCTTCCAGCAGAAACAGAAATGTAGCTATGCACAGGAGTATAGGGAACAGCAGACATTAAATATTTTCACATGAGATTCAGAAGTACCATATTTTCAAACTATAATAACAATGTTATATTCAGACATACACCAACAGCTTATTGAGCAGAGTAGGGAAAGAGAGTATTATATTTCCTAGAATTATAGAAATCCCTTGATACTATCCTTTTCTATGTGTAGTTGCAGAATTACAACCCCAAATATTTGTCTGTCTTTCCTTTGAAAAAATACAAACTTCATGAGTTCTGACTGTAGAATACAATTAACATGCTGAATAAATATATGGTTAAATCGAGTTGGTACTTCTCCCTAATTTCCATATTCAAAGTCCAGTGGAATAGATAACACAGAAAACAATGTTATAGCAACAATATTATTTGACTAACTAATCTATTATTATCTATCCAGGCTCACCACAGTTCTTTAGAATGTAAGGCAGATATACAATATATATTTTCACTGCTACCTTATAGAGATTTATCCTATATCTCCCATTCAATTCACGGATTTATCGGGGGGGAGGCAGAATCCACAATTTTTCATGCTCAAAATGAAAATAGTTTCTTATAGAAAATGAGATCACAACATATAGTTATAACCTTTATGTTTTCATTAAATTATTGGCAGGACAAAAAAGGAAAAGGCAGCTCCCACATAGCTTGGCATATGTAAATAAAAAAGAAACAAGTCTTCCTTTGAGTACTATCTTTGCTGGCATATTTATGATCATACTCTTAGAGAAGAGACTTCCTGTTTCTTCTTCGTATTGCTATATTTGAAAAACTCCATAAGAATACTGATTGGTTTTACCAGTAGTCCATTCTAGAACTGACTCTTTAAAGTAAATTTGTAATATTTATTAGTGGGCAAATAATAGTTAAGGTTCTGGAAAGGGAACAGAGACTAGGAACAGGGAGAACCAAGTTCCAGTCCAACCTGAGTATGAAAGCCAACTGGGTGACTTTGGGCCAGACACTTTGTCTTTGCCCTAAAAAATAGGCACATGGAAAACCACTTCTGACAATGTTGCCAAGAAAATTGCATATACTTGAAAACCACACTGGATTTGTTGGTAAAGAGGTAAGGAAAGCTCTTCTCTATCCTCAGTTTCATGAGATTGACTAGAGCAGAGATGTTAAACTTGCCAAGGCAGGTTGCTGTCATGTGACATTTCAGGTTTCTCATTTACAGAGTGGGTGTGGCCTGTGTGTGATGCATCCAGCCTGTGGACTACCAGTTTGATGCCCCAGACTCGATAATCTTTCAGAGACTAGTGCAAATTGGTTAAATAATGATCATCCTAGATTCTAGAGGGATTGTAAAATCAATCCTGCCTAAAATACAGAAACTAACTAGCGTATTTTATTTAAAAAGTTGTAAGGGTGAAACTAAATAGACTCCGGGGGATGGATGAGGACAGGAAGGCCTGGAGGCGGAGGTGCTATTCAGCAGGTTCTGACCAGTTCTGGAGAACCGTTAGTGGAAATTTTGAGTAGTTCAGAGAACCGGCAAATACCACCTCTGACTGGAGATTTTACAGTACCCATCCCCTGCCAAGCCCACCAAGCCACGCCCACAGAACTGGTAGTAAAAAAATTTGAATCCCACCACTGCCTGGAGGAACGTTGTCCATGGGGTCACTATGAGTCGGACATGACTTTGTGACTAACAACAACAAAGATGAAACAATTCTAACTGCATTGTAAGCCATCCAGAGTTACCTGAGGTAAATTTTATAAGTAAAAAAATAGATTTGAAAAATCTAATGTCAAGTGAAAAATTTGATTTAATAAAATAAATTTGGATTTCATGTATGAAATTAGCAGTCGCCTCTGGAAACCTGAGGAAAGAGGTAGACTTTCCCCACAACATTTGGGCAGCCAACAAATTTTACAAATAAATACATAAATTGGAAAGTGAAAAGTTGGATTGAATAAAATAATTTTGGATTTCATGTATAAAACTGGATTAGGTCTCCTCCCTTGAAACTTGGGGAAATAAGTTGACTTTCCACACAACATTTGAATGCCAAGACAATCTTATCAAAGATTAATAGGTTGCTTATTAAACTTGGTCTAGCATTTTAGAGATATGGAACCATATTTGGTGTTTAAGGCCAATCTTGGTGAAAGTTGCCTAGAACTGATCAAACCAGGACTCTGTGGACCAGAACATCTGCCAAACATTGCTCATATCAATTTAATATAGAACCATAGAATCATAGAGTTGGTAAGGGACATCAACTAATTTAACCTTCTATTCAATTCAGGATCTGCTGAAGAATTTCAACTGATAACTGTCCCAGCACCATTTGAAAATTTTCAGTGAAGGGAAAAATACCATCCATTTATTCTTCTATATGATAGTCATTAGATACCTAAAGATTGCTATTGTATCTCCTCTCAGTGTTTTATGTAAGCTAAACACAGTTTCTTTAACATTTCCTTATACTGTTTGATTTCCAGTCATTTATCTTTGTAATTCTCCTCTGAACTTACTTCAGTTTGTTGATACCTGTTTTAGATTGCATTTGCCTTTTTAGCTTATGTATCCTTTTTAGATGTACTACTGGGAAGTTAAGTGTCCATCACCACCCCACTTCCATTCTGGTGTCTTGTCGTGTCCTGTCGTGTCTTGTCTTGTCTTTTGTCTTGTCGTGTCTTGTCTTTTGTCTTGTCGTGTCGTGTCTTGTCTTTGGTCTTGGTCTTGGTCTTGGTCTTGGTCTTGGTCTTCGTCCTGTCCTGTCTTTCCTTTCCTTTCCCTTTCCCTGTTCCTAGTTTTGTGTCATCTGAAGATTTGAATGTTCATCTTTAATTCCTTCATTGGTGAACAGAACTGAACCCAGAACAGAGACCTGTGGCACTGAACTGGCATTAAATCTGATGTGGAGGCTTCTGAAACTATCCTCTGGGTGTGGTCATTCACTTGGTTATAGTACCTTTATGAGTTATATCATATTTTTATATTTTATTAATGAGGATGTCATGAGAAACGTGGACAAATGCTTTGCTTAATTGAGATATATGCACACAGTTTGCCCAATATATTAAAAGTAGTAATAATCTGTGTATGTACACATATGATGTGCAAAGCATATTTGTTAGACATTATTTTTGTGACTTTTACTAAAATGATTTTGAAGAAGTGAGCCTTTGCTTTGTTTTGGATTTGATTTCACAGATCAAAGAGTTGAATGGTAGAAAACTGTACAGACTTTGTTTCAGGCAGAATCCTTTGCTCATTGAACCTATTTCCTACTCATTAGAAGGACCTTACAATCAGACATATTCATGATTTTTTTTTTAAAAAAAAAGCCACACTTGTTCTCTGGAGCCTTTAGGATCAGAACCTGAAGGGTCCTGAATCATGAAGTAATTTGAAATACCACAATAGTATCCAAAATTCACCAAATACAGGAGTTCCTTCCTTCATCTTCCAAAATCATCCAGGTCATGGTTGTTCCAAAGGTGCTTTTTTCAAAAAGCAAGCGTACTTCAGGGGCTGTCACAGAGAAGAGAAAGTCAGTGTATTCTCCAAAGCACCTGAGGACAGGACAAGAAGTAATGAGCAAAGGATCATTAAAGAGAAATCCAACTAAAACCAAGGAAAAATTTCCTGAGAGTGAGAACAATTACTTCTGGGTAATTACCCTCGGTAACTGTGGGTGCTCCATCACTGGAAGCTTTTAAGAAGAGACTGGACAATCATTTGTCTGAAATGGTATAATGTCTCCTGCTTGAGCAAGACATCCAAGGTCCCTTCCAACTCTTATTCTGAGAAACTGGAAAGGAATAGGGAATAAGACCTTCAAACAGATTACCCTTAAAGACTCTTCACCAGTGCCTCTAAGCCTCTTGGGAAGGACATTTCTGGGTGAAATGATAGCATCTGTTCATAACTTTTCTCTCTCGGTAGTTGCTCACCTAAGTATTCCTGGGGAGCATTATGGACAGACTTCCATCTTATGTGTATTGGAATGTGCAATGTGGGAGCAGATACTATCTGATGGAGTAGTGGCTGCCTCTATGGGATCTCCGCAAGAGTCTGGCTCCTCTGTTTGAAGTCAGGGTATAAGAGAAGCAGAAGATGGTGGTAGCCTCCTAGTTTTTATTTTTGCCTATCTACTTTGGTCTCATTGTATGTGAAACAGCGACAATCAATGAGTTACAGGGTGAGTTGGATCCTCTTGAATAACCAACCCTACAGCTTATGTCACCCACATCAAGTTGAGAGGGGTAACTATTTACTTTATATAAAAAGAAAAGCAGTAAGGGGAGGAAGTCAACAGTTGGAAGAGATTAAAAAGCCTGTCCTTCCCTTCTTGCAGGTTTTCTTCTTCCCCAGGAGCTCAAGAGAAAAAAGACTGGTGGACCCATCTTCCACGCTGAGGGATCTCTCCCTTGTTAGCATCTTCGACTTAATTTTCTTCAGAATAAACGTAGCATTATTAAGCATTCACCACACCTATTCCAGAGTGTTGTCCCAAACACTTTCAATTAACTCTTCTGCGTCCCGTTCCATAGAAAACCCACGAGGATTGCACCTTCTTCACGACCTGCAGCGCTGGCCCGATCCCTGCCAGAACGGCTTGGGGAAGGGGCCTTGGAAGAGGAAGAATCACGTCACCCCTGAAATAGAAAAAAGGCTGGGATTGGCTGGGAGGGGGCGGGTGGGTTGGGAAAGAGATGGAATAATTTTATTTTATTTTTCATTTTTATCCGGCGCCAGCCCCAAAGCTCTCTCGCTTTTTCCTCTGTGCTTCTGAAGGGACGCGATGGAAGGACGGAGGCCGCCGTGTAGGGAGAGGTTCCTGTCCACGACGCTGCAGAGAAAACAGCTCCTCCCTCCTCCGGCAGACAGACAGCAAGGAGATGTCACGTGGGTCTCCGCTAGCCCTCCTTTCTCTCGGCTCTCCTCCCTTACTCCCGGAGATAGATAGAAGCCCTAGCCTGACGCTGCTGAAAAGGCAAGGGACGGCACTTTCTTTCTCCCCCTCCCCATCCACCCCTCACCCCTTCTTGCTTCCCCGAACTGCCTTATTGAAAGAACCTAACGGGGAAATGCTCTTGGACCAACACCTTATAAACGAGGAGGATCATCCGCGCAGGTAAACAGAGCTGGGGTTGGGGAGAGGGACAGGTGTCCGTGTTGTTGCTGGGAGGGGAGTGGGAAATGCCCATTTAGCAGGGAGCCTGAACTGCCAAGGCTGCGCAAGGGACCGGGCACGGTTTTTGCACGCAGGATTTGGAAAAGGGAAAAGGGTTGGAAAAGCGAAGCGGAGGGGATGGTGGTGGCGGCTGTGCTGCTACTGCTGAGATGAGGAAGTTAAAGCCTTTTTGTAGTGATTTATTAATAATTTGGGGGAAGAAAGAAAAAAAAATCTTGCCTAGAATTTTAGAGGCTCGGATGCGCCGAGTTGGGGGGGGGGGACTAAGAATCAATCGTATTGATTTTCCCCTCGTCTTCCCTCCCTCTCCCTCCATTGGTAAAATATGTGGCAATTTGGCGAAGGGGAGGGCTAGAAAAGTGGAGCTATGCTTCGGATGCAGATTTATATTTCGGGATGCTTTAATTGGGATCCATTAAATAGAGGAAGGGGCGTTCTTTTCTGCTCCCCTTTGCTTATCTGACATGTTAGAAGCTGCCTCATTTTAGGATCTCTCTGTGTGTGTGTGTATGTGTGTGTGAGAGAGAGAGAGAGAGAGAAAGAGAGAGGGGGGAGGGAGGGGGGGGGAGAATAAATTGAGGTATAACCTGCAGCTCCCTTAAGTAACAGAATAAATCCAAATAAGCAAGCAAAGAAATAAAGAAAAGAAATAGGAAGAAATATGTTTGCCTAACAGTTAAAGGAGCACGAAACAGATGGAAATGAATATATAAAAAGTATTTTTTTTTAATGAGGGCACTTATCTCTCCTTGCAGCAGAGGGTATTTTTGTAAAGGGTGTGGGGAGTTCCTCCCCCTTCCCAGCCCCTTTTTATTTCAGCTTGTAATTTGTGTACTCCCTAGGTCCTTCCTGCATCCAGAGAAAATCCTTCTGATATTTAAAACAGCAGGATGTTGGTAAGGCTATAGATGCCAAAATGACCTGCTATTAAGGATTTATTGTTGGATGTATTGCCATAATGCTCTGCCTTTTTTTTTATTATCTTTTCTTCATCTCTGTTGGTCTATCCTTATTGAATATCCAAGTTGAGAAACTTACAGCTAAAATGTTATTTTATTAATAACAACAGCAATTTATTTTAAGGTGGGGTATTAAATTCATTGATGAGTTTTGAAATAGGTATTCTCATCTATTAATTAGGCAAAAAAAAAACCCACAGGCTTTTAAAACAAAACTCTAAGAGACCATTTAAGTCATGCATGTTAAATCAGCAGTCCATCTTTCACAATCTATCTCCTACACTTGCTTTGCAAACCAGTAGACATTCAGTGTTTATCATTGTATCAGCCATAATAAATTTGCAAATGGCTGTTGTTAACTGGTATTATTTTGCAGCTGTTGTTGTGTTTGTATAGGCATAAGAAAGGTGGGCAGCACAAAGAGAGCAGAAGGTGCTGTCATCAATTTAATGTAAGAAAAATATTTTAAAAAGCATCTCCTTAGTTCAGCAGCTTGTTCAGTGTAGGAACCCTTCTTCTATTCACTTCTGGTTTGCATGTATGTCTAGGTGCATGGGAACTGAACAGGCAAACATACAGCCACACAAAGCTTCCCACTTTCTGAGGACAGCCCTAACTGGCCACTTTTTCTCCTGAACAATTTCCGTTGAACCAACAATAGTCAAAGACCCCATCCCTGAAGACACTCCTTTCCTTTAGAAAACAACTGTAGTTTTATGATACAAATTAACTATAACTACACAAATCCTTGAAGTGAACCTTTTAGTAACCCAATTTAATTAATGGATTAATTTAATTAAATTCAAGGATTAACTCCATTTTCTATTTTGGTTTTGGGAAGACACACAACTCCCATCCACCCCTAATTCTGACATTCTCAATAGATCTGCAGTATGAAGAAAGACACAAAGTCTTAGCAGAACCTTGAACCCCAAGGCTGTAATTCTGGGAAGTTTTCCCAACCTTTTTCAGGATATTTTTTTCTCCCTTTCGCCTCAGTAGCAATCCTTATGCTGAAACAATGTTACTTTCTTCAGATGCACCCGGTTCTGTGTTACATTTTTTGCATTCAGCCACTCACATATACATATATAAACATACCTTTCTCATACACTGAATCCATTCCTTGGCTCATAAACTGCTGCCAATCTGTTTCTCATTCTCAACACAATAACTACCCAGACCTCTATTTCACCCCACCATGACATCTGTTGTAATGAGTTACACCCTTAATTAGGGTACGTTGATATTATACATTTGCAACAACATAGTCCTCTAACACACACACATACACACACATTCATCTTTTTCTTGAATTCTCCCACCCCTTTATTATGCATGTTCATCCCAATCTTCGCAATCTTAATAACAATCACCCACAACTATTCATTTTTTTTTAAAAAAAAAAATCACATTCTGCCATCATGACTCTTGCCTGGGACACCATGATTAGAATCACATATCCACAATGATTCTTTCTGTTCTTCCTTTTTGCACACCCACCAACTCTTATCTGAAACACTTCGACATTCCTTGTGCAATCTTCATTCTCATAGCCATACCATCCCTGTACATGGAGGATAATTCTTCCTTCTTTGCTAATAGTGGTTTATTCTGCACAAGTTACTGATCTTTTTTTAAACCAAGAAAAGGGTATTCCTTTTTCATTACTTACACTGTCATATGAATACATTCATGCAAACATATTATAGCTTCTTTGTTTAATCTTCTCTCACATACATTTGCACACAAATTAAGCTTTTCTTTCATACAAAGTTAACTTTCACCTTTTACCTTCAATATATATATAGCACACATGCATATATTAATCTCCTTTGTCTAATATTCTTCAAAAAATCTATTTTATCCATATAATCCTTTCCTGAGTTCTCACATATAATAATCAATGTGTCTTGTGTGTTATTTTTTTTTTCACTCATTAATTCCCCTCCTCTCTTTAAACATTTTTCCCCTTCGTGGAAAAACACAGAATTATCAGGCATGAACATTTTGCTTTAATTCTGGGCACCTCCAGTTAAAACGATCTCTGACTGCAAAGCCTGAAAAAGCTCTCTCTCCGCTGCTGCTTGTTAGATGAGACACTAGATGGCTAGATGACCAAATGGATCCGGCTTCATAAAGACAAAGCAACATATATTCTGTTGGGACCTTTTTGTGGGGTGGGTGGGGGATGAACTCTGTGAGTTTTGCAGTGGTGGAAAATCCCAAATTCAATTCTTGCTTGGCATCTGCATGGCGCACACCCTCATTCTGGGGAAGAGGCCGCTGTTTAGCAGCGAAGGGCAGTTTTTGCGTGGGAAGGTCTCCTTAGCACCTTCAATTCCGCGCGTTATCTGGGATTTTAGGAAGCAAGGCTGGAATAACGGGAGAGCGCTGTTGAGAGACCTTGGAGAGCTCTTGCAAGTTGGACGAGAGAGACTTTTTTTAGGAAGCAAAGGCTGAGAAAACGGAGAGCTCTCGCTAGTGGACAAGAGAGATTTTAGGAAGCAAGGCTGGCAAAACGCAGAGCGAGCGCTGTTTGAGACCTTGGAGAGCTCTTGCCAGCTGGAGAGAGAGAGAGAGAGAGAGAGAGAGAGAGAGAGAGAGCGTCGTGCTTGGGAGACACAACGCGTTCTTCACCGAATATTTATGTCTCTGTAATGCTTCAATCCCACTCCTCCCCTTCCTTTCTCTCCCGCTTGCAGATAATGAATTCTCCCGGTTTTCTTTTTTCTTTTTCTTTTTCTTTTGACAGAACTCTTCCCACACATTCGTTAACACCGCCGTCCTGTAATACTTTCCGTCACACACTCCGGCACTGGTTCTCCAACACATTCACACACACACACACCCCTTCCCCTTGCTCTCTCCCCCATTTCCCCGAGCTTCAGCACAAAAACCTGGAAACGGGGATTGGGGGGGCGGGTGGGAGGGAAGTGTGTGGAAACAGGCCGACGTAGCCCGAGCTTTCACTCCCTCCCTCCCTCCCCCGGTCAGTCTCTAGCGAAAGCAGCCGCAGCAACGGCAGCGGCGAGCTTTGAAAAGCACGGGGCGTCTAGCTTGCAGCGCGCGCCCTGCCTCGCCAGAGGAGGAGCCCGGCAGCTGCCAGTGGGCGCGCGAGGAAGCGTGACGGCGGGAACCGGGGGCAGGGCAGCGGGCGAGGGCTGGATGCGGTGTCATCAATTTATTGCTTTCTTTCTCCCCCCCCTCCCCTCCCTTCCCCTCCTGGCACGTCCCCACCCTTCTCCCTAACGGGCAGCCTTGACCGAAAGGGCCGCGGTGGGGGTCGGTGCCAAGTCGGCAGAGCTTCTCTAAGCGGGAAAGGGAAGCCTCAGCGGGGTTGGCTGCTCCTCAAGGAGGTGAAATGGGGCTCTTTTTTTTTTTTTTTTTTTTGCTGCTTTCTGCTGCTTTCGATGCTTGCTGACATTGGCCTCTGCCTTGCTGATAAGTCCAGGCTGAGAAACAGAAGCTTGTTATAGCGAAGACCACAAAAGCCTCAAAGGAAAATACATGGCCGTTTCACAGAATAAATCCCTTAAACACCATTTTTCTCCCTTCATACTTTGTATGTGGCTATTCGCAAATAGTCTGCATGGAAATAAATTCTGCAACCTATGTAGGTGGCCCTGTACAGTAATTCAAACTTGCCTTTTCCTTTTCCTATTTTATTAAATTTACTCAAATTTATTTCCATTCTTCCCCTCTAATTCCTTGTTTCATTTTCTCATGCACTTATTCACCAGTTGTGTGTGTGTGTGTGTATGTGTGTGGTTTTTTCTTTCTTTCTTAACATTGTGTTACCAGGTGGTGTTAAAAGTTTCATGGTAAAGAGCTCAGAGTGCTCTCCCTCATCCAAATTCTGAAATTACAAGTTTACAAGCTGCCTTTCCAGTACACACTGATAAATCCATGATCCATATTGAAGTCGATTTTTGAACTGATTGTCTATTCATATTTTTCTTAAAACCAAAAGAAAACTTGCCATTTTTAATAGATGGGAAATGGTTAGTACAACATAAACACTGTAGAATATTAAATAATAGGACATGGAGCTAAGAAAATGATCCTTGATCAGAGAACAAGTTCTTGTAAGACCTTTTTTAAAAAACATTGGATAATATTAACTTTGAGAGTTAGTTTCTAAGTATAATTGACATTTGCATCATAAAGGGGAAATATTATTTTAAATCTATTTCTACCACCTTTTAAAATATTTGACTAACATGGTTTATGACTATATTATATACATGCATGGTTATATATAGTTATAAAATTAAAAAAAAAAACTTGGGAAAAGGTATCCCAAACTCGAATTTCTCTCCTTAAGTTTTGACCATGCAATATTTTATTTCAAATCAAAGTAAGAATTATTCTTTGTGTCTCCCACAATATAAAGTTTTATCAATCCCAAAATGATATACCTTTCTCTCTTACCAAAGCATTAAAACTATAACAAGAAGTACTACATTTAGTTTTTGGGGGACTTCTGGTGAACCACAGTGCTGACATGCAAATTCTGTTTTGAAGTTAAAAGGTATTAAAATGTAGAAATTGCCATTAATTGATTGCATTTATTAAACATTTTTCTTCCAGCTTTTTTCAAAATATTAATTGCATCTACAATCACTGTAAGTTGCCCAGACTCACTCAGGATAGTGAGACAGGTAGCATATAAATTTATTCATTCATTTAATCAATGAATCAATCAATCACAATATGCTGCTTGCACCAAGAAGTAAACAATAAAAAGTGTTTACCCCCTCCTACAGACTTTGTATTGTAATGGCATAGTGCTGAAATACTTCTAGTTGCAAAGCTATGCAAATTATGAATAGCAAGAGGTGCTTGCACTTGAGATAGATGAAAGCATATGTTATTTAATACTTTAGGCATAATCTAAAAGGGTTATGCTTTGGTATTGCTACTACTTGAGGATTTTTTTTTATTTGCTGCTGCAAGTCAATTAGTTTTCTTAGATGACAGCTGTAGCTGCAATGGGGTAGGTTATAGAAATAAAGTTGTGATTGAACAAATACCAGTAAATATGCATTATCTGCAAATGGTGGGTTTAGTTGGGAATATTTGAGGGGGAAGTATGGGATGATATTTTAAAATATAGAAACTAATTTAACTTGCATTACAGAGAAACATGTACATATAGCTAGTTTCAAGTTATAGCTAATGTGAGGTTATGAGATTGTATGTAGTTCTTTATGCTAGAAGATGATAGCAGATATTAATCAAATGTTGGCCTCTATTATATAAGCTATTAAAATGAACCAATTTTCCCAGTTTAAAAAATAAAGGAAGCAGGTAAAAATATACAAAGAGATGTATCAATAACTATATTTATTCCAGAAAAAAACAAAAACAAAGCAAAGCCATACCACTGAAGAAATTCACTGCTAGTTTGCTCCTTTTATGATTTCATCCACTTTATATAGGATTAAAAGCATGTTTATTACATGGAAAATTGCTAAACATAGGTTATAGCAGGCAAAAATATACTTTTTACCATGATTCTTTTTGAAGATAGTAAAATGGTAGTAAATATCTTTTGATATCCCTTTGTATCTTAACTTTCTGTTTAATGAGGCATTTCCAATTTCTTTTTTGCATAAAAACTTATTGCTAAAAATGTAGCAGGCTGTGTTACCAGAAACTTTTTGAGCACAATATATTAAGTCTGTGGATCTATTGCAGCAGAAGACATTTAATTCTGCTTGCATTTATATTTGCTGTTTACTTTCAGCTCTTTATTTTTCAGGAATGCAGTACTCAGGATTTTGAATGTAATTTTGTTGTATTTCTAATTTTTGCAGGTTTTTGTAAAACATTTTTTTTTAATGGTGCAAAATCTTCCAACAATCAAGCACCAGGATTTTTCCAGTTTTGGCTTTGCAGAAGAAAAACAAAATAGGAGCAGCTGTGAGGCTCTGCATAGCAAGTAGCTTCTAAGCTACATGACAGCTTCTGGATTTCAGCCCCATTGGGAAATACACAGTCTCCTGGTTTATTACATGGCAGGCAGTCCATGGTCTGATGAAAGAATCAACTTTGGAAAGACAGGACTGGAATCGGTAAATTGCTTGCAGTGAAGGTGACAAAATTCCTGGGAAATACAGCTGTTGGATAAGATGACTTTTACATACACTTGGATACTGACTTCTCCATATATGCTGGAATATTGATTAAATCTTGCTGGATTTGTGGATCTTTTAAAAAGGTCTTCTTAGTAGTTTATGGACCTTCCTACATTTGTGTATTTTCCACCCATCTCCACTTTCTTTTCATATTGTCAACATGGATTGTTAATATTAATATATTTGCTGACTCACTCTTAGTCTTCACTTTGAGAAGCAGATGACTGAATAATTTTTTATCAGTGCCTTTTATTTTTTAAACACTTTTTACAGTTCAAATAAAATTGCACATTTGTTGGTGCTTTATCTTTTCTTTCTTCCATTATTTTTATTTTTATTATTGAAAAAGAACAAAATTTGCATCTTGGCTGAGAAGCCTGAGCCTCTCCTACTGGGGACGGCAGCTACATTATTTTCCCCCAGAACCTGGAAAGCAAGAATTAAGTATCTGTTGTGAGTGGTCACTGGAAAGATTTTACCCTGTCTGCTTCAACGCCCCCACCACCACTCCCCCCTCCTCTTCCCCCTCTCCCCCACCCCACCCCACCAAGAATGGGGCCTGTGCTCCTTCGGCGTGGAGGCTGCCTCCTACTTTGGATGGCACTGCTCCTGGGTTGTTGGGCAGAGCTTGGCAGTAGCTTGGAGTTCCCAGGAGCAGAGGGCCAGTGGACTCGCTTCCCCAAATGGAATGCCTGCTGTGAAAGCGAGATGAGCTTTAACATGAAAACACACAGTTCCAGTGGTCTGGTCCTTTATTTTGACGATGAGGGCTTCTGTGACTTCTTGGAGTTAATTCTGACACAAGGTGGGCGGCTCCAGCTAAGTTTCTCCATCTTCTGTGCTGAGCCTGCCATCTTGCTCTCTGACATGGCTGTCAATGACAACCTGTGGCACACTGTGGTCATTCGCCGTAATTTTAAGAATACAACACTATTAATTGATCAGTCTGAGGCTAAATGGGTAGAAGTGAAATCTAAGCGACGGGACATGACGGTCTTCAGTGGTCTCTTTCTAGGAGGGTTGCCTCCAGAGTTGCGTTCACCTACCCTAAAAGTAACACTCTCCTCAGTGAAGGATAGGGAACCTTTCAAAGGATGGATAACAGATGTAAGAGTCAATTATACACAATCTTCACCTGTGGAGAGTCAAGAAGTACGTCTGGATGATGAACAGAGCCACTTATGTGCTAGAGATGTTTGCCTCAATGGTGGTGTATGCTCTGTGCTCAACAATCAGGCAGTGTGTGACTGCTCCCATACTGGTTTCCGTGGGAAGGATTGCAGTGAAGGTAAGAATCTGTTTTGCCATTTCCCAGTCAGCCTGCCCCTCAATGAAAGAGGAGGTCAAGAGATGGATGCATGGCTTTTCCTCCATAGGAGTGAATCTTGCAGCTGTGCTTTCCCCTGATTCATCTCACATTTGAATCTTTTGTTAAATATTCCAATCCCTGTTCTTCCATCTCTTTAAACTATGACATAAGCATATTTTTGCATTGTGAAGATCAAGCTGAAAATTAGGTTGAGGATCAGAATTTTGTAGAATTGTAAGGAATGCAGATAAAAAGAATAGAGATTTGGAAAGCTGAATAGGTAGGTGAATTTTCTACCCCACTCAAGAAAGGATAACTTTAGTTTTCAGGAAATAGGCTGGCAAATTGATCTACCAACCAGGTCAATTGAAGTATTACAATTTAACTCAAACAATCCTAATAATAGGACAAAAAGGAATAATTCTAAATACTTATATTCAACAAGTGTGTGGATTCAGTTATTGCAAGCCTCATTATCTGCATGCATGGGAAAAGAGTTGATTGGATTTATTTTTCATAACAGAATATTTGAGAAATTCAGTATTTATCCTGTATAAGGCTAGATTAGTAAATATACTTACCAACTTTTCTTGCATTTTAAAACCATGGGATGCCCTCAAAGTCAATACAAACAATATTGTATGAGGGAAAATAATATATATTTTATATGCTTGCACAAATTGTCAGAAATGGTGTAGGGTCTCTCGCTTATGCAGGGGATTGGAATAGATGACCTATAAGGTCCCTTCCAACTCTGATTATCTGTTAAGTAAAAATAAATTATATTATCAAAGATGAAATTGAAAGGATTGTTTACAATAGATACAGAATAGGTAATTGAGTAGACTTTGTCTTTATCATTTTAATCTAATTTTACTGGCTATGGAACAAATATTTGTGGAGTATGTTTTTATGTAAACTTCCTGTCTTTATCCATATGTTAGCCTCAGTCACCCAACATTATTTTTTTTAAAAAAAATTGACTATTTGATAAAACTTCATCTGAGCTACTGTCATTCTACCATTAATCAAAAAAGCCACTCAGTCTGTTTTAATATATATTTACAATTCCTCTTGAAATTGTAATATCTCATATGTTGTATTTTACTGGCTGTTTTATAAAGCTGGTCATTAACCAAAATTAATAAATTCTATAGTCTGTGTACTGTGGTGGTTTGTGAGGAAACACTTTTGAATTGGTCTTCTGGCAATACTTAGTCTGAAGATGGTATGGGAGTTTAAAGGATTTTTTGCTTGAATTTAGATTTTTCTTCTTCAATATATGGATTTTTAATGTAATTTATACTGATAATTAGTTGAGAGATTAGCTGAGAGATTGTGTTCACCACAAAAGCTATTACAAGTAGCTTTTTAGGCAATCCTAAAAAAACTCTTCATTTAAAACATACAAATATGATATTTCCATTTTAGTTATTTATTTCAGTTGAGGCATATTAAATTCACAACCCATTTTAGAAAGTAACAGTTTTAATAGGGTAGGAAACTAAATTATAAGAGCAAATATATTTTCCTATAGTGTTTAAACTTGCCCAGAAGCAATTTCTTTCAATTGGATATATAGGTAATTGCATAAAATTGCAAACTTATATAGTATTTTCATTCTCTTATTGCAAGGATGCCTTATCTTAAGAGTAAAAAAGCCTTAAACTAATCATAAGTAGGCAAGCAGGCAGAAACTTTCTTATTAATTATGGAGGACTATTATTCTGTCTTCCTTCCTATTTATTAATGGAAGCAATTTCCATTGTTAAATTGCATATCAGCAACACATTGGTCTGTTTATCAATTAAGATAACATTTGAATTTGTATTTATAGGAATGAAATGTCTATATACAACTTGTTGCAATCATTAAGAAAGGGAATCAAAATAACTATTTGATACAGTATTTTCATTTTTAGAATGTATTTTGAAATAGATTGGAAAACTTTCAGTGGATTTTCTCCAGAGGTCTAGAAGCTGAAATATGGTGTCCCTTGCATAGTGGTGGCTTTATATGATTGGTGAAGAGTTGTTCATCAGACTTGTAATATATTATTAATAGGTACATAATGTATTTTTGGTACTATTGTGTAAAAGTTAATTAGAACATAATTTGAATTTCTGGCTATTAACATTAATTGCATTTTATTAGTACTACATATCAAATAACTATTAGTATGGGTAAATCATAGTTAACAAACTTCCATTCCTTAAATATTTGCAAATCACCAAAAACTGTATTTGTAGTATTATTAAAGTTCACATCCCTAGCCATTTGTTGACCTTGAAAAACTAAATAGCACATTGCTCCCACTTAGTAGGAAGAGTAAGGAAGTAGTAGACATTAAATTAGAAAGTTTAAAAAAATAGTAGAAACAGGTAATGGCAAACCATTTTCATACTGTTGCCAGAAAACTTACATGTTAATTATAAGGAATGAGAATTTTTAAGATAATTTTGTATATTTTATAAATATTATATATAGTAGTATACAATTCATGTTTCAGTTTAAAACATATTTCAGGTTATATTATCCTGACAGCCTGTTCTGTTAAGATAGTCAGATTAAAAACCTTTCTATAGAATAGAAAAAGGATATAACAACAAATATCTCTACATTCTTAAAAATTTAGTTCACTTACTTTAAAAGACACAGCAAGCATGGTTTGGAGTGCTACAATTGTCTGCAATTTATAACTTGTCAGATAATAGACACAATTTTTTATCACATGCATTGAATTTGAAAAAAAAATCCAAGAGAAAAATAAAAATGTCTGAATAACCCACATATTCTATTGCATCTTCAATTCCAGTTTAATTAATGGAGCTGTCAATTAACCATGCTGAATGATAACAATGAAAACTCATAATATTCTTGCATTTTCAAACATTTAATATATGAAGCATTTCCTTGACAAAATATCAAAAGATTTCTAACAAAATGAACCATCAAAATCACCCATTTTTAGTAAATTAAAATAACAGTATTTCTGGCAATGCAAATCTAGGCTTCAGCCTCTAGGTACAGCAACAATCCAAGTTTGCTCCATATTACATTAGAAAAAGAATGGATAGAAACCAACTACTTGAGCATGGCTAATTTAAATCAAAGACAACTGAAATTCCTAACTACTAAACTACTACTGTGTAGTATTCCTTCATTACTACACAATAATTAATGGGATCATTCTGTAGAAGGCTTTAAGAAAGTAATATAAACCAATGGTCTATTCAATGTGAGGAATGTAGATAGGTATGAAAAGAAAATTAGTGAAAAACATATATTAGCTGCAAGAGAAATGAATTCCATATTAGAGATGATTAGGACTTTTAAAAGAAAAAAACCCCCAATTTCATATAAATTTATGAAGTCATCATATCATGAATACAGCATATATTTCTAGCTATTATATCTCATAAACATAAAAAGGACCCCAAAAGGGGAAATAAAACATTTAGGAAATTGGAAAGTCTTCATTTTTTCCTTTATATAAAAAAAAGGATGAATAACAGTTAATCAGATTTATAGAATTATGTACAAGAGGCATATCTTGAATGTACCTTGTTAAAAAAAATCCACAAGGCATGGCATGGAAGTCACTGATGAAGCGTATATTATGATGTAACCTTGTGACTTAAGTATATGCTTGCGTTTGATGTTGGAACACAAGTGCAAAAGAAATGAGGTTTCCATTATGAGATATTTTGTTTCTGTTATCATTAGGAACAGATGCTTGGAAGAAAGTGAGGGTTGTTTCCTCCACAAAAAAACTGTGTATGAATTGAATAGTAATCATGCATTATTTAATGAGAATAGAAAAAGTTGTTGAAAAGAAATAAATATGAAGTGCAAATGATTAAAAAGATTGCTGCTGCAGCGCTGAATGCCTTTAAGAGATGAACCTTGAGAGTAGTAGCTGCTCAGGTGGGACTGCATGGGTGTGGGTCTACATGCCCGCTAAGTTAACTCTTTCTATAATGTCTAATAATAAAGCTTTTCTCTATTTTCTTTATGTCTCTGTCCATTACTTCTTTCTTTTGCCTCATTTTACCCACTTTGTCCTGTGCTTCCTTTATCTTTCCCTTCCTGGGTCAGTTAAAAGGTCCCCCCCCCCTCTTTTTTGTTTTTGGTGTTTCAGATAAGAAAAAAGGAGATAGAATGTTTGAACACTTCTATGTGAAGTGTGAAATACAGTATTAAATACTTCTATGCATGTGAAATATAGAATAGTAGATGTATGGAATATTTTGTTTCTCTATTAATATTAGCTTCAGTTAATGTAAGAGGATTGCCTTGACTACATATGCATGTGGATATGTATTGTGACTTCTGGCAGATACATACCACATGCAATTGTAGAAGGGTGTCACATGCATACAACTGATTTCAGTTGTATTGGACAATCTTAGGATGATAAGATATAGAATCTATGATTCTTTCCTGGAAGATTTTCCACTTTGCTTATTCTTCAATCTATTTTGCTTTTATTTATTTACGGATTTATTTCTGATGGTTGCCTTAAATTGAGAATAATCTTTCTTTCAGGTAAATAGGACAATGGATAGATGGATTATCCCTTTTCTTTTTCTCACAATACCATCATTTCACAATACCAGAAAATCCAATGAAATATTTGGCAAGATTTCATAACAGATTTAAAAAAGTCATTCTTCATACATCCCCTTAATTCACTAATATATTTTCTTGCCAGACACTGAGCCAATGGTTTATACAGTAAAAGGAGATTAGATGAATCTTGGAAGAAGAGTATATTGATAGCAAATGGTTCAACACTCAATACAACAACAGCAAAGCTATCAACATAGCATCAGTAATGATTTCAGATAAATAATATGCGCTCACAGAAATATAAACATAGTAAATCAGATCAGATAATTTTAATTTGTTAAACCCTAGAATGTTTTTATGAAAAAGAAAATAAATGATGGTATTGCTGCAAGATTTTGAATTTGAGATGGAAAATTATTTTATTTCCATGAAAAACAACTTGATCACTATCTGGATGTTTTCTATTTAAACAGGAAATTATCCATCATAGTACTGTCTTGTTAGTATTAAAAATCCTTCTTGAAAAATCTTGTTCCTTTTAATGAGACAGTGATGAGCATTTGAAGGATGACAAAATAATAAGAGGTAAAAGCAAACCAACCCATGTTTAAAACAATTACAATGTTCTTCAAAGCAAAAGTTTTATAATATTATTTCCAAATTAGTTAGTGGCCCTTCCTTTGAGCATTTTAATGACCAGAACATACTGCAACAGTAGTTTCTAGATAATAAGGTAGAAAAACTGATTATTTTATTTATAGTCTTAATGGTCATATTTGATTAAATTAAGGAAGAATACCTATGTACTTTCTAAATTAACTTAAATGAGCATTCAAGTTGATGTTGATATTTCTCATTCACAGTAGTAATTTATCCTTTCATGTAAGATAAAGCTAGAAAACAATTTCCTCTATAGCTATTATTATTATTATTATTATTATTATTATTATTATTATTATTATTATTATTTGTTCAATGTGAAGTCACAGAACCAGTGCTTTAACTGGTGTTGACCTTTGTAGAAAATAATATGGTTGGAAGGTACTTTGAAGGTCTTCTAGTCCAACCCCCTGGTCAAACAGAAGACCCTATACAATTCTGGGCAAATGGCTGTCCAGTCTCTTCTTGAAAACCTCCAGTGATGGAGCACCCACAACTTCCAAAAATAAATGGCTCCACTCATTAATTGTTCTCAGTGTCAGGAAATTTCTCCTTAATTCTAGTTTGTATCTCTCTTTAACTATCTTCTAACCATTACTTTTTGTCCTGCCCTCAGGTGCTTTGGAGAATACATTGAACCTCTCTTTTTCTGTGACAATTCTTCAAATTCTGGAAGACTGCTATGATATCACTCTAGTTCTTCTCTTTGTTAGAGTAGGCATAGCTAGTTCCCTTAGTTGTTCAACATAAGGTATGGCCTCCATACCTGTTATCTTTGTTTTTCTTCTATGCATTCTTTCTAGGGTCTCAACAACTTTGTTGTATCATGGTGACCAGAACTGGATGCAGTATTCAAAGTGTGGTCTTACCAGTGCAGCATAAAGTGGTACTGTCACTTCACATGAAAAATACTTTCTCTTGGTGCAACCTAGGATTGCATTAGCTTTTCATTTACATCTTCTTCCCAAGAAGCTTAGATTTCATATTTGTATATTATATGTGTAGATCCAGGCAGTATGGCTTTTTGCAATTGATAGATTGAAATATTGCCAATGTGCAGATCACTGGGACTACCACTGCTGGTTTATGCCAAAATCAATTTTGATTTTCAGATCTTGATACTTTGTGATCAACTTTTCCTCCTCTTCTTCCTCTTCCTCCTCTCTGTGAAGATTCTCAGTTATCCAGGTCATAGTTGTATCAAAAGTTGTTTTTTATTTTGAAAAGGCAATTGGACTGATTTTTTAAGGAAAAACAAGATGTTTTGCTTCCTATCCTGGAAGCTTCATCAGTTGTATTGGATGCTGTGGGAGATGAAAAGGCTTCCTCCTCCTCCTCCTCTTCCTCTTCCTTCAGCAATAGTTTCTACCTATACTTAACACCTGCCATAGAAGGTTCTGTTTTAAAATGTAATTGGCTTTATACTTACCATCTAATATCTTTGTTCATACTGACAGGCGGCACACATTTATAGGTAGTTCAGTACTTAGCACATTTCTTTTAATACAAAAGAGAGCTGATTAATTTTATGTTAAATCATTGCTTAGTTTAACCCCCTATTATGTATGTAGATTACCCAATAGATATTCCCTTACTTTGTATTCTCAAATCCTGTAGTAGATACCAAAGACAATTAATCTGTACAGTGAGTTTTTTTAAACACAATACAAATCTCATGTTGCATATAGTGAATTGTTTTTATTCTTAGTTTGAATACTGATTATATAAACCATGCAGAGTAACTTTGGACAGAGAGTTGGCTAAAGAAAGAAAGAAAGAAAGAAAGAAAGAAAGAAAGAAAGAAAGAAAGAAAGAAAGAAAGAAGAAAGAAAGAAAGAAAGAAAGAAAGATAAATAAATAATTTGTTGCATGATGTATTTATTTTTTGTTTGTATTTAATTTAAGTTATACATTTAGGAAATTAGGAAAGGGGTTATATGATTGCGGCATCCTATTAAAAACAGAAAGAAATGCCTATATACAATTTTTTCTAAATTGTCTGCTCTACAGCTGAGTGATCTTTTTAGTTACTCGCAATCATGTATATTACATTTACCCTACTAAAACTACTTTTATATAGTAATCAAAACCAAATGAGTCTGATGCTAAGTCAATCAAAGATGAAAAAGTTATTCAGTCTACAATGCAAATATCAACAACTCAGAACTGGAAATGAAAACAATATTAAACATGGTTTAATTTTAGAATAGGGTTTGAGGCCACTGTCTCTGATTTTAAATTTGAAACCAAGTGCAAAGAAAGGTTACTGAAGATGAAAAAGCTGCCAGGAATGGAAAGCAAGAAAAGTATTTTAGTAAAGCTTGGACTCATAACTTTTTATAACCATTACCTAGAAGAACAATGATTATTTGACAGTATTCATAAATTATTAAAGATTACAAAATAATATCTTGAGCATGCCTTCTTCCATAATCCACTTCAGCTATAAACACAAATAGGAGTGTTGGAAAATCAGCCTAATCACCTAAATTATATAATATTGATGTTCTGTCTATGAAAATATTATTTTTAAACTGTTCCAAATAAACACAGGGCCCCTTTAAATCTATGGAGGCTTTCTCATTGATAATATATCTATTTCCTTTGACCAATCTGTTTCTGTAATACCTTTGGAAAAATTACCTCCTATATGACATGCATTGATGTCGAGGACTTGTGAAGATGGGATTAGACTGTTCATTCTTCTTTGCCAGCCTGGACAATCCCTGGAGAGAATTTCCATGAATTGAATTCTTGTGTGATTAGAAACATAACTACATTAAAGAAGTCATAAACAATGGAGGTAATAACTGTTATATATTACTTCATATACAAATAAGCTGTTCACACATCTTCAGTGTATTTTATCAGAATAAGAATGCTTCAGCAATCAATTTTCTACTAGCATGGGAAATGAAATTTGAAATGAAGTAAAATTCTTCCTCCATATCCAATACTAAAGCAATTAAGGCGCTAAAGCACAACGACCTATTCTGCAGGACAGTAGAATTAGCTTCTTTCTATATATTTGTAATAGAAAGGAACTATTAGATCAGGAATTCAGTATTGGCTGCATTTTCTTATTATCCAACAGCACTATTACTTTACATTTTTATATTAGCTTATTTCTACTCATAACAGTAGATGATGATGAGTGGAATTTCTGAATATCACTCCATGTATTAGATTGATCAATATATCCATCCATCCATCCATCCATCCATCCATCCAGTAAATCACTAAAATGAATCTAAAAAATCTACAAAAATAGCCTAAAATAATTATTTTACTACAATAATAACTTACAATGCTATTTAAAATAGCACATGTATGTACTCCTTAATGAATTATTGTATTTTCTTTTCAGTTTCTTTTTACATGAGTAAAAGTGATTTAATTTGTATAATTATTGTGATGGACAAACTGTAAAAAGCAAATTCATCACAGAATCTGTCTTAGGAAAATTCCATATAAGTGGGCAATACTAATAGAATAGAATGGCATTTGGGAATAAAATTGTCCTTGTGTCTATTTGTTCTGGTGTGCAGTACTCTATAGCATTGTTTTGAGGGTAGGAATCAAAATAGATTATGTCCAGTATGTGAGGGGTCTGTAAATATTTTCACAGCCCTCTTTTTGACTCATGCAGTATAGGTCCTTGGTGGAACACAGGTTGGTAGTAATTGTTTTTTCTGCAGTCCTAATTACTCTCTGAGGTCTGTGTTTGTCTTGTTGGGTTGCAGAACCAAACCAGACAGTTATAGAGGTGCAGATGACAGACTCAGTCATTCCTCTGTAGAACTGTATCAGCAGCTCCTTGGGCACCTCCTTGCTTTCTGAGTTGGTGCAGAAAGAATATACTCTGTTGTGCTTTTTGATGTTAGATGTCCATTTTAGGTCTTGTGATATGATAGAACCTAGAAACTTGATACTGTGTTGTCTAGTATTATAAGAGGTGGTAGTATGAAGGGTTTGTCCTAAAGTCTACCACCATTTCTATGGTTTTGAATGTGTTCAGTTCCAGATTATTGTGGTGATAAGGGTGATAGTTTATTAATTCAAATTTAAAGGCAAGTGAGTATACAAATTCATTTGTTCTTTTTGAACCAGTTACTATCCATCTATGATATCCTATTTGCTATTGTATAAGAAACTGTTTTTTTCTTCCAATGTAACTTGACTTGGAATTTACACATGAGGAGTAGTGATCTTTTCTACAGTTAGTCTCTAGTCACACCTTAGCTGTTATTATTGAGCTATTCTAGGTACCAATGACACAGAAAGACTGATGTCTGTCTGTCCGTCCATCCATCCATCCATCCATCCATCCATCCCTCCATCCATCCATCCATCCATAAAGTTTGTCAGTCTTCTGCATCTTTAGTTGGGTCATGAACTTGGATAACCATTCTATTAAATGGCTGTACAGACAATACTGTTCTTGGTCTGGTTAATTTTATTTGGCCACTGACTGCATTGCACTCAAGTGCTTTAATCAGAATAGAACTGGAAGGGACCTTGGAGATCTTCTAGTCCAACTCCTTGCTCAAGCAGGGAACCCAATACCATTTCAGATAGATGGCTGTCCAGTCTTGTCTTAAAAACCTCCAGTGATGAAGCACCTACAACTCCTGAAGGCAAACTGTTCCACTGATTAATTGTTTTCATTGTTAGGAAGTTTCTCCTTAGTTCTAGATAGGTTCTCTCATTGATTAGTTTCCATCCATTGTTTCTTGTTTTGCCTTCTGATGCAGCCCCTCAAATTCTCTCTCTCTCTCTCTCCCCCTCTCCCCCTCATCTATATCGATCAGAATAAAGCTAGAAAGGACCTTGGAGGTCTTCTAGTCCAACTCCCTGATCAAGCGAGAGATCCTATACCAGAGGTGATATTTAGCAGGTTCTGACCAATTCTGGAGAACCGGTGGCAGAAATTTTGAGTAGTTTGGGGAACCAGCAATTATCACTTCTATCTGGAGATTTTACAGTATCCTTCCCCTGTCATGCCCACCAAGCCACATGCACAGAACTGGTAACAATTTTTTTTTAATCCCACCACTGTCTTATACCATTTCAGATATGTGGCTGTCTAGTCTTTTTAAAAAACCTCCAGTGATGAAGCACTTACAACCTTTGAAGGCAAGCTAATTCCACTTGTTAATTTTCTTCACTGTTAAGAAATTTCTCCTTAATTTCAGGTTGGTTCTCTCCTAGATTAGTTTTCATCGATTGTTTCTTATCTTTACTATATTGTCTTTACTACATTCTTCCTGCCTTTGAAAACAACATCACCCCCTCTTTGTTTTTCATGTCCTGAATATTCTAGTTCATTTCAGTTTACTGATATGTCTATGTGTAGTTGATTCTTTTCATCTTTTCTGTAGTGAATGTTCCCCTGTTCATGTTTCTTACATTCTATACTTCCTTTGCAATTGTACATTTGCAGTGTAGTTTTTTTCTTTTCCTGCTCTGCAACATCAATAAAAAGACATTCAAAGGCTTTAATTTAATTCCACCATAAGTACCACTAGTACCCTGAAATTATCAATTCTTCTTCAGCAAGATATTGAATGACTTCTGATCTGAAGGGCCATCATCTGTTCCTTTATCAACAATCACTTTATGTTGTCTATCCATGTGGCTTTCTTGGTAAAGTAAAGAAGTAGTTTATCATTACTTTTTTCTGCACTGTGTGACATATCTTTGTTATTATCACTAAACGGTCATCTGTCTCCAGCATTACCTAATAACCGAATCCTAAACATATATCATTACTGCCTTATATAAATACCTGCTCAATTTCTGGGAAACTGGTGACCCTGCTGAAAATATATAATTTTGCTGTCCTCCCATACCAAATTAGACAGCACAGCAGGACTTGAGAGGAAAATTATTGCTATAAGGAATCAGCTAATGTATATAAATATTGCTTTATATCCAGTTTTGTCCTATTGATGGGGAAAATCATGCAATTATGGAATTCTTCCAGAAACAGCAGAGGTTTCCACTAGAAGAAAGGGCATTATTCCATTTTATCATGCTATCCACAAATAGTATGATTTGGTAATGATGTAAAATTCTATCTGTATCATTAATCTTTTCTTGGTCAAAGAAATGAATTGCAATTAATGCATCTCATTACATATCATGCTTTCTTAAAATTGTATATATTTTTGCTTTATCTTTTAAGTGTATAAAAATTATACAACATAAAAATTGGAATTGTCAAAGCTTGATATTCCAACATAATTGTTTGATGTAAAAGTAATATACTTGTTATTTTTTCCTATGCCTTATGAACATCATATGTGTGTGATATCACATATATAAATTGTGAGGTATATTGTGGGATGTGTGAATGTACATATTCAGGCTAAGTAGTTAATGGAAGAAGATAATCAGGCATATGACTGGTTATAACTACAGAGGATAAAAGTACTTCTGTATCATCATAAGGATTATTGGCAGCCATAGTCAGGCTCAGTAATTTGTACTGACATTGTTTTAAAAGCATTTTTCTTTAATATGAAATCATTCTTACACTTTTGTATTTTTTGTATTTTGTGAAGAAAAAAAATATAAGTTTTCTTTATGGTGGTAAAAATAACAATGAGTAGAAACAAGGCTTGAACTGAATTCTTAAGAAGGGTAATACTTTTATAATTTTCTTTTAATTTTAAGTGAAACTGCAGTGTGTTTTAAAGTATTTAAAGAATATACAATAACTTCAAACTTTATTCTAATTGATCACTGTGTAATTTTATGAGAAAGCTAGAAAGGAATTTGTTTTACTACACTGAAATAACTTCTTTCATTTTTAAGTATTATTTATTTTATTAATTTATCAAATTTATATGCCACTCATCTTGTGGTACATTCAAGTTGTCTTGAATGTAGAATAAAATACCATCCTATCCTTTCCTATTACTGTATATTTAAGAAAATTTGTAATGTCCTGTGTGTTCAATACAATATATGTTTATTTGTTTAGAATGCAATCAAGAGCAATAAAAGCAAAGACTGCATATTGGAAATGTGAATGAACTATGACATTATCTATGGCAAAAATATACCCAAACTTTCCCCCAAAAGTTATGTTATTATCACTGTTTTTTTTAATGATCTTTCTTTTAATACCTTCCTTATATTGTCCTAGGAAATTCTGAGTAATTGTAAGTAATATTTTAACATACAGGCTGATATCATTTTATCAATCAATACTGGTTGAGCTACAAACATAATCCTACCCTTCATTTATCATTTATTTTTATTTATTGTAATTTGTCAAACAGAAACAAAAACAGGAATAATATAAAAATACAATAACAGGGATGATAGGTACGTTAGCGCACTTAGGCGTGCCCCCTCTATGGACCTCTTAAGTATGAAGTGAGGTCCACAGAAGTCAATTTGTGACTAAATCTGAAAATTTGTAGCTGAGACAACTGAATCAGGCAGCGCATTACATATTTTGACAACTCTATTACAAAAATCATATTTTTTACAGTCAAGTTTAGAATGATTTACAATGAATTTAAAGCCATTGTTCACACACGTATAATTGCAATTAAAACAGAAAAAATCATTTACAGGTAAAACACTACATACAATTTTGTATGCAATACACAAGTCTTTGGACAGATCTGTAATTGATCAGTATTGTGCATTGCTCTGAGTATTATCTCCTTCCCTTTCATCATTCATTTAGTCCTTGAAGTGTTTTAATTATGATTTCAGATTTGAGTGCATGTAACTTTTGTTCTTTCTAGAAACTAGTTTTCTTAATGGATTGTCAAGTTTTGTTTTCTACTTTTTCTAATGTTATCATGTAGCATATTGACTAGAAGATAATGTGCTGTTAAAAACAGTGAACAACAGCACACAAGATTCTCAGAAGCTGGAATTGTGGATTTTCATGTAACTGCTGAATATATTATTACAGAACTTGTTACAGGATCTCAGACTGACTGGGCTAGATTGAAGGAATGCTTTTTCCTTCTTCAATAACTTCCCTAAAATTAATTCTGGGAGCTTGGGGAAGGACAAAGGGGATTCCAGGAACTTCATCAACTTTTCAGTTGGATTGGGAAGTTAAAAAAACAAAAACAAATTAGTATGAATTTTGAGCAAGAAAGGAGAATTTGTACTTACACTGTTCTTGATTTGCCCACATTGGTAATGTTGGAATAATAATGCTGCTTCAGCAGAATGAGAATAGCTGAATCACATTTGGAAAAACAAAAACCATTTATTAAAGCCACATGTGTTTACAAGAAACATAACATTATGAATTATCAAGAACACAAGTATTGCTTTATGTTTTTCTTACACCTAAATTTATTGAAAAAAGAAAACCAATCAGGATCCCCTAGAATAACAAAAGCCTCAGTCCCCAAAATTTTTATTTTAAGAAAATAGTCCAATTTTCCTAAATAAGAAATTTCTGCATAGTCAAAGCAGACTCTTTTTAAAATCTGGACTCAATGTTTCTTTGGACAATGAAGGTTTTCTGTGTGACCACCCTTATACTGTAAGTCCTGAACGTCCTTGTACATTTTCTCTCAACTCATTTTTGTAAAAATAGATTTTCAAAGTGTTATTAGAATATATTTATTATTAATAATAACATTATTTAACATAAACTAATAATATAAAATCACTCAAATAAATAGATTTGTACTAGTTTTCCTTTATTTCTTTGTTGGCAAAACATAAATTTAATACAAAAATGTTGTGAAAGCGACTGCCTGTGAAGGTTCCTGGATTGGAGGTGAAAGGTGAAAGCAGAATCCGTCTCATAATTGGGTAGACCACGTTGCCCTGATAGACCAGTCTCATCAGAAAAAACACTCATTCAGATAAGCATAGATTAACTCTAGACAAATAATCAAGGAGAAAACAATACTGTAATCAAGGGACTATCAAGGAGAATATCATACCCCTACCAAAACTAGCAGGGCAAACTACTGTATATAAACATGGAGCAAACCCCTCATGCATTCATAGTGATGAAGTTACCTAATTGGATAATGAAATATCTCACACACACACAAAACGTATAACTGTAGGCCATCTCTATGATTGTCTTCAAAATACAAAACACCTATTGCTTGCCCCCTTCTTTTCTGGCATTTAAGATTATGTTTAACATTTTTTTTTTACATTGGCTTTCCATGTCTACATCATTTCACTGAAATATTACATCATTTTACTGTAATCCATTTTACTGCATTTGTTGAACACATACAACATGCAGTTGGGATGTCTTTTACATTGTTTTTGCTCAGTTCATTGCTTTAGCTCATTGTCCAGAAACCTGGGAATGGGCAATACTGTATAAAATATAATAAATAACATTAATTGTGTACATATGTAAGGGAGAATGACACAGTAGCTGGGTGCATCTAGTCCACATTGGCTGAAATAGCTAAATAATACCTACTAGAAAATTCCAGAATTGGAAATTGTGTCAGAGAAAATAAGAAAAAAAAATACCGGAAGACTTCAGCAGCAAACAATTTTGGTATTGACCCTCATCTGTATTAAGCATGTCCATATAGTCAACAAGTTAATCTGATGCAGCATTTACTCCAGTGGTGCTTTGAAGTAACTTCAAAGTCCTACATTGGAAGAATGTTGTTCTTTTATAATGAAAGTCATTGGGCTTTAGCAAAACAGAATGAAACTGACATGTTAAAAAGTCTGCTAAATACCACTTTATTGGTGTTATCTAGGACTGTATTTTAGATTTACATTAAGACAACAAACAGCAAAATTTGCTTTCTTTGGTTCATGGATTTACAATGCCACATCCAATTCAACTCTGGGCGATGTATAATAGAAACAAACAGCAAAGAAAGAAAAATAACTATACAATATTAAAAATAACAAACTAGGATATAAAATATAAAATAGTGACCAAACAGGATCATTATCTAGGTTGTGTATTGATTGAATTAAAATGATTTAGAGTTTCTATCTTGAGTATATTTTTTTTTAAAAGACAGGCCTGGCTTTTTTCTTTTTTCTTTTTTTGCTCAATCTTGGGTATTGCTGGCTCTTTGAGAAAAAAGTGGGTAGCCTCAGTTTTAGCTCTTAGAGCAGTGTTTCAATCTTGACAACTTTAAGAGTTGTGGACTTCACCTGCCAGAATTCCCCAACCAGCATTGTTGGCTGAGGAATGCAGGGAATTAAGTTGACACTTCTTTAAGTTACCAAAGTTGAGAAATGCTTCTCTTAGAGGGATAAGCATAGTAGGAATGATGCATTGATTTAAAAATAGAAAACTAGAAAACAAAAATGAGGCTCTGCTTCTCCCATATATCATCAGGAGAAAATAAAATAAAAGGAAACATCAGGTAATGAATTATGCTTGATTTGTTTCATAAACCTTTGAAATAGGATAAATGAGTTCAGTATAATTGTGCTTCAGTCAATCACTGTATATTAAAGGCTAATTGTTAAATCAACAGTAAACTAAATCAGAACAGTTGCTATAAGTGAAGAACAGTGCTATGTTTAATAAAAGTAATGATTGGAATTTATTTTAATTTTTTTTAGTGGGGAAACAAATCTGCCTGTGACAGCCTGTGGAAAGTGTTTATTTTCCTTCACAGAGTGAGGAATAAAATCTAGGAGGAGGTTTTAAAACAACTCACATTCAATAAATGGTTGTCATGCTATTTTATGGATGATTATAAAGAAAAGGTAAAATAATCATCATTCTGGAGCTTAAAAGCTGTTCTAGAAAGCAATTGAAATGTGATTGCTGAAATGCCAAAAATGACAAATCATGTAAAAACTGCAAAAGGCTGTGAATTTGTAACATCTTTATGGAATCTTGGGTATTGTTTATATATTAATATAATTACAATTTAATAAACTTCAAATATATAAAGTAAAATTTGCAAATAAACATAGCTAAAATTTGCATTTTATTCTAAGAATATATATATTCATAGAATAAAATGCAAATTTTAGTTTTGAAATAAACATTTCATAATCAATATTTTCCAATGAAGTACCAAAGAAACTAAAAGACAGTACAAGAGAGCACTGATAAAATGATCTGTTAAGATAAAACCAAATGCTTGGCAAAATGACAGCACAATTTTAAGGTAACAAAAGGACATATTAATTGCTAGAAGAAGAAAAAAGTCATACATGTATTATTATGGTTCCTTGCAGATATTTAGATTGGATTTGGAATTTTTATCCAACTATAGAGTTCTTCCCAAATACCTTGAATAGCAAATGTTCTTTGTTTGATGGTTTTAAAGATATTGTTGCAGGATGTAAGCTGATCCAAGTAAAGCTGCCTTTTGCAATTGACTGATGGTGATTTTGTCAATATTGATGGTATTCAACTGGTACACCAGATTTTTTAGGATTGCAGCCAAGACATCTATTACTGTTGGGACTATGTTTGCTTTCTTTTCTCACAGTTGTTCTATTTCTACTTTGTTTCTTGTGATTTTCTATAGTTCTTTTTCTTCTCTTCTGAAGTCTTCAGGTAGCGCACAATCATGTTGACCGTCTCTGTCCATTATCCCCAATTATTAGTTCCTATTTCTTGTACAGGTTAAACTTGAAAAATTAGGATATCGTGCAAAAGTTCATTTATTTCAGTAATGCAACTTAAAAGGTGAACCTAATATATCAGATAGACTCATTACATGCAAAGCAAGATAGTTCAAGCCATGATGTGTCATAATTGAGATGATTATGGCTTGCAGCTGATGAAAACCCCAAATCCACAATCTCAGAAAATTAGAATATTGTGAAAAGGTTCAATATTCTAGGCTCAAAGTGTCTCACTCTAATCAGCTAATTAACACCTGCAAAGGGTTCCTGAGCCTTTAAATGGTTTCTCAGTCTGGTTCAGTAGGAAGCACAATCATGGGAAAGACTGCTGATCTGACAGTTGTGCAGAAAACCATCATTGACACCCTCCATAAGGAGAGAAAGCCTCAAAAAGTAATTGCAAAAGAAGTTGGATGTTCCCAAAGTACTGAATCAAAGCACATTAATAGAAAGTTATGTGGAAGGGAAAAGTGTGGAAGAAAAAGGTGCACAAGCAGCAGGGATGACCGCAGCCTGGAGAGGAAAAGGCCATTCAAAAGTGTTGGGAATTTTCACAAGGAGTGGACTGAGGCTGGAGTCAGTGCATCAAGAGCCATCACACAAGACGGATCCTGGACATGGGCTTCAAATGTCATATTCCTCTTGTCAAGCTGCTCCTGAATAACAAACAACGTCAGAAGCGTTTTACCTTGGCTAAAGAAAAACAGAACTGGTCTGTTGCTCAGTGGTCCAAAGTTCTCTTTTCTGATGAGAGCAACTTTTGCATCTCATTTGGAAACCAAGGACCTAGAGTCTGGAGGAAGAACGGAGGGGCACACACTGCAAGATGCTTGAAGTCCAGTGTGAAGTTTCCGCAGTCTGTGTTGATTTGGGGAGCCATGTCATCTGCTGGTGTTGGTCCACTGTACTTCATTAAGTCCAGGGTCAATGCAGCCCTCTATCAGGGGATTTTGAAGCACTTCATGCTACCTTCCACAGACGAGCTTTATGGGGATGCTGAATTCATTTTCCAGCAGGACTTGGCACCTGCCCACACTGCCAAAAGCACCAAAATCTGGTTCAATGACTGTGGGATTACTGTGCTTGATTGTCCAGCAAACTCGACTGACCTGAACCCCATAGAGAATCTATGGGGCGTTGCCAAGAGAAAGATGAGAGACATGAGACCGAACAATGCAGAAGAGCTGAAGGCTGCTATTGAAGCATCCTAGTCTTCCATAACACCTCAGCAGTACCACAGACTGATAGCTTCCATGCTATGCCACATTGAGGCAGTAATTGCTGCAAAAGGGGCCCAAACCAAGTACTGAGTACATATGCATGCTTATACTTTTCATAGGTCTGACATTGTTCTATGTACAATCCTTGTTTTATTGATTGCATGTACTAGTCTAATTTTCTGAGATTGTGGATTTGGAGTTTTCATGAGCTGTAAGCCATAATCATCTCAATTATGACACATCATGACTTGAACTATCTTGTTTTGAATGAAATGAGACTATCTCAGATACAGATACAGATAATCAGAGTTGGAAGGTACCTTGTAGGTCATCTAGTCCAACTCCCCCATCCAAGCGGGAGACCCTACACCATTTCTGACAAATGGCAGTCCAATCTCTTCTTGAAAGTCTTGACTGATGGTACTCCCACAACTTCTGAGAGCAAGCTGTTCCATTGGTTGATTGTTCTCACTGTCAGAAAATTTCTCCTTGTTTCTAGGTTAAATCTCTCCTTGTTCAGTTTCCATCCATTATTTCTTGTCTGGCCTATAGGAGCTTTAGAAAATAGCTTGACCCCTTCCTCCCTGTGGCAGCCCCTCAAATATTGGAAGACTGCTATCATGTGTCCCCTGGTCCTTCTCTTTACTAGACTAGCCAAGCCCAGTTCCTGAAGCTGTTCATTGTATGTTTTAGCCTCTAGTCCCCTAATCATCCTGGTTGCTCTTCTCTGTACTTTTTCTAGAGCCTCAACAACTTTTTTTTATAATGTGGTGACCAAAACTGGATGCAGTACTCTAGATGTGGTCCTACACCTATATATGGTCTCATATATTAGTTTCAACTTTTAAGTTGCATTACTGAAATAAATGAACTTTTGCACAATATTCTAATTTTTTGAGTTTCACCTGTATTTAAACTTATGTTTATTCTTGTTTCTGTTATATTGTAAGCTTTTGACTAAATAAATAAATAAATAAATAAATAATAAATAGGTACTGCATGCTTACTATCAAGTCTTTTTTGTCTTTCTTATCAATAATTGTTAAGTCTGGAGTGTTATATTTTATGTATTGGCTATGTAATACTTTGCCTTGCCATGTCCCTTTTCTGTTCATTTGTAGGTTACTTTGGTCTCTCTTGTGCTTAATACACCTCATGGTGTGTTAGTTTCAGTTCATTATCTTCACTGTCTTTCAGCTATTCTTCCAATTCCCCCTTTTTTTCTTCAGTTGTCTAGTTTACTTGCAACTTTCTTCATGTATCTATTTTCCTTGGTAAGTAGAATCTGTCAACATTGATTCATGAATAAAGGGTATGATTGTCATTATTTTTCTGGTTTTGCTACCCAGGGCTTTTATTTCTGATTTAGTGCAGTCCATAATTCCACTTGTGTGTTTAATGACTGGAATTGCCCAGATGTGAATCAGTTTTATATAATTTCTGCCAGTGAATTAGGATTTTAAGATCTTCTTCATTCTTATGATGTACTCACTTCTAACATTCTTTAGATTTTAGTGTACTTGATCATGTCAGCTTGAAGAATGCCCAAGCTCTAGTATTATGGTCATACAGCATCTTGATTTTTTTAGTTTTCGCTATTTTTCCTATTGATACTAAGGCACATTTGTCCAGTCCAAATTCCATTGCAATATCTTGGGTTTATAGACAGAGAATGTTGAATAGCAATTTTATTTCACAGAGTGTTTTTCCATATAGATTGTATAGCCTGACATAAGTTTTTTGCTCTTTGATGGCCATGACCTAAGTCATTCAGTATTGTTGACAGAGGAATCAATGCAATAACAAATAGTTATGGGGAGAGTGTGATATTAAGCTCTCTCAGTCTATCATTGACCAGCAACTGTGTCTTCTATTGTGCCATTGATCTTTGCACAAAGCTTGTTTCTACTATTCTTGTTATTTCTAGGCAATTCATTATCCAATCATGTGGCTGGAAGTCAGATGCTTTCCTTAATCAGTCCAAATTACATTCAAATTGATCTTTCTTTTCTTAATTTTCCAAAATCACCTTCTCAGTTAGGAGGTGATCTTTTATTTCTTTGCTGTCTGGATGGTTTTCTTTTTGCTCAGGTGGAAGGGGGCTTGTTTTCAACTAGATGCTGTTGGACTGCATCCACTCATCAATTAGCTACTTGGAAGCAGGGGTGGGATTCAAATTTTTAACAACTGATGCTGTGGGCATGGCTTAGGTGGTGGACGTGGCTTGGTGGTCATGTGACTGGGTGGACATGGCTTGGTGGTCATGTTATTGGCTGGGTGTGGCCAATTCAATATCACTCACGTCAAGGCACGCATCTCCTCTCCTGGCCTCTCATGACTGTGGGAATGCTGCAACAGTCATAAGTGAAAAATGGTCATAAGTCACTTTTTTTCAGTGCCATTGTAACTTTGAATGGTCACTCCACACAAGCAAAGTACCAGCAAAGGAGGGGAAAAAACTCCAGAGACATTCTTGAGACAGGAAGTCTAGTGCTGCCAAGAATGTAATAAGGGTTGATGGAGAGCCAGTTTCTATAAGCAACACCAGAATGTTTCCTTCCTGCCTTCCTAACAGGATTAGGGCAGTAATTTCTTCTAACAACCAGTTCTCCGAACTGCTTAGAATGTTAACAACTGGTTCTAGTGAATAGGTACAAACTGGTAGAATCCCACCCCTGCTTGGAAGTTGTTTGTAAGCAGGTAATTGGCTTGCATTTGCCTTTTGCCTCTAAAGTTCCCTATTGTTAGATCTTTCATTATCAGGTAGGTTTTGCCAGATGTTTACCAATCTTTAATTTCACCTCCTTTGCAATATGTTGTTAAATTGCTTTTCAATGAGAGGGTGTAGACCAGTCATATTTCAACTAAAAGTGATGTCGTTTATATTTACCTGATTCCTGATCAGTGCTTGATATTCCTTGTTCTTTTCTTCACCATTTCTGCTATTATTACCAGTTCTTTCATTTCACTTTCTTTTTTTATTCTTATCCACCTCCCTTACACCTCCCTTGCATTCTATTTGCATTTCTTTGCAGTACTTCCAATTCTTTTTCTCTGAATACTTCGTTCATATTATAAATCAGCATTTGATTAGGTAGCCTCTTTTTTGTCACTCCTTATTCTGGATGGTTATTTCCAATGAGAAGAACAGGTTGGATGGTTATTTCCAGAACTGGTGCATTCTTTTTTGAATATTCTCTTCTTGTTGGGATTGATTTGTAATAACAGATCATTATTTTTTGTTTTTAATCTTTGTACATATGTCATGGGTAAAACACTTTTCTTCCAGTAGTGCTACAACTTTTAGCTCTGGTTGCTCAGCCAACAGTCATGAGTCCAGTAGCTCAGTTGTCATCAAATATCCAGACACTTCAATACCTGATATGGTTCTTATTAATCCCATATGGATTTCTGTAAATTACATCTCATCATACTTTTCTAGCTTCTCTGATGAGACCTGTTCAATATGGTTGAACCTCTGGCATAGTACTGGAGAGTACTGGAAATAAATATATTGCATTATTTTAAAATAAAATTAAAAATGAACTTTTAATTGAAACACCTGGTTTATTCTCTAAACTAGTTAATGTTTCACAGTAAGTAAAAGAAAAACCACTATTTTATGAGCCATATGTTGATGGCTGCAAGGACAAATGTGGTTTGGCATTGGGAAAGAGACACTTTGCATGCATTATCAGATTTGAAAACCAAATATGAGAAATATTTAGCAATGTAAAAATAAATAGTATAAATTTGGAACAGAAGTTTCATGAAATTTTAGCAAGAATAGCTCCCCTATATATCAACATCACACAACAAGGTAAAATCAGACACTTAAGAGTACAGTTTTTAAGAGGGAAATAATTGATATAAAGTCAGTAATTAGAAACAGTTCCAATGTTTACAAATATGTTAATGCAATCATCACTTGGATACAGTGGAAGGGAATTTAAAACAATGTAGTTTCCCAACATTGTTTTTACTATTGCTTTTTTCCTTTATTTATTAAATTTGTTTATTATAATTTCCGTTCCCTCAAAATATGCCAAATAGCGGTATTATCAGTATTATGAGGTTTACATTTTTCTTTAAGATGGCATAAGCTTAATTCTATACATTTATTTATTTATTTAATTTTGAATTGAATTAAAATTATAATCTGTAAGCATTAAGAACATTTGCAGAATGTAACAGTATAATATAATTATTTGTGCAGAAAAATAATAATACAAAGATATCTGGCTTGACAAGAGTACTTGTGCAAAAGATCTTGATAGAGTAACTGCAAACTGAATAAGACTCAGCAGATTATTGTTGCAGGAAAGAAAAAAAAGCCTGCATCTACTGAAATGTTACTTCCATATTCTGAGAAGAAATGATTCTATACTACTGTTTTGATGAAACAATACCTCAAATAGTTGTCCAGTTCTGAGCATCAAAGTTCAACAAATTACAGAAAAATTAGAACAGATTTAGAGAAGAGCAATGAAAAAAAATCAGGGACTAAGTCTGTATAAAGAAAGTTGGTATATTTAATTGAGACTTGAAGAAAGATAATCGAGGAACAAATATAAACCTTCTTTTTGAATACCTAAAAGGAGGTCAGGATTTATTCTTGCTTATTCCAGGGGGCTGGACTCTGAATAATGGCCTTAAGTTACAGAAAGGCAGATTCCAAATGAATTATCCTAATGGTAGAAGCAGTTTGACAGTGGAATCAATTTTCCTGTGAAATTGGGGCTCCGCCTACTTTGATGCAGTTCATTAAAGGCTAGTTTGTCATTTGTCTGGAATATTTTGACAAGGGATTCCTATACTGAGTAGAGAATTGAAATCAATAGCTTATATGGCCCCTTACTTTTCTATGATTTTATAATTGTATGATTATATTATATATTATATTATAGAATGGAAAGGCACAGTTTCTCATATTTTTGATCTAATACAAATTCATTAGATGAGTTTTATAAAGCTAGTTTTGTCTCTGTCTCTACTGAAATATAACAATAATAATGCTAATAGATTTGGGACCTAAAATGGTATATAAATATTACTATACTTATAAGATATCAGTGAAATGATGGTGATAGAAACTGGCTCAAGTATATATTTTTTACTGTAACAGGAGCAACATTCTTACCAAAATACAATTTTCCTCAATTCCTGAGTAAACATGCCATACAACTTCTCTCCTAAGTACAGAGTAGTAGCTATAAGATGTTTTCAGAACTATTTAGATTGCTATAACCATACAATAGCAGAATATATATATACTTCAGAGGTCAACTCATTTTAAGTGTTTTCAAAGCTTACTTTCTTGCAGATGTTTGGTTACCAGGCTTAGTAATATCACTAGTACACAGGAGAATGTATTTTGCTGATTGTTTTTATATAACTACTTTGCCTTGCTAGGTTTTTTATGCCTTGATAGTTTCTTGATAAAACTAATGTTTCTTCCCTATTTTTCTTTGATAGTATGAGATTTTAATATTTTATATTCATTTGGCTTTTATTGTTGGTATTTGAATCCTGGGTTGTACCTAGTTGTGTTATTCTGCTAGAAATGTCCTTTGCACCCAAGCATTTATGCAGGGCCAATGAGATGAGGCTAGTACCAATGTTTCTGTAGTATAGGCATTGGAAAAGCACATGTCGTGCTTTTTCAGTGTGTCTAGAATCACAGAGAAATTGCCTCTTTCAAGTAAAGAATATTGGCTTTCAAAGACAGCTGAGGGGAAGGCATGGCAACATTTTGTTAAGAATCTGAAAAATTTACAGCAGACTCAAAATATTCAAGAAGCATAAAAGCATTCTAAATAAATAAATACATTTTATTATTAAATCTTTTACAACAATTTAAGAATCATAACCATAAAATACAAACAATCCATATGCTTTATTAACTGTTTAAAGTTATAATTACATATATACATCAATATATCAGAATCCTATTTCAGGTGTTGATGATGGTGGCTATTTTACCCATTTTAATGGTATAACCATTGCAAATTATTTACATTATCCTTGTGATCTGACCTCAATATATGTAGTAAAAAAACCCTCATATTTTATTTATCTCCTAATTTAAAGATATGCTTTTTCGTTGGTGATTTAATCTCTCTTATTTATGGACTTACTTCCTGAAATTGTTATATTTTTTAAAAAAAAAATCTTCAGAGTAAAAAAATTAAGGAAGAACATCCAAATAAAATACTGAATGTAGTCTACATTCAGTAAAAAACTAAATCCTACTTTATATAATAGGACCATCCCATGTATTCCAATTTGACTTTGGAACATCTCCCATCCTTGCAGAAGAAATATGAAAATACTCAAACTTATTAAGAATCCAGTCCACTGGTGAACTAACAACTTCTATACTTCCCTGCTGGTTTCACATACTACTCTGCTAAATTATACAATGTTGTGAGGTACTGGTCAGCAGTGCTAAAAAATTGTTGAATGATGACTTCTGCCATAAATTAGATTTATTGAGCATCTAGTTCATCAAACTAGATGCATTTGATAGGTCTGTGATTGGATAGTCATAGTTTTCCACATTCTAAACTTTGATGGCCATTATACCCATCTAATTCTCTACCCCTTGTTTTGGATTCTTATAAACTTGTATAAATACTTTCTATTTTAATATCTTCTAGTTTTCTCATTATTTTTGTTTCTGATGTATTGTTTATGCTTTCCCTCTCCCTTCTTATGATGGTCTAGGATAAAGATTTGATATTTTGATAATCACTGATAAAGAAAATATATATATACTTCTAAAAGTGGCAGCCACTGATATTATTTAACCCTTGCCTCAGTTATTTCTAATACTGTTTTCATCTTGATTTTTCCATGTTACATTGTTCTAATTCCATTGAAACTTCTTTGACTATAAGAAAGGTCATGGGAATCACAAAGTAATAAGTTTGAAATTCTCTGGATAATACTGATATATTACTCCTTAAAGAGGACTTTCTACTCAGTGGAATGTAGTCCGTACATTTCCTTCTGTACATTCTTTATATCCAGTCTTCAATGGTAAATCATGCTCTATTAGATCACAGGAGTGTATACTATACCTTGCTTCATGGGACAATAGAAAAGCACTGGCCCAGAAAGTTTGGGGAGAAATCTATGAACTTTTTGTGAGTGTTTAAATACAGGAAACCTCAATTTTATGGATAGAATTGAGTAAAAGACTACTTGAGCATTTCCAAGCCAGCTAATGATTTGAACTATGTTTTGCAGATGTAGTGATACTCTGAGAATCAAAATTAATAAATGAAGAGGAGCTATATAAGAGACTGTACTTCCATCTTTTTAGCCCATTTCACCACTCATTCCCAAATAATATATGTATGTTTAAACTGCAGGTCGCTTTGTGATCTGGCCATGGCTGATTGGTCAAGTACAGAAAGTAGTTTGGCACCAGGCTGATTAATAATGCATTGAGTCAATAACTATGTAACTCTTAACACTGAGGTATTTGCTGTGTACTAACATAGTTTTGTGTTTAATGATCCAAAATTGTATAAAAGTCCTATTTAAAATAGGCAAAGTGTAGCAAATGTCAATGGGTTTCACTAGTTTAGATTCCACTTCTTTCTTGACTACAAAGTATTGCATTATTCAGACTAATTCAGTTGTTTTTTGTATCCCTATGTTCATTGCTTGAGAAATAAAATATAATGTAAGAGATATTGTTGAGAAATCCAACTTTATAGTTTGTAAATCCATATTCTAGAATTTCTTTTTAATACTTAACAGTGATCATTCACAGAACCCATGGAGTTTTATCAGGACTCTTAATTTTGTTATGTTTCTGGATTTCTAGCATAGTTCTAAGCAGTGCTTCTTGAACACAATCCTGCAATTTTGATGAAGGATACCATTAATTATATCTGTCAGATAACAAGTTAAATCCAAGAGTTATTGCTGGGTATAATTATTAGCTGTCACTCATTTTACTAGTGCATTTAATTCCCTCTTTTGGGGCCATTATTTTTCCTTGTCAGAGTCCACTTCTTTCTGATATTTTCTGAAATTCTATTTTTAAAAAGAATTTTGAATCCACTTCTCTATTTTGTGAGTAATTAATTCTATATATTTAATTCATAAGCATCTGAATAAAATACGCATTGTAAAACATTTCTTCTAATTCAGACTTCTTTAGATTGGAAATGAATGCAGATTATATCATTATGAAACATAACAATGGAGTTGGTGTGTTAGAACAAAAGTTCAGCCTTCTGCTTCCAGCCACACAACTATCTCATACATTGAGTTCATAGCCTGGATACTGTGTGGAAGTCACGTAAAATTCTGTTCTTTGAAAGCTTAAGGGAATGTGGACTATATATACCATTCCGACAGTGATCCGTTTTCTGAAATAATAGTAAGTAAGTCACAGAAATGTAGCACTTTTGTGAAGTTCTGATCTTTCTGGAGTAAACTTGTATATTATAAAATTACATGAAACTATTTCAGTACTGGAGATACAAAGGGATTTGGAGCTCCAAAAATTCTTAATGTCAGGTGCAAGTGACTGGAAAGTTCAAAGCACTAAGTTTATTACTTGCTACTTGTACACAAGAATCCAATCGAGTAATAGTCAAGGCAAATTGGCACTAGATAAAAATCAATGGAATTCATGAGGGGCTGGACTCTTGTGGCTTTGTAAGGATTCCAGAGTGATAATGTGTTCGACCCCCACCCACCCCCCGTTGGATTCTGCCTGGTCTTTCCTACATTAAAAATGGTAATAATTGGGTTTTAAGAATATAATCTTGAAGTGTATTTTTCATCTTTAATAGGGTATTTTTTTAATAAAATAGGTTCCATAGTTTTAATGGGATGCTTTTTCAAGCATACTTAGGCTTACAGGTTCAGTTTTAGAAATTGCATTGACTTAAGTGGGCATTACTGAGCATACGATTAGAGACTAAATTATTAATTGTGTGGGTAATACTAATAGTAATAAAAGCATAATCAATTATAATCCCATTTTCACAACTACTGGAGCTTGCCTTGTGATAGCAAAACATCTGGGAAATTGTTTTATGGCTTTTGGGAACCACAAATTGCATTTTATTTTCTCTGCCTGAGCCTTTTTGATTATTGGTGTAGAAAGACTATGCCAGTCTTTTCTCCCAAGTTGACTGCCACCATTCTAAATGGATTAGTTTCTGGAAAAAAATAACATGTTTAGACAATTTGCTAGTTTGCTCTGTCACAAAGAAACTGGCATTACTATGCCACCCACTTTGTTACTTCATCTATTGCCAGGCTGCCTAAATTCTGACAAACCATTTTTCATGTCATTTTTCCAGATGAAAGATTTAGAGCTTGATACTTTCAGCAGGATAGGTTATATGTGAATATAATCCTACAGCCATTAGAAATACACACAAAATGGTTTCTGACATAACATTATTATATTTTTAGCAATCTTGAAGCTTTTTACTATACCAGGCTGCTTAACAGAAATGTGAATGATTATTTCTGTGAATGAATTCTGCTTTACTGAACAACATATAGAGTTGCATGTTAGTTGCTTTTTTTTTTTGAAGGGGGGGCTTTATAAATCAGTGAGCAGACTAATAAAATGTTGAAAATATTAAAGAAGAAGTAGTTAAATATTGCAGCATAAAAGAGCAGAAGCATTATAAAGATAAACCCAAAAACAACACACAATAAATTGAACACAGAAAGCAATGGAGGCAGATAGTCTCTGCCTGGCATTAAAATAAACCAGATGAACTTCCTTGAAAAGAGCATTCCACACAGTTCCATTGTCAAGTTAACCTATCCTGCAACCTTTGAAGAAAGATCTCTTACTGAATAAGCATTCTTTTATGCATCCTCAATCCTAAATGATGAAAATCTTAAAAGTCAAAAACTGTATCTGAGTAGGCCAGAAACAATCTGAGAACCAGAACAATTGACAAACCATAGATAAAAATTTGATTGCTTATTGTACCCTATGACTATCATTAAGTGTCATACCATATGATTCTTGACTCTTGAGGAATGTATCTTTTCTTTTATGAGAGTATAAATACCTTGTGTGTCCAATCACACTTGGCCAATAAAGTATTCTCTTCTCTTCTCTTTTCTCTTCTCTTCTCTTCTCTTCTCTTCTCTTCTCTTCTCCTCTCTTCTCTTCTCTTCTCCTCTCCTCTCCTCTCCTCTCCTCTCCTCTCCTCTCCTCTCCTCTCAATCATAATGCACAGTCTCAGTGAATAGCCTCACATGTGCATTTTGTATTAATTGCAATTTCCAAATTTTCTTTGGAAATCTCACATACAGCACATTACAACAGCCCAATCTAATTACTAATTAGTCATACTACTAATGTTGAGTATCCGTAAAGGAGAAGAAAATATAATCTCAAGGCATATAAATAATCTCTCAAAAAGTAAATGCATAGAAGACAGTAGTACAGGTAATGCAGACAACTGTTCTCATCCAATCCTTTATTTAATGTACAAGTACTGTTGTTGTAAAGAAAGAAATCATAGTTTAACAATACACATTCTTTCCATACTAGCATCACCAGTTTTTACCCTTGGAATCTCAAATTAAAAGATCAGATACCAAGATATGGAAAATACCTTTGCCTTCTTAGACCTTCAACCTATTAGAGAAGATGGCAGTTACCTAACTGATCACCTTATTACTGAGCACAACAGTTTAAATTTAACTGTTGAGAATTGATAAAGCTTACAAAAATACAATGCAATCCATAGAACAATTCAAATGTGGGAACATGTATGGACCATTTGTCTTGATAATGGGAAAGGGCGATGCTTTGTTTCCCTCTGTGGAAAAGAAGACTGAGAAAGCAGAGAGAATTTTGCCGAAGTTGTCTCCAAGGCATGTAAAATCAGAAAGCTAAATATGGACTGGTTGAAAGAAGATGTAAGAAAATGAGGTAGAAAAGTATTTAGAGATAAGACCTCAACAGGATTATAAATCCTGTCAATCAAAAACTCTGTAAGGTCTGAAGTCTCTGGAGAAATATTTTAATGGGTCCTTCAAAGATTTCTCACTGGTAATTTAAATCTCAGGAGGAAACTATTGATAAAGTTTTTATAGATATCTCCTCATTCCTCAGTCCAAAACTAGTTTTACTCTGCAGTCATCATAACCAGATTCAAGCTATGACCTACCACATGTATTACACAGAAAATGAACAGAAAGTGTTCTAGATATTTCACAATGAGCATCAGTTGCTGAGCTAGCTATCAATTTGGCCTCTGTGTAGTTACTGAAGTTTCCCAGAATAATCACAATCACCTCTACTATCAAATCAACCAGCTATTCTGAAAAGTCATGGACTACAAAAATGGTTTTATCTCATTGGCTTAGTGCCAAACACATGCTGTCAAAATTGGTGCTACAGCAGAAGAATTTCCTGTGATGAGAATAGAATGTCTATACACAAGAGTTATGCTAGGCCAGTTACACCTATGCAAAATATTATGCATATTTACCTCAATTTTGCTTACAATATATATAAAAAATTAAAATAATAATATATATAGCCTTAAAAAAGGAGAAATCATCTACTACGTTATCATTTGTATAATTGTAGATTATGAATTCAATATATGTGCAGGTTTGGAATAATTGTATATGTATGATCCTGGTGAATCTTACAGATTAACAGAGTTGAAGGGACCTTCATCTAGACCAACCCCTCACCCAAGCAGACTCTACATCATTTTTGACAGATGGCAGTCCAGTCTCTTTTTGAAAGCTTCCAGTGATGAAGCTCCCACAGCTTCTGAAGACAAGTTGTTCCATTGGTTGATTGTTCTCACCGTCAGAAAATTTCTCCTTATTTCCAGATTGAATCTCTTCTTGTTCAGTTGCCATCTACTATTCCTTGTCTGGCCTTCAGGTGCTTTGGAAAATAGCTTGACCCCTTCCTCTCTGTGGCAGCCCCTCAAATATTGGAGCACTGCTATCATGTCTCCCCTGGTCCTTCTCTTCACTAGACTAGCCATGCCCAGTTCCTGCAACTGTTCGTTGTATTTATTTTTATTTATTTATTTATTTTTGTCAATTGCTTACAGGGTAATAGGTATAAGTAAAAACATAGTTATGAATACATGAATACATATAAGAAAAAAAAAGAAAGAAACAATAGGACAGGGACGGTAGGCACATTGGTGTGCTTATGCACGCTCCCTACAGACCTCTTAGGAAAGGGGTGAGATCAATAGTAGACAGTCTAAGGTTAAAGTTTTGGAGGTTTGGGGAAGAAACCACAGAGTCAGGTAGAGTATTCCAGACATTGACTACTCTTTTGATGAAGCTATATTTCTTGCAATCAAGTTTGGTGCGATTAACCTTGAGTTTGTATCTGTTGTTTGCTCTTGTGTTGTTATGGTTGAAGCTGAAGTATTCATTGACAGGTAGGACATTGCAATGTATGATTTTATATACCATGCTTAAATCAGACCAAAGGCAGAGTAGTTCTAGGTTTTCTAGGTCTAGAATTTCAAGTCTGGTGGCATAAGGTATTCTGCAAAGAGTAGAGGAGTGGAGAACTCTTCTTGTGAAATATTTCTGGATTTTCTCAACTGTGTTAATATCAGATACATAATGTGGGTTCCAGATTGATGAGCTGTATTTGAGTATTGGTCAAGCAACTGTTTTGTATGCCCTAGTAATATTACCAGAGAAAAAGCTACGTAAGATTAGGTTAACAACTCTTAATGCCTTTTTGGCTATGTAGTTACAGAGGGCTCTAACACTTAGATCATTAAAGATGAGTACTCCAAGTTCCTTGACAGAGTTTGGATCATCAACAAATTCTTGACTATTCAGCCTGTATTTCATTTTCTGATTTTTTTTGCCATTATGTAGGACAGAGCATTTATTTGTTGAGATTTGAAGTTGCCATTTGTTTGACCATTCTGATACATAGTCCATTCTGATACATAGTTTGACCATTCTGATACAAGGTCTTTTTGAAGGGTAGCAGTATTATATGTGGAGTTGAATAGCTTTACATCATCAGCGAAGAGAACGCAGTTGCTCTTGATTTGTTCACAGAGGTCATTTATGTAGAGTATGAAAAGAGTTGGTCCTAGAACACTGCCTTGGGGAACACCACTGTTGACAGGTACAGAACTTGATAGGACGCCCCCAATTTTGACCATTTGTTGTTTGTTTGACAGGAATGTTTCTATCCACTTATGCAGGTTTCCAGAGATACTGTAAGATGTTAGTTTTAGGAGTAGTTTTATGTTTTAGTCTCCAGTTTCCTAATCATCCTGGTTGCTCTTCTGTCTACTTCTTCTAGATCTCAAGCATAGAAATTTTTTAAGAAAAACAAAGGTAGACTAATCAGATTTCTACTTTAGATTAAAAAAAAACTTAAAAAGATTTACTTCCTTGCTTTTCAAATAGCCTGATGGCTCTCTCCTCACTGGGCAGAGGGTCAGGGAAATTTTGTCTTATTATTTTATTGCTCCAGGTATCCAGGTAGTACCTGTGTTTAATCAGCCTCAAATGATTCTTAGCCTGGTATCTCCTAGGGTTGACATTCTACAGAACAGCTTCTTCAGATTCAGAATCTGAGTTCTGAACCTGGGTCATGACAGGCTGGGATTTCTGGAGCTACATTCCAATGTGTGAGTTTGTGTGAAAACTGATCTAAATCTTATAACAATATGTCCTTGGGTTACAACCATTTGTTCAGTGACTATTCAAATTTACAATGATACTGAATGCTACCTATGACAGGTCATCATAATTCCAGCCATTGCATCATCCCTGTAGTCATATGATTGTGATCTGGGAACTTGGCACCCAGTTTGCAACAATGATGTTGCAACAAGCTGTAATCTCACAATCACACTTTCTAACATTCCCTGCCAGCTTCCTAGAAGCACAGTTATTGGGGAGGATGGCATGAAATTATCATCTGCAGTCATGTGTGGTCCACATTTGACAACTGGCTTGGTCCTCAATTAATGATGGAAACTGGAATGACATTGTCACATCTCGCTGTTTGAGGAAGTTGCACAACATTCTCAGAGACTCTTCCCATCCTGCTTACAATCTTTATGAACTGTTGCCTTCTGGCAGAAGATACAGAACAATTAAAACTCAGACCACACATTTTCTGATTAGTTTTTATCCCAGAGCTATAATTGTACTTAACAATGAACGTAAATACCACCATCAGTGAGCTGTTGGACAGTATTACTTGGTCTGTTGTGTGGATTCTTGTGTGTTTTTAGGAGGCGGGGAATTTTGGTGGGTGGGGAGGTGTTTGGGGATTGTCATGTGTGTACATGTTGAGTCTGGTCTCTGGGTGTTATGTGAATTTTGTTGTATGTATATACTGTGTATATACATACAATGACAGTAAAGAATTCAATTCAATTTGAATTGCTGGAATTGCCATTTTAAGTGATGTGATCAAGTGACATTGGACTTTACAACTATGACATTTAGTAATAACAATTCTGGTCCCAATTGTTATCATAATCCAAGGACTATCTATAATTCTACACCAAAGACAGCACAGTGAGAAAATCCTACTGTGCATTCCTTCTAAGAGATTGGGTATAAAATTTACAACATTAATAGTAAAAACATTAAGATAAATATTACTTTTCTGTAAAATTTATAGCTAAATATGTTGACAATATATTTTATTGAGCACAATATAATGTTTTTTTTAATTTATATTCACTTTTGTGCAAGAAAATTTCCCCACAACAAGCCTCAAGTTGGACTGCAAGAGAGTAATTGACCAAATCACAGACTCAGCTTTTGTGGCTTAAGATAAACTAAAAGAGGGGTCAACACCTTAACCTCCATACCATACCGACTCTCACTTGACAGTTTTTCAAGTGAGAAAACTTGATTTTATGTTGCCATAGTTTCACACTGAATGTGGCCTAAACTCCAGAAAGGAGAATGCTTCTTAAAGGTGTTTCTCCCTCTTCCCCACCAAAATTGGCATAGAGAGACGGTGGAACATTACTGAGGCATGAATACTGTTGGGCTCCTCACTTTTAGTGTCACCAATTAATCGGTAGGCAATTTTTAAATTTGTGATTAAAGTTTTCATTTGATTAATGTACTAATTAATCAATTACAGTACTTAGTCATAATTTCCAAGGGAACCTTCCCTGTCCCCATATCAGAAGGCTGCAGAAAATTTAGGAAACTTTTTATTAATTTTGATAAGACCACAAATAGCTGTGTTTCATGTACAATAATGTTGCTAATATGTGAGGGGAAAGAACGGGAATAGTATTTTCAAGGACATTCTTTTTTATCATTTATATTTTATTATATAAAATACAAAAAAAGAAAAGAAAATAGGAAATTAAGGGAGGGAAAGGGAATGGGGAAAATGGAGTGTGAAATACAAGGGGGAAGAGAAAAAGAAAGAAAAGGCAGCATTGACTTCCAACTCTTCCTAGCACAGTACAAGATAAGTCCAACATCAACTTTTTGCTTTTACACATTAATATATAACTAACCCTTTATATAAAAACCAATTTTTTCTAATCAGCAAAACCAAGATCAAAGTTTCAATTTTTTTCTTCACAAGCACAAATTCCAGAAGTGATATCCAAATAAGAACATATTTTCCTCTTTAAAGAAAGTAATCAATTTAACCATTCCTTCTTTATCTTCCTTGATATGGAATTGATGTGTATTTCTATTTGTACCTAGTAATCTTTGTGAACTGTCACCATTTTTTTAAAAAATTCATTGTATACTTTCAAATTTTTTGGCCTCACTGAAAAAAATGGGGGAAACCTTTTTTTTCTTTTCACCCTCCTTTTTCCTTCAAAGTACTAAACTTTTTAAAAACAACGAAAGCACTTTAAAAAAAACATTCCAATACATCTTATTCTTTGACTGTAACATGTAAGCTTTAAACTTCAATATTGCATTTAGGTCAGTCCCCCTAAATTACCCTTATAGAATAATTATTTTTTCTTTTATAAACAACCTTTTTAACATACAGAAGTTTATTTAAACTGATACATCATTTTTTAAAACTTTCTCTTCATAAAGGTACTCTCAAATACATTTTCAATAGCTTTTGCCTACTTTAAGAGTTATTTAGGCATTATATATATATATGTCAAAATAATTTTTCAAATTTTGGGTTAAACCTTTCTTTCAGTTGCACATATCAAGCAGAGAAAAATGCATTATGATTCTAGTTAACTCATTAAGTTTAAGTCATTCCTTCCAGGTTATCTTCATGGAGTAAAATATTTTTCTTCTCTGGAAGTATCAAAGACTTTCTTTTTTTATCATGAGATCTTCAACCTTGTTACCATCCTTAAAGAAAAAGTCCCAAATTTGTCTTTTTTCCCCTCAATACTCTTCTTTCAGGTGTTGAGAGGCATACATTTGAACCATAGTAGTGAGGGTGAAAATGAAAGTTAATATCCAGTTTTTCCAAAGCTGTACTATACTCCTCTGCATTTTCAGCTACCTGTGAAGTTGCCTTGGCAGTTTGGTAACATTCTCCACATGTTTGCATCTCAGAAGTACCTTGGGAGCATTTTTTATCATCAGTGAACAACTGACCCACAAACTGGCATATTTTATTTAGTGATCCTTCAAATATATCTCTAATACTTTGCTCCACCGTGGCTTCCTCTTTTAGTCAGAATCAGAAGATTTTAGCCACCCACAACTGAGAAGATCAAGCTACCAGTTACTAAAATAGTAAACTAAAATCACGGCTTTCAATCTTGATCTCTCTCCCTCAACTTTTTTTAAAAATTCTCTCAGCACACTTCTGTATTTGGCTTGCCTTAGCAACGTTTTCCTTGTTCTTTAAGACAGGTGTCCCCAACCACCGGGCCGCGGACCGGTACCGGGCCGTGGATCATTTGGTACCGGGCCGCAAAGAAAATAAAAATAAAATAAAAATGGCGGCTTTCTTCGCCTTCGGTGAATGCTGCTGGGATCAGGGATCAAGGACACAAATGAAAGAAGGGGAGGGAGGAAGCAACCAAAGCCTGTCCTGCTCTCCGGCTCAGCGGCTTCGGTTTCCTCCCGCCTCGTTCCTCTCTCAATTGCTCTCTCGCTCCTCCACCAGCCCAGGAAGAAACTGCTTCAAAGAAGTCGGCAGGATGGCTTTTCCTGTCGGCGCAGCTCCTCCGAAGCGCCCGTTCACCCCTACCCCGCCGTCCGCGGTTCAATCCAGTGCTCCGTTCTGCCTGCCTGCCTGCCTGCCTGCCTTCGTTTCTGGTTGTTTTGGAGCAGCTTCGGCTGAGTAAAAGAGGCGAATAGTTATTATTCTCAGCCAAAGCTGCTCCGAAACAACCAGAAACAAAGGCAGGCAGGCAGGCAGGCAGGCAGAACGGAGCACTGGATTGAACCGCGGGCGGCGGGGTGGGGGTGAACGGGCGCTTCGGAGGAGCTGCGCCGACAGGAAAAGCCACCCTGCCGGCTTCTTTGAAGCAGTTTCTTCCTGAGAGGGTGGAGGAGCGAGAGAACGACTGAGAGAGGAACGTGGCAGACACCTGAGGGATAAGGCTGAGGGAGGGAGGGAGGGAGGGAGACACCTGAGGGATAAAGCTGAGGGAGGCAGGGCTGAGAGGCGGGGCTTCTCAGCCATCCTGCAGGGACTTGTCCTGAGCCTCCCTGAACTTGGTGGTTTGCTGGCAGACGTTTTATTACCCGACTAGGTAACAACATCAGATGTTATCTAGTCAGGTAATGAAGCTTCTGCAAGCAAACTCGGACTCCTCCCCCCCCCCCCCCCCTGGAAAAAGTGTCTCTCCCCCCCCCCCCCTCCTTGAAAAAGTGTTTCTGCGTGAAACTGGTCCCTGGTACAAAAAAGGTTGGGGACCACTGCTTTAAGACAAAAGAAACCCCTAAAATGGCGCAGGTCTTCAAAAAGGTATAGCAGCCTTTTTTAAGTTGACTTAAGATAGAATAATAATTGTTGAAGGTGATTAAGAAAGGAAGGCATAACTTACTGTCTGTTTGAAAGGTGGATTTCAAAATAATGACTTCTTCAAGATTGCAGCCCCTCGCCTCCCAGCTTTTGGCATGCAGACAGCTTTGGAGTTGAACTCTAGAAGCAATTTGCTGGCTTACAGCTGTACTGAACGGTCCTGAGGGGAAGTTCTTTGATACACCCTGATCGGGTGGGTGATAAAAGCTGAAGGGATACCAATCCCTTCAGTTAGAAGGCAGATGAACAATACTCCAGGAAGAAATCCCGAGATCTCTCCCTGTGTGTGTGTTTAGTTAGCCATGTTCCAAGGAAGGATTCATTCTTTTGATACAGGCATGGATTTTAAATGTTGTATGTGTGGTAAATTTCAGCCAAGCCAAGAAACAGAGAAGAAATAGACGATTTGGACAAATCACTGTATTGACTCACAAAGACACATTCTGGCATAATGAATTCTGTTCATAATCCTTATGCCACTAGTGTTGTTTGCAAAGATGGCTCTGACTCATTTCCATGTAAAAGTTCACTATCATTAATCATAAGAAAAATACTTTATTAAATGACTTTTTAAAAACAAATAGCACAGCCCCTTCTTCTAAAACCACACACACACGCACACACACGTTCAGGAAGACCTGCTCATAGGAGGGAAAGCAATTGGCAGTATTTTATTGAACAAGAAAGGTTGCAGGGCACAGCTGCAAAGCAGTAATCCAGTTGGATGATGTGGTGGCTACAGGTCATATTGAACCCTTTGCAAACTATTGCCAATAGATTTTATAAACTGATTTTAGATGCAAGCTGGCATGAGTACAGGAAAGAAAGCAGTTTAAATGATGTGTGGCTAAGTCCTTCGATTTCAAAGAGGCCATCAAATAAAATAGTGTACATTAAAGGGTTAGAGGACAGATTGAAAATGTAAGCAGTGGTCTCCATTACTTTGTTGAGTAGCTAAATTTTGTCCTGAGGTTTCTTAAAAACAAACAAACAGAAGTTCCTGTCATCTGAGGTATCAGGATTTCACTCTTCATTGGAGAATCCTCCTTTTCTGGTTTTCAATAACAACCTTGTTAAAAGAGTCATAATGAATATTTCTAGCAATCAATTTTCAAAATTTAGATCAACATCCATATGCATCATATGTAGAAAGAAAAAACGTACATTTTACTCTGCATATCTTTAATTGGAAATGTCCAATTTTGCCATTTTAAAAAATCTTGGCACATTAAAACTAATGCACTTTGATATGACATATCATTTGCAGTAACTCAATTGGCTCAACTAGATTCAAGAACCAGACCCCTGGATATAAAAAATATAAAAGACAGAAAGATTGATTGCTATATAAATGCTAAAATATGTAAATGATGTTTCAATTATTTTTAATTACTTAGAAAACCCAAGAAATAAATAATTATATTATGTTGCTAAAAATAATAGCTCAGGGAATAGATGCATTTTCACTTACCATTGCTTAGATTTTGAATCAGTTGAAGATTGAATAATATCTATAACATTCTGGACAGTTTATTCAGAGGGTGATTCACATTAGCACACTGCAGCTCCCAACCAAACTACTGTATATGCCACATATCTATGGGTCAAACTTTATTTTGCATTTATAAACATGAAGGCAGCATTCAGGCAGCATTCAACTCAATCTCCAGAGACTGGAAACTAACTGCAACTGCCTCACTATCTTCTCATGCTAATTATGAAGATGTATGAAGAAAATATTATGTACATTCACCACAGCTCTATTGGACATCTATTTTTTTTCCTCCAATAGCAATCAAAAAGGGTTCAATGTGTTGTATCTTAGTCCTAGTTTTATTTGCATTAACTCTATGGTAATTGCCATATGAAGAAAAGAACTTACTTAGCTGAAAGACTAGTTTCAGTCCTTTTTAATGTGGTCAGTGCTACCATTTTTCTATAACTCAGATGAACTTGATCATTGCATGATACTGTAAAGTGGACAATGTCACTAACAAAGATGATCTTCTCCCAATACAAAATAGTGTTTGTCATTTCAAAAGGTTCTATATTCATAGAGTCTACCATCATCCAAAACACTAGATCATGCAAATATCCTGGAAGTTCTTTCCATGCTTCAAAGCCTTAGTCCAAGCAGTTGAGAGTAGCTTCCTTATATATTTCATGGAATGAATACCATATTGTCTTTTGTCTCTTGTCACAGCCATGATCAGCTCTTCAAAAGCAAGGGCTTATCTGATCTCTGCCATGCAGGTTTGTTGTTATTGTAGTATGGCCTTTCTAGAAAGGACCTAAATGCATGTCTAGGAGTGTCTCTTTTTACTAAGATTAGAGGTATGGTTGATTTCAGTAGAAGCTCAGATTCAACTTTGTTGCCTTTGACACTTGCTGAAATTATTTTCAAAACCTTCTGGGTTTCATTGGCTTTACATAATAACTTTGTTATTAATTACTTTAACCATCAGACCTCCCCATGAAATACATGCATTTAGTTAACCACAAGAAAGTTCATGTAAAGATAAAAGAGTTGATCTTTGTTCTGGATCTACAAAAGGAGTTAAATTCCATCCTCTCAAGCCCAAAACAATAAGCAAGATCAAAAAAATCCTGATACCTCACGTGATGCTGCTGTAACGATGTAAGCTTAACAACCCTGAACTAAACTATAAAATGTACTTTGATGACATAGAAACCAAACAGGTTTAAGAAGGCACGAGAAGGCCATTTCAATCTGGAATCAAACCTCAGACTGAATTAACCTTGATGCTGTTCAGATCTGGCTGGTGCTGAACTTTTTAAGTTTTAACCCCAGTTGAAAAATAGCTCTTCTTTTCATTATAATTAAACAGTTATTGCTGTGCTGGAGAATAACAGACTCCCATTTTAAAGTGTTCTTACTTTTAATACACATTATTTTAGAATTTGTATTGAATTAATAACATGCTAATGATTTTAATGCACTATAAATAATTTAATGATTTTCCACTTGGGGATTTTTGGTCATTATTAAATAATAAAAAAGATGATTGTAAATACTGGTAAACAGAAAAATTCATAGAGAAATATAAAATATTGAACTATCTCAAAAGGATAGATAGAAGCTTATATTCAGCATTTAATTATCTATAATTTTTCACTTCCCTTTAATAATGGCAAATTATATAACTATGAAGTTTTATATAAACTAATATATAAATAACTAAATAAATATAATAAGGATAACCATCAGTTGTACTGGGATCCCCCTTGCTATCTTACTGTTTTGCTCAGGAGGCTTCCCTGAGGCCCAGGAGGCAAAAAGGGGTGCAGGAGGTTCTGTGCAGCCCCCCCCATGATCCTTTTTTTTTTTTTTTT
>NW_020769313.1:30641882-30692518 GCF_900518735.1 Pseudonaja textilis | reverse complement strand
TCTTAAAGTTGCCAAGGTTGAGAAACAGTGCACTAGAACTTCAAAAGTAATGGAACTTCATTCAAATATTAATCACAAGCAACACATTTACTATTTGCTGTTCATTGTTTTTAAATCCTTTCCAGTATCTTTAAACTAAATATGAGAATAAATATGAATTTTGTTCAGCCAGTTTGTCATTTTTATTTTAAAACAAGACTCAGATTCACACATTTCTTCAGTCAGAATAAGATAGATAAGATTTTAAAAGGATAATGAAGGGAAACATGATATTAGCAAATAGATTCATATATAATTAACTTTTCCCAGTGTTTGCTAGATTTAGCAGTATAGGAATGGATGCATGTTAAGATGCAGAGCTTCTGGAAGAACTAGGACGTTGCTTAATTTCTTTACTCTGAACCAGGGGTGCCAAACTCAAGGCCTGGGGGCTGGATTTGGCCCATGTGGTACTTAGATCTGGCCCACAGGGAGTTGTCCTGGAAACAATGAAGGACTGGTTGGTGGTGTTTCTGCCAGAGAAAATGGGCTCCTGAGTTCCATTTTTGGCTGCCACAGCCTCCTACATCTTCTGCCAGTGAAAGCAAAGCTCAGGAGGGGTGCACACAGCCTGTTTTCACTGGCAGAGAGCTTGGGCCACCTCAGGCGTCCTCGACAGGATTGATGTCAAGCTGGCCATGCCCACCCTGGCCATGCCCATCCTGGACCCCCAAGGTCAAACACAACCCTGATGTGGCCCTCAATGAACTTGTTTGACACCCCTGCTCTAAACTGTTGGTACTACAGCAAAATCTCTAAAAAACATGACCAACATTAAAGTTATTTCAGTATTGTGAAAAATTATAATCTTAATACAGTAAAGAATTCCAAAATAAGAAAGTCTGGAGTAAAATAAATTTTGACTGATATTCCCCCCTTTCCCCATTTCATCTACTTGTTTTCCATTTCCTGACATTATTAGTGAAACAAAAGCAACTGGCATTTCTGCCTTTTTTTCTTCCTCCCCATTTATGTTGCCATCTACTGTAGGAAAACATATTTTGCTCTATGGGAGTCTTTGGAATGGGACAGAAGCAGTGGCTTGAACAGCCATTTCAGCCATGATAATAAAATGGCTCATAGAGCTATAATCAAGAGGAATGAAGATAATATCATCTAATTTTGAAGAATCATCAGTGTTCACAATCACAAGAACTTCCAGAAGCTGTTTCAAGTTCAATAAACCTGTAAAGAGACCAAAATTTGAAACATAGTATCATATAAGGATTAGAACAACCAGAGATTCATGTTCCTTGTTTTCAAGCATAAAGATTGTGACTTTTAGAAGCTGAATAATCTAGAAGCTTGTAAAAAGAACCAGTAGTTGTGGTGAATAATTCCTCAGTGCTCTTAGTTGTTACTGATAGTCTAGTCATTACCTTGGATGTAGAACTTTGAAAAATCTTGTTTATTATATACGACTGACTAGTGAAATACAATAATAAATGAATCCAAGAATGGGGGTTAGTATTCTACACGGCAGGAACAATTTGAAAAAAAAAGAAACAGATGTTAGCTAGAAAGGCAAGCTTTCTACTGAGAATAAGAAAACAAATGGGCCAATTTTAATATTGTAGAAGTGTTCCATCACCTATATAAACCATTCAATCTTGGAACAGACTTTTCCAGAATAGCCAGAATATTTGATGGTGGACATTTTGCATATCTCTTTTATAAATTTTTTTTAACTAAACTGATGGAAAGGAACTTAAGAGGAAATGTAGGAAGTCACTGAATTGGGTGGTTGTTGTTGTTTTTAAGAAAAAGAAGACATAACATGAATTAATTTATATCTATGTTTAGCCAAGTTGATCTTCTTTTGCTATGCTTTTGGAAGAATAACAATTGATGGCTCCTGTTCTTATTGCCGAATGTGGAGACTGAAGTGTACTTTCTGCTGTCTTGAAACAAATAGTCATGTATTTCTACAGGCATAAATATAAATATATAATTTATTTTAAAATGAATTTGAAAACTCTGTCATTTTGGAACAAAATGAATACATGAAATAATGAAATACATGAAATAATGAAAGAAGCTCCATTATGTCTAGTTCTGTCTTAAAATTAATAGGGAAATTACTTACTTTTAAACAGGATATGTATTTCATTAAGGATTCCCAGTCACAGATGGTTATGCACATTTTAACTTGGAATTCTATTTTGTATATTTAATATGCATAATAAACATATCCAACATTTTTAGAGTGGTTTGGGCACATAAGGTTGTATATCTAAGTTGGCTGTTCTCCCGTTCTCGAATTATGCATGTTCTAATACAAATAGGACTTTTTTTTTTTTTGCATGCTTACAAAAGGTCCATTTAAATAGACCATCTTGGTGTAGTATTTCAGTTATTTTTGGTGAAAAGATGTGGAAAGATTTTGGGGAAAAGTCAGATTTTGACAACCCCAGTCAAAATATGTTTATTTAAAATATTCAGTAGTACAAAATACATTGACATAAGAATCTCAGCATTTCTCTTGGGAAATCAAAGTACTGCATCATCACAACTACCCTCTGATTTAATTGAGAAGATAGGTAGATGAAGGTAAAGGTTTATTCTCCAAGCTTTTGGGTTGGTTTTAAAACATTTTGTTACTAGGCTAGGTAACATCTTCAGTGGAGTTTATGGGATGTCAGTTCTGATTATAAGGGTTTAGGTATGAGAGTGTAAAGTGAGGGTCTTGTGATAGGTTTTGTGATGAGTCAGCTGTGAGTCTTGTGATGGTCTTGTGATAAGGAAATTACCTCAGGTCACAGTTGTTTGGAGGTGAACTGCTGGTGTGTGTGAATGGGGAGGAAATGGCATAAATTGGTTAAAGGTTGGTACTGTCTCTGGTTGGCTCTGTGGTTGATTTGGATTCTGTGGGGTTCATAGGCTGGTTGTAGGTCAATTTGTTTGTTGATGGAATTGCTTGTGGAGTGCCAGGCTCATCACAAGACCTGTCACAAGACTCTCACTTGGCACAGCCATAGCTAAGCCCTTATAAACAAAACATTGATACTGACATCCCCTAAACTTCACTGAAGATGTTACCTAGCCTGCTAATGAAACATTCAGAAATCAACTCACAAGCTCAGAGAATGAATCTTTAACCTCCTCTTACACCTGAGCTACAGATATTCGTCACTATAGCAAAGATAGGTAGATAGGTATACTGTATATCATCTTCTATGTTTCATATTTTGAATAATATTCAAAAGATGGTATATGGATCATGTTTCAACTATAAACATGGCTAATTGTCTGGCCCCATTAGTGCTGATAGATAAACTGAGCCCATCAGCATGTTTGCAAGAGCTGCTGAAGCCTGACACTATATACTTATGGGATTGTTTAACTGCATCAGACGCATCATCGGCAGAGCGGGATGGTCAATGGTGATGAGAGGGGGACTCTGGGAAACCCTCTGTCCTTTTGCGGCTTTTGGAATCAACTGTAGTGCTGCAACGGATGATGGGGGGAATCTGGGTATATAGTTTACTCATGAGTAGGTAGGGTTCATAGGCAAAAAATAGATTGCAGAGATGGAAAATAATGGACATATTAGGTATAACTGGATGGTGACCTAGAGGGTAATTAAGGGGCTGATTAGCAGCGAGTACAGGAGATAGGAGTGTTTAGGTGAGTGTGTTTATACCTTTAAATGGCATTGGAAGACAGAAGCTTCCAGTGCTAACCTAGTCCAGATTGTATGCCGTTCTTGGCGGATGGGAAATTTGTTGTTTGACATTAAACACCTTGAAAACTGATTTCTGCTGTTGTATGGTGGTTTGTGTGCAAATCTACGAGCTTTCAGAAGACTGGCTGAAACTAATTTCTATATTTATATTGATTTTCTTGTTGGGATTTTAATCTATATCAGATCTAGTTCTGAAGTAACATTGATGGTTCATAATTACTTTCTGTGCTGAACTAGAAACAGGCATTTTGCAAACAGTTATAGACATTTATCATTGTTGAGTCAATATGTAGAACAAAATTTGTTGATTTCTCTTTTTTAAATCCATATGTATAATTTAAATTTTTACTACTTTTCACATTATATTTGCATCTTCAAATACAAATATGAATTATAAAGTCTATTTTAGATATAGTGTGCATATAACTTTCAAAATAAGATGTTTTTAAAACATTACATCTTTTAAAACGTTTACTTGCTAACTGCTATCTTGTCATACATTTTAATGCCTCATTTAAGAAAATGGAAACTAGTTATATTCTATAAAGAAGAAGGTGTTAGGAAATACAATTATATCTGAGTAACAGGCACTTAAGTTTTTCTTGCTATGAAACTCTAGGCTTTCATTATGCATATTAGATAGCTGATGTGAATATTCATAATTGTGTGCATATATTTATATATGTCTATTTTGTTTTCTGCCCCTTTACTGAATATTCAGGTCATCTGTTAATAAGTAAAAAACAAAAATTTAATAAAAAGTTATTAAATTAATTATTGACCAAGTAAAAAGGTAACTAATAATTTATGTTTGAAATGCAAAAAGAATATGATCCAAATGCTTTCCAGAGGGAGTACACTGTTGGGTAGATTATCCCCATCCACAAATTGTGGATTTTCATGGTGAAAAATAGACATAGAATTATCTAGTGTCCAATTTTCCATCTTTGTATGAATGCTGTTATTGCACATTAAAGAGCTGCAGCTGAATTAGCTAATCTTAATTGCCTAAAGCACAGTGTTGTTATTATGGCTCTAGAAACTTCTGAGGTTTTTTTTTTTAATGTAGCTATAATCTGTAAATTCTTGATCATTCATGTCTTATTTCCTCTGTTTTCTGTCTTTTGCCCCAATTAGCTATTTAATTTGCTAATGTTTAATACATTTATTTATTGATATATTTCTACTAGCTGAACTGAGTAGCATTTGTTTAATCTGAATATGAGGATTGATTCAGTGTGTCCTGAGAGCAAACTAAACTAAACTGGAAGTTACCCACAGTAACTTTCTACATATGTTGAGAATGAAGCAGAATGTTGATTTCCTGACAAGTGAATTACTTCTCTGAGTGGTTCATATCATGGGAGTCTAAGTCAATTGATTCTTGATTGTTTCCTCACCTAGGTAAACTTCTGATTGGTCTATGTTGAAAAAAATTCCAAGAAAACCATTTCCTGAAAGGCTTAACCTTACACCAGACTGCTGATTTGTTCTTTGTATGGGTACCTTTCTAACTGATATATTTTGGAGAAATCCAGGAGAAGTATTAGGTGTTAGTGAGGCTGCTGCTGATTTTTCAGATTGTCCTAGATTTTAATCAAATCTTTTGTAGTTATAATATACATTATCCACAGTTACAGGAAATATTGTAGATGACAGTGGATTTCTGCAGTCATTAGGTGATTGAATTATGTTGAATATTTCTCTTTATTTCCATTTAAATGTTCCATAAAACATGCTTGTTTTGATATGATTTAGTTGAAAAGTTAACTTAACTATGTTTTCTTTTTGGGAAAAAAATGAGCTTGGTGCCTAGGCCACCAAAGTTAGCATTTTTTAAGTTAATTTAATTTTGAAAAAAAATATCATTTATCATTTCTTGATTACAAGTTTTGTTAAATAAAGGGCTTAGTTTTGAAAAGCAACTCAAATATTTATTTAAAACAATTAAGCAGAGAAGTACTTAAAATATCAAGTTGATATTTCAATGTATATAGTCTCCATAAAATCAGATATGTATATCACTGTAACTTTGAACTTATATAAGAAGATAGCTATAATACCATCAAATAATGACGTGAGAAGCCCAAATTATAAAGAATATTTTGGAAAAGAATGAACTTTTAGAATTAGAAAAATCATTATTAAAACTATGTCAATTATTGTCAGTAATTGTATTATATTATCAACATGTCATGATGACATATCTTCCAAATTTAATAAAACATTTTCTCTATCAATCAACTGGACTCAAATATAAATTTGGCTTTAATACAAATTATCCAAGTGTATCTTTTATTCTTTAAAAGTTGTATTACATTTCACTGAAGAACCCTAAGTACAAGTTTTCCTACTTTGGGTTAGTGACAAAATGAAATGAAAAGGTTGACAAGGAATGCAATAGATTCAATAGATTATGAAAAAAGTTCAACAAAACATATTTATGGATTATTTTTTATAGAAGTTAAACTAGGAACAAAATGACAGATGTCACTGTCATCAGGCCTGCTTTAGAAAGAGATATGCATTTAAAGATCTTTCAAATGCCAAATTTATATAATATCATTACTGCATTTCATTTATACAAAATTTTATAGTCTATATATAAACTTGTTGCTCCTAAAATGGAAGAACTAATGGGAAAATCAAATATTTTGTAGCATAAGCTTGGGGATATAAATTCAGCCTCTTTGTGTTTAGGTTGCAGTTCTCCTGAAAGAGCAGATAAAGAACTAGGATAGCAGATGCAATGTTTTATGAAGGCTTATCAGAGTTCTCCTGGGAGAAAGTATGATACCTTCTCAGCTTTTGTTTCCATTATTGTATTATCTTTAGATTTTAATTGTGACCTTCAGGAGCTCAAGGAATTTACATACCTTACTGCCCTGTGAATTTGAATAGTGTGTGTGTGGGGGGGGGGGGGATGACTCAAAGATTTCCAAACTTTTCCTGACCTTCAGATCTCCTGTTCTGCTCTGTAGAGTTCTAGATCATATTTATATTCATTGTGCCTGAAGATACATAATTTGCTTTGATTCCTAAGTAAAACAACTCTTTCTAACATTTATCTTCAACCTTATCATGACTACTTTGTATTGGCTTATTTATTTATTTATGGAATTTGTAGGCTATCTCAAGGTAACTGTGGGCAACTTACAATCATCATAAAAATAAAACTTAAAACATGTTAGTACAAAATCCAAAATATAATAAAAAAATAAATAGTTGTCCAAGACTGCTAACTAAAAATAGTTTAATCCACAATAAAATGTATATAAGATGTTCTGAACATATTTGGAATATATTCATCAAAGTGCCAATATGCAAACTTACTCATGAAGCTGTTAATTGGAATCCAGCTGGTGAGAGAACATGAAAACACTAGAGGGACATCTTAAGATGTTCCCTTACCATAAAGACTTGAACAATCAATCCAGGCACAGATGGAAGCAAATGCATTTGGCAGAGAAACTGATTGCCTCCCTGTGTATAAATAGTGATGTGGAATGAGTTTAATCTTATATTCTTTTAGCTAGATCAACTATGAGATGATCTAACATCATACTTAGAAAAGAAACTAAAAGACACAAACTTTTCCCCCTCCCTCCCCCTCCCCCTTCCCTAACCTCTTCCCCTTGCCTTCTATTTTATGCTTAGAGCAGATTTGATACACAATGTTTATCCTAAAATAGTAGAAGGCTTTCTTCTCAGTAAATTAATGGAAAAATCTGAGAAAAGGATGTTTGCAATAATTTCAATCAGGTTTGGATATCCCATAATACATTTAAAGTTCCTCAGTTCAAGTAAAATCTAAGGGATGTAATTTACTTTTATAATAAGTATATTTCTCAGATTCATATTTTATTCTGTCAGAGGAAAGGTCTGCATGATGAAATACTTAAACTGTTACGAATTGACACCTTGGACTCAATCTTGTGACCATTTCACATATTTAATGTCTAATATGCAGGGGTGGGATATGACAGGGTTAACTACCAGTTCGGGATTTTCAAGTTTCCCTGCACGCTGGGAGCCGTGCGCCTGTAAATCATCATCAGCACACTGAGTGCAAAGAAAGAGCCTTTGAAACAGCCCTCTTTTCCTGCCTTTTTTAACTGCAGCTGTGCCTCGTTCGGCAGCTGAAGTTGAAAAATCAGGAAATAAAGATCAGGTAAGAGCCCGGATGGACAGGTGGGCAAAAACATCAGCAGACATAGAGCTGGTTCTATGTCTGCTGCTCTTCAGATCTACCGGTTCTAGAGAGGTAGACAGAACTGGTAGAAGCCCACCCCTGCTAATATGTATTACTGAAATTTATAAAGAAGTTTTAAATACATATGTTGCACCAAAGAAACATAATATTTCAGTGCCCCCTAATTTGAGGGCAGTTACTTTGTAATTATTTTGTAATATACCGTATTTATCGGCGTATAACACGCACTTTTTCCCCCTGAAAATAGGGGGCAAATGATGTATGCGTGTTATACGCCGATGTCCCGTTCCCAATAGTGCCTAGCGGCGGCACAGCGTCGTGACGCTGCGCCCGCTGCATATTAAAGGGAATGCGTGTTATACGCCTGTGCGTGTTATACGCCGATAAATACGGTAGCTTTCTACAATCTGTTGCCTCAAAATTTTCCCAAATTTTAAAGGATCATCCTAGCTTGGAAAGTATGGGAGCTGTGTCCAAATACACCGAATGACTTCAATTCATAATCTCTTTATTTTTTTATATAACTGCCTCTGTGCAATCAATTGACATTGATCTTAGCAATTATTCTTGAAGGTCTCACACTTTCTCCAAAGAGTTCATGACTTTATTATTTTATAAATCAATTTATGAAATCACACAATGCATAACAATTCTAGACCCTTGCCTTATCTTGAAATACAAGGAAGTGTGGCTAGGATCCTTTTCTCAGCTTCAGCTGCTGTGCTAGTCTCAAGAAGGTGGGTGGAATATTATTTGCCACAGTCACCTGTTTTTCAAGTAGATGGGCTGGCTTTCACCGCTTTATTCTTTGTAATATATTTCATGGCTAAGGACTGCCTCACTCATACCTTGGGTCAGCTTGCATCTGTGTCTTTTCAAGTACATTTTCCATAAGATGTTAGCATTATTATGTAACTGCACTTAGATGGTTTAATAAATAAGATAATGGAGAGGAAAACATGAAAAATGAAATGATATAATAATAGCAATAACAGCACCAGGAAAAGTAATGGTTTTTTTTCGCTTAATATGGGTAGTAATAATAGTTTTACAAATCCTCTCTTTGAAATTTGTTCAAGAGACATAAGACTGCACCTTGTTGTCATATACCTTCCACTAAAAGAACAAACAACTAAGTTTTTCTGGCATGCCTATTTAAAAGAGAATAAAAAAATGGATTTTATTTAGAAATTTTTGCTGGAGGTGAGAAACTAGTTCACAAACACAATTTCATTTAAATAAGGACCACCTTTCAAATTTTTGTTTGATTATAATAAGATTTTCCTCTTAGTCCTTGATTCATTTTAATCTCCAATGCATACTTATTTTCAGTGCATGTACACAAAGGGTATAGGTTGTTGGGGCTTTTGAAAGATTATTTTTAACCATGAATACCTGTCTTGTGACTTATATTCCAGTTTCATCTGTTTCATATTTTAACCATTTTTAAGAGCTGCTAAGGGGGGCTCTGGGGTTTCAGATTACCCACTCACATCAGATCCAAACTATGGGAAGGCTGTGAATGATAGCAGAATTACTTATCTTGTTGGATTAAAGAAAACCATAAACATTTATGGTTGACTGGAGATCTTTTGTAGAACTTTTGAATAAAGCAGAAAAAATGTACTTATTATTTTTGTTTTGATAACTAGAAAAACAACTAGATTATAAAAAGTGAGCCTTTCAATAAACCTAAAGAGATAATTTTATAATAGTACTTAAATTTTCTGCAAAAGATATCAGAATTTCCTCCTAGCAACAAGAAATTAAGTGATTCTAAATTCATTAAACTGCTTTTGATTACACATTTTAAAATATTTCCAGTCAATTCATAATTATTACCTGAACAAATGATACCTTAAATTCAAACACCAAGCATTATTTTATGAGCAAACCATCTAATGCATAGTGCCTTTATAATTCTGTAATTTTAATCATTATTAAAGTGATATAAAAAATTAAATATTTTTTAAAAAACTAAATATTGTATGTTTCCCTTTCTGGCAGGTGGGATGATTTCACTTGAGGTGGAAATATAAAGCTAGATAGTATATTACCCCAAACTGTCAGATCACATCAAAAATATATCAATACATCCCTTTTGTTGATCCTTTAAAATTGTTATTTTAATTATAGATTTTCATTTGGGGCTTGATTTGGATACATTATATATAAAGTTGGAATAAACAGAAAGGAACCATACATATTTTCATATATGTATTCATATATATATTTATCAGTACAAGATATTTTTGGAACATATTTGTTAGACCAAGAAATCAGGAAGCAAAATGGTTCAAATGAATACAAGTTTGTTTTATGCTAACTCTTAAGCATCTATAAGAATATGAACTACTTAGTGGTCAAAGCAAATTGGTGGTAGATAAGAATCAATGGAATTCAAGATGGGCTGGATTGTATTGCAATGAGATCTCAACACTGATGACAATGTTGACTCTTCCCTTGGACTCAGCCTGATCATCTCCTACAATGCTAGATAGTGGTGGCCCATACAAATTTACACCATCTAATATTATCTGTCTGCCTGACTATTTTTAATTAGCTTTGTGTAGCTCTCCAGCTCCCCCCCAAAAATAAAATAACAAAAATAAAAACAAGTATAAAAATTATAAAATACTCATTAAGTGACAAGTATTATAAAAATGAATATAAAAACTCTAGTCAAAGAGAGTATAAAAATGCCTACCTCAGTAATGGAACCATCTAAACATGTCTTAAGTTTCCTCAAACTCCAAGCATCTGGCAAGTTTTGAGAGACTTCTGGAATGTCAAAAGGAATTGAACTAATATAATTCAGGAGAAAGTATGACTCAAAAGCTGGGCACCATGGCAGAGAGAACAAGTTTTCTGGGAGCCACCAAATGAAGGTCCACAGCTAAATGTACTTTCAACATGCCTACTCTGCCAGATTTAGTGCCATAGGCTGATGTAACCAGATAGAGATGGTATTGCTTAATTTGCCAGGGTTTAAAGATATATAAATGATGTCTCACCCCATAGCAATGGATGAATTCACCCAGCAGCCTCTTAAAGAGGAAAGGAGACAGAACCAATCTCCATAGCCAGGGATCGATACTCTTTCCCCAAATCATCATGAACTGACTCTGAAAGAAGGTAGTGAACCAGCACAACCCTGTGCTCCCTACTTCCAATCTCCAAGATGATGCAAAAGAATACCATGGTTGATACTATTGAAAGTTGCTGTTAAGTCAAATAGGGAAAGGGTGGATTCATTACTGTCCCCATTCTACCTATGCCAGAGATCATTCAAAACCACAAACAATGCTCATTCCATTGCATTCCTGGGTCTGAATCCTGACTGAAAAAGGATCTAGATAATCCACATCTTCCAAGATCGAGAAGCTGTCATGCAACCACCTTCACCACCACATTGCCCAAGAAAAGGAGGTGAAATACTAGATAAAAATTGTCCATTTGATGGTGTCCAGTGATGGCTTCTTGTGGAGTCTTCTTTAAGAAGCAAAGTAATAACTCTCTCACTCAATGATGAAAATTATCTTGAATGCATTTGGGTCAATAGTAAAGGGGAGAAAATGACATTGCCATAGGTCTATACTATAGACCACTCAACCAAAAAGAGGAAATAGATGAATTTTTTGCTAGTCAGCTAACTAAGGTATGTAGGAACGCATATTACAATAGTAATGGGGGATTTTAACTACCCTGACATCAACTGGGAGACAAATTCTGCACCAAGTGGAAGATCCAACAGGTTCCCAAAAAAACTAGCAGACAATTTTGTTTCCCAAAAAGTAGAGAAGGAAACAAGGGGATCAGCCATATTGGACTTAATTCTCACTAACAGAGATGAAATGATAGAAGGTGTTGAAGCTTCAGGAACCTTGGGGGCAAGTGATAATGCAATATTGGAATTCAACATTATGCAAGCACAAATAGAACAAAGTCAAACTAGAGTCTTGGACTTCAAGAGAGCTAATTTCAATAAAATTAGAGAGAGCTTGGGAAGGATTCCATGGATGAGAATCCTCAAGAGGAAAACAATTCAAGAAGCTTGGGAAATTTTGAAAAGTGAGATTATAAAAGCCCAGTCTAGCACAATACCAATGAAGAAGAAAAAATAACAGCTCTCAAAAGAAACCAGCATGGCTGCATAAAGAACTCTCTGAAAAATTGAAAGACAAAAAGGACTAGTATTAAAAGTGGAAAGGGGGCAAATAACTAAGGCAGAATATCAGCAAATAGCCCGAGCCTGTAAAGATGAAGTGAGGAAAGCTAAGGCTCGCAATGAACAAAGGCTTGTGACAAAAGTAAAAAAAATAACAAAAAAAGCTTCTTCTAGCATGTTAAAAATAAGAAAAAAGTCAAGGAAACAATAGGTACATTGCTGGGAGAAATTAGCAAGACAGTGAAAAGCAACAGGGAGAAAGCAGAACTACTTAACTCGTTATTTGCATCTGTCTTTACACAAAGGGAAAAAACAGTCCAACCTATCAAAAACAGCACCACAAAAAACAGATTAGGAACAAGTTAAAATAGGAAAGAAAATGATAGGTAAATACCTGTCTACCCTAGATGAGTTCAAATCACCAAGTCCAGATGGATTACACCTCAAGGTTCTGAAGGAACTGGCAGACGAGATCTCAGAATCACTAAACTATATCTTTCAAAGTTCCTGGAGCACCAGGAAACTGCCAGAGGACTGGAAAAGAGCTGATGTAGTTCCCATCTTCAAAAAAGGAAAAAAATTGATGCAGGAAACTACAGATCTATCAGCCTGACTTCAATACCAGGGAAGATTCTGGAAAAGATAATCAAGCAACGAATCAGGGAACACTTAGAAGCAAACAAAGTAATAACCAAAAGTCAACATTGATTTGTTAAAAACAGATCATGCCAGACTAATCTTATTGCATTCTTTGACAAAGTGACAAAATTAATGGACCAGAGGAATGCTGTTGATATAATTTACCTGGACTTCAGTAAGGCATTTGATAAAGTAGACCATAACCAGAGGTGGTATTCAGCAGGTTCTGACCAGTTCTGGAGAACCGGTAGCAGAAATTTTGAGTAGTTCAGAGAACCAGCAAATACTACCTCTGACTAGAGATTTTACAGTATCCTTCCCTTGCCAAACCGACCAAGCCATGCCCACAGAACCAGTAGTAAAAATTTTTGAATCCCACCACTGACTATAACCTACTACAAGATAAAGTAGAAAAATGTGGGTTAGAGAGCATTAACTCCAGATGGATTCATAACTGGCTGACCAACCACACTCAATGTGTAGTCCTCAATGGAACTGCATCTACATGGAGGGAAGTATTTATTTATTTTTATTTATTTGATTTGATTTGTCAATTGTTTACAAGATAATAAGTATAAGTGTATACATAGTTATGAATACATAAAATGGGTACATATAAGAAAAATAAAAGAAACAATCGGACAGGGACAGTAGGCACATTGGTGCGCTTATGCACGCCCCCTAGAGACCTCTTAGGAAAGGGGTGAGGTCAATAGTAGACAGTCTAAGGTTAAAGTTTTTGGGGTTTGGGGAAGAAACTACAGAGTCGGGTAGAGTATTCCAGAAATTGATCACTCTGTTGCTGAAGTCGTATTTCCTGAAATCAAGCTTGGTGCGGTTAACCTTAACCTTGTATCTATTGTGTGCTCTTGTGTTGTTATGGTTGAAGCTGAAGTATTCATTGACAGGTAGGACATTGCAATGTATGATTTTATATACCATGCTTAAATCAGACCGAAGACGGCGTAATTCAAGGTTTTCTAGTTCTAGAATTTCAAGTCTGGTGGCATAAGGTATTCTACAACGAGTAGAGGAGTGGAGAACTCTTCTTGTGAAATATTTCTGGACTTTCTCAATTGTGCTAATATCAGATACGTAATGTGGGTTCCAGACTGATGAGCTGTATTCGAGTATTGGTCTAGCAAATGTTTTGTATGCTCTAGTTAGTAGTGTGATATTACCAGAGAAAAAGCTACGTAGGATTAGGTTAACAACTCTTAATGCCTTTTTGGCTATGTAGTTGCAGTGGGCTCTAGCACTTAGATCATTAGAGGTGAGTATTCCAAGGTCCTTTACAGAGCTTGGATCATCAACAAGATCTTGACTATTCAGCTTGTATTTTATTTTCTGATTTTTTTTGCCAATATGTAAGACAGAGCATTTATTTGTTGAAATTTGAAGTTGCCATTTGTTTGACCATTCTGATACATAGTCAAGATCTTTTTGAAGGGTAGCAGTATTGTCTGTGGTATTGAACAGCTTTACATCATCAGCGAAAAGAATGCAGTTGCTCTTAATATGATCACAGAGGTCATTTATGTAGAGTATGAAGAGAGTTGGTCCTAGAACACTGCCTTGGGGGACACCACTATTGACAGGTACAGAATTTGATAGGACCCTCCCAATTTTGACCATTTGTTGTCTGTTTGACAGGAATGCTTCTATCCAGTTATGCAGTTCTCCAGAGATACCATAGGATTTTATTTTTAGTAGTAGTTTGTCGTGTACCACTGAATCAAAGGCTTTACAGAAGTCTATGTACATTGCATCTATTGTTTTGCCCTGATCAAGTTGTGTAGTCCATATGTTTTTGCAGTGTAAGAGTTGCAGATTACAGGATAGTTTTTTTCTGAAACAAAATTGTTTATTGGAGAGTAGGTTGTTTGTCTCTAAGTGGAGGATGATGGATTGGTTAATAATTGATTCCATGACTTTACAGGTGACGCAGCATAAGGAGATTGGTCTGTAATTTTCAACTAGGCTGGGGTCTCCCTTTTTGAAGATGGGGATGACCGTGGCTTGTGACCATAGGTTAGGCAAGGAACTGGTCCTGAAAGATTTTTCAAAGATTATGCTTAGAGGTTTGGCTATGGCAGTGGGTAGCTTTTTTAAGAAGTAGGCACATATTCCATCCGGTCCAATAGGTAGAGATGGTTTTAGATTGTGAAGTGCTTTTTCAACATTGTCTTCTGTAAAATCGATATGCATTAGATCATTGTAGTTATCTGTGGTTCGGCTAGGAAATACTGGGCATGATCCATTGCTGTTTACAAATACTGAGCCAAAAAATGTGTTAAAGATGTTGGCTTTAATGGTGTTGTCGTTGCAGTCTTTACCATTAGGTCCTATCAGTGGTGGGATGGACCTTGAATCTTTTAGTTTGTTGTTTACAAAATTGTAAAAAGCACGGGTAGAATTGGTGCTTAGAAGGTTTTCCTCTTGTTTAATGTGATAATTGGTGCATTCGGTCTTTATCTGGTGGCATAATTTTTTTTTTTCCAAAGATTTTTTATTGCTTTTTGACATACAAACAAACAGACAAAACATAAAAACATCAGCTCCCCCATATTTATATACAAACAGTGAGTCGGTTGGTTCATCAGTTTTGTGCACTCATCTCATAGTCACAATTACAATTACATTGTATAATAACTCTTATTGTCAATACAAACTTATAAATCATAATATCACTATTAAAAAAAAAGAAATTTGACTAGACTTTTGTACGATCATGCCTTTGTGAGATAACTATATTTTAAGTAATTTATTCTAAAACAAATCATATAATCGTGCCAATTCTATCCTAAATAAGAGAGAGAGAAAAAGAAACAGAAAAATATTATATAAATATAATATCCAGTACCAAAAAAGAGAAAAGAAAAATAGAATCAATATTATTCTTTATTATCTAACATTTCTATTTTTGTATTTCATCATTCAACCATTGATAGAAAAGATCCCAAACTATATAAAATTGTTTATCTTCTTGCTCTCTGATTTCAAAAGTCAATCTACTCATCTCAGCACATTCCAATATTTTCTTTATGACTTCTTCCTGCAATGGAATTTTCTCATTTTTCCAATTTTTTGCAAATACAATCCTAGCCGCAGTCAATACATTTACAATCAAATATTTCAGCTCTTTACTATAAGCATCTGGTAAAATTCCCAGTAAAAAAAGCTCCGGTTTCAAGTCTATATGCTTCTTTGTCATTTTTTCCAGCCACATGTGGATTTTAGTCCAATATTTTCTAGCGTCCTCACAAGTCCACCACATATGGTAATATGAACCAGGTTTCTGATGACATTTCCAGCATTTTTCGGATTTGTTCTTGAACATTCTTGCTATCCTCGTCGGGGGAAAATGCCACCTGTAAAACATCTTATACAAATTTTCTTTAAAGGCTGTAGACATTGTCATTTTATAATTTTGCAACCATAATTTCTGCCATTTCTCTAAGTCAATCCCATATCCAAAATTCCTCCCCCAAGCAATCATAGTTTCTTTAACTTGTTCTTCCTCCAACTTAATTTCTAAAAAGTAACCATATAATTTTTTAATCACCTTTTCATCAGTACCCATCAAAATCTTATCTAAATCAGTTTGTTTATCATAAAATCCCTCTGCTTTGGAATCCTTATAATACTTTGAATGTATTTGCAAATATGAAAACCAATTCATCTGTATACCTTGTTCCTCTAATTTTTGCATCGATTTATGTTCACCCTTTTCATCTAGTAATTCCCCATAGCTAACTGTTTGTTCCTTTTTATAAATTATAGGGTAAGAAAACGCTTCTATCGTCGATAACCAAACTGGAATTTTCAAATAACATTGTTTTCTTGTCTTCTCCCAATTTAACCACAGAGACTCCCGTATATAATGTCTTCTAAAATACCCCTGTGTTTTGGTTCCCTTATACCACAAAAAAGCATGCCAACCCAACAACAAATCATGACCTTCTAATGTCAACAATCTAGTTTTCCTTAATGTTATCCATTCTTTAACCCACATCAAATTTGCAGCTTGGTAGTACAACTCCCAATTAGGCAGGCCAAACCCTCCTCTAAATCTAGCATCCTGTAAAAGCTTTAACTTTATCCTTGCTTTCTTGCCTTGCCATATATACTTCAAAACAATTTTATTTAAATCCTCAAAATATTCTTTTCCAAGCCTAATTGGTATTGTTTGAAACAAAAATAAAATTCTGGGTAGAATGTTCATCTTAATTGTTGAAATCCTTCCTATTAATGACAATTGTAGGTTTTCCCATTTTTTCAAGTCTTGAGCTATCTGTTGTTTAAGTTTAATATAATTGTTCTCCTTTAATGTACTACATCTTGACGTCAAGTATATCCCCAAATACTTAACCTTATTTGTAACTTGAATTTTTGACAATTCTGCCAGTTCTTCTCTTTGTCTCAACAACATATTCTTTGACAAAATCTTTGTTTTATCTTTGTTTATTTTCAGACCGGCCACCTCCCCATATGCCTCTATCTTTTCCAACAGCTTCAAGGCTGTTTCTATAGGGTCTTCCAGAATAAAGACTAGGTCATCTGCAAAAGCTTGTAATTTAAATTCTTCCTTTTTAATTTTCATTCCTTTTATAGTTTTATCTTCTCTGATATTTCTATTCAACACTTCCAAAGTCAATACAAATAACAAGGGAGAAAGAGGGCAACCTTGTCTTGTGCCTTTTCTTATATTAATAGGATCTGTGAGTTCTCCCTCCATCATTACCTTAGCTGTTTGTTCATTGTAAATTGCTTCTATTGCTTGAATAAATCTTCTAGCAAAGCCCATCTGTTCCATTAAAAGTAACATAAATCTCCAATTTACGTTATCAAATGCCTTTTGAGCATCTAGAAATATCAAAGCCATTTGCTTTTCAGGATGCGCCTCATAATATTCCAAGGTGTCCAGAATTACTCTCATATTGTCTCTAATTTGTCGTTTTGGCAAAAATCCATTTTGATCTGAGTGGATAAAGTTATTCAGATATTTTGGTGGCATAAATTTTTGTATTGGCTTTTGAAATTGGCAACGTGACCAGATTTGTTTTTCCGCCAGAGTGATCTCTTTTTGGATTGAAGTTTCCTTATTGTTATGGGTAATCTGTTTTTTTGTTTTGTTTTGGGAGTTGTTGTTGGTACATATACTTTGATGACTCTTTTGACTTCAAGTAAAAATATGTTGTAATGGTCTTCAACAGTATTGCATCCAGTGAACAGAGATTGCCAATCAAGGGATGAGAGATCGTTGTCTATAAGATCATAGTTGCCTTTTTTGAAGTTATAATTGGGGATTACGTCATTGTGGTGGTTTTTGTGTGGACGTATGTTGAGACAAAAGTCAATCATATTGTGGTCACTGCTGGAAAAGGGTCTTTAGTTTGTATTCCGTAAATTAAATTCAAACTATTGCAATAGAGTACCCCAAGGCTCTGTTTAAGGCCCAATATTCTTCAACATTTTCATCAATGACTTGGAAAGGGGAGAAATGGGGAATTTATCAAATTTGCAGATGACACCAAGCTGGCAGGAATAGCCAACACTCCAGAAGATAGGCTTAAGATACAGAAGGACCTTGACAGACTTGAACATTGGGCGCTATCTAACAAAATGAAATTCAATGGTGAAAAAAGTAAGGTTCTCCATTTAGGTAAGAAAAATCAAATACACAGATACAATATATGTGGTACCTTGCTCAATAATAGTAATTGTGAGAGGGATCTCAGAGTCCTAATGGACAATGATTTAAATATGAACCAGCAGTGTGCAGCAACTGCTAAAAAAGCCAACATGGTCCTAGGCTGCATTAACAGAGGGATAGAATCAAGATCACATGAAGTGTTAATACCACTTTATAATGCCTTGGTAAGGCACATTTGGAATACTGCATTCAGTTTTGGTTGCCACGGTGTAAAAAGATGTTGAGACTCTAGAAAGAGTGCAGAGAAGAGCAACAAAGATGATTAGGGGACTGGAGGCTAAAACATGTGAACAGGAACTTAGTATATCTTAGTTTAATGAAAAGAAGGACTAGGAGAGACATGATGGCAGTGTTCAAATATATCAGGGGCTGTCACAAAGAAGAGGGAGTCAAGCTCTTCTCCAAAACCCCTGAGGGCAGGTGTAAAGCCCAGACTCTCTCCCCTTCAGATGAACTTTTGAAAACTGGATATTTCAAACGGAATTCTTTATTGAAAAGAAAGATATCCAGATGATGTTCAAAGCAGGGTCTAATATGCTTCCAGGCATGTAGCTTAGATAAAGGGAGTTAGAACCCATTCCCTTAGTCCAGTGTGGATTTCGTCAATACGAAGAAGCAACATGTTAATTCTCCCCCTTTTTTTTCTGGGAACGTAGTTGAGAAGAGCTTCCCAGGAAGTTTTTTTCAGAACTGGAAATTTTATGGCCCCTTCTCCTCTTACTATCTTTCCAAGAGGTGACAAGTTTCCAGGCATCTGGGCTCCAGTCCCTAGTTGTATATCATGTGCAATGTATACAGATTCAATACTAGAATTAAGATATCCAGGTTACAAAATAAAAAAGGTTTACTTATATCAACCCCCCCTTTTTTCCATTGAAGAATGGCAGATACATGGATCTGACATATTGCCCTCTTCAAAAAATTGAGAAATGCACCTGGAAGACATAAAATACATTTACAACTTAGGATGTTTGTGAGGGTAATTCAAGTGGAACTTCCATAGAAATGTGGGGGCTTTTACATGTTGTTTGGCAACCCACTCATTTTCTGAGGAGGGAAGGTGTTTCCAAACTACTAAATATTGTGTTGATCCACGGTGAGTGCATGAGTCAAGGATATCTTTAATTTCAAAATAATGTTCCCCATGTACCATAATGGAAGTTGGAGGTGCAGAAAGGGGAGGGAGATGTCTAAGTTTTGAAGTGATCTCTGGTTTGAGTAGACTACAGTGAAATACTGGATGAACCTGTCTAAGTGTCTCGAGAAGTAGGAGCTCTACTGTAACAGGGTTGATGATTCTGGAGATGGAAAAGGGACAATGAATTTAGGTCCCAGTTTCTTAGAGGGTTGCAATGATTTTAGGAACTTTGTAGATAAATATACACAGTTCCCAACTTTGAATGGTTTAGGTTCACAGCATTTTTTGTCCACTTGAGCTTTAGAAGCTGCTCTAGCCTCTTGTAAGGCTACTCTGACCACTCCTTAAGGGAGGGAATTTCAGGTTCCTTGGTAGGTAGCTCTGGCATGGGGTTGAATTCTTGTCCTGTGGCTACCTGGCTTGGGGTGAACCCAGTGCTACTGTGAACCAAGTTATTGTATGCTGCCTCTACAAAAGGTAGAAGGTCAGTCTAATTGTCCTGTTGGTAAATAATAAAGCATCTTAAATATTATTCTAATATGCCATAAGCTCTCTCTATGAAGCCATTAGTTTTGTTGTGGTTCACTGGCAGCAGTTGTGGATGGCTGAGGTCTTGGAGAGTGAGGACTCAGATGAGGGGCCTGCGTGTGATGCAGGGATGGGGCCAGGACCATCAGGAAGTGGAATGCTGCCTTCAAAGATTATGGAGGCTGGCAGCAGTGATGAAGAGGTCCCCAAGGAACCTGTGCCCAGTGCGTGTGTATGCAGGGCTGCTCGAAGGAAAAAGCAGCTGCAGAAGCATGGGCAACTCGGGAGTAAGGCTGCAAGGTAATGGCCTTTCCCATAAGAGATAAAAGCTAGCTGAGAAACTGGAGTTCTTTGCAGGAAACAAAGACCTTTTTGCACTCAAACCTTGTGGATATTCAGAATATCTTGGTTGGTGTTTGGAGACTCTTTGTGTTTGAAATATTTCTTAGTAACTTTATCTAGTGTACTTGGCAGCCTTGCACAACCTTGGCAAGGCTCATTCTTGTCAGAGACAATTAGTTTGAAGCAGCCTTTTAACCATGAAGGAACGGAATTTGTAAAGGATCATTAAAATATTTTGCTGTTCCCTCTGTTTCATGTTTGTTTCCTTGTAACAAGGTTTGGGTCAGAACAATTTTGGGGGCGATTGGAACAGGACTAATAGGAGCCTAATAGGTTTAAAAACGCCTGCCAAAATGTGGATGTGAATTGTATACTCCTATCTGAGATAATCTGTTGGGGACCTCCCTGGAGGCGATAAATGTGTATTAAAAACATCTTTGTCAATGCCTTGGTTGTTGGGATCTTTTGGCAGGGTACAAAATGACTCTTCTTCTGAGGGCTTTTCGATCAGCGAAGGGGTCTTCAAAGCAGTGGCATTGGGCTGTCATGAATCGATTGAGGTTCCTCAGCTCTGGGGCATCAACATTGTGGAGGGTTACCATCCATCTGGTGGCAAGTCCTCTAGGGCTAGGGTGATGACTCACACTCGGGCCCCTGGGTCGGAAAGTTCCATCCATATTCTTGAATATAGGTGAGGACTTGCACCAGGAAGGAAAGCAATTTCTGGGAGTCCCCATCGAATTTCACCCCCAAGGGTGGGATCTTTTTCTGCAGTTGTAAGTCTCTGGGTTGGCTGGGGTTAATTCCCTGCTCTGGAGCGGCAAGAGGTTGGATACCTGGCACAGCTGCTGGTCCTCTGGCTTGGTCCATTGCTCGATCAGTCTCAGCTGGATCAGGGGTGACATCTCGGGTTCTCTTGATTTCTGGTTCACTCGCTCTCCTTTGTTGGTGACTTGGTTCATCCCATACATTGAGGTCCTCCTGGGCTTCACTCACAATGATGGTCTTATTACAGACTGATCTGTTATTCAGTGGAAGCAACCAAAAGCCAGGGCCACTGAAAGTCTGTTGACAGTATCAGAACTGAGATCAAGGAAGTGGAATGTGGTACCATTAAGAAACAATAGTTCCATGGACTTTAAGGGCAAGCCATTCCACCTCTCCCACCATCTCTCCCCTGACTAATGCTACTGTTATGTCCTGAGGACTCTAGGAGTTCTCACTCAGGTCCATTCACTTTGCAGGGGCGTTCTCCCCTTTACCCATTGGTTGGTTCTCCCCAGCAGCCAGCTATAAAAGCAGGCTGCGGGGTCCAACCAGTTGTTGATCGCTGCGAGCCAGTTCCAGGCGTGGCAAGCACGGTCAGCCCTTTATTGTTATAATAAAGTATTGTTGCACTCATGCTCTGGTTCAGCCTCTCTTTTCCCAAACTTAACACTGGCGACGAGGATGGGATGGCTACCAGAAGCACCATGCAACCGCTGAGTCACTAGCCGCCGATCCGCAGCCAGAGAGAGCGATCGGCCGGCGATAAGAGCAACGCTGATCCGCAGCCAGAGAGAGCGGTCAGCAAGCAAAAAGAGCAAACAAAAAGAGCGAACGCTGGTCCGCCGACAGAGAAAGCGGCCAGCAAGCAATAGAAGCGAACACCGATCCGCAGCCAGAGAGAGCGGTCAGATCGAAAGTTAGAAGCGTCTGTAGCCGCTTGTTAGCCCAGCTACAGGGAAAGTGAAGCGCTGCGAGCTGCAGCCGCTCATTGTTTAGGCGCGAAATTCAAACGGCTGTCATTTGAATTTCAAACCTAAAAGGCACAGCACAGCGCTGTAGTCAAGTCACTGACGCCCACACAGGCGCGAATTTAAACGCCACCAACGGCTGATGGCCAAATGTGGCTAACCCAGAGAGAGAGAGAGGATTTGCGAAAAGCCTCTCCAGAGCTGAAATCACTTGCCTGCCACAGGCACTAGAACATTTTTCTGCTGCCCCAGAGAGATTTTTTCCACAGGTTGTTCTACCGGCCCCATCACCATGAACTCCAATCCAGTCTTCCCAGCGTTCAAACCGGATGAGGAGAAGTGGGAATCATACAAGAACCGTTTTAACCATTATATCGATGCAATTGGGCTTGCTGATGCTGGAGAACATCGGAAAAAATCGTATTTCCTGATCTACTGTGGAGCCATCGTCTTCGATACTGCCACAGCCCTCGTGGCTCCACGTGAGTTGAAAAACGTTCCGTGGTCAGAGCTACTTGAAATCCTCACTAACCACTATTCTCCCAGGCCCTCACAGATTGCCAGGAGATTCACCTTCCGTATGAGGAAGCAAGCAGACAAGGAAACCATTAATCAGTATATGGCCGCTCTCAGAACAGCAGCATTGCATTGTGGGTTTGGAACCTACCTAGAGGACATGCTCCTCGATCAACTAGTCTGCGGGGTCAAGGACCTACACCTTCAAAGGCGCCTCCTCGCGAAAAAAGACCTCAATCTTGCACAAGCAGTCGAGGAGGCCTTAGCAGCAGAATTGGCAGCGCACTCAGCCACCGAAATCCATGGCCCAACTGCCAAGCTGACATCAATCCCAGTCCACTCCGAGGAGGTGGTAGCAGAGGAATGCCTGAGTGATGAAAACGACGTCCACCGCCTCTCAAACGACAGACGGCCGCAGGTAGGAGCCAAACAAGAAAACATCGGTCCACCCAAGCACATCACCCTGTGCCTAGCCTGTGGTGGATCTCATCTGAGGGCCACCTGCAAGTTTAAAGGAGCCACCTGCAATAACTGCCATAAAAGGGGGCACATCGCGAGAGTCTGCCAAGCTCCCCAAGGCTCAACACAAAGGCACCCCCCCGTCTCACACTCGGGGCCGCAGAGGCAAGTATTGAACTGTCGCACACATCACCGTGCCAAACACACTTGCCACACTGTTAGTAAAATCTCTCTCTCCGTTTACTTAGAAGGTAAACCGTGCCGCATGGAGGTTGACACAGGGTCAGCGCTCTCAATTATCTCGTGGAACACCCTCAAGAGGCTCCAGCCCAGCCTATCTACTAGCCGGCTCCAGAAGTGCCAGTTTAGCCTGAAGGACTACCAGGGGAGGACCATTCCTGTGATCGGCAGAGGCAAGTTCCTTGTCAGTTTTAAAGCTTTTAAAGGTCACCTACCTCTAGTGGTAGTTAACGGCAATCTCCCTACCTTATTGGGGCTCGATTGGTTTCCCCATCTCGGCCTAGGGCTAACAGGTGTCCATGCTGTCTCAACCTCAGACACTGACTCCTTATTCGCTGATTACTCAGATGTATTCAGCGAGGAGCTGGGGTGTTATAACGGTACCCCAATATCGTTCTCAGTCGACCCCCAGGCAGTCCCAATCAGGCTAAAACCACGTAGGGTCCCATTCGCTATTTGGCCAAAACTAGATGCTGAATTGGATAAACTATTAAAACAAGGGGTCATTGAGCCAACAGATTTCGCCAAATGGGAGACGCCCATTGTCACACCCCTCAAAAAAGACAGTAGCCTGAGAATTTGCTCGGACTACAAGACCACAATCAATAAGTTTCTACAAGTTAGCGCTTACCCAGTGCCCGTCATTCAGCATTTATTACACACTTTTGAACCCGGCAGCATTTTTGCCAAATTGGACATGTCTCAAGCGTATCAACAGTTCCCTGTTGACAACCAAACAGCGGAACTCCAGACCATTGTCACTCACAGGGGTGCTTTCAGATGCAAGCGTCTCCAATTTGGCGTAAGTGTTGCCCCAGGTATCTTTCAATCCCTCATGGAGCGGATTTTACAGGGCCTCCCTGGAGTAGTACCCTACTTCGACGATATCTTGGTCTCGGCCAGGGACAGACCCCAACTCTTCCAGAGAGTTTGAGCAGTGTTAGAGAGGTTCAGACAGCATGGCCTCAAATTGAAAAAAGAAAAATGCGCCATTGCCACTAGACAGGTGGACTTTCTGGGTTATAAAATTGACGCCTCAGGCATTCACCCCCTGGAGTCCAAGGTTAAGGCAATTCACGAGGCACCCACTCCAACCTCCAAAACGGAACTACAGGCCTTCTTGGGGCTATTAAACTTTTACGCGTCTTTCTTGCCCCATAAAGCATCAGTAGCTGAACCCCTACACAGATTACTGGATAAAAAGTCACCTTGGCACTGGGGGCACAAAGAAGACCATGCTTTTCACGCCGTGAAATCACTACTCACGTCAGAGGCGGTACTTATTCAATTCGACCCCAACCTTCCTTTAGTGCTGGCAGCAGACGCATCCCCCTTTGGAATTGGGGCAGTATTAAGCCACAGGCTTCCCAATGGCGCCGAGGCTCCCATTGCCTTTTTCTCCAGAACGCTCTCCGCAACAGAGCGTAATTACAGCCAGATCGATAAGGAAGCTCTAGCAGCTGTTGCAGCAGTGAAAAAATTTCACGAATTTCTTTTTGGCCATTTTTTCGAGCTGGTCACAGACCACAAGCCCCTCCTGGGTCTACTAGCTGGGGACAAACAGACCCCTCAAGTCCTTTCCCCTAGGATGACGAGATGGACCCTCTTCCTAGCAGCCTACTCCTACAGACTCATACACCGGCCAGGTAAAACATTGTCCCACGCTGACGCTCTCAGCCGCTGTCCCTTGCCGGCCCCGGCTGAAGACCCTGCTCCTGTCCACGCTATTTTCGAGGTAACACAATTGGACCTCCCCATCACTGCCCTTGACATTGCTGCTAAAACCAAGGCAGACAAAACGCTCGCCCAGGTGCTCGACTGGGTGAGGAGGGGGTGGCCGGGTGGCAATGTTGAAAACAAATTCTCACCTTTCAAGACCCGCATGCAGGAACTGTTCAGTTTGCAGGGCTGTCTACTGTGGGGCACTCGAGTGGTCATCCCGACCTTACTGCGTACCCGAGTCCTGGAGGCGCTGCACGAGGGACACCCTGGCATCGTGAGAATGAAGGCATTAGCACGCAGCTACGTATGGTGGCCAGGCCTCGACGAGGACGTTGTCAGATGGGTAAGTTCCTGCAACATTTGCCAGGAATCCCGTCCTGCTCCTCCTATTGCCACCCCTACTAAATGGGAGAGCACCAGCGCTCCGTGGTCCAGAATTCACATCGACCTGGCCGGCCCCTTGCATGGGAAGATGTTCCTAGTGGTCGTGGACACCTATTCTAAATGGATTGACGTTGCACAGCTATCCACGACCACCACACAAGCAATCACCAATGTATTAACACGCCTGTTTGTTACACACGGGCTACCCGACTCCATTGTCTCCGACAATGGCCCGCAGTTCGCATCAACCGAGTTCAGCCGTTTCGCTGCCAACCTGGGTATCCGCCACATTTTCACAGCCCCATTTCATCCTGCCAGTAACGGATTAGCTGAAAGGGCCATCAGGACCACTAAAGAAGCCCTGGCTAGGTTCAGTAAGGATGACTGGCACCACAAACTCTCGCGTTTCCTGATGAGCCAGCATTCAACTCCTTGTTCAGTCACCAACAAGTCCCCAGCTGAGCTCCTGATGGGCAGGCATCTGAGGACTGTATTGGACAGACTTCATCCACAATACTGCCCTGACTCTCCCCTCGCTTCCACATCGGGGGTTAGACATTTTATCTTACAGGAGCCAGTATTCGCGAGGAACTTCGCTGGTGACCCCCTGTGGATCCCGGGCGAGATCGTGGCCATCACCGGACCAAGGTCGTATCGGGTCAGACTGGAGGATGGCCGGGTCTGGAGAAGGCACCTGGACCAGCTGCGTAGGCGCCTCAGCACCCACACTAGCAGGGACCCAGAATCACAAAGCGACGGGAGGTCTCAGCATCAACCCCACATCCACATCCTTCCCGGCGACCAGTACACACCAACCGTCAGTCCAGAAAACCCGAGCACGGACAGCGGCGCACAGACGGTGGACCAGACCGATCCAGTCTACGGGAGCACGTTCCCAGTGACCAACCCTACGAGTCCCGGGCCTGCCCGAACCGAGGGGCATGTTGGTGACACTCACCCGGCTCTGCCTTCCCAGACAGACTCTGAGTGGACAGTCAGCGTTCCAGAGCTGCGCCGTTCCGGGCGCCAACATAAACCTCCTGCCTACCTCAAAGACTATGCGTGTTCGCATCTGGGGGGAAGGGGTATTATGTCCTGAGGACTCTAGGAGTTCTCACTCAGATCCATTCACTTTGCGGGGGTGTTCTCCCCTTTACCCATTGGTTGGTTCTCCCCAGCAGCCAGCTATAAAAGCAGGCTGCGGGGTCCGACCAGTTGCTGATCGCTGCGAGCCAGTTCCAGGCGTGGCAAGCACGGTCAGCCCTTTATTGTTATAATAAAGTATTGTTGCACTCATGCTCTGGTTCAGCCTCTCTTTTCCCAAACTTAACAGCTACCATTATATCCCCTTCTATTACTACAAAGCAGCTCCATCCCCTAAAACAAGACCCCAGAGATTCAGGACTATGAACCTCCTAGTGACTTCATCCCACACCCCTGGAAGGGAAATCTGAGCAGCATACAGCACTCTAGCATCAACATCTCTCAGCACCAATATAGCATCTCACCCTTACCACTTCACAGACATATCCTCCTCTCATATGCATACATTCAAACAACCAAACATGCATATAATCTAATATCTTTAAGAATGTAGATTGTGAAATGTGTTTTTATTATATATTTTGATCACAGACGGCAATAATGTATTACTATAATCATCACTTTTATCACAATTGTTCCCTGATGTGAGAAATAGATTACTAAAATATATTTTTACTGAAATATTGCTTGAAGTAGTAAACATTTTTTAAAATTTATCTTATCATGAGCTCTTTTATCTAATTCTTAGAATATGTTAATGGTACAAATAGACTTAGCATCTGATTTTTAGTATCATTTTTCTAGATAGTAAATTGTTTGCTTTGAATAGTTCCTTTTTAAAAATAAATAAATAAATGTTTTAAACAAATGCCTTGACAGGGTGTGATATCATATGCAGCAGCTCTAGTGTGCTTAATTGGAGTAAACGTATGTAGTGCACAGACAATGGGGAGAAAGCTACCAATACAATTTTCAATTTTAATGATTTTTTTAATTAAACTTTTACAAATGCAGAGCTTCAAAATGCATCTTGTATAGATACTCAAGGGTTGCTAGGTTTCTTTATGACTTTTAGTGTCTCTTAAAATGTATCACTTGTGACTTTGTTCTACTTATCCATCAGGTACCAGATACCTCTATCTTTTTACCAAGTACCAGTATATATTTTAAAGCTTATTTATTGCTGTTTATTTTTATTTCTCTAATAAATATGGAGTAGGTGAATTGCTAATTGCTGATCCTTTATTTTATGGAATAACTACAATTAAAACAATACAGAAAGCACATATATCAAACTAATTTCATGCAACAAAAGTTAGTCTTGTGTTTATTTATTTTAAATAATTTCTAATAACTCCCAATAGACTCTTTGTAAAAAATCTTAGAAGAACAACAGCATCAGAACAGAAACAAAACTATACCTGTACAGCACAATTTTAAGGCTATTATGGCACCCACATTTAGTTTGGACAAAAGATGTCATTAATAGTACTGTTTTTAAGAAGTTACAAAAAGTTAAAAGGATAAGTCTGAGGAAGAGAATTTTACAAAGTGGGGCCTACTACAAGTAGAAAGCCTCCCACTTTGCACCCTAAATACCTCAGAAAAGCAAGGATTCTCTTATCAGCCCCCTTTATAATCATCAAACTAGACAGATAACCAGTGCAGTTTCCAAAGGTGTTATTCTGCACTGGCATGGTTGATCTGCCAGTACTCCAGTTGCTGCATTTTGTCATAGCTATAGCTTTGAGGTTGTCTCCAAAGAGCAAGTGGCATGTTGAGGCTGTTTCAATGAACAGCATGGGGTCTAGATGGGTGGTGATTATAGCATGAATAGCTATTGCAAGGGAATCTTGGTAAAGTAGGATTATACTGGCACAACAAACTGCCAAGCTGAAAAGTCTAAAATGCTTCTCTGTGTAGCCAATAGTTTAATTATTGGTTCAATAATTATTTTCTCTATAAATAAACATTTATTCAACTTGTAGGGGTTTGTAGAGATTCTGTCCAGATCTGAATTTATATTAAGAAATCTAAATTTCCCAGCAACATGGAAATTATGCAAAGTAACTCAAATGATTAAAATAAAAATAAAAATAGAGTAAAAGCAAATAGAGTAGAGTCGCAGGTTTTCAAGAAGAGTTTGGACAATTTAAATGTTAATTTAAAATGTGGTATGCATAGGAATATATTTTAGTAGTTTCAGAGGAAGTTGAACGTGCTTAGAAAATTTTAAGATGCAGAAGTGAGCCAGTGATATTCCTGAGCAGGGAAATGAAGAAATTAAGCATATGCCTTCCTTTTTGGATTGAAACTTCCAATCTTGAGAGCACTTTTCCAAAGAACAAATAGTTTTTAAATGGATTTTTAAAATATTGCCTGCTTAACTGCATCCAAAAAGAAAATATGTACCAATATAGGGTAGATCAGGGGTCCTGGACCGGTACCAGTCCGTGGATCATTTTTTACCGGGCCACAAAGCTTGGGTGCCAGCATTTTGTTTCGACAGCGCTTCCGGGTTTTCGGTTGTTTCCGGGTTTTCGGTTGGAAAGTACTTCTGGGTTTTCAGTTGGAAAGTGGCATTTGGGTGCTCGCGCCTTAGTTTCGTCAAAGGAGGGGGGGCGGCTTCGAACGAAGAGTGTCCCGATGGCGGTGGAGTCTCGCGTTACTCAGGTACCGGGCCATGGAAGAATAAATAATCGTGAAACCGGTCCCTGGTTCAAAAAGATTGGGGGCCCCTGGGGTAGATGATGGATGTGGAATAAAAAGTGGCAGAGGTTGCATTTTCAAAGCAAGTAGTCTTCAGAGAATTTGACAAGAAGTGAGTATGCAGTATTCACATAATGATAATAAATAATGACCAATTATTTAAAAGTAAATTTCATTCTCTCTCTCTCTCTCTCTCTCTTTCTCTCTAACCACCTTCCCAGATTGTTGTTGTGGAGAAAGAAGTATTAGGTATTTTTGTTGCTTTGAGTTATTCATAAAACATAATAAAAATGGGATATAAATAAATAAAATATTAAAATGAGAACTGTGGTATTTAGTCATTTGTATTTATCCTTTCTGCAAAGATACTAGCTTGAAATCAAATTCATAGTACCAGATACATATTTTTATGACAGTATATATTACAAACAATTATTCAGTGATGGAGAAAAAAATTTGGTACATTCTAGGAGATACATTCTCATAAAGTTTAGTGCTAGTATTGAAAACAGATTGAGCTGCCTAATGGAGCTTCATTTACAGAGAGATGAAAAATTGCCCATAAGAAAGGAAAAGGGAGAATTGCCCCTCAAAAGAAGGGATTGAATCTTACTTTTATAAAAAGCCTCTGGGAAAAAGCAATACAAGACAATAATTTATTTAAGACATTTAGTCATTTTAATACAGCCACTCAACTTTTATCAAAATCTGGACAGCTCCCAACTAAGAGTTTAAAAAACCCATCAATATATCATATGAATGTACATCTGCATATGGATGTAAACAAAATACAGGGGCTTACCATCTAAAATAAAATCTGAATCTTTAATTTATGTAGGAAATATGCCATCAATCTGTATGTGCATCGAAACAAGATTTTTTGTCATATTCACTTCATTATTTTTTTATTTACATTTATCCATTTGTGATTCAAAAATTCTAGTAATTCAGAATTTCAAATATGGGTACATAGCACAAGTATGTTCCTTGGGTTATATGTTTCTGTCTATACTTATATTAATTAATCAGAGAAACAACTAAATATTTGGATTGGAGGGATTTTAGAGGCAAGTAGAAACTTATTTAAATCCTGCTGGTCAGACATCTGGGAGATACAGATAATCCTTGACTTATGACAGTATGACAACACGTGATCCTGGAATTATGGTCATAAGACATTATAGTCATAAGTCGAGGCATCACATAACCACACCTGGTTTTTTTTTTTTGATATTTTTGGCAGTAGTTATTAAAGGAATCCATTTTCCCTAATGGAGTGCTTTTGCCAGAAACAAAAACTGGCAAAAAAAACCCTGCAAATAGCAATCATATGGCTGCAGGACACTGTAAACAGTTGTAAAGGTGAATTGATTGCCAAGCATCCAAAATGCAATCATATGGGCATGGTGTGAGTGTGGCTGCTGCAACTTTGAAAATTGGTTGTAAGTAGTTTTTTGGGGGGTGGTCTGTAGTAATTCAAATGATTGTTAAGCAATCCGTTGTAAGTCAAAGACTATCTGTACTCATTACAAAACGTAATGAGAAGAAATAAAAGTGAATTATTTCTGCACAATATTATTTTGTTACTTTACATTACTGGGAAGAATAGGGCTATTAGAATATGTTATCTTGGCTGCAAAAATCCAGACAACCATTAAATGTCAATTAAGCTATATAGAAAAAATGTAATTCTGATGAGCTCGTTTAGATTTTGGCATCCCTAGGAACGACCTACATGTAACACCTTTCTACATATAAACGTAGGAGAATCCAGTGTGCAAAGTGGGAACCTAATGCACACTTAATGCTGGGATATAATCATATTGCACTTTACTCTAAAAGTTCTGAGTGGTGCAATAAAATCCTCTTCCCCTCCCAATCTCAATTTGGGTTATGGCAATCAACTGTTTTTATCATCCCTTTTAATGTCTCTTTTAGATGGTTATCATTAGACACATGGCGAAAAAAACCACATTTAAACACAATTCAAAAGTATCTGGAAGCTTCAGCTGGTGCCGAATGTAGTGGTGCAGGCTGTTACATGAGTCCTAGAGCAGCACATGTTCAGTATTTTTTAGTATTTATTTGATTTGTCAATTGCTTACAAGATACAGGTATAAGAATAAATATAGTTTTGAATATAAGAAAAACTTATAAGAAAAATAAAAAAAATAGGACAGGGATAGTAGGCACAATTGGTGCACTTATACACGCTCCCTCACCTCTGATTTATGAGCTGTATTGGCTGTCAGTTTCTTTCTGGGTCCAGTTTTAGGTGATTTTAACCTTTAAAGACCTTCACAGCATGCTGTTGAGGTATCTTCTATCCTTGGTTGCATCAGTGCATCCACTAGATCTGTCAGAGTTGACATGTTGTGGGTACCATTGACTAGGGATCTTCATTTGGTGGATTCCAGGAGAAGTGCCTTCTCTGCTCTGCAACCAGATTATGTAACATTCTTCTCCCAGAAATTAGATTAGCTCCATCCCTTTTCATAAGCTGCCCAGACTTATCCTCTGGTAAGATGGGCAGCCAATCAATCAATCAACCTTTTGTAAAACCCTCAAAGTTTTGGCTACGTTGTCAGGATTGGGACTGCCAGGCAACAGGAAACTTGCCCAAATGGCTTTATTGTTGAGGTAGCCATTTTTATTCTCTCTTTCCTGTGGTTTGTATCATTCACTTATCATACTTATCAACAAGGTTTTTTACATTGTACACCTTTGATTTTATGCATTGTTTTATTTGATAGCTGTTAAGATGCTGAGTTCTCTTCAGTGAGATTGGCAGCTATATACATTTGATTAATTGATAAATTAAATAAATGAAAGATAATAAAAAACTAAAAAGGAAAACAAAACAGAAGACAGTCTCTCCAACATCCAGATTTTATCTCTGCCGTGTCCAAGAAGGATAAAACAAGATGAAGCCTTTGTGAAATCCTGTAGAAATGCTGTTTGTCAGTGTTCATTCTTTGTTCTGTTCTTCCTAATTATCCAATCATGGAAATGATTAATATGTTTGAGTGTCACAGATTATCTTAAATTTCTTTCCAAAATGGGATGGTGAGGCATTCAGTACAAGGAGACTTGGGGTTATAATAGCAGTTGGGACTGGGATTGCCCTTACTAACCAATGTGGTTATAAAGTGTGATGTCATGTGATTGTGTAACTTAACAACAACAAAGCCAGGCAGTCCCAGTTGCTGTCACAACTCCAAGATGTAGGAGTCATTAAGCAGAAGAGGCAGATAAAGAACATGAGAAGGGGAGTGCCGTGAGAGGGCAAGACAAGGGAGGAATGAGAATTAGATATATTTCCTGCCTTGACTTATTTATAAGAATAATAAAGGCAGGATAATCTATTTAGCAAGGCCAGGAGCTTTGGACTACATTAGTGATCCATTCTGAGTACTGGTATCCTCAGGATATCCATTGACTCCTCAGAATATCCATTGACAGAGGCTTTTAGTTCTCTTTTTCTTAAAATTGTCTCTCCAGTGCCTTGCTTGTTCAAATGGAATGAGCAATTAATGTTAGTAAGACAGAACAGTTATAACTTTCATTGCTTTTTTGCTGGTTGGTTGGCCAACAGCAGAAAAAATGAGGAGGAGGAAAATGATGGAGACTCATGAAGGGAATGGGGTTCTTTGAAGGTGTGCTTTGAAGGACCTTCTGAAATCTGGAGATGATATTGAGGGGGAGATGTGACACACTGTACATAGAATAGAATAGAATAGAATAGAATAGAATAGAATAGAATAGAATACTTTATTGGCCAAGTATGATTGGACACACAAGGAATTTGTCTTGGTGTAAATACTCTCAGTGTACATAAAGAAAAGGTACATTCATTAAGAATCAAGAATTATAATGATAGTCATAGAGTACAATCAACAATCAAATCATACTAGGAAACAGTCAATATCAATCATAAGGATACAAGCAACAAAGTTATGGTCCTACAATCACAAATGGGAGGGGATGGATGATAAGGAGTGATAAGATTAACAGTAATAGTAGGACCTTTGTAAATAGTTGAACAAGTGAAATTACAAGTGAAAGCATATGATATCTGTGAAAATTTCAAATGAGATGGAATTAATTAGGAACTGAAATGAAGTAAAGTCCCATTTCTTTCCTATGTAGACGTTGATAAGATATAAATATTAAAGAGATATTAGGATCAAATATGATTAATTCTGACTGGTCTGTCTTGTGATTTGTCAACTTTTGTTTCCTTGCCTAATTGACTTCCTATGTTTTGATTACCAATTGATTAATTTATTCTTGCTAGCATTACATGAAACCAAATTCAGGCCAGTAAGCACAAATGTAGTTTGCCAAGATATTGACAATAACTCTATTTTTAAAATCTTAGGCAGAAAGTGTACTCTCAAAGTAAGCTAGCTCTTACTATAAATTCATATCACTTCTACTTAAATCAGTTTGATCTATTGGATACTACTTGTTTGCCAGTTTCTATTCTTTATTGTATGTCATGATTATATTAATATTGTGTTATGTACATTTATGTTATCTCATTTTAAAATGACCTGTGGGGTTAAAAATTCTTATTTGACTATATGTGTGACTGTAATTCACACAACCATGTTTATTGCATTCCTGTACATCATTTGATGTACCAGGCTAAACATAACTCACAAAGCACACATGACAAACCATTAACAATTAATTCCCATAACTGTGTATTTCATGTTCAATATTTATTGCCCATCTGGATTACAAAAATGAAAGTCATTAAGAAACTGACCATTTTTTCCAATAGTGCAGTTTTAGAATATGCAGTATATGATCCCACTCAATAAAATACATGGGTGATGTAATTATTCTTGTAGAAGACTTAGCTTAAAGCAATTTACCAAATTTAGAGCCAGAGAATATTTAAATTTAGGGTTCCATTTTAAATTTAATATTTAATAGCTCTGCTTCTCCTGTATTTTTATTCTGTAGGTAGAGCCATTTAATAGATGAAATACTGTATAGCACAAAGATGAATAATATGAAAAAAGCAACTCTTGAACAAAACAAAACAAACAAACAAAAAATCACAGGAGCAGAGAAACTAAGGAAACAAAACCAAATAGACAACTCTATGTAATGCAAGAACTGGTTTATAAAACATGTAAGGATAATAAATAGGATTTCTTGACTTTGAGTTTTCTGCTTGGTTTTTCTTTAGCTCCTGAATTGTTTTTCTGCCCTCTTAGAAAAGGATTTAAATCCAGAGGGTGAACCTTTCAGACAAACTTGAATCCCAGCAACTTTCTCTCTCACTCAGTTTAAAATTGTCTTCATGTAGAAAATTCAGTCCTTAACTGATCTAAGAATTTATGACAAATTAACCCGGATACAGCAGAGGCCCATTTAATTATCAAATTCTCCTTTCATTTGAGAAATGGCATGTTTTGTTTTTCTTCCATATTGTGTGGGGTTCCCTTTTCCTTTTAATTGAAGAAACACTGCTTCCCTGTGCTTCCGGTCTCCCCTGCCCTGCTTCCTTTTGGATAATAACAATGGATCACTTGCATGTGGTGTTTGATGCCTTGCATGATGCTAACATGCAAAGGCAAGTTCCAGTCTGCATGCTGCTTAATGAATGTTTTTCCCCTTTCTCTCCCTCCTTGTTATGTGCTTTCAGAAGACAACTATGTGGAAGGTGGGTGATTTCTATATTATTTTTTAAGCTCTGTTCTTTCCTTGCATATCCCTTCTTTTTAGTGTTTTGCCTCTAGGTTAGTGTTTATAATGATACATCTTATCATTAAAACGGTAAGTTGATTTTTTTCTTTCGTTATGAGAGTGTTGAAATCTTAAGATCATGGTTCTGGATATTTCCCTGCTACCCACACTTACCTGCCAACTGAAAATTAACTGCTAAAAATGCAAATTATATCTAGGTTTAATTGGGGAAAATAGAAGTCAAATACCACATATTTATTTGTGCTCTATAAACTTATTAAGTGGACTTCATGTGCAGGTTGCTTTAATGCATTGTAACATCATAACCAAACTAAGTCCAATTTTATATTCAAAAAATTCTAATCAACATATTATGTCTCAAACTATGACAACAATCAAAAAACTGTCTGGGATATGCATAAAAAAATCATATGGTTCCTAATTTTCCCCTAATAGAATTGGTCATACTATAAGTTGCTTTTGAAGTTGCATTGATTATTTAAAAAAAACACATTATGATGCGGCATTAACTTTGTCTTCATAATCAATGCATTTAAAATTACAAATCACTACATAGTAATTCAAAATATATGATAAGCCTTTCTTATAAGCATGGAGTTCAGTTTTAACTTTGACATTAAGGAACTGCTTCAAGAAAGAGGAAAGGAGAAACTTCCCTTCTACATTTCTAGAAACTTTCATGACTGCATTTTTTAATGGAATCAAGCAGAGGAAAAACAATAACAACAAAACTGTATTCACTGCTTTCTCTGTGGTTGCATGCTAACATTTTGGATTATTGCTTATATTACTGTGGTTAAGAGTATTGCTAATACTATTGTATTGAGGGAATGTGATTTAATTTTATTATCTTACATGGTAGGACATTATCCATATTCAAGATAATGGATCATATTCTCAAATTATTCACACTACTTTCTAGTTTTGCAAGAATGGCCATTCATTTGTTTATCAGTTTATTAATGAAATTTCATTTTTCTTATTAATTAGATGTATATTCCATTATCTTTCCATGAGTGTAGCACTCATCTGTTTTTAAACAAAATCCCTATGAACAGGTTATGCTGAAAGATTGACATTTTTAAAATCAGTCAAGACTATGAATAGTCATGAACCTGAATCTATCCAATCCCAGTTTAACATTTGAAATAATGTGTTTACAATGACTTTCAGTTGGCATTGAATTTAATATATTCCAATATCATAAAAATTGATAAATATAAACATTGCTTATTAATAAGCAGCATATCTTTAACCATTGCCTCTTATATACCACTTTTCTCTCACACATGATAAGGACTCTTGAGAATCTGATTGTGGTCTAAATTCCTTTAGACTGTGTACAGTTTATTTTATTGAAATGGCAGAAAAAACAGACTTGCTTTAATAAATATTTTTAAGAGCATCTTCCAAAGCAAATAACAAAAAATAACACATAATCCTGCTAGTATATTGGTAAGTACATATTTAGCCAGTAAAACATCTATGTATAGATTCTGTAACTTTATGGAAAAGTTACAGCAGATTAGTGATTTTTTTATCTGATGTTTAGAGGGAATCTGGTGAGCTACCTACCAAGGAGAAAACAATATCCACCATCTGTTGTGGTCTAATTGTATTTTGCCAATTGTGTTGCCCAGGCAGGAAGCAAAGGAGAGAAGGAACCCTTCTCTTGTGGACTATCAAACATGCCATATGGTTCATAAGTTATAGAAACAGAACCACTCCACTTCAGGAGAATGGCTTTAATTGTTATTGTAATATGTTCTAAAGAAAGATGTGGCAGTTTAAACAAAGCCATGCCAACTATTTAATGAAAGGAAACAACTTTGAAAATTCAATGAGGCAATCATGGAAGCTCATGGAGAATCAGCTGGTTTTTCATTGCACTCTGTGGGGTGACTTCAGTAAAGAAGATTAAGGATTTTTTGCTTTAAGCAAGAATTTTTAATCTAATTCATAAAGAGGAAAAAAATAAGATACATACATTCATATGCATTGCAGAATAGTGTCTGAAGCACATTTGTGAATATGCAGAGCCAGATATATATTGATGTCTACATATTCTCTCACTTATTGTAGCACTCATGTCCATGCAAATTTCTTCATATGTAAGCTTGCTTACTATATGATCTTCCATTTCCTTCTGCTACCTTGATCAACATGTTTATCACCTAATGAAAAAAATCAACAAAGGAAAGATCAGAACTTAAAACCTCCAAGCCACATCATCCTTGTGGTACAATAATTACCGGTAATTCCTGATTTACAATCCCATTTTAGACCAGAATTTCCATTGCTAAGGAAGGCAGTTAAGTTAGCCAAAATTGATTTTATGACCTTTTTTGGCCATGATTATTAAGTGAATCATTGCAGTTGCTATAGGAGTTATATGGTCATTAAGCAAATCCAGCTTTCCCACATTGCTTTGATTTGCTTCATCTGACTTTGCTTGTCACAAACCAGCTGGGAAAGTAGCAAATGGGAATCATTTGACCCTGGGATGCTGCAACTGTAGTAAAAACTTGTTTGTCAAATTTCTGAAGTTTAATCATGTGATCATGGGAGGTCTGCAATAATAGTAATTGCAAAGACTGGTTGTAAGTCACTTTTTTTCAGTGCCATTGTAACTTGTAGGCAATGACTACCTCACTTCCTATTTAAATTGGGAGTAGAGAAAACACGATTAGCAAACAAGTCAATCTGTTTAAGTACAGGAGGACTTTGACTTACAGCCACAGTTGAGCCCAAAATTTCTATCTCTATGGAAAAGAAGTTGTTAAGTGAGTTTTGCCCCATCACCTTTCTTATCAGAGTTGTTAAGTGAATCACTGCAGTTAAGTGAATCTGGTCTCCCCAGATGTGCTATGGGTTTGGAGAGGAATCCTGGCAATCCTAGACCCTATATAAATATCTGTGATTCCATTTGTGGTGTAACAGTGCTGGAGCAGAGGGCAAGGCATGGGAAGGAATTGAGGGAAGCACTGATTCTGAATGAGTCAAAACCTTCATGGTAATTCAGCACGTCCAAGAGTTGGATAAAAATTATGCAAACCCCTACCAATAAGCAAAAAAATAATCAAACAAATAAATGGTTAAAAATGGCAAAAAGATGGTAAATTACACTTTCTGACTTTTCCCCTGTCAGCCTCTTACTAGCAACATACTTAGAATATTAGAGGCTTTGACATTCAGGTTATCAGTGAGGTCAGGCAGAAACCGCTCTCTTAATCAACCATCTGCATTGGTTGATTACAGAATTTACAACCTAATTAAGTGATTGTTTTCAAAACTGATTAAAAATCCATCTAGAGAAGAAAAATTAGGTTATATACTTGTACACATTTCACTATGAACTGATATGAATGAGATCAATCAAAATTCTTTATACATAACTGTGTATAATTGCACATATTCACATGCAGCAAATGTAACATCCAAGTAAAGTGTTCATGGCCTAATATCACAGTGCATAAACATTAAAAGTTGATGCATGTCAAAAACTGATCAAGATTAATACACCAAAATGATTCCTATACGTAAGGCAATGAAGCCCATTTTAGCTTTTTCCCTAAAGATCATTCTTTTGTTTTAATCACAACTATCCCTGCCTTTAAGGGATAGGGTGGCTCAGTGGCTAAGACACTGAGCTTGTAGATCAAAAAGGTTGGTAGTTCAGCAGTTTGAATCCCTAGTGCCGCATAACGGAGTGAGCTCCCATTACTTGTTCCAGCTTCTGCCAACCTAGCAATTCGAAAGCATGTAAAAATGCAAGTAGAAAAATAGGGACCACTTTGGTGGGAAGATAACAGCGTTCCGTGTGCCTTTGGCATTTAGTCATGCTGGTCACATGACCATGGAGACATCTTTGGACAGTGCTGGCTCTTCAGCTTTGTTACGGAGATGAGCACCACCTGCTACAGCCAGAAACAACTAGCACGTATGCGCAAGGGGAACTTTTACCTTTACCTTTATCCCTGCCTTTATCTGATTACATTTATAACAACTATAAATTTTCTTCAATATACTCATTAGAAATACCTTTCTTTCATCCTCATTTTTGATAGCATTCTCTTACATGCACTTTTTTAAAAAATTGTCTTGCTTCATTTTATCAGGCATCTTTTTCCTACTTCTCATTAGAATAACACCACATATTGTTGTGGTACTTGGTGTGAAGTAGAAGCCCCAGCCTAGAGAAGCTCACTATTTTAAACAAACCTCTGCTGCCCAAGCCCAATACTTAGTTAATTTAGAAAACTTAGAGGAAGAACCTTAGAGCTTACAAAACCTGGAGATCTTTGTAATTTCTTTGCTTTACAGTTGGCAGTCAATTGTTGTTTAAGGCTTCATTCTTGTCACCGATATAGTTTGTAATCTAGGCAAATTATATCTGGGAGTCTTCCATCTAGTCCAGTCAAGAGGTGAATTAATGATCAAGTGTCTGGAGATCTGAGCCAGATGTGAAGTCTGACTCTATAACACAATTCTCTTTATTTATTTGCAAGCAGTGTCTGTATCACCTTTCCTTTCATTCTCTTTCCATTCATTATGTTTAAATTTGAAGACAGGTTAATATTTTTCATAAAGGGTTTGTACCATTCACTTCAGTTTTTTCCATGTTTCTCTTTCTTTCTTCCATTATCATTTTCTTTTCAGGATTAGTTTTCATACTGTCAAGTAATAATCTGTTCCACAATCAGATCTTCTCATCCCTTTCTTACCCTCACCGATTCTGTCTTTTATCATAAACAACCAAATTAATCATGCTTTTACAGTATAAGTATGCATAAAAAGCACATATTTAAAATTGGTATTAGAAACACATTCTTTTTGTTCACCAAATACAGGAGTCTTCGGCTTACAACAGTTCATTCAGTGACTGTTAGAAGTGATAACAGCTCTGAAAAAAGTGACTTATGACTGTTTTTTACACTTACAACTGTTGCAGCAGCTACATGGTCACATGATCAAAATGCAGATGCTTGGTAACTGTTACATAGTTATGATTGTTAGTGTCCCAGGATCATGTGATCCCCCTTTGTGACCTTCTGATACGCCGAGTCAATGAAGAAACCAGATTTACTTAATAACCATGTTACTAACTTAACAACTTCACTGATTCACTTAACAACTGCGGTAAGATACATCATAAAATGGGACAAATTCACTTGAGAAATGTTTCATATAGCAACAGAAATTTGGGGCTCAATTGTGGTCATAAGTTGAGGACTTCCTGTGCTAGAGAGTATTTTACAGCCCTCTCTAAGTGGTTTACAGAATCAGCATATAGCCCCCAACAATCTGGGTCCTTATTTTACTCACTTTGGAAGGATGGAAGGCTGAGTCTGGTAAGATTCGAACTGCCAAATTGCAGGCATCTGGCACTTAGCAGAAGTCGCCTGTAGTACTGCACTTTAATCACTGCACCACCATGGCTCTGTAATCAACATTCTAATTCGTTCCTGGGCATCTAAATGGCTCTTTAATTTCATTCTTCTTGTTTCTAGCCCATTGCTTCATGTCATGTATCCTTATTGCATTCATTCAGAATTTTTCAACATATCACTGCAAGTTATTTCATCCTTCATTGAATCATAACATGCAACATGCATGCATCGTTACAACTTGCATAATCATCAATGTAGGACTTCTGAATATTTTACTCCACCGATCACTGATTATGGCTTTGATCAATCAAAAAATTTCATATTTTACTGAATAAAATAAAGACAATGTAGCAAAGTTGGCAGGTTAGTTGTCCTCATGCTATATGCAACAATCCCTACCAAGAATTTCATTGCACACAGTAAGAAGTATTCATATGTTAATGCTTCATACATACTTAGCTGTTTTATTTTAGATCACTACACTTTAAAACAAAAAAAAAATAGTTAAATATTGCACATTAAAAAAAAATCACTTTAATATTATTATGGTCACAGACCAATGTGCAGGTTTATGTAGTTAACAGATAACACAGGCAATATAAAATTCAGATACAAGAAACTAATATTCTTAAAAACCATATGAATTGTTGTGCTATCTAGTGGAATAAGAGTAATATTGTCAGAGTAAAATGTGAGAATAAATTCTGTTATTCATAATTCCATTTATGACAGGAAACCTAGTATATTTATTCATTTATTATTTATTTATTTTGTATAACCACCCGTCTCAATTGAGTAATTCTGGGTGGTGAATAATCATAAAACCAATTAAATAATCCATCACAGAGTCCTTCACATATTTGAAGGACACCACCAGGTCTTCAGGGTCTTGCAAACTGGGGCCATCCTAATCTCAGGAGGGAGCATGTTTAAGAGGGCAGGCACTATGTAGAAAAACTGGGTCCTGTCAGCTGACATTCCTTGGTCCTGCTGGACTGGATTCATGAAAAAAAAAAAAAAACTGGAAAAAGATGGTCCTTCAGGTAACTCAGTCCTAAGCCATGAAGGACTTGGGTATCAATATCTAGAATTCCATCTGAAAACCAGTGTAGCCCCTGAAGAAAAGATGATACATGTGCTGAATAGCTGTCACCATTTGTAACCAATGCAACTTCCTTCTGTACTGGCTGAAACTTTCAAATGCTCAAATGCTAATGAAGAGCAGTAACATATAGAGCACATTGCAGTAATCCAAATTGGAGGACATGAGCCCTCTGATCCAGGAATCAAAGCAACAGGTACCCAGACCAACAACCCTCTTAGCCACAGCAACCATCTGCTGTTCCAGCAGGAATCGTGAGCCCAAGAAGATGACCAGATTGTGTATCATGCCCATTTGAGACAGGGCCACCAGAGATGGAAAGCCCAAGAACCTACAGCCACTCCATCTTGCTTGGTTTAAGCCAAAGCCCTTTGTGCCCATCCAGTCTCCTAGAGCCTCTAGGCCCTGGGACAGAACTCTGTGGCATCACTCAGAGAGCCCAGGGGGAAGATATGTTGGGTATTATCAGCATATTGATGATACCTACCCCAAACCTCAGATCACCTCACCCAATGGCCACATGTGGATGTGAGATAAGAGGGAAGAGACAATCAAACTCTGTGGCACCACAGAAAGCAGAAGGCATATGCTGTACCTCTTCATTCTTATCATCATCAAATGAAACAAACCTCAGAGGGAGGAGAATCAGCACAACACTGTGCCATCCATTCCTAATTCCTGAAGCCAGTCCAGAAGGATACTATGATTGAAGGCTGCTCAGAGGTCAGGAAGAGCAAAGATGGATGCACTGTCTCTATCAAGCTCCTGCCAGAAATCATTTAGGAACACATCAACACTGTCTCAGTCCTCATTCCCAGCCTGAAAGTGATAGAGATAATCATGTCATACAAGCTCTTTCAATTTGCCATGTGATTATTTTCTCTACAACATTCCTTAAAAAGGAATAGTTGTATATTTCTTATACGATTTTGATAATTGTATATATTACAATTTCTACTGGTAGAAAAAAAATATGAATCTGCATAGGAAAGAAAATGGAGAAGGGGTGCATTTATGCAATAAATCCCATTGAGTTCTGTGGAATATAATCCATGGAAGATTCTGTAGATACATTTTGGATTTAACTTTTTTATTTATTTGACTGCTTTTAGAACTCATTTGAGAATAACTTCTGCTGCTTATAGTAGGATTTACTTGGAATAGATTCCTTTACAATAAAAACAGTTACTGTAATTATTGAGGTGATTATGGAGGTGCAAGACTGATATTTGTAACAGAACCCAGTTTGTGATGCAAATTTGCTATATTGTTTAAAATTTTATTTCTTTCCTTGACTGATAATACAAAATTTACAGTATGAACTTTGCTTCTTAAAGCATTCTTAATTTAGGAAATCATATTACCTTTTTACTGTATATATGCTCAATTTTCTATGTGAAGTAGAAGCCTTAATAAAGTTTAGGAATCTTACCTTCCAGTGAAAACCAGCATATTCTTTTTCAAACCTTATTTGTGTGAAGAAATGTGTAAGAATGAAATGCATGAGATTATATTTTATGACTCTTCCCAAAGGAATAGAATATTATTTTATGGCTTTTATTTTTAAATGACTTATATTGAGGTGTTTATTTGTTTAAAGTTAATTTGTATTAATGTTTGTAAAATTGAACATGGTGTATATTTCTTTTAAGAGGATGGAAAATACAGTCCCTATTCCTCCATTTGTTTCTTTAGGAAAATATAGCTTTAAAATGTTTTAGATAATTTGGATGGTAAGGAATTGTATAACGTACAGTTCTTTATAATTTTGAAAAACAACAGACCTTAATTTTGGTAAACCAAAAGTGTAATTCATTTTCAGCTGATCAAAGCAATGGATAATAAGGCCTTTCCCTTCCACTTTATACTATATTGTTTTTCCATTCACTGGATGATGATGTTGACGATGACAATGATGATGATATTCAGAAATGTATTTATTTTAGGTTGAATGTTGCACACAAACAAGGAGATGTCCCTTGCATTTTCATTTCAATGTGATAAAGTAATTATTTTATTTAATTATTTGAAACGCTCATTTTCAATGAGAGGAAAAAGATCAGACCCAGCCCATTCTTCAGGTTGACACTACTCCAGGTTTGGAAAAGAAAAATAAATAAATAAAAAGAAACTATTTTATAACTGCAGGATGAAGCATCCATCTAGCCAAAAAAATGTGATCCAAGTATTTATGAGATTTATGAACAAATATTCTAGGAATTGGTTGAAGCTGAAATCATTTTCTTACTATTTTTTGTCATTAAAACCCATTTTAATACCTAAAGAAGATAAAAGGTAATTCAGAATTATTGTGTTCAAATAGTAATGCAATTGTCCAATTCCCACCTCCAAAAGAATTCCAACTGGTGGTTGAAACATGCTACTTTGCAGTATTGTGCAAATACCTCACAAGAGACAGACACCTGTTATCAAAGAAATTTAAAAAGTCACTGTGACACTACCACCTTCCCTTGAACCCTTGTTCATTGCTGACTGTGCTCTTGTTTCCCTTTAAGGTCTGGCGCACTTGATGATGGGCGACCAAGGTATGGGTTCTGCTCCTTTTCCACTCTGCTTCGATCATTTTATTTTATTTTATAAAAATTATTTGTTTCTTTTTTGTGTAGCTGCTTCAAAGTACATCATAACAAATGATGGCCAAATGCTTGTGAGCTGTCTCAGGCTGTAAATAATCACACAGTCCTAATTACATCTTTTGGGTTTTTTTTTCCTTTCTTTTGCACTGTGTGTCTATAAATAGATCTAGCTTATGTTGCTGTTGTTCTTTACTATTTGCTCCTGAACCCTTTTGTTCTATTTTTTTTATTGTTTTCCTCATCCCACTAACAATAAAATAATTATTAAAAAGGGTGCTATTTCTAAAAATCATATTGAGAAATTACTATGAGATTAAATATAATGTTGATCATAAAACCTGAAATGCACTCTTCAGATAGATATGAAAGAAAATACTTGACTTATACCACTCCCACCCCACCCCAAAAAAGTAATCTGCTTTGCATTAATGCATGGTTGTTTGGAAAATGCAGAAACCATTTGTTTTTGGCTTCTGGAATGTTAAGAAGACATTTCTGTAGCATAATGGAATTAGTGATGTGTACTCATCATCTTGTGCAAATTCTTGCCCACCCAACTCAGTGTTCATGTTACTTTTGTGTCATGCCTTTAAAAAATGAAGCATGGGTTACTTCTGTATTTTTGTGCATGTACATGAAAGTTGGAAAGCAGTAATTCTTAAAATGTGACACCAACTGCATCTCCATTTGTCTTCAATCATTTGCCTCAAGCTTTGTCTCTTTTCATGCTTTGGTCTGTGATGGCATTTACATTTACACACACAACTCTTACTGTTGTTTCTCTTTTGTTTTCTCTTCCGTCTGGCAATACTTTCTTCATGGAACCATTTCATCAAATCCATAGGTAAAAGTAAAGGTATTACATGTCTTTCTTCTTTCCTTCCTTCTATGTCCCTTCCCATTCTTTTAAAAACCATCTATATACTGCAAAGTATGTCTGAGTGATGCAAGTACTGTTTATGTATTTAGTGTTGATAAATTGTGCTGGTGGGAGGTAGGTATGCCTTTTTATTTTACAAGAAAAGCTTAGTTGGTAAGGATCAGGGGAAAAAAAACAGACTATTTTTTTTAAGAATGTTTATTGTGTCTTGAATAGAAATAACAGGGCTATGACACTATGATTTAACATTATCTTGACAGTGTAAAAGCATATAGGTGACATAGTCTGTTAGCCAAGTTTACCAGTACAAAAATTATGAATGGATCAAAGATAGGACAGAGATTGGCAGAAATGTAGGTGAGAATTAATTGGTAATAGCTAAAACATTAATGAGTGTATGATATATGGTATTAGAAAAGGTGATGTCAAACACCAATATTTGTTTGGAGAAAATATAAGATGGAAAGGATGGGGATGGGTTGATAGAGACTTTTCCAGGATTAAGAGAGCAGCTTGGAAGAACAATCGGAGGCAGGCCCTGGAGAAGTTGAATTCAACAAACCATCTGAGGTATGAATTCTGTTTTCATTGCAAATGCAAAGCATACCTGTCAGAGGCAGTCTTTAAGCATGAAGCCACCAGATAGCTGAGCTGAGAAAGTTGGCCCAGGGTCCACTGCAATGACATGTAAGTCTGAGTACCATATGAGCAGAGCTTTTGTCTGCTATAGAAACTTGGCTACAGTTTTGTCTGTGAGAGTTTTGTGCATAGATTTGTAGCTTTATGTGTATTGCTCAAAGCATGAATACAACAAGAGAGATAGGAGACCCAGAATATTAAATGAAAGGTCGTGTAAGATTTTGGGGGATTTTATTTATCCTCTTAAATTTGTTATTTAAATCTGTATGTGAAAATAAGTAAAAACAGGTAACTCTTGCCACATCCTTTGGTAAATTTGAAACTTAATTAGTGTATCAGTATATAGTAATTAAAAATGAAGTACAAACCATCCAAAGCATTTTAGTGTCACTGACTCCAAGTGGAAAATGAAATACCCAATTTTCTTTTGTTGATATCAGTGGGACTCAAAAGGATTTCTATTTGAAAGAATGACAAAATATTTAAGTATATATATACACTGCTCAAAAAAATAAAGGGAACACTTAAACAACACAATGTAACTCCAAGTCAGTCACACTTCTGTGAAATCAAACTGTCCACTTAGGTAGCAACACTGATTGACAATCAATTTCACATGTTGTTGTTCAAATGGAATAGACAACAGGTGGAAAGCATAGGCAGTTAACAAGACATCCCCAATAAAGGAGTGGTTCTCCAGGTGGTAACCACACACCACTTCTCAGTTCCTATGGTTTCTGGCTGATGGTTTGGTCACTTTTGAATGCTGGCAGTGCTGTCACTCTAGTGGTAGCATGAGACAGAGTCTACAAACCACACAAGTGGCTCAGATAGTGCAGCTCATCCAGGATGGCACATCAATGAGAGCTGTGGCAAGAAGGTTTGCTGTGTCTGTCAGCATAGTGTCCAGAGCACAGAGGCACTATCAGGAGACAGGCCAGTACATCAGGAGACATGGAGGAGGCCGTAGGAGGGCAAAAACTCAGCATCAGGACCGCTACCTCCACCTTTGTGCAAGGAGGGACAGGAGGAGCACTGCCAGAGCCCTGCAAAATGACCTCCAGCAGGCCACAAATGTGCATGTGGCTGCTCAAATGGTCAGAAACAGACTCCATGAGGGTGGTATGAGGGCCCGACGTCCACAGGTGGGGGTTGTGTTTACAGCCCAACACCGTGCAGGATGTTTGGCATTTGCCAGAGAACACCAAGATAGGCAAATTCACCACTGGCGCCCTGTGCTCTTCACAGATGAAAGCAGGTTCACACTGAGCACATGTAACAGATGTGACAGGGTCTGGAAAAGCCATGGAGAATGTTCTGCTGCCTGCAACATCCTCCAGCATGACTGGTTTGGCAGTGGGTCAGTAATGGTGTGGGGTGGCATTTCTTTAGGGGGCCGCACAGCCCACCATGTGCTCACCAGAGGTAGCCTGACTGCCATAGGTACCGAGATGAGATCCTCAGACCCCTTGTGAGTCCATATGCTGGTGTGGTTGGCCCTGGGTTCCTCCTAATGCAAGACAATGTTAGACCTCATGTGGCTGGAGTGTGTCAGCAGTTCCTGCAAGACGAAGGCATTGATGCTATGGACTGGCCCACCTGTTCCCCAGACCTGAATCCAATTGAGCACATCTGGGACATCATGTCTCGCTTCATCTACCATGTTGCACCACAGACTGTCCAGGAGTTGGGGGATGCCTTAGTGTGGGAGGCGATCCCTCAGGAGACCATCCACCACCTCATCAGGAGCATGCCCAGGCATTGTAAGGAGGTCATACAGGCACGTGGAGGCCACACACACTACTGAGCCTCATTTTGACTTGTTTTAAGGACATTACATCAAAGTTGGATTAGCCTGTAGTGTTTTTGTCCACTTTAATTTTGAGTGTAACTCCAAATCCAGACCTCCATGGGTTGCTAAATTTGATTTCCATTGATAATTTTTTTGTGCTTTTGTTGTCAGCACATTCAACTATCTAATGAACAAAGTATTTAATAAGAATATTTCATTCATTCAGATCTAGGATGTCTTATTTTTGTGTTCCCTTTATTTTTTTGAGCAGTGTAATATGTGTGTATGCTTGTGTGTTTCTGGAAATAAATTGTTTTGGCAATGTAATTGTATTGCTTGGTTAACATATGAACCACAGAATTTTCAGCCACTCTCCATTTCACATTCCATTTTACTTAATGTGTTATAAACCACCCAAACTGCGACAATAAATGGTGCCGCTTGCCTACAATTTGTTCCTGAAGCCAGTTGCTTTAGTGTACCTGGCAGATAATATCAGGAATGACATCACTAAAGTGTAATAATACAATAAAAATATAATAAAGAAAACTGAGATATTTTGTCCATTCTTAACATCTAAATCCTCCCTTTGCCTAATAATAGGCTCAGCTATACATGTACCAACAGAATTATCCAAAGTGTTATTTTTCTGAGAGTAGGTTTGCTGATGTTGCTCCTTCACCTTAATCTATATTATAGAACTTTACCTTCCTGCCATTTGTAAGTTAAAATGTTAAAATCTTGCAATTTAGTGTATGTGGTACTATGACTAAAAATGCCCTAAAAGTTACCATGTGATGAGTTGTTCAAATAAGAAGCAAGAGGAGGAAAAAAAATTACATCAATATTTTTTTATTATGTTAGAAATAGCTTTCCTATCAGGATACATTGTTTCATTTTGAATGCCTACTGATTGTGAGTTTTGAAACAAACACAGAACGTGACACCAGAATTAAACATTATTATTAATGTAAATGGGAAGGATTCAAAAATATTATTCTTTATGAGATATAAACATGAATAAAGGAGAAGGGAACTCTTCCTCCATCATATTGTACTGCATACCATCATACTATCACATGTAGAGCTGCCCTTGATTTATTCAGATTCAAAAAGAAATGACCATTTAAAAGGGTAGATTTCAGGGAGGGTCAGTTAAAGTGGATGGGGAAAAACACTGCGATCTTATTTTCACAATCCTTTAATTTAAATTTACCTTTTAATTCATTAATTTATGTAGATAACAATGTAATTTATGATGCCGAGCTCCGGAAATTTTTGTTAACTGCAGTAATTTTCATTATTATACTTTAAGAAGATTGTCTTGTCATTGATTTAATGGATTAATAAAGTTACATATTTGTTATTTTTAAATATTTTGATGTCTGTATTTAATCATAATTAGTTTCCTATGCAGTCTATATCTGTGCATTCTTATGCAAGGAATTCATTGCAAAGTTTACTGAAACAATAGACTTTCAAAGTCTATTGTTGGCAAAAAAAGCCTTGACTCCAAGTGCCCCCTGAACTTTTTTGTTTTATTTTTGGGGCCCTCAAATGCATTCCAAACCACAATTCTTGAAAACCAGAAGAATGGTTTCTTGCCATTCAGAAGCACAAGCTCCCTCTAAATTAAAAAAAAAAAAATCAGTTTTGCTTCCACCATATCCATAAATTCACAGCTTCTTGCTTTTCCCCCCTCAAATTTTAAAAAAAAGTTTATTTAAGAATCATACATTTAAAACATTAGAAAAACAAACGAGCATATAGACATATATATATACATATATACATTTTGCAGCGAAAGTTGAGCAATGGTTACACATTTTTAAACATTTTTTAACATTTTTTACCAATGACATGATCTGCCTTGTTACAATACCTTCTTCATTCTTTCAATGTTTTAGTTTCATAAAAAGCTTTTTGCTTTTTTATGCAACTGAAATTTTATTCCAATACCATTGTTAAACATTGGTGTTTAGCTCTCTAGGGTTTCTTCTAGTAAGCTTTTCTTCTTGTTTCATATTCTCCTCTTTCATCACCAACCTCCTTGCTTATTCTGCTTCTTCTTCATTTCTATCTTCCATGGGTTTCTCTATCTCTCTCATACACAGGTACACACTCCACATGCTCACCCACAAAAATATTCTGCCAAAGCATTGCACTGAAGGTTCACAAGAAAATAATTTCTTCATGAATGAGAAATTCCAGTGGAACATTTATATATTTTATTTATGCATTTATCCTACTTTTATTACTTTTATAAATAACTCGGGGCAGCCAACATACCTAATACTGCTTCTTTCTCCCATTTTTCTCACAACCAACACCCTGTGAGGTGAGCTAGGCTGATAAAGATTGACTGGCAGGAAGACGTGCAGTTGGCTATCATGGCTACAGTGGGACTGAAACTCATGGCCTCCTAGTTTCTGTCCTGTTCTCTTAACCACTAGACAAAACTGACTTTTTTATTTTTATTGTTCCCCTATTTTTGTTCCCCTCCCATATTTGACACTGTTTTTTTTAAGGAACAAACAACCAAAGCAATTAGTTTTATTTTCATGCCCCATAATTAAATCCAGGTATTAAGAAGGAAAGTTCAAAGTCTCTATTTCTGAATTAGCTGTGTTTTTCCTTATTTACATGGTAATATAACTGATATCACCAGCTGTGGGAGATCTATCATTTTGGAATAAGTTTTGCTTGAAAAATCTAAATGGCATCAAAAATCATAACAGCTGTTAAAGGAGCTCAGTATTGAATGCCAAGTAGTAAAAAGCAAATCTGTCTCAAATGTACATTGAGAAAGTTCTGCTCTGAGTAAATGATCCATATGTGTTGTTACATCTCCACATAGAGATCCATCTGTAGAAAAGAAAATATCCAGAGATAGTAGTCTAGTATCTTTAAGCAACCCCTCTTAAAATTCTTGTCACAAGCTTCTTTCTAGTTTCCTCCTCTTTCCTTGATTGATTACTGTGTAATAGTAAACCTGGTCTTTATTTTGTCCCAGAGATAATAATATAAAGATTCTGGCACTTTGGTGATCTGGGGGGTGTCTGAAGTTCCATACCATTAATACCACTTGAACTGTTCAATGTCTAAAATTTCATATATATCAACCTAACACATCAAAATCAAGAGGGTTCTGTTTTTACAGGTAGTCCTCAACTTACAACCACTATTAAGCTTAAAATTTCTGTTGTTCTGAGTTTTGCCCAGTGGTGGGATTCA